>CM050511.1:23045151-23771818 GCA_027563665.1 Antrozous pallidus
CATACTCGCTCCTGATTGGCTGATGGGCATGGCTTGTGGACATAATGGAGTGATGGTTAATTTGCATATTACTCTTTTATTAGATAGGATGAATTGAAAGTTGTTGCCTCATATTTCCCTCTTAAAGAGAGGATAAAATATCATGTTGTTAAAAGTAACACTGAGTTTTTATGGAAGGATATTGTGGTATGTAGGAGTTTTAGTTAACATCAATTGTAATATGTCTGGCTTAACTTTTTAGTTACATGTCACACAGAAAAAAATTAGACCTTTTGTTTTTTGGCATAGCTCTGAGATGGGAGGATGATGACAATTTTGTTGGTGTTAAAATTGGATGATTGAAAGTGAAGGAGACACTTCATTTGAACAAAACAAAAAAGATTCTAGTATATATGCAAAATAATTTGATTCTCAGTTACATTACTGAATCATTGATGATATATAATGAATTTTGGTATCTTTGGAAATCATAATAGGAGACCATATTTACAAATCACATACTGAGTTCTTTCACATTGAAAATGTTATGAAAGGTGTCTTCAATGCATAGTTTCCCTCTGTGATGACGTATCTATTATGGAATGATGTCAGATTAGAGAAAATTTGGAGATGAAACACAGCAAATATCTCCTGCACCACAGTGAAATGCAAGGCTAATATAAGATATAGATGTGGGCGCTTAAAGGGATATTGATTATGTGTCAAGGGCTTGTGTAAGAGAGCATTTTGGTATGTCTTCTTTAAATGTTTTCAGATGAGTGCTTTACAAAGGATGGTGGTTCCGGGCAATGTGAGGAGTGAGAGGGAAGCAGACACATCCACACCTGACACCTTCGTCCTCCAGAGCCCTGGCCCCTCACAGCTCCGTCTCTGGAGGAACAGAAAGTCAATTTGTTTTCCTCTGTACTTCTATAGTTAGGGTTATTAACAAGACCTAAGCTTTTAGCAGAGTGAGACTTGGTATCCAGAATAATATTTATGAGCCGAGTACCCAGAACATTTAAAGGACTTAGTAAAAGGATTATTATTGATTCTACAGGTCTGTTTATGAATAAAATGGTTCTTCAGCCTCTTCCATCAAACCCAGATATGGGACACAGGCTGGGAGAAAGGACCAGGTTTGAAGGGCAAGGAATGTTAGTTCCAACACTGGAAACCCAGTATTAATTTTATCTCTAGTCTTAATGGAGTCCTTTGTGTCCAACTCTTGTTTACTTTCCCACACTCTCTGTTGATCCATTCCCAGTGAATCTAGGAGGAGCTAGAAAAAAAACTAGTGGGATGTGTGTGCTTTTGACTAGTATGGGATCGATAAGTCAACTGGTGGTCTGCCATACTTGTGCCTGAGCTCAGCAGTCTAAAAACACTCCGACAAAAAGTCCTTGATTAGCTTTCCTGCTGCTCCTTACCCATCAAGGGCAGGTGCACGTCAACCACAGAGAGCATGGAGAAATGGGGTGGCCAGAGGTCTGGGGTGTGGAGTTTGAGGGGTGTCTGCTGGTATTGGATTTGGTCTTTTTTATCTTATTTTAACCTGAAATCTTTTGGCATATGGGCTTGACGCTCTAAGCCCCTCGGCCAGGGCTGAGTTTGGTCTTTAAATGCTCCTTCGTTATCTGTTAAATGGCCGGATGTGAACACCACCAAACTCAGGCCGGAGCATCAAGAGTAGTGCAGTAAATGCATACGCCAGTACAGAAGGGTATAGCAGAGACTCAGATGTATATTGATGCTGTTTGGATGTCTGTGCCAGCCTCTCCTGGATTCTCTTCCCATCATCCATCCCAGCTCCAGGCCTCATGCATATCTGTCATCTTCTACATCGCCCTCCTCTCTATCCCCATCCCCATGTATTCATTTCCTCTGTCCTTGCCCTTGTTCAGGCTCTCTTATCATATTTGGCTAGTGATCTGACCCCTGTCCCCTGACTGGTCTTCCTCTCCTAGTCTTTCTCTTTTGGAATGCTTTTCCTGCCACCACTAGTTATCTTTCAGAATCACGGTTCTGGTCACATTACCTCTGATGGTTCCCAGTGCCTACAAAAAAATTAGGTTTCTGACAGAACCTAAGCCTTTCACAATCTGCCTTCCTCTCCCACTCCCATCTGTGCTTCTCTTCAGCCACTGGACTGCTGGCTCTGACCCTTTGTCAGGTTTCTTAACCCAAGTGTCATAATCTTCACCTATAAAATGGGCACAATAATAGTCTACTTCATCAGATTAAGAATTCATTCAGATAAGTTTGGCACGGTTTCAGGCACATAAGAATGAGTTAATAAAAACGAGATGCAATTCTTGTTCTTGTTAAACTTGACAGAGTAATTCGACCCTTTACTCACACTGCCCTCCTGCCTCCTGCCCTTCCCTCTTTTAAAGTTACCTTTATCTTTAAAGAACAGCTTTGACAGCCTTAGTGAAGCTATGGCTGAATCTCGCAATTACTGCACTCTCTCTTCCTGCACCCTCATTATGGTTTTTACACCTCCATGACATCACTTATCTAAAAGCCCACCTTGGGCTGCACCTATGTTTGCTTACCCCGGTGAGGCAGTTTCTTGCTGAGACTGGACAGTGGTAGCTCTTTACCTAGGGTTGGAGGTAGGGTGGGGGTGGGGAGGTCCAGTCAGCTGCAAGAGCTTTGCTTCTTAAAAGGATTATTTCTGTCATGGGTTTAAGGAATTGAGAATAGGGTTGCCAATGCAATTCTAACACTGGCCACCTGGAATTAGCGTCAATTCCACGAATTAATTAAGGGTGTAATCCCTATCAAGACAGCCCTCACTTTAGATGCCAGATACAAATTCAGGTGTCCCTAGACCAACCACAGTTCTGACCAATTCGTTACAAATTTGGGGGTTCCCACCACTCATTCAGATTTGATAAATTAGCTTTAGAATAACTCACAGAATTTAGGGAAGTACTCTACTTAAGATTATTGTCTTCTTATAAAGGATACAAATCAGGATCACTCAAGTGAGGAGATACATAAGGCAAGGTCTGGGAAGGTCCTGGCCATAGCATTTCCCTACCCTGGCCCTTGGAGTCAGGCAGGATGTGTCTCGCGACACATTGATGTGTTCACCACCCAGGAATCTCTACTGAGCTTTGGTGTCCAGAGTTTTTATTGGGGTTTCATTACGCAGGCATGATGACTTATTAGCCATGGGCATTCAGTCTCCAGCCCTCCACCCCCCATTCTCTTGTGCAAAAGGCCCAGGGATATCACCCCAAACCCCAACCCTCTATTCACACGATTTGCGGAATGGCAAGCCCCATCCTGAGTCATTTTGTTAGCATTACTCAAGTATGGGCCAAGGGGCTCATGGATGACAAAGATATTTCCAATTACTTGAGAAATTCCAACTATTTAGAGCAGGTTTCAGGAACCAGGGACAAATGCTAGTCAAATTCATTATTATACAACAGGCGTGTTTCTCACCGTCGTCAGCATGTGTACAGTTTGAACTGTTGACACATGAGTCTTCGTATCTCATTATAAGAATGATGATCTAAAATCTACCATATCTAGTTGGTCAATTAATAGAAGTTGGGCATGACATATGAGCAGTTTGCTGCCTGCACATAAGAGATGGGTAGGAGGACCTATTTGTGGAAGGACCCTGGATATAACTCTCTAGATTTGGTTTTTATAAATAAGCAAGTCTTTCCTATTAACAAATTATATTCTTGAGGGCAGGACTGGTCCCTATTGCCTTTATATATCCTCCAGCACCTGCTGTGTGCTCAGTAAATGTCCGCTGGACAGAGCACATTGCCCAGCTAGCTTTGTGGAGGCACAGTGAGTTCCTTTGGCTGTCTGAGCCAACAACTCAGCCTCAGGCATTCTTAGCTGAGAGCAGACTCAATGAGAGGAACAGACTTGTCTTTCCCTGAGGATCCATTCGTATGGGATCCTGGCTGATGCTGGCTGATGCGGTCTGTCCTGGGACTGATAATACTCATGAACAATAGCTACCACTTCCTTTGTTTAGGTGAAATATTGACATTTATAGCTAGATTATTGGTCACAGACATGCCCCTGAATAAAAGATGACAAGAATAATGGGGTCTAAAAGGCAGTTTGTAAAAATCACTTTGTTACAATGATGTTTATTAAAGTCTTAGGTATAAATCCTGTTTAACATATCGCACCATGTGCACATTCACTTGCATAGCCATGTATTTCTTTTTCACTGGAAATAAATATGCTTTATTTATTTCCCAGAGATAAATTTGTTTTATTTATGTCCTGAATTTGATTTTCTTGGGTGACTTTCTTCAGTGCTCTTGTCTTTCTCCCGGACTTCCAGGACTTCTGAAACAACTTGGCAGAGTCAGCATTTCTCCTCTGCCCTGTTCTGCCCTGCTCCTCTCCACCCCCTTCTGCCGTCCACTTCCTACCCTCTCCCCAGGTCTTTTCTTTTGCCATTGACATAGTTATTTTATTTTCTTAAAATTAAGTGAAATTCTATTTTTAAATTTCTAGATGCTAAAGGCACATGATAATTAAGGTTTACTCCTGTCAGGAATAGAAACACTATATCAGAATAGTCCTTTCTCAGAAGCTGATGAAGAAAACTCTTGTGTAGAGGGTTTGCCCCTGTATTTTTTTTTTTAAATGGCAGTTACGTAGCATCAGGTTTAATTGGCCGGAGTCAGGAATGGTTTGTTTGTGTGTCTCCCGTGTCATATACGCCTGAGGAGGCCAGGAAAGCACCTATGATTTGTGCACAGGGCCAGCTGCCCAGGAAGTGTCTTGCCGAGTGACAGATGTTGAAAGTATCAACAGTATGATTGAAATTTCTTTTGAGAGCCAAATTTGTTAAACTTAAACTTCTTCTAACACCACTTCCTCAAATTAGACTTGCCCAGGTCATGGTATTTTGTGGAAGAGTCACACTCAAGGGGCCAAAGAACTGCATATGGCATGGGAGCCATAGTTTGCCGATCATGGAGCTAGGGCAACAACACTTATTCTGAGTGAGACACAGCAGTCCTTTATTGGCTAGCGAGGCTCCTACTCTGGCATCTTTCCCTGGTGAATACTTCCTCAGTGGGTCAGGAGAGTTTGCTTCTCAGGACTTAAAAATTAATTCTCTAACAGGAAAAATAGGTGGTAACATAAAATAAGCGCCTGAATGGAGGAAGGAACAAGTAAACCTCAGCAGAGACCAACAGGGGAATGTTTGTGATCTCACCCATCTGCACCACGGTCTAGACACTAAAAAAGGTTCACAGGATCCAGAAATATTGCCGGTGTAAGGTGGAGACAGGCTGAGAACTAAATTCTGGCAGCGGAGGGGCTTGCTATGCTAAAAGAAAAGAGAACATGTCTAATAGGTGGGTGTGTGTATAGAAAGAAGGAAACTTGAAGGTGAAAAAATGATGGAGATCATTTGGGTGAGAATGAAATGAAGGAGAAACAGAAGTGGCACCACAACAGGGCAGCTGAGTGGTTCACGCAGCTAGAAAACATAATTGAAGAATCTCAATGTGTTTATACTTTGACGCAGAGGCTGTGGTGAGGGGAGGTTTGCTGAGATAGCTGCTGAAAGTGTAAAACAGGGTATCAGGTGATTTCTTTTGCTTTGCTTTTGTTTATGGTATTATTGATTCCGAGCTTTTTTGGACTTAATGTGGAAAATAAGGAAGGGTGGGTTAGTGATGTAGTAGTTGTAAAGACTTTCAATAGGTGGTTTCTGTTATCTTAAAGTTCATCAGAGTAAAAAAAGGAATAAACAGCAGACCTTAAGAAAGCCTATTAAGAGTGTATGAAACTTATTTTACTTAGCCTGATACTCTCAAGATTCATCTATGTTGTTGCACCTGCAGCATTTCATCTTTTCTTATGCCTGCCTAGTAGTCCATTGGGTATATGTACCACATATTCTTTATCCCATCATCTATCAAAGGACACAGGTTGTTTCTATGTCTTACCTAAGGGGGAACATAAAGTACAGATTTCTAGATGAATAGATATTTTCAAATACCAAGAAGATTGATGTGGGATATAAAACAGAAAGCAACAAACAAACAAATAAATAAACAAATTCATAGACACAGACAACAGTATGGTGATTACCAGAGGAGAAGGAGGGTTGGGGGAATGATAAAGAGGGTATAAGGGATCAAATATATGGTGATGGAAGGAGACCAGACTTGGGATGGTGAACACACAATGCAGTATATGGATGATGTATTATAGAATTGTACACTTGAAAACTATATAATGTTACTATCTAATATTCCCACAGTAAATCCTATATAATAAAGAGACAATATGCACATTGACCATCAATCCAACACACAGGATGGCTGCCCCCATGTGGACACAAGATGGCCACCACAAGATGGCTGGCAGGGGAGGGCAATTGGGAGGGACCAGGCCTACAAGTGAGGGCAGTTGGGGATGATCAGGCCTGCAGAGGAGGGCAGTTAGGGGTGACTGGGCTGGCAGGGGAGGTCAGTTGGGAGGGACAAGGCCTGCAGGGGAGGATTTTTGGGAGGGACAAAGACTGCAAGGGAGGGCAGTTGGGGAGGACAAGGCCTTTAGGGGAGGGCAGTTGGGCGGGGGAAGGCCTGCAATGGGAGGGCAATTGAGGGTGGCCAGGCTTGCAGGGGAGGGCAGTTAGGGGCGACGAGGCCTGCAGGGGAGGGTAGGTAGTTAGGGGCAATTGGACTGGCAGGGGAGGAGTTAGGCATTGATCTTGCAGGGGAGTGGTTAGGGGGTGATCAGGCTGTCAGGCAGAATTGGTTAGGGACAATCAGGCAGGCAGGCAGGCAGGCAAGCACTTGGGAACCAGCAGTCCTGGATTGTGAGGAGGATATCCGACTGCCCAAGTAGGATCGCCTAAACGGGCAGTCAGACATCCCTGGAGGGGTCCCAGATTGGAGAGTATGCAGGCTGGGCTGAGGGAAACACTCCCCTCCCCCCACACCCTCCGCACACAAATTTTATGCACTGGGCCTCTAGTTTAATAATAAAAATGAATGTTTAAGAAGCAAGAGGGGTTATGCGTGTTCAGGGAGCCTTATGTCATGAGAAACTCTGTGAGGCAGGAGTTTGATTCCCCTTTCATACCTGGTTACTTGAATGGTCCTTGGCTCATAGTTGGCCTTTAGTAGAGATTTACTGAATAAACAAAAGAAAGAATAAAGAAAAGGTACCTCACTGAGAGAGAAGACTTTAACAAAATTCTGATAAAAAATGTGTACATTATTTCAGCTTGAGAGAAAAGGGGGAATGCTTTTAAAACTAGACCGAAAAACAAAAAGCAACATAGGACATTGCTGGAGCTCTCCCAGCTCCTATTGATGCAACACAAGTTGAAAGGTGCAAACTGAGAATTCAAAAATGCTCAAACAGGAAGAACGGTCAGGAAAGCTAACAGCCAATGTGAACAATGGCTTCTGAAAAATCCTACGAGAAAAAAGGTGAACAGTGGTTTGGGGGAGGTGCTATGATAATAAAAGGTGACAAAGAAAAAAAGAGTAGTTATTAAATTCCTATATAGCTTTTATTCTTTCAACCAGCAAGAAAATAGTGAAAACTAGAAAAGATCCATGAACATTATTAAGAAATTAAAGAGCCAATGGTAAGAAGACATCAAGCCATTCTTTATGGAAATAAAAGAAGTTTGAATCTTTAGGTCCAGATGAATGGCAGTTCAGGGACCTGAGAACCTGAAATCATAGCGTCATGGCCCTTAACCAGGGAGGAGATGTGGTGGGAGAGTTCAGAGATGGATTTAGGTGCTCAGCTGGGTTAGTTACCTCACCTTGTTGCAAAATGGTGATGAAATGCAGTGTCAGATCGCCCGTCTATAACAGGAGGGGGCTGGGTCTCAGCTGATGAGAGTGATGATACCACCTTTTCTGATTACCATAAGGCAGGGGTGGGGAACGTCCAGCCTGGGGGCCTGTGTAAGGCCCCTGAAATCATTTCATCTGGCCCTGTCAAGGCATTAGGGTGAGTTAATTAAATGTTTGATCAAATGTAGCAGGGTAATTTTTAAAAATACATATTTTTATTGATTTCAAAGAGGAAGGGAGAGAGAGGAAGAGATAGAAATGTCAGTGATGGGAGAGAATCACTGATCTGCTGCCTCCCACAACAGGCTAATTTTTAAGTTTATAATTTTGTATGATCTGCAGATGATGTTATAAATATCCAAATGGCCCTTGGCAGAAAAAAGGTTCCCCACCCTTGCTGTAAGGAATAAACCAGATAATCTATGTAAATAGTTGTCACAGAGTCAATACCATAGTTATATTCTTTCTTGTCTATTCTTTTTAAGAAATTATTTGCAAAAGAGAGCTTGAGAGTTTTGGGAATGGGAAAATATTCCATGTTTTAGAAAGGGAAAGAGAGACAGATTGTAGAAATTACAGCCTAATAAATTTGACATTAATTTCTGGCAAAATTCTCCTGTGGATAAATACAGAGTTGGCTTGTGTGGACTTCAAAATAAAAAGTTCTTATAGCTTCTGGCCTGCCGTACCACAGATTGGGTGGGTTAAACAACAGAAATTTATTGCTCACAGTTCTGGAGGCTGGAGGTCCAAAATAAAGGTGTCGGCAGGATTGATTTCTTCTGAGGAGTGTAAGGGAGGGTTCTGTTCCAGGTCTCTCTCTCCCTTTGGCTTATCGATGGCTATCTTTTCCCAGTCTCTTCACATTATTTTCCCTCTCTGTGTCTCTTTGGGACCAACTTTTCTCTTTTTGTAAGGACAATAGTCATAAGAATTACGGCTCATCCTAATGACCTAATTTTAACTTTTCCTCTGTAAAGATCCTATCTCCATATAAGGTCACATTCTCAGGTACTGAGATTTAGGACTTCAGCATATCTTTTTTAGGGGGACACAATGCAACCCATAACAGGTTCACTAACAAAAGTCAAGCAAAGCAAAATTAGCCCTGTTTTTGATGGTATGAACAAGGGGAATACAAACAGTGAACTGTGAATTTTTAGGAAAAGGTATTCAATATTATTACTTTTCATAAATAAAATTTATGGTGAGTTTGATCCTTCTCTCTCTTTCTCCAACAGGCACTTAGTTTAATCTGCATTTGAATTACACATTGGCCATAGTATCTGTTTCTTCATTTGATGGATGTATTATCAAGATCTCACTGTTATTCTCAAAGTATAACAACCTTCTCTTCCACCTAGGACCCTTACTTTGTGACATTATATGCATTGTAAGCTTGTGAAAACAATTATGAAATTGTTCCCTGATGGATTGTTTCTGCTCATAGAGAATGGTATTAAATATTTACAGACCTGAATTTTAGTTTCTAACAGAAAAGACCAAAATATGGTTTAAAATTTCATAGAAAATGGTGCAGTTCTTATCACTTTATTTTCAAAAGGGAGGGGAAAATCTCATGATTGTGATCTCACTTGTAGTTCCACTGAAAGACTCTGCTGTGGAACTTTATAATAGTAATATTTCTATAATTTAGGATTTACATTTCAATTTCTGAATTTAATTATTAATTTTATTATGAAACTCTCAGATGGCTTCAATTTCTTAAAACTTCTTTTGTTAATATTAAGCAATGAAGAATCATATCTGTGTTTCAAGCAGCGGTTGGGTAGACTTACTTTGGTCACCCTGGCATTTGTACGTAAGTGTTAGGTTCCCACACCCAGTGAGCACACGCACGTAGCGCAGGTGGATCCTGTGATAAGGCTTGTGTTGGTCCTGGTTTGTGCTTCGTAGACAGGCTCCCTGGTTAGCCTATTCTCCCCGGTGAACTTTATTGCTAGATAGAAATCTTATCCACCCATTGAGTGCATGTTTATTTTGAAAAACAAAACAAAACAGTATCCCTCCTTCAATCTCACCCTCTGACTTAGAAAACAAATCCCAAGCACACTCCTTTTTTTTGTTCTCATAATCAGATTTTAACTCTCAATGCCTCTTCAACCTTGTTGATGTTTTTATCTTGAATTAATTTTTTGGTCACTTTTTGTACATTTATACATGGTTGCATTTTGTTGCTCGGTGCTTACAATCCCATCCACAAGATGCCAAATAGAAAGCTCTTTGGGCCTTTAAGAAAGGACCACGTACTTCTCACCAATTATACAACTGTAATTTCTCCTTCTCCAAATTATTGAATGCTTCTATATTTTTTTTCCCTAGTGCTTTGGCTGGTGTTGCCAAATGGTTAGAGTGCCACTGTTTGATTCCTGTCCCAGTCAGGGTGTGTGTGGGAGGCATCTCTCTCTCTCTCTCTCTCTCTCTCTCTCTCTCTCTCTCTCTCTCTCTCTCTCTCTCCTCCCTCCCTCCCTCCCTCCCTTCCCCTCCTTCTTCCCTCTCTTCTTCCCTCCCTTCTTCCCATTCTCTCTTAAAAAAAAATCAATGGGAAAAAAATCTTTGGGTGAGGATTAATAACAACAACGACAAAAATTTTTTTCCTTGTAGTTTCTCTGGTCCTTTCTGTTTTTTCTTGTTTTTGTTAATCCTTACCTGAGGATATTTTTCCATTGATTTTTAGAGAGAGTGCAAGGGAGGGGAAGAGACAGAGAAAAACATCAATGTGAGAGAGACACATTGATTGGTTGCCTGCACACTCCCTGACCAGGGGAGGGTATGGAGCCTGCAACCAAGTTACATGCCCTTGACCAGAATCAAACTCTCCACAGGCTGATGCTCTCTCTATTCACTGAGCCAAACCAGCTAGGGCTTATTTCTGTTTTTGTGACTTGAGAAATTCAACCTTGTGGTTTGATGGACATTTTTAACTTTTCTAAAAGCCTACCTGACTTTACTTCTCCCAGGTGCCCTGTGCTCAGTCTTTTTTTCTTCGTTCCATCCTGCTGTTCTGGTCTTCTTTCCACACGCGGTCTTCTTTGAGCCTCAGCAATGCAGTGGGGTTTGAGTGTGAATTTTAAAGCGGAAGTGTTAAACTTCAAGACACAGTCCTCAAGATTTCAAAAGTGCTAGTGTATAGTATTGAAATGGGAATGGATTTTAAACTTATTTTATATTTATATTTTCTGTGAGATTTAGATTTTGAATGAGAGTTTGAAAGGGAAATTCTTTTCTGTTAGCTTTAAACTTCAATTAAAAAATACTTTGTGGTGAAGAGACTCTTTAGTTGTGGAAATTTATTTGATGATATTGAAAATGCACATCCATTGTCTTTTTAGCATTTTGAAAAATGTCAAGAATTATGTTGCTTTTTTTGTATTCTGTTTCATATTGTGAGTTCCTAAGCATACAGGTTATGGACTAGTAGATTGGAGATCTGGATTGTAGGCCAGAGGAAATACACAAAAGGCTGAGAAAAGAGACCAAGACTCTATAGAGCAAGATTTCACTTCTAAGTACGTAAGGTGGTGCTGCTTTTTTGTTGGGTTATTCTTTTATTCATATTGCTACAAACAAGGAAATGGATACAGAGTTTATTTTTTTTCAAAGTCACTTTTCACTTCAGCAGACTAAATAGGAAAAGATTTGTGATCATTGGATTCCTGGACTAGAACTTGATGTGTCTCTCTCTTTATTCTCTACAAATCACAAAAATTACTGTTCTGAGGTTCATGAATTCAGAGTGGAGTTTGTGCCTGGAATCAAGCATGTTCCCTGATCTACACTTGGCCAGGCTAATTAAATGTTTGGATGAAATTATATGCTTTTCTTTTCCTTTTGGCTTTTTCTGTTCTGGATCAATGTTGGATGTTTGTCACCGATGGGTATCTCTGTCCTGGTGGCCTGGAATATGAAGAGTGGCCGCTGGACATTGTGTGGCATTGGGAAATGGCTGTGGGCAGGCAGTCATTGGGTGCCAAAGTGTTCTTGAGATGAATGGATTTTAAGTGTTATCCTGGAGTCAGAACTAGAAACTTAGTTCATAACCAGAAGCTCGGCATTGGGGATAACCAGAACATGAGCATGACCAAAAATCCACTCTGGGGTGTACTATCTTTTAGTCCCAGGCTTCTCTGAAGCTGACTGGGCTGGAGGGAAAATTGGGCTTGATTCTGTCTGCAATCCTATAACCCTAGGAGGGCTTGCTGCCTCAATCCCACTTTCGGATGGTGGGAATTCAGTCATTCCTTCATTTATTCACTCAGTGGTGGAATTCATTCTTTTAATTAACATTGACTGAACATCTACAATGAACCAGTCACTGTCATAAGTACTTGGGAAGATAGCGCTGAACAAAGCAGATGAAAACCTTTGCCCTCAAGGAACTTCCACTTTGGGAAAGTTTCTTTAGGGAAGAAGCAGTAAGTAACGCAGCAGTAAGTAATGAATAAGAAAGTAATAAGTACTATAGAGAAAAGTCAAACAGGAAAGGGAGATGGAGTGTCAGTGCATTGGGTGCAGGGGCAGGGGTATTGGAAGGCAGCTTGAAATTCAGAATAAGTTGGTCAAGTAAATCTGGTCTTTACATCTGAGTAATATCACGGGGAGGTCAGGATAGAGACCTGGACCTAGGGAACAGCAAGGGAGACCTAGACCCAGGGAACAGCAAGGGCCAGTAAGGGAGCCTGCATGGAGTGCAGGAAGTGGGAAGTGGTAGGTTAGCTGCAGAGGAGCTAGCAAATGCGAGGGGGAGGCAGGTAAGTGAACCGTGTTCAGCATGGTCAGTAATGAACCTGAGGAGGGGCAGTGAGGGATTAAAGAGAACAGACAAAAGAATATAGTTGGGGCCAGGTGGATCACTGCTCCTGGATGAGGAAACAATGGCACAGCCTGTAAGCCGAATCTTTATTTTATAGTCAGAGCACACAAAGCAAAACAAGGGAGTGGTCAAGATGTTTACAGTTTCAAATCTACTTCTTTCCTTTTGTTGCACGTCTCTGAACTTTATCAAACTTTTTTTGGGCAGGATTAGAGGAAAGGGACAGCACAGGGGACTCCTGTTGTCATCAGTGACTAAGCACTACTTTTGACTTAAGCAGAGTGGATGCATCGTGTGAGTTGCTTTATGTGCAAGAACAGAACTTTTGTATATTCAGTGTAATTTAGATCTAGATCACTTCAGGGAACTTGGGAAATTCCTGTAGAATGACTGAGTCTGGTGGATTTCTGACAAAGGACCTCATTACTTTCCTCGCTCTCCCTCATTCCATCCTCCCTTTCCTGCCCCTCGTGAAGATCAGGGCTGAGGGCATTGCTCTAACAGACCATATATTTCTGACTGGTGGTCATTAATTTTCCTTGGCTTGGCTGAAGAAACATTCCTGTCACCTCTCTTGAACGTAGAGTACCACCTTGGTGTGAATGAGTTTTGACAACGGAACCTTGTTCTGCAGCCAGAGGTTGGCCTGGTTCCACTTCCTATTAATTTTCTTGTACAATTAAGGCACCTAGGAAAACATTTGATGAAAGTTTTCATTTTGTGGGCTAATAATAAATCCCATAAGGTGATTTGCCAGTTTCTTGGCATTGGTTGTGATTTGTGTACAGAAGGTGTACAAACAGTGGTTACTACAAAGTTTAATTAGGAGCATGTAATGACTTAGTCTTTTGAACTTTTTGAAAGATGGAAATTGATTTACGCAGATAATTGTGCTGAAGTTTTCACATCTCATTTTTTATATTTCCCAAACATCCCCACCAGTTTCGATTCTTGGCAGTGCAAATGTTTGGAGACATGTGTATGTTCTCTGACAGTCACGACTTAGGGTTTTCCTCCGACATACTTCAGTTGTGTAAGTCTGTGGATGGGGCTAAATGAAGGGACTCTTAGTCCGTCATTTCACTTTTAATTAGTTGTAAAATATTAGCAGGAAGGCAAAGTTATTTTACACCGAAGTGACTTTTTTTGGGAAGTGGCAAATTAAATTTTATGGTAGCAGCTGTTCTGAGTGGAATTTGTCAGAGAGTTGATGAGAAGTGAATGCTTATAGTACTCAGATATAAATCCTTAGTTTAAAAAAGATGCAAGCTGTGAACAAACTAGTGTATTGGAATATAGAAGAATGTTTTTGTAAGTACATGTTTTAAAACCTCGGCCCTATTATTCCAGCCAAAATCTCTCAAAAACGGTGGTTGCTCTGATTTTGCAATGGGAACCCTTGTTCAGTTTAGAATCAGTATGACATGCTAAAGAAGACACACAACTTAGAAGGGGGCTCCCAAATGGTGGGTATCCTGGGGTAAAGAACTTGCACATGTCGTTCCTCTTCCTGGAGGACCTTTGTCACGTCGACCCCTCCCCCTCCACCCCCTTACCTAGTGATGCCTTGTCTTCCTTAGCTTTCAACTCTTAAAAGAATGCCTTCTCTGATGTGGCTAGTTCTCTCAGCTGTAAACTCAGAGCCATATATAGTTCTACAGAGCACTCATTTTATTTGTACTGTATTTGAATAATTCTCCATTCTATAATGAACTTCATGAGATTAGAGTATCATTATTATTTTTTATTATTGTGTCATCACTGCCTATAAATGAGGCCTGGCACGTTGATAACTATTTGTGCTTTGTAAGTCTTGGTTCAGTGAAGGAATCTATGAACGAACTGAGTTTGGGTGGCTATAAAAAGGCAACTGCAAAGATTAGACTCACGGCCTCAAGTTCAAATGTGTATGGGGCCAGGCAGCCAAAGTGAATGAGTGAGCAAGAGTGGTAAAGCAACCTGAGATGTGCTGGGCAACCAGACAGAATGTCTCCTGGACAGGTGGCCACATAGTGGATGTTCTCCTTCCTTCAGTGGAAGCTAATTCTTCTCACCATAGTATGTGGGCTTGGACTGGAGTAAATGTGAAGGATCCCCAGGCAGATAGGTTAGGGTGCAATGGACTTAAGTGGTAGAGAAAAATGGGCAGGAAGACTGCTGGGGCCATGGAGTGCCAAGATGGTTTTTGAGCAAAAGTGGGAGGTCATCTGCATAGTAACTATTTAGGAAGAAAATGTTGTCAGCATGGGATGTCTTTAGGTAGTCTAGGGCAGTGGTTCCTAGATTCCAAAGATATTACTGAGGGTCTACAGTAGTTTCCTAATACTGGCTCTTGAGCCGAAGTTTGCCACTCTGTTGACTAATGAGTTTGCCGACCACTGGTCTCGGGAATTAGTAGGTTATGAGGCTAAAGTCATAGTCCACACCAGAGCTAAATGAAGCAGGGCACTGGAAAAATGTGTTGGTAGAACCAGTGGTTTAATATTGAGCAATATTTTTGCAAATACAAAGGCAGCTGTGTCAGAAAAGTAGATTTCTGAAAATTATACTACTCTTCATCCAAAGTCTTTCAGACATGGTGACTAGGAGAGGAAATCATGAGGTAAAGTCAGATGGCTGTGGGCTGAAGATTGAGTGGGATGTGAGAAAGGAAAGCCAGTGAGTGGAGACTCCTCTTTTGAGAATTCTTTTTCAAAAAAAGGAAGAAAAGAGATTGGAATAGAAGCACGGTTAGAGCAAAACACCAGAAGGATCCAAGGGATGGGAGGGTTTACTCTGTAAAGGAGGGACCCCTTCTTCTGAAATGAAAAGAGCAGAGCAAAGATGCCCAGCTTCCGAGGAGGGCATGGTGAGCGGATGGTGAGGTCACATCAGGAGGTAGGAAGAGGTCCTGTGCTCAGTGATGAGAGTGTGTGGGTTTGGGGTTTTGCTCGGGAAAGATGACTATAGCATTGTAATCCTAAAATGATTCCATTTCCACTTCCATCACAGATTTTATTAACAGGTGCTAAAGAAATATCCTTGGAAAGATTGAGGGAAAGCTTCCCTTGCTTTTTCCTTCTGACTTGAAGACAAACTTGAAGCCTCAGCTACTTCCTGAAACCTTGAAGAGAAGCAGTGTTCAAAGCTACGCCAGGGAGGATATTTTGGGTCCATGGAAATGCAGAAGCCATTGGTTTTCAGTGTAGGGTCTTACTTTGACTGAAAGTCTAAGGCCTATCTCACAGAGCCTTTCAATCAGATAACTGCATCTGAAGTGGTTCCAAAAATAATAGATCAGTATTAGGAAACTACTGTAGACCCTCAGTAATATCTTTGGAATCTGGTAATACCTTAACTTTATCAGTGAAAAATATTTTTATTTTACCAATCCATTGCTGTTTTTCCATCAGTGAATTCACTCTAATGTCTTTTCAGAGTATTTTACAAATCAAAACAAATCTATTTCAAATGTGTTCGTTACTAAGCAACGGTAACTAAGAGATCTGTAATTAAGATGAAAGTTCCAAGGTAACAGTGCCCAAACTCAGCATCTTTTACCCCATTTTCTGGTAATGCAAGATTAGGATGAATAAAGGTGAAAGACTTTATTTTAGCCAGGGCACAGTATCGGGAATTTCTGAGCACATTTACTGGACAAACCAGGCAGTTAATTTTTTCTCTGGTGTCAGACATGCATATTCCTGACATGAACAGGTGAGTACCTGCTGCCGGCAGGGACACTGCACAGCTGTGGCTTGGCGGCCACGTGGAAACCAGATGCGTGCTGTCTGACACGTGCACTGGTAAGAGGGATGGGAGTGAGCCCCCTGTGAATTTGACTTCCTTTGCAGCTATGGTTGACCTAGATGGAGCAGCGATGCAGGCATGTTCTGTACTTCAACAATGCACAGTGTCTATTTCTTTTGGTGATTTGTAAAGGAAGGCTCAGATGAATTTTTTCCTATTCATTGTGCCTGGCTCTTAGCAAACACTTTACAAATGCTCCTCTTTTTCTTCCCTCTCCTTTCTGTTCCAGGGGCAAGGGAGAGGGGGAGGTAGGGTTTCCATAACGACCTGTTATTGAATGAGCTCCTTTCAAACCTGTTGTTAGATGGCCACTAGGCCCAGGGAGAAGGCCCCAGAGCCAAGCCTCATCTCCTGGAAGGCTTTGCTGTTAAAAGAGGCACCTCTCTGCCCTGGTCAACAAGCAACTATTGAGCAACCCTCTGGCTACCTACAATCTTGGCCCTCCCTGGTTTGCCCACAGGTTAGCCTACTAGCAGGCAGAGTGGGTGTCAGCCCCCAAAGAGTGCTGATCGGGGACTCTAGTTGTGTTTTGGCTCCACAAACCTTAGTTTGATGATTTTGAGCAAGTCATAATTACATCGACCTTTAATTTCCTTGTTCTCACCTGGGGACAATAATATCTGCCTGGCTTATATATAGGGTTGTCATAAGAAGTAGATGAGATAGACTATGTAAAAGTTCTGTGAAAAGATATATATGTATTCATTGATTAAACAAACATTTCCTGAGTGGCTCCTTATGTGCCAGACACTGTTCTAGTTTCATACTATATTACATGTCAGAACAAATAAATAGGTCTACTTAATTTTTTTAACGGCAATTTAATATTCCACAGTGTAGGTGTTCCATAGTTTAACCACCCTTCAATTAATGAACATTTAAGTAAACAGTGCTTCGTTGAACATCTATTTATATTTGGATATTTATGTTTAAAATATTTTGCCATACTCTCCCAGAGAAATATTCATATATGTATATGTATATGAATATTTCTCTGAGAGAGTATTGCAAGAACCAAACATGCATATTTAATATTTTTGTTGGAGACTATCAAATCCCCCCTCTCCCAAAGGCATTAATAGCCTACCTTCCCAGCCAACATGTATGAGAATTACCATCTTCCCATACTCTTGCTAATATAATCTTTTAAGCTTTACAAATCTGTTGGATGAGAAGTAGTATCAAATGGTGTGTTCTTTTCAATTCTGTGGCTAATTAATAAACATCTTTTAATATTTGTTGGCTATTTTTACTTCTTCTGTGATTAGCCTTATTAGCTACTTTTTTAGTTACTGGGAAATATATCTTTATTTTGAATTTTAAAGCACATTTTATATTTCAGACATTTGATTTTACATACTTTTCCATTGAATGATAGGTCCAGTGTTAATGTGTATTTCGCAGTTCATGATGGGACTTGGGTTAGCACCAGGCTCCTAGTCCAGTCTAATTTTGTTTGAGCAGAGAGGGTTGTTGGGAAGCTCAGCAGGCAAGGGAGGGTGGTCACCTGAGTGGGGCAGTTGGGTGACAGGAGCAGCAGGAGGGAAGTCATTGGGTCACAGAAGAGAGAAGGGGCTGAGTATAGGCTTCTCCAGGTGCCAATGGCCCAATCAGCCCAGCCTGCAGGAGTTCCTAACCCTGGAAAAAAGTGGCAGTAACCAGGGACTTGAGGGCTGATGGCTGTATTTGTTTCTTAGGGTTGAATACAAAGGCAAGAGTGACAGCTCCTGTAGGTGCCTCCTTTCTTCCTTGCAAGAGTGCAGCTGCTCCTCAGTTGCCTCTGCATTGCAGCGACGGAGGATGTCACTGTTCTTAATAATCATAGGAGAGACAGCACAAAGCTCCTCTTCCTGTCTGAGTTTTCTGCAGCGTCTCATTTGAATAATCAAAACTATATTTTTCTGAGTGAATAAATAGCATTTCCTTTTCTGTGTAAAAGTAAAGTAGATGTAAAGGTTTTCTGGAATAGTCCTGTTTTAGGCTGTTTCTCTTCTTACCCTGATTTGGCTTGTGATGTTTTTATAATGGGGGTAAGTCCTAGGATAGAAATTCTAGACTTTTTTTTTTTTTTTTTTTTTTTTTTTAGGCTGGAAGCAACTGTAGGAGCCATCTGGCTCAATTCACTTATCAAATATACTAGAGGCCTGGTGCATGCCATTTATGCACTGTGTGTGTGTGGAGTGTCCCTCAACCTGGAACCCCTCTCACAGTCTGGGACCCCTTGGGGAACAGGCTGAAACCAGCAGTTGGAATCCTCCGAGGGGTCCTTAATACCGCAGAGGTGGGAGAAGCTCGCACTACCTGTGCTCGCCAGCTGTGAGCCTGGCTCCCACAGGGGGAGCACACTGACCACCAGGAGGCAGCTCCTGCGTTGAGCGTCTGCCCCCTGGTGGTCAGTGCATGTAATAGCAACCAATTGTTCCACCTTTGGGTTTATTTGCATATTAGCCTTTAAAAAATATAGAACAGGGAATCTAAGGTCTTGGAAAGTAGGGTGGTTTGCTTAAAATATTGTTTATTTCTTTGAGTTGTTGTGCTAAGAACAGTTGACCCTTAAACATCTTGGGGGTTAGGGGCACCAACCCTCAACAAGTAGTCAAAAATCTATGTGTGCCATTTTTTATTTTATTTTTTTAGATAATTCTCATCCCAGAAGTGAGAATATATTTTTTCTCATTTATTTTTAGAGAGAGTAGAAGGGAGGGAGGAGGAGAAGAGAGAGAAAGAGGAGAGAGAGACAGAAACATCAATGTGAGAGAAACGTATCTATCGGTTGCCTCCCACACCCAATGCAATGGAGTGGGGAAATCAAACCTGCAAACGAGGTCTGTGCCCTTGACCAGCAATGGAACCTGAGACCCTCCAGTGCACAGGCCAATGCTTTAATCACTCAGCAACATCGGCCAGGGCTATGCGCAACTTTTAACTCCCCCAAACTTAACTAATAGCCTACTATTGACCAGAAGCCTGTTCATAACATAATCAGTTAACACTATATGTGTTATATATTGTGTTCTTACAATAAAGTAAGCAAGAGAAAAAGTTAATGAGAAAAATCATAAGGAATAGAACATACTTATAATACTTACTAGAGGCCTGGTGCATGACATTCATGCACGGGGGTGGGGGGAAGTGGGGTTCCCTCAGCCTGGCCTGCACCTTCTCTCAGCCCAGAACTCCTTGGGGGGATGTCCGACTGCCATGGAGGCAGAAGAGGCTCCTGCCAATGCTGCTGCGCTCACCAGCCATGCGTGCTGCTTCTGACTGAGCGGTGCTCCCCCCTGGGAGTGGGAGCGCGCTGACCACCAGGGGGAAGCTCCTGCATTGAGTATCTGTCCCCTGGTGGTCAGTGTGCATCATAGCGACTGGTCGTTTCCCCCATTTGGTCAATTTGCAAATTAGAGTTTATTATATAGGATTGTATTTAATAAAGCACTTTTCATGTTTAAATGTTAACCTGCATGTCTGCATATCTTTGGAAGCTCCTCCTTTCCCAGCTTTCATTATGCAATGCATATATTTATAAGTCAACACTTGTTGAATTAACAAAAGGCTAAGGTAATTGTTGTATATTTCTATGCCCCCCCCTCTCTCTCTCACACACACACACACACACACACACCACACCACACACACCACACATACACACAAACACACACACACACACACACACACACACACATACACACACACATCCTGAGTCTCAAATTCACCAATGTATAAGCACTTCAAAGTTACAAAGGGTGGGGCAACAGTAGGTTTACAATTGTGAGTATGTAAAACACAGTTTTTTATTGTACTAGAGGCCTGGTGCATGAAATTCGTGCATGGGGGGGGGGTCCTCTTGGCTCACCCTGCACCCTCTCCAATCCAGGACCCCTTGGGGGATATCCAAAGGAATCAGGCCTAAACTGGCAGTCGGACATCCCTCTCACAATCCTGACTGCTGGCTCCTAATTGCTCACCTGCCTACCTGCCTGGTTGCCCCTAACTGCCTCCCCCTGCTGGCCTGGTTGCCCCCAACTGTCCCTTCCTTGCTGGCCTGGTCGCTCCTAACTGCCCCCCCGGCCTGATTGCCCCCAACTGCCCCCTTTGCCTGCCTGGTTGCTCCTAACTGCCCCCCCCCACTGGCCTGATTGCCCCCAACTGCCCCCTTTGCCTGCCTGGTCACCCCTAACTGCCCCCCTGAGCTGTCCTGGTTGCCTCTTACTGTCCCCACCCCCCCCCGGCTCCCGCCAACCTGGTTGCCCCAACTGTTCCCCTCTGTCAGCCTGGTTGCCCCTAACTGCCCCCACCCTGTTGGCCTAGTTGCCTCTCACTGCCTTCCCCCCTGCCAGTCTAATCACCCCCAACTGCCCCCTCCTGCCAGCTTGGTCACCCCCAACTGCACCCCTTTGCCAGCCTGGTTGCTCCATCTGTCCCTCACCCCCATTGGCCTGGTTGCCCCCAACTGATACCCCTCCTCCTCCCACCGGCCTGGTCACCCCACGCAGCCTGCTGTTCAGTCGTTTGGTTGTCCCTCACTAACCCCCCTGCTGGCCTGGTTGTAGGTAGCCACCTTGTGAGGATGTGAGGGTTAATTTGCATATTACTTCTTTATTATGTAGGACTGTTATTTACTAATTATTATATTATTTTCCATACAGACAACTGTATGCCTACTTTTGCCCTAGCCTGTGTAGTTTGTTCTTGGTTTCAGGCATGGGAATATATGAAATATTCAGTGTGAACAATTCTCCCCTGACTTTAAAATATTTAGAAAAGCGATTACCACAATTTTCTTAGATGTTCATTTTGATCTTTAATTGATCCTGTTAGAAAATGTCTTTGCTTTATTTTGCTATTGCCTCCTGTTTTCTCTTGTTCTGCTTTGAGCACTTTGTCGCCTCCCTGGGTAGGTGGTTTAACTCTGGGGTGAGCAGGAAGGCAGTCATGGCCCACTTCGGTGTGGCCATGCAGGGTGCCATTCGAGTGGGGCAAGTAGAGCAGTCTGTGTGGTGACAGAACACCAGGTGGCTCAGGTCATGCGAATAGGTGGGGTTGGTACAGCCCAGGGTGAAGCTGCATTGGGTTGGTCTGTCTGGTCATGGTCTCAAGAAAGGGCTCAGCATGCTCGAGGTCAGACATCTGTGTATTGGGAATACCCCACGGATAGGAAATGCTTAGGAATGGTGTGTTATATTACCAAGGAGAATGCTTTTCCTGCAAGTTTCCCCACTGAATACTATCTTTTGTCCTGTTACAAAGAGTGATTCACAACTCTTAGTCCTGGCCTGGCTGGGGTTGAAATGTAGATACCAGGGCTGGGCCCTACCTTCCACCTAAGAAGCCTTTGCTATTCTGCCAAGAGGGAGATTTTCCAGAAGAGGAGTTCTGCTGAAGTGGGTGGGGCAAGTGGGGATAATAATCCTGAACTCTAAGTACCCTGTTGGGTTGAACCTTGAGGCAAGCATTTGCTGTGAGCTGCCTACATTCTTGTTTTCAGAGCTCTCATCTGAAGGCTTCAAAGTAGTGGAAAGCTCAACATACTTTAAATAATCCTTTTTTAGTAGACCTTTCACCCAGATTCTCCAAATGATGACATGTTAATACATTTGTTTTATCCTTTTGTCTTTCAACTTTTCACTGAGCTGTTGAGATAAGTGCAGACCTGCTATCTTTTTGTCCCCAAATACTTCACTGTCTATTTCCTGAAAAGAAAAGCAATTTTCTTATATAAGTATCAAACAATATTCAAAATTGAGAACTTAATATTAATACTGTAGTAGTCTCTAATCTACAGACCTCATTCAGATTTTACTAGTGGAAATAATAATGTCATTTTTAGTGAAAGAAAATTTCTTGATTATGCATTTTATTTAATTGTCACGTTCCTTTGTTATTCTTTAATTTGGAACATTTTTCTTTTTCTTTTGTGACAGTGACAGTTTTTAGGTATATACCAGTATGTAGATCAGTTTTACTTTTTTTTTTTTTGTAGAATGTTTCTTATTTTACATTTGTTTGATGTCTCCTCATAACTAGATTCTGTTAGTTTTAAATGACTATTATTATTTAGTTAATATTGATTTATTAAAGTTGAAAACTAGATTTATTCTTGTTTTGTGCATTTATTAAACCTAAAATATCTTGTTATTCTATATATAAATCTAGCAAGTAATGTATAAAATAAGAAAAAATAGTTTTTGGGTGTTTGCTTTAAATATTGGTCAACAAATTCAAGTTGGACAGACTAAATTTCCATTAACAGATCTAGTTTATAACTTAATCACATTTCCTTAAACATTATAGTTGCATTTATATATTCATATTTCTAATCTCTTTAATCACTTCAAATGCCTACTAAAGTAAACCTAAAGATTGTAGCAAATGACACATTAAGAACTTAATAATCCTTGTCAAGTTAAAATTAAACTTATTAATAGAGTGCATTTCTCACTTCCCTAAACATTCTAATACCATTTAAAATATACTCATATTTTTATCTTTAACTCAATCACAAGTCTAAAATCAGTTTCAGTCTGGCACATTCTTAAAGATGTCAGATTCTCCAGCATTCCGTAGTTTAATACCCAAAAATTATTTTGAATTTCACACAGAACTATTAATACTGCTGCCTTTATTTACTTCAGTAGCTCTATACTTAATTCCAAATCTTCCTAGGGTTATGAAGACACACACTTACTATCAGAAAATGAGCTGTGATGTGAGGCAGGCTGAGGTGGCCAGGCTACTTGTTGAGATGGGTGACTGGGCCACCATACATTGGCTTATGTGGCAGAGGTTTGGGGTTGAGGAGGTATACGATTAGGATGTTTTTGAATCGCTAATAGTACCCTTTTTAAAATCACTATGACAGCAAGAGGCTAAGCCCTATATAGTTGCTATGACAATAAATAGCAGTCCACACCCTTCAGATGTGATGGATTTTTAGCCTTGGTCTGCTGGGTTGATTTGCTTATGTCCTCCTGCCATCTGGTTTGGGTAGACATACATCTGTATCCTCATCCAGGTTGCAGCTAATTTCTTCCACTGCTTGATTACATTCTGCATTTCTTTAACTCTTGGCAGCATTATATAGTCATTTTATTCTGATTGGATTTTGCATTTCCTTTCAGATCTTTGGCCACAAGTCTAAAGCTTCATGCTAATGAAAATGTCTTTCTCTAATTTCTCCATATTACCTTGAATTATAGCCTTCAGAGCTTAGCTTACATTCCTAGAAATAATTCCACTAGTGCTGTATAACTTGATTATAAAAAGTCCTGGGCCAGCCATTGCTCTTACTTAACATCTGTAAACTCTGTATATATATTATAACTAGAGACGACAAAGTGTGTTCTCCTTTGAATTTTGTTATTGAATTGCTTTTGAACAGATTTCAAGACTTAGTCACTATTGGACATATAGAATCAAGTAGTAATAGGTTCTGTATAAGGGTTTCATGAAGTCATGGATAGTGGTGTGCTACTTACCTTTGGTAATGTAATTTCATTTTGCTTATTTACAGTTTCTGGGATAATAGTAGACACTTTTTTCTTGGCAGATATTCTGTCCTATGATTATCTTTTCTAATTCTCCAGCTTGCCATCTTGCCTTTTTTTTTTTTTGGTTATTATTCATTGCTTCCTGTCAGTCTCACCTCCCTGTCCGACATCTTATTGAACCCTGATGCCTGTTTTGGGTTTTCGGTACACTGTGCATGGCATATTTATTATGTATTTATTTACTTTTCAATCACGGTCTCTACCATAGTTGATGGCCCATTTATTTTAAAGATTACTTTTATTTGTCTTCAGGTTTACCTTCTGGGCCACCACATGAGCTTGGTAAAGGCCATGAACTCTTTCTACTTTAGATGACTATTTCTTCTATGTGTCCTTCTCTTCTTGGTCTTGGAAACTCCATCAGAAAATGGACACATTTCTAGGTGTTTAGTATGAGTTGAGACAGTGGCATTTGTTGTCCCAACAATGCAAGACTATCTTGGTTTCTACTGCCTGAAGAAGTCAATTTGATGCTCCTTTCAGTCTTGTCCTTTATGGTTATAATCACCATTACTTTGGTGGTGGTGGTAGGGGGTGGCTGGCAAGTGGGAGCTGACCACTCACCGTCAGAAATTCTGAGACCCACATCCATACCATGCTCAGCTCCTCTCCACATGCCTAACTGCTTTTGCTTAGGTGTTACTACCTATAGGAAGTGACCAATGAGTCAGTAGCCTCAATGACCTTGACCTTGAATAGGTTTAAAAGACTGGAAAACCAGGATGAAATTCACAGCAGCAGCCATAGTACAATTAGATACTAAACACGATCATTTGATAAACTGGACTAATTCTACAAATATCTACTTGTCCAAGGCAAAGCAAGGTTGATGATGAACAATGTTTTTCCTAGTTTTTTAGAATTGTAAATGAACAGCAAGGCTATAGGGACAAGTAAGCATGAAGACTAATTGAACAAGAATAGTTTTGTGAGGTTGAATACAGCAAAGATATTTGGATGAATATTTACTATCTACATACTTGGATAATGCTAATAATAATTGTTGATTATGAGATACCAGATACTTTGAAAAATTGTTTCATTGAATTCTGACAACCTTCTGAAGTAAGAGTTATAATTATCTCCAGTTTTATGAGCAGGAAGTTGAGTACATCCCCCAGGGGGACATGACCAGTAAGTGGTGGAGCCAGGACTTAGGCTCACGTCTGCCTACAACCAAAGACCGTGCTTCATCACTTCCCTGTAGGCGTGTTATAAGGATGATGTAATAGCTGTTTTTTCCTTGCCAACCCAAGATTTGATGCCCGTCAGGGAAGTCAGCAGAAAGCACTGATTTAAGGAAAAACCCTTATAAACCCCACAAATATTTTCCCTAGATGTCCATTAATTAATAAGTAATTTGACTTCCCCAAGATGTTATATTAGTCATTTTGCCCTAAGTCTGAATTAATTCATACTGATTATTTTCCTAATAGCATACTGCGATGTAGTTTTGAATACAAGATTAGATGGCCGAGGGAAGAGAAATTGGAGGTAATTTTGGAATACAGAGACCCCTCAGAATAGAGCGGACCTTGGTGAGCTTTGTCTAGCTACAGGGTAACCAGACATAACCGGTTGCCGAGGAAGGAGGGGGCATTTAGAAAGCTGAACAAGGGCAGGTACCTAAGCAAATTCACTTCTCTTCTAATTGTGCTTAACCTGAGGATTTCTGATACTGGAATGCTCTCTGAGCTCTGGCATGTAACAGGCTGAGGGTGTGGGCAAGGGTGCGGAAGAAGAAGCAGTCAGTAGATAGTCCTCAGACTTCAGTGTTCACTGGACACATTTGGGGCTTAAGAAATGGAGATTTCTGAACTTTGCTAGTGAGTTGACCCAGCAGGTGTGGGGAGGCCCCAGAGTCCTAGATTTTATCAGTCTCAGTAGGTGATTCTAATGCAGATGGTCTGAAGACCAAACTTTTTGAAACTTTGGGTTGGAATCTTCCATTAAGCCAATAGAAAGCCTATGACCTGACCCAGAATATGATCTTGGGGCTTCTATGAGGGTGTGGACTCCCTGGCTGAACAACTGAAGGTGCTTGAATAAAAGGAGGGGCTTTCTCTCTGAGAACAGTGCTGAATCTCACCAAAGCTCTTTGAGATCCGGAAGGTTCTGCCTCAGGGACTGGCCATGCTATCGTCCTTACTTAGCTAGTGTCTGGCCTCCTCTCCTGTTCTGGCTGGTTTGGGGGTAAAGTGGGTGAGGAAGAGGAGGCCAGCTGCAGATGGTGAGAGGGTAGCTACTGAGAGTTTGGGACTTCAGGGCTGAAATTGGGACAGCCTCAGACAAACTGGCCCAGAGCCTTCACTGTGTAGACCAGTGCTTGGCAAACCACCACTCACAAGCTACATGTGACTCTTTGGCCCCTTGAATGTGGCTCTTCCACAAAATACCACATTTGGTTGCACAGGTACAGTGCGATTAAAACTTCGTGGTCCATGCGCAGAATTCGGTTTTCAGCCTGGGTGAGTCTATTTTGAAGAAGTGGTTCTAAAGCCGAAGCACACTCAAGGGGCCAAACAGCTGCATGTGGCTCATGAGCCGCGGTTTGACAACCACTGGTGTAGACCTGTTGTAACTGTTCAGCGTGCAGAAGGATTGTGCTGTGGCGTCTCAGACCTATGTCCTATATATCAGTTGGAGTGTCTCCTGTTTTTAAAAATGGGGAAGCCCTTTGTAGTTTAGTACTATTAGCTCTTCAGGTTCATTCCTGAAGCTGCAGGAGGCTGAATGCTGGTAGCCTCACCTGGCCTTTGAAGTACTAGTAATTTCTCATTGATTCCTTTTTGTCAAATATTAGACTAAGGGCATTACCAGCTTCTCCTTCTCCCCCCTTCTTTTTCTTCCTCTTTCTCCTCTCTCCTCTTCCTCCCCCCACTTCCCCTAATCTCCACTAAGGCTCTATCTAGGATGTGGCTTTATTGAGACAGGAGAAATAAGAGCTTAATACAGCCCCTCGAGAGGATAAAGATGGGGAAACACCAGATAAAGAGGTTAAGGGAGGACGGGCTGACCTGCTGGCAGAGGCCTGTGGCCTCACCTCACCCAGTGGTTCTGCTCTTTTATTAGCTTAGAGAGAAACCCTAGTATTCTTTCTGAAGTCAGTTTGGAAGGGGAAAATGTGTTTTCTTGAGTGAGGAATGTCCCGAGGGTGGAGTTCAGGCTGCTTTGCTCTCAGCTTGGGCTCTGGGATGAAACAGGGCTTAGAGACACAGCTCTGTTTGAACTAAAATGACTCACAAGGGGTGTCCAAGGAGAAATGAATGAGCACACTGGAACCTGGACAAGTGTTGCCTTCAATCAAGGGTGGACTGGGAAAATGAGCGAGATGAATAAACTCATTTAAAAAAAATAAAAGGTATCAAATATTAAACATTACATTTTTTAAAATTACAGTTCATGTTCAATATTATATTAGTTTAGGTGTACAGCATAAAGGTTAAACATTTATATAACTTATGAACTGATCTTCCCCCCATAAGTCTAGTACCTATCTGACACCATACATAGTTGTGACAATATTATTGACTATAATCCGTATGCTGTACTTTATATCCCCATGAAAAAAGGTATAAAATATTGAAGTGTGTGCTTATAGATAAGAAACAGAGTCTGAAAGGAATTCTTCAGAGGAATTCTGAAACCTCTAAGCAGCATTGTAGAATCAGAGTAGCTTCCTGCCCAGGTGAATGGGTCTTGATGTTTGTTAAAACAGTGTCAGAACTCATACTGAATTCCATCCCAGAAGGCTTTCCATCTAATTATATTTTGCATATGCAAATATTAGAAGTAATTTTCAGTTGCTAAACACACACTAATTTTTGGGATAGTTGTGAAGGTAGGAAGGAAGGTGTGCCAGAAGTTTTATAACAGATGGGAAGTTACCTTTGACTGGAAACTTGTCCAAACATGGATAATTAAGATTGACAGTAAAAAGGAGAGCCCGTAAAGGGGACTTACAGTTGCTTAATATGTGGATTTACATGGATTGAACGGGGTCTCCTGAAATTTATGGAATATGTAAGAAATTCCTGAAAAAAAAAATCACGACTGAGGGAATTAATCCTCCTCTCTTTTACAAAGTATTTCTAGCACTGTTGTTAAAAAAAAAAAACATGATAAAGAATACTTTGCCCTTATAAAGCAGCCTACTAGAGCACTAGTAGAGAAATTTCAAGACTGATTTTTTTGTGTAGCATGGAAATTTGGCACCTGTTTAGAATTTGTTTTAGGAAAACTTTCAAGTCTGTGGAAAACAAAACAAAGAGTGACTTGTACACAGGACAGAGATGAACATTAACATCAAATGGTTCCTCGCTTGGGGCTCTGAACACACAAGGACATCACCTGGAAAAATCGGAGATGTCATGGTAAACCACATCATCCACCCAGGCTCATCTGCTGTTATTTTAAGACCTATATTTCTTTGAAAACTATGGCCTCAATTACTTGTAGTAATAGCTAATGTGTACTGGGTGCTCAGAAAGGGCCATGTATATTTGAGTTCTTTGTCTCATGTCCTTACAACTCTCTGAAGATTCTCCCCCCCTCTCTATTTTAAGATAAGGAGAATCTGTGTACAGATACAAGAATAACTTGACTCAGAGTCACACAGCTTGTCAGGAGTAGAATTGAATTAGACTCTAGCTTCAGGACTCGTGCTCTTCACCACTGCCTTGTGTACTGCCTCACCAGTAATTTCGTTTTGTTAAAATAAAAGAATGCCTGATTTTCTTTTCTTGAAGCTGTGACTAGTACTTAGGTAAATGATGTGAGAACTGCAATCTCACAAACAGATTGAAAGCCACAAAAAGAAAGCTGGCGAAAGAATCAAGTAGAACTATTTCATATCATATAAAAGCATTAACTCAAAGTGGATCAAAGACTCAAGTCTAAGAGCTAAGAGCTATAAAACCCTTAGAAGAAAAGAGGCATAAATCTTTGTGACCTTGAGTTAGGTGGTGGCTCTTTCTTCTATGACACTAAAAGCATAAGCAACAGAAGAAAAATGAAATTGAAATTCATCAAAACTTAAAAACTCTTGGGCTTCAAAGGTATAAGAAGACAATCCACAAAATCAGAGAAACTATTTGCAGATCACATAAAGGACTTGTATCCAACATATAAAGAACTGTTACAAATCAATAATTAAAAGACACCCCTATTAAAACTGGGCAAAAGATTTGAAAAGACATTTTTCCAAAGAAGACATATGAAGACTCATTAGGGAAATGCACATTAAAACCCCAATGAGATACCACTTTATACCCACTGAAATTTACATGGTAAAAAAGATGGACAATAACAAGTATTGGTGAGAATGCAGAGAAATTAGTTAGAACCCCCAAATATTGCTGGTGGGCCAGTAAAATGGTCTGACAGTTGGAAAACAGTCTGACAGTTCCTTAAAAAGTTCCTTAAAAGTTACCATATGATCCAACAGTTCTACATCAATTGTATGTGAACTTGTATGTGAATGTTCATAGCAGTATTATTCATAATAGCCAAAAAAGTGGAAACAAGCAAACACACACACCCAAAAACAAAAACACACAACCCCCACCCCCAATGAATCCACCAAAGAATGGAAATGTCCAGCAATCAATGAATGGATAACAAAATATGATTTATCTGTACAGTGGAACATTATTCAGCCTAAAAAGAAATGACATACTGATTCATGATGCAACATGATGAACCTTGAAAACATTAAGCTACATGAAAGAAACCAGACACCAAAGACCACATGTAGGATTCCATTTAAATGTAATGTCTAGGACAAGGTAAACTCATAGAGACAGACTGGTACTTGCCATGGCTTTTCTGGAAAGGAGAGAATGGAGAATGACTCCTAATGGGAACAGGGTTTCTCTTTGGGGTGATGGAAATGTTCTGGAATTATATACTGGTGATGATTGTACAACTATGAGAATATACTAAAACCGACTGAATTTTACACTTTGAAAAGGTAAATTTTATGGTATTGAAATTATATCTCAGTTTATAAATACAAATAACCCTAAATAAACAAAAAAGAAAGCTATATCTGCACTTCTGGGAAAAGTAGAAAACAAAGTTAGTATTGACCATCCAAAAAAATATAATAGCAGGAAATTTACCAGCTTCATTTTGAGAACCAAGGGAAACTGGGACCCAGTTCCTCCCAAATGAGCTTCCTCCCCCCCTCTCCCCCTTCTTTCTGCTTCTCACTCCCCATCTCAAACTTAGCAGTTGGAAGAAATGACTGGTTCAGTGGGGAAAAAAGATGACACTTCTATTTCCATCTCAAGGCTATGACCTATCAAACACTCCAGAGGTTCCAAATGTATTACAAAACAACAACATTTTGCAATGTTGACCCTCTCCACACTGTCCTTACTAGTTTTGTGCTGTGCTGTGCTTTTCTGTGGCTGGGTTGGGGTGTGTGTGTATGTGTGTGGTGTGTTTGCTTTTATTTTGTTACTTCTGCTTATTTATTTATTTTAACAGAGAGAATCCTCATAGCAGAGTACAACCCTACAGCCACTGAGACCTAACCGTGGAGGATACATGCTGTCATTGTTTTGGAAACTTTGTTTCTAGTTAATATGCATGGGGCTCATCTGATATTGGGCTCAACCCAACATCAACCTTAATCCCAGCATATCCTCCTTCCATGCTGTTCATTAAAGATTGGGTGTGTGTGTCAAGTGGGACTTTGAGGACCAGCTTTTTAAAAACATTGAGATTGAGTTGATTACAGCATTGTATTAGTTTCAGGTATGCAACAAGAATGATTTGATATACATATGGTGCACAATGATCACCACAATAACTTTACCGTATTTTCCGGTGTATAAGACGACTGGAACTGATGATGATAGGAGGAAGATAACAAACAATAGAGAGAGAGAGCAAGTGGCAGGCAAGTCCCTGGTGAGTTAGCAATGCCCATCATAACTGCAAGCTACGGTATTTTTACACCCGGCGTATAAAATGACCCCTGACTTTTGAGAAGATTTTCCTGGATTAAAAAGTCGTTTTATACACTGGGAAATATGGAGTAACCATCATACATTTTTTTTCCTGTGATGATTATTTTTTTTCTCTGACACACAGTTCATAGTCACATTTCATTCTCTTACAAGGATGTTTTTTTTAAAATAGTTGGTCAAATATATTCATTGACTTGGCTGTTTTATCCAGTAAGTATTTTTATATCTATGACTGCATCTCTCTCCCCCCTTTTTAACTTCCTTTATTTGTTAGAGTAACCAGGTTACTTACCCTATAGATTGTCCCACATTTTGGGTTTGGCTAATTGCTTCCTTTTAACTTGTACATCTATTCCTGTATTTGCTGTAAACTCATAGTTAGAGCAAGAGGACTCATTAGATTCTGGTTCAACTTTTATCTTTCTGGCAAGACCACGTCATAGGTGGTACTGCACACTTCCTGTTGCATCATCTTAGGAAGGATCTAATGTCTGATCAACCCAGTCTCAGGGATGTTAAGATTGATGAGAAGATTTAGCTGTGTGCCTGATCCATGCTTTATAAAGTTCCCAATGTATCTTTCATTTAATGGATTTTGCAACTACTGATCTTACTTAGGAATTGCAAAATGGAAATTTTCTAATTCCATCATTATTTCTGCATTTATTGGTTGGGATTCTTTAGTGGATGAATTGTCCATCATCAATTATTTGGTCACCCCAAAATAAATTTGAAAAGGAAAAGCAGTATATGTTCTTTTGTCTTGCTTTTATTTATCAATTTTCAGAATAATGAATTGAGGTCTTAGCAACTTCTAATGGTGCTCACCAAGAGCCGTTCATTACCTGCTTTCGGGGTGGAAGTGGGAGGACAGCTTATCAACCCACTATAAACCCATGGACTTTGTAGATTTGATATATTTGAATCAGTGGCAGTCATTCTTTTTAATATTCCAATTGTCCCATCTCTGGCCAGTGGAGGCTCATTCTAATTGGCTTGTATGTCTTATTGATACTTCCCAGTTAGCCTGAGCCATTAACTTCTGGTTGTTAAGAATTCTTTTAGTTTTAGCTTCCCTTTCAGAGAAAAGAGGCTGCATTCTAATTCTACAATAAAATATCATGCTAACTATATGCTATTTTGATTTTTCTCTTTGAGCTTATACATTACGTGAATTAATGATTGGAAATATGAAGTGTTTTTGTTTCTTTCCCTCTGACGAGTGCCATTGTGGTTTTGGATATATCCACACTCTAAGTCCGGTAACTAAATAGAAAACAAACAAATGCTAGCAACATTTCTATACTGTGTTATGAGTCTTACCAAGGAAGCCCCCAATTTTGAATATGGGTTGCTTTCATAATATATCAGCATTATGGTTGTTATTCCAGATGTGATATTTTTCTCACCTTTTATGTGGGGCACCAGGTAGGAAGAATAGATAGCTGCTTTTCTTTTTTCTTTTTTTTATTGTTTAAAGTATTACATATAGTAGTATCTCCTCCTCTCCCCCCCCCCCCCCATTGACCTTCCCCCAGCTTTCCCTACCCCTGTGGCATGCTGCTTTTCATTCCATGTCCCTGTTGAGGCAGAACAGGGAGTGAAGGACGGCCTGAGGCCCCCAGTGAGCTGTTCGGGGAAGTGCAGAAGGCTGCAAAGCTGGCCAAGACTTGCCAGGTGGCTGTAGAGTCAGCCCCAGTCCCTGAAAGCCAGGAGTGGGAGTGTCCATCCTGGCAGCGCCTGAACCAGGTCCAAGCAAGTGGGCCAAGTCCCTGAGCCTGTCCCTGGGACCAGAAGGCATAGCCAGAGGGAAGCATGGATTTAAATTCCAGGGCATATGACTAAAGTCCTTCATATCTTAGGAGAAGGATCTGAAAATGACTTTTTATTGGTGCTTGAAGCACACTGTCTCATACCGAATCGTATGTGATAGCATTTAAGAAGGGCCTGCTTGTTGTTTCTGTGCACTGTGGACCACATGTGACTTCAAAGGCAACTCTGTGGGGTGCAGGGAGAGAGGAGCATGCTTTTATTTTGAATTTTGGCACAAATCCTCCAAACTATTTTTAATGGCCAGGAAGCAAAACTCACATTTCCTCTAAATTCGTTTGCATTTAGCAGATCCACCTTTGTTTTTCTACCCTGACAGTTTCCACTTCTTCAACACGTGTGTCCTTCCTACCTTGAGCTTTATTTTGTAGTGAAAAGGCAAGAGTGACACTAGATGATTCTCAAACAGCCTCAAATAGCTAAATTCATTAATTGTTGCCTCCTGACTTCTCCTTCCTTCTCATTATAATGTGTTCTCAGAATTTAAAACAGCCATAAGACTGTTTAAGACCATGAAACACCCTTTTAATGGGAATCTTATGTTGTAAAAAGAAGCTCCTGGTTTCACTTCAGTCTGATGCGACCCCTTGGTGATGAGCGAATATAGCTTCTTCAACTTAATCCATGTACACAGTGACTGTGTGTGTGTGCGTGTGTGTGTGTGCATGCCTGCACGCGTGCGCGCCCGCATGTGTATAAGCTTCTAGAGACCCCGAGATACCATCCATTAATCATTGAAATTAGAGACATAAAGGTTGTTTTTAACAGTTGTTTCTCTCTCCAGCACAAGACAGTTCCTCTGGCTTGCTTTTGGAGTGAGTTTGCTTTGGCCTTTTTGCCCTGTCTTCTCCCAGCTACTCCTCCACAACTGGACTTAAGTGACTGATATAGGCTATGCTGTTTTTACTTTTTACCCTATTTATTTTTGATCATTTCAGTTACTTTTTCCAAACTCTGTATTCCTTATGCTGTTTGATACTTTGAATCCGGATATGGTTGGGTGGAAGTTCTGCCTACTATAGCATCATCCTAATGAGCCCAAGATGGGTGTTCTATTGCCATGAGGGTCTTGTAATACCTCAGGAAGAAACTTGTAGTCTCTGTATAAGCTCATCACCCCTACTATGGGGAAAGGGCCTGGTCTGATTATTACGTGTCAGGAGAAGAAAGGCAAGATGTAACTTTGAGATTGTATCTTTTTTATTCCTGAATTAACAACTCATAACTCATTGTTCTTTTCTCTAATTTTTGTTAGTAATGTTGCCTTAAAATTTAAAGGACAGTAACACAGTACTGATAATAATTATACTAATACTAGAGGCCCAACCTGCATGCTTTCCAATTTGGGACATCTCTCTCTCAATCCAGGACTACTGGCTCCCAACTGCTCCCCTGCCTGCCTGCCTATTTGCCCCTAACCACTTCTGCCTGCCAGCCTGATCACCTCCTAACCACTCTCCTGCCAGCCTGATCCCCTGCGGCCCAATTGCATCCAATTGCCCTCCCCTGCTGTCCTAGTCACCCCTAACTGCCCTCTCCTGCAGGCCTGGTTGCCCTCATCTGCCCTCCCTGCCAGCTCAGTCACCCCCAAATGCCCTCCTCTACAGGCTCCGTCATCTCCCCAACTGCCCTCCCTCCCCAGCAGGCCTGGTCCCTCACAACTGCCTTCCCTACCCTTCAGGCCTGGTCACTCCTAAGTGCCCTCCCCTGCAGGCCTGGTGCCCCCCAGCTGCCCTCCCTTACTACCTCAGTCACTCCTAAATGCCCTCCCCTGCTGGCCTGGTTGCCCCCAACTGCCCTCCCCTGCAGGCCTAGTTGCCCTCAACTGCCCTCTCCTGCCAGCCTGGTTGCCCCCAACTGTCCTCTCCTGCAGGCCTGGTCCTCCCCTTCAACTGCCCTCCCTGTCAGCCTGGTCTCCCACAACTGTCCTCCCCTGCCAGCCCAGTTACCCCTAATTGCCCTACCCTTGTGGCAAGGTCACTCTCAACTGCTCTCCCTTGCTGGTCTGATCACCCACAACTACCCTTCCCTGCTGACCATCTTGTGGTGGCCATCTTTGATCACATGGTGGTGGCCATCTTGTGTGAAAGTGTAAGGGTCAATTTGCACATTACCTCTTTATTATATAGAATTCTAAAAGATTGGCTCCTATCACCCTTCATCCTCCATCAAAATAGACTCTTCTCTGAAGAGTTGGGTTATGAGTAGGATGAATTTATGCTGGCCTAGTAAGTAATGATCTAAAAGCATTTGTCAAAGGGCCAAGTGTATAAATTATTCTATGGAATTCTATAAATACTAAGAAGTATTTTAGTTATTTGCATATATTCTAGGAGCCCAGTGCATGAAATTCGTGCACTGGGGGTGGGTGGTCCCTCAACCCACCCTGCCCCCTCTCACATACTGGGAGCCCTCAGGGGATGTCCAACTGATGGCTCACCCCCAGCCTGCCCAAGGCCTAAAGCACACTGGCAGGGTTACAGGGTGGTTTTTAAATAGTTTTCATTGAATGAATGAATAAATTTAGTATGAAGAACATGCTTTGGTGTTGGCCTCAAAGAGGCATTGTTAAGCGATGATCCCTTAGGATGCATAACACATTCCCTGGCTCCATTGTCCAGGGAATGTGTTATGCATCAGTGAAGTCCACTGCTGCTAGGTTTTTAGGTTATTATTAGAACTAGCCAAAATGATTTTGTCAAGTATCTTCTATGATTCCAGTATTATAGAGGGTATGTGCAACTTGATTCTTAGCATTACAGAAATTATGTTAAGAGTTTTCGTTGGGGAAAAATTAGAAAATCAAAAGACAATATCCAAGGCAGAAGTACTGGAGGGGAGTATAAGTGGGTATTTTCACTGCTGCCCTTCATTTCTCTTTTTCTTAGGAAATCAATCTGTGTCATATTTTTAGCTCTTATATCTACTGATGACTCATACTGCTATTTGTTCTGGATATCATATCTGGACACTGAACATTCCTCCATTATCTTAAGCTTCAACCAGATTAACTCCATTTTCCTTTTTGTGTATTATAGCGCTGTTGTCTAATCACAATCAGGCACTGTTTATATATATCCTTATTACCTTATGTTTGTTAGTTGCCATTGCTACTCTATTTGGATTGTTGGTAGATCAAGATAATAGATGTTTAGCCACGTGAATCCAATGTGCAGAGCAAATGTGGTGGGAAAAAGAAATAGAGTGATGCTCTTGGGACTTTGATGGAAGACACAAATGGTAGAGTTTTGGCTTAAGGGTACTGATAAAGTTCTATTTCAGGTCAAGTGATACAGTGGGAGAAACCTCCATGTTCCTTGGCCTGAAACATACCTTATCCGTTAACTTGCTTAATATTGGTATATCAGTTTTGGTAAATAGAATTTTGCTTTAAACATTTTAGAAAAGCTTAGTATTGAAAGAATGCCTATTATTGAATTATCATTTTTCTAACTGTATTTTTCTGGTATATTGATAGGTTTACATGCAAATGCATTGATTCTTAGCTCCCTGATCTCCAGGCTGTCTCATGTACAGCTGTCAGTTAGTGGAATGAACTGTCATGTTGTGTGCTGTCTCTCACATGTTACTTAAACAGAGATAGCATTACTATTTCAGACATTAAAGGTATCAGCCTGGCATTGGGTAGGAGATTGGATGAGCATTCTAGGAGCCCTATAAAGATTAAGATACATAATAGGATTATTTAGTAGTTTATTTTTACTATTATGTAATACACTGGCAATAGGCATGCATTGATTTTGGCTTTCTCTATGGTACCTGGGGAGGCATAAGATTAAACACTTATAAATGACTTTCAAGGGTAGTGCTATTGTCAGAGTTCATGGGTTACACTGTGATTGTTGAATTAAACTGAAATGTTCTTTTGACTTTGTTGACATGGGAATTCATTGGTAGGGGATGAATTAGAATCACTAGGTTCACCATGTTATGGCATTAAGGTGTTTTGTAGACAGTTTGCCTGACAAAGTTTATAGTTTTATGGTTATAAAGGCTCAGGGCATCTCTCTGAAAATGAAGCAAAAAGGGATAGAACGAAATACTGGTTCCTTCTTTAAACTGAAGCCATGCAAGACAAGGGATGAAAGGGTGTAATTTTGGGGTGCTTGATCTAAAACTGTAAGAAAGGTTCAGAGCCAGGCATACTTTAGAGATTATCTCCTGGGTTTTCAGCTTTGTGTAATTTTCTTGGTCTGACACTTTCAGAGGTGTTCTCCCTCTACTTCTCTGAGGAAGCTAGAGGTTATTGTATGAAGCTTGAAGTTCCTTTAGATCTTTTGCCAGTATTCAATCACTGCCTTGAAACAAAGAACATGATAAACATCCACAGCTTACACAGTGAAAAAATGTCTTTGAACCTGATCGACTGGGAGAAAATATCTTCATAGCAGCAAACGTAAAGCTGTGTGTATCTAGCATGAGCTGAGTCTTCACTCCACCCGTCTTCCTCAGGAGAGCTTTGTTCTCTCCAGCGAGCATCTTCATTCTGGTTCTAACACTCTCACACAGGTGGTCCTGATTGTCTTTTTGTTATCATGAGCTGCTTTTGGAAGTGCCAATTACTAAATGTAGAAGGAATGATGGAAGACAAAATTCTTATTTTACAACCATCATGGTAATTAATAAGTGATTCAGGCAAGCAAGAATGATCAGTGGATGCTAAAATCAGTGAGTGAAAATTGTTGGGGAATAATGTTGCCCTTTGGACTAGTTATTTATAAAGGGAGACAGGCACTTTTATAACGGAAAATATCTTAAACATGTGATCAAATTTAGGCAGTTTAACATTGCCCAGAGAGAAACAGATTTATGTCAGGCACCCACTAATTTGATCCCTGTTTATCACTTAGGCAGCAATCCTGCCCCAAATGTTTAACCTGAATCTAATCATGAGGAAACAGTTAGACAAATAAAAAACTGAAGGCTTGTTTTCTTAATAAATATCAGTCATTATAGAAAAAAAAAAAGGTGGGGGAGCAGGTTTTTTTTTTAAATTAAAGGAGACTAAAGATATATGGCATCTAAATGCAGTGTGTGATTACAGATTGCATCCTAAATCAGGGAAACAGCTATAAAGGGCCTTTATTGGATTGTTTGAGGAAATTTGAAAATGGACTATATATTTACGAATAGTAAATATGCTTGCTACCAGCTTTAATGTGAATATATAAAACACTAGGTGCCCAGAGCATGAATTCATGCACCTTGAAAGGAACTGTGGGCTGTGAGGCTGTGGTGGGCATAGGGGTGGGTTTCAGCACATTCTCTGTGTCCCCGCCCAGCCCCTCCTGCCATGGCCCCTGGTCCCCTGTCTGCCAGCAGCCTCGCTCCCGCCACCACTACTTCCATGTGCTGACAGTGCAGTGTGATTGAGGCCAGTGCCAGCAGTGGGTGCGAGCGGGGCCAGCACCATCAGCAGGTACGAACATCAGCTTCTGCCCTGATCACATTCTGCCCTGAATGTGGAGAAGCCCTCAGGGCTGATCAGGGCTGGCAGCCACCACTTATGGCTGCTGACAGCACCAAGTGATCGGACCAGTGCCGGCAGTGGGTGTGTATGGTGGCTCTGATGCAGGCTGCAGGTGTGAGCAGGGCTGGTGCTGGCAGCGGATTCGAGAGGTGGCTGTCAGTCCCGATTGCCCCTCAAGAGCAGGGGGAGTTGTAGAAGTCCTGAGGGGGTGATCAGAGCTGGCAGCCATTACTTGCACCCACTGATGGCGCTGAATGTTTGGGACTGGCACTTGGCGCTGGCAGTAGATGAGAGTGCCTGGTGGACTGTGGCACACAGGAGCAAAAAAATTTGTCATCCTGATGACAGTGACCGGCGCCCGTCCTTGTTCTGGCTCTGTTCACCTGCTACACCATCCCTCCGCAGCTGATGCCCACCATGTTTCGTGCTCTGCTGCCTGCTGCCAATGCCCATCATGTTCTGCACAGTTCCCCTGGTGGGCAGCACACATTATAGCCACCAGTTGTTCGGTTGTTTGGCTGAACTGCTGTTTGGTCTATTTGCACCTTAGGGTTTTATATATATAGACTAGTGGCCTGGTGCATGAAATTTGTGGCCAGAGGGGAGGGTTCCCTCAGCCCAGCCTGCACCCTCTCCAATTGGGGACATCCCTCTTGCAATCTCAGACTGCTGGCTTCTAACCATTCATCTGCCTGCCTACCTGTTCACCACTAACTGCCTCTGCCTGCCTGTCTGACGCTAACCCCTCTGCTGCCTGATTGCCCCTAACATCTCTGCCTGCCCACCTGTTCACCCCTAACTTCCCTCCCCTGCTGGCCTGTTCTTGCCCCCAACTGCCCTCCTCTGCTGGCCTGATCTCGCCCCTAGCTGCCCTCCCCTGCCAGCCTGGTTGCCCCCAACTGCCCTCCCCTGCCAGCCTCATATCACCTCCAGCTGCCCTTCCCTGCCAGCCTGATCACCTCAAACTGCCTCTGCCTGCCTGATCATCCATAACTGCCTTCCCTTGCCTCATCTTGCCCCAACTGCCCTCCTCTGCCAGCCAATTTGGTTCTGATTGGTCAGTTTCTGTATCAGTCAGCATCAAAAGCTCTGCCTCCTTGTAGCCATTGTCCCCTCACAGTTGACCCAGATATGGTTCTGATTGGTCAGTTTCTATGCCAGTCAGAGTCTCTGGGCCTATCAGTGGAGCCTAATCAGAAAAGTGGGGTTGATCAGTAGCCCAAGTGGAGGCCTGGAGAGAAATGGAGGTGTGGCTGCTGGTCTGGCTGGGAGAGAGGCAAGTGCTGATCAACAGCTGCCATACAGGCTATGGATCAGACCCTGCTTCTCTCTTCAGGCCTCTCTCCAGGCCTGATTTGCAGCCCCTGCAGCAGTCAGTACTGGGTCATCATGTCTGTAGCTGCAGCAGTCAGTGCTGGGTTGCTGTGGTGAGTGCCTGGTGGACAAACTGTGGCCACAGTAACCCAGCGCTAACTACAGGACTGACTTCCAGTTGGTCAAGCCTTCGCTTGTGACAGACCCAGGGTTTTCATATATTAGGATAATATTTATTGTATGTAATATATATATGTATATATATATATATAAAGTATTACTTATGATTATTCAAATATAATACATTATACAGAATGGATTGTGTATATTTGTTTTATATACACATACTATATAAAGCAAATATAGTAAAATGTTGACAGTTGATAAATCTGGATAGAAGGTATATTCATTGTACTATTTTGAAAAGTTTTTAAGGTTTGAAAATTTTCAAAATAGAACTTTGGGGAAAAAAGAAATTTTGTTTTAGAGAGGAGGTAGTGGAGAGAAGTGTTGAACTATTAAACACACATTCATGAGAATATGGCATTTTATTACTATTGAATTAAGCAAAGTTAGACAACACAGCCTATTGAAAGTAAGGATTTACAAACTCAGTGAGCTTGATTCAGATAGTCTGGGACTAAGTGTTTTTAGAGTAGGACTGCTGTTGGACATCTTAGTTTTTTTGTTCCTACAACATTGACTTTTCCCAGTTGTGATCCTTAGCTCACAGGATTGTTGTAAGCACTGATTAGATAATGTATTGAAAGTGCTTGTAAACTGTGAAAATAGTGTCTCTAAGTCTGTTAGGGTGTATGTAACAAGTTTGTGCCGAATTATGATGCCCAGTGTTCTCTTTCATCAGTATAAAGAATAAGCCTTCATCGGAAAAAAAAATCTGGATCAGTGGCTTCATTAAGACTCATTTCATAACATATGTGATTTAGAAAAAATAAGATGCCTCAATTTAGAAGAAATGAACATAGTTCTGCCTTATGGCATATATAGAACAGTGTCTAAATACCTATAGTAAGTATTAGTTTTTTTAGTAATGGAACAAAACTTTACTTTTATGCTCATTTAACCAGTTGTGCTTATGGAAAAATCTTTCCCTAGAGGTTGAATAAAGAACAACAAGAACTTTAACATAAGTCAATAGAACATTAAGTAGAGAGAAGCTCAGATCTGCATGCTGTGTTATTACCTTGTGATAATTTCAATTAAGGTTTTTAAGAATGCTTTCAGAATTTTATTCTTATGCTAAATATAAAATTGAGTCAAGGTGCATTGGAATGAATATAGAAAAATGAACATTTTGCCCCTTCAGAAAAGGCCAGGATATTAGTAAAATGGTGATATTTTTACCTTGACTGAAAGAAAACTATTTAGAAAGAATGATGACAAAGGAGGAATTAATGGGGGACAAATGTACCCCATTAGCTAGAGGAGACATTCATGTCAGTTACTGAACTTGATACAATTCAGGTGTTGCCTGTGGTGGGTTTCATTGGTAATGGCTGTGAGATTTCACTGGTAATGGCTGTGAGGTTGGTAAGTTAGCCAGAATAACACTAGGTGGATTTCTTTGGCAGTTGGCATATGAGCAGATTATGATGATGAATATTTTAAACAGCAACAATTGAGTAATTACTGTGTACTAGGAATGATGTTAAACACTTTATATATTTTTTCAGTTAAATATCACAACATCCTTATGATATAGATGTATATGTCTAATATTCTTATCTCTGTATATATAAAAGCCCAAGTGATCATTTGACTGTTTGATCAGAGCTATGATGTGTACTGATCACCAGGGGGCAGACGTTCAGCACACAGGCATAGAAACATGGAACAGAATGATGACTCTCAGAGGGAAGTGGGGAGGGGAGAGGGCGGGAAGAGATTAACCGAAGATCTTATATGCATACTAGAGGCCCAGTGCATGACATTCTTGCACTGGGGGGAGGGGAGGGTGTGTCCCTCAGCTTAGCCTATGCCCTCTCATAGTACAGGACCCTTTGGTGGACATCCCTCGAAGGTCCTTGGTGCTGCTGTGGAGGCGGGAGAGACTCCTGCCACCACTGCTGCGGTCACTAGCCATGAACCTGGCTTCTAGGACTAGAGGCCCAGAGAATGGATTAGTGCACCAATGGGGTCCCTCAGCCTGGCCTGCACCCTCTCACAATCTGGGACCCCCCGGGGGATGTCAGAGAGCCAGTTTTGGCCCAATCTCTGCAGGCCACGCTGAGGGACCCTATCTGTGTACCGGGCCTCTAGTATTATAGAAAAGCAAGGTGGTCACAGAGATATTAAATAACTTCTGTAAGGTCACACAGAGAGTAATAGCAAAGTTGCTTCTTGAACCCAGGTGGTCTGACTTCAGAGCCTATTTTCCAACCACCATGCTGTACTCAATGGACTCTCCGAAGCAGATATTGGAGAAAACAGATTAAGAAGATGTGGATACTTTTAAGAGATAACAATTTTGGTGCTGGTAGAGTGTTTCACTCTCTCTTTTTTTTCTCAATCCCTTCATTCTTCTCACCCAGTTCCCAACTCACTCCCCTCAGACAGCTGTCAGTCTGTTCTGCCTATACACAAGTCTGTCTCCATTTTGTTAGTTTATTTTGTTCATTAGATTCCACATGTAAGTGAAATCAGATGGTACTTGTTTTTCTCTGACTGACTTATTTCACTTAGCAAAATACTCTCCAGGTCCATCCATGGCATAGCAAAAGGTAAGATTTCTTTTCTCTTTATTCTCTTTTTTATGGCTGAGTAGCATTCCATTGGGTAAATGTACCACTACTTTTATTTTATTTTATTTTTTATTTTTTTGTCTTTATTGTTCAGTTTATTAATTATATTGTCCCCCTTTTTTATCCCCCTATAGCTCCCCTCCCACCCTCCACCTTCACCTCCCCCTCCCCACTGTCCTCTCCCATTGTTGCAAGATTTTTGTCCAGTCTCTTGCTGCACTTCCCACACCCCTTTTCTCCCCAAGAATTGTTAGTCTATTCCCTCTCTATGTCCACGATTCTGTTATATTCACCAGTTTATCGTGTTCATCAGACTATCAGTTCACTTGATTTTTAGATTCATTTGTTGATAGATGTGTATTTGTTGTTCATAATGTATATTTTTACCTTTTTCTTCTTCCTCTTCTTAAAGAATATCTTTCAGCATTTCATATAATATTGGTTTGGTGGTGATGAACTCCTTTAGCTTTTTCTTATCTGTGAAGCACTTTATCTGATCTTCAAATCTGAATTATAGCTTTGCTGGATAGAGTAATCTTGGTTGTAGATTCTTGCTATTCATTATTTTGAATATTTCTTGCCACTCCTGTCTGGCCTGCATTGTTTCTGTTGAGGAATCCGCTGACAATTGTATGGGTGCTCCCCTATAGGTAACCAACTGTTTTTCTCTTGCTGCTTTTAATATTCTCTCTTTCTCTTTTGCTCTTGGAATTTTAATTATGATGTGTCTTGGTGTGGTCCTCTTTAGATTCCTATATTTTGGGGTTCTGTGTACTTCTTGGGCTTTTAAGTCAGTTTCTTTCACCAGGTGGGGGAAGTTTTCAGTCACTATTTCTTCAAGTAGGTTTCCATTAACTTGCTCTCTCTCTTTTTCTGGCACCCCAATAATTTGGATGTTGGCATGCTTGAGGTTGTCCCAGAGGCCCCTTACACTATCTTCAATTATCTGGATTCTTTTGGTTTCTTGCTTTTCCAGCTGAGTGGATTTTGCTTCTTTGTATTTCAAATCTTTGACTTGGTTCTTGTGGCCCTCTGGACTGCTTTTAGGACTCTGTGTAATCTTTTTTATTTCAGTCAGTGTATGCTTGATTTCTGGTTGGTCCTTTTTCATATCCGTGAGGGTCTCGTTCATATCCTCAGAGGTCTTGTTCATTTCCTTGTAGGTCTCATTCATTTCCTTGTAGGTCTCATTCATTTCTCGTAGGTCTCATTCATTTCCTCGTTGGTCTGGTTTATTTCCTTGTAGTTCTCATTAAGTTCATCAGCTTTTCTAGGAGCCTCTTGAAAAGCCTTATAACTATGGTTTTGAACTCTATGTCTTGTCGTCTTTTCTCCTCCATTTCTTTCACACCTGATTTCTTTCCATATCTCTGCATGGTGGCTGCTTTATGTGGTAGATATCCTCTAAGGGTCAGTGGCTCAGCCTCCCCAGTTACCTGAAGTGGGTACTCTTACTGCAATCCTGTATGGGTTGTACAGTAATTTTGCATTTAAGCCCAGCTTGTTGTTGTTAGCTCTAGGAGGGTTTGACCTTCAGGCCAATTGGCTGTGAAGGGAGACTGTTCAGGTTGGATGGGCGGAGTCTCTGAGCTGAGCAGGCATCCTCAGCGTCAGCTATGTCCTATGCTGCGTTCGTGCACGCGGGTCTCTTTTGGTTGGTAATGGTTGCAGGCACCTCCAAGAGAAAGCTGCTAGTCTCTACCCCTTGCCAGACAACTCTGCCTCTCCCCAAATGAGTCTGCACACTCAAAGTCTCGCCCAGGGTTGTAAAACAAAGCAGTCCGGTGGTCTCCAGGACCAGGGGGCAAGTCGCACGTCTGTGCTGTCGCACAGTTTACGCGGGGGGCGCAAACTGCTTTTCCAAGCAACCCAGTTTCTCCTCAGACTAGGAGTCCTCTGCTGCACCCAGTTTCCAGGGTGTGTCCCCTGGACCTCGGACCTCGCCTGGTGCTGGTGAATCCGTGCAGTGGGATGTTTCCACGTATCCCGGACCTCGGACCTCGCCTGGTGCTGGGGAATCCATGCAGTGGAGCGTCTCCGCCCTCCCCGTTGGCAAAATCCAGCCGGGATTGCTGCTCTAACCCTACAGCCCGCACGCGGCGGCTCCTAATCTGTTTCCACGTGTATCTTCAAGGCTGCGCTCCGCCGCTCTTCTGAGTCTCAGTGTCCCACCTTTACTCCTATTTGTGGAGTTTTCACTCAGCCAGCTGTCTGGGGATTCTGGGTGATGTTTGTTTTGCTGTTTTGTTGTAGTTTTTGAATTGTTGCGCGGGGCAGAACAATAGGTGTTTACCTAGCCACCATCTTGGTTCCTCCGTCCTGTACCACTACTTTTATATGCACTCATCTAGTGATGGGCACTTGGGCTGTTTCCAAATCTTGGCTATTGTAAATAATGCTACAATGAACATAAGAGTGCATATATTCTTTTAAATTAATGTTTTGAGTTTTTTGGGATATATTTCCATAAGTGGAATTGCTGGATCATAAGGCAATTTAATTTTTAATTTTTAATTTTGTACTGCTTTCCACAGTGATTGCACCAAACCTCATTCTCACCAATAGTACACGAGGATTCCCTTTTCTCCACATCCTCACCAACACTTGTTGTTTATTGGTTTATTGATGATAGCCATTCTGACAGGTGTGAGGTGATATCTTATGGTGATAATTAGTGATATTGAGCATCTTATATATGTTGGCTATCTGTATGTTCTTTTTGGAGAAGTGTCTATTCAGGTCTTTTGTCCATTTCTTAATTGGAGTTCTTTTTGGTGTTGAGTTTTACAAGTTCTTTATAAATTTTGGTTATTAAGCCCTTATCAGATATATTGTCAAATATGTTCGTTCATTCAGTGGGTTGTCTTTTTATTTTGTTAATGGTTTCCTTGGCTGTGCAGAAACTTTTTAATTTGATGTAGTCTCATTTGTTTATTTTTCTTTGGTTTCTCATGTCTGAAGAAATATATCAGAAAAATATTTTTATGAGAAATGCCCAAGATTTTACTGTCTATGTTTTCTTCTGGGATTTTTATGGGTTTGAGTCTAACATTTAAGTATTGGATCCACTTTGAGTTTATTCATCTGTATGGTGTAAGAAGGTGGTATAGTATCATTTTTTAATGTATCTGTCCAATTTTTCCCAACGCCATTTATTGAATAGACTATTTTTGCCTCGTATGTTTTTGCCTCTTTTGTCAAATATTAATCGACTATAAAGGCTTAGTTTTGTTTCTGGGTTCTCTATTCTGTTCAGTTAATCTATATGTCTGTTTTTATGCCAGTCTCATGCTATTTTGATGACTGTAGCCTTTTAGTATAGATTGAAACCATGTAGCATGATTTTTCCTACTTAGTCCTTCTTTCTAAAGATTGTTGTTGCTCTTTGGGATCTTTTGGAAGATCCCAAATACAGTTTTGGAAGATTTGTTTTAGTTCTGTGTAATAGGCCATTGGTATTTTGATAGAAATTACATTGAATTTGTAGAATGCTTTGGGTAGTATGGGCATTTTAATGATGTTAATTATTCCTATCAATGAACATGGTATATGATTCCACTTATTTGTTACCATCTTTAATTTCATTCTTTAGTGTCTTATAATTTTACAATTACAGGTCTTTTACATCTTCAGTTAATTTTTTCCCCCTAGGTATTATATTTTTGAAGTAATTGTAAATAGAGTTGTTTTCTTAATTTCTCTTCCTGATAGTTCATTATTGGTGTGTAAAAATGGAACTACTTTCTGTGTACTTATTCTGTATCCTGCTACTTTGCTGAATTCATTTATCAGTTCTGGTGGACTGATGGAATTCTGGTGGAATTTTTAGGGTTCTCTATACACAGTATGATATCACTTGCAAATAATGAAGGTTTTACTTCTTTCTATCTAATTTGAATGCCTTTTATATCTTCTTCTTATATGATAGTTGTGGCTAGGACTTCCAGTACAATGTTGAATAAGAGAAGTGAAAGCAGACATCTATATCTTGTTCCCAGTCTTAAGAGAAACTTTTAGTTTTTGTTCATTGAGTATGATGTTGATTATGGGTTTGTCATGTATGGCCTTTATTATACATTGAGTGATGTTCTCTCTGTTTCTACTTTGCTGAGAGTTTTTATCATAAATGGATGCTGGATTTTATCAAACTCTTTTCTGCATATATTGATATGACCTTGTGATTTTACCCTTTAATTTATTTCTGTGGTATATCACATTTATTGATTTGCAGATATTGTACCAACTTTGCATTCCTAGAATAAATTCTACTTGATCATTATATATGACATTGATAATATATAATTATATATTATATATTATACTAGAAGCCTGGTGCTCTAAATTCATGCACTAGAGAAGGGGGTTGTCCCTCATCCCATCCTGCACCTTCTCCAATCTGGGACCCCTTGGGGGCTGTCTGACTGCCTGTTTAGGGCCAATCCTGCAATTGGCCCTAAAGCGGCAGTCAGACATTCCTCTCACAATCTGGAACTATTGGCTCCTAACCGCTTGCCTGCCTGCCTGATTGCCCCCTAACCACTCCCCTGCCAGCTCAGTTGATGCCTAACTGCTCCCCTGCCGGTCTGGTCACCCCTAACTGCCCTCTCCTGCTGGCCCAGTTGCCCCCAAATGCCTTTACCTGCTGGCCTGGTCACCTCCAACTGCCCTCCCCAGCAGGCCTGGTCACCCCCAACTGCCCTTTCCTGCTGGCCCAGTCACCTGCAACTACCTACCCCTGTCACCAGTCGCCCCCACCTGCCCTCCCCTGCTGACCTGATCTCCCACAATTTCCCTCCCCTGCTGGCCATCTTGTGGTGGCTATCTTATAATGGCCATCTTGTGATGACATGGGACAGCTAACTTGTGGCGGCTATCTTGTGACAACATGATGCGAGGGCGAGACATCACCTAGGTTTTTGTTAGTATAGATTACATATGTTTTCTTCCCCCGTCCCCCTCATTAACCTCCCTTCAGCCACCCCACCCCCTGGCACATGCCCTCACTCCCCTAGTGTCTGTATCCATTGATTATGCATAAAGTCCTTTGGTTGATCTCTTACTAAGAAAGAGGAGAGAGAGATAGAAACTTCAATGATGAGAGAGAATCATTGATTGCTGCCTCCTGCATGCCCCCCACAGAGGATCGAGCCACAAACTGGTTATGTGCCCTGACCTGGAATCAAACTCTGACCTCCTAGTTCACAGGCCATTGCTCAACTACTGAGCCATGCCAGCTAGGGCTGTAGTGTCCTTTTTTGTTTCTTTCTTTTATCTTTTAGTCTTTGTTTTAAAATCTATTTTGTCAGAGATAAGAATTTCTATTCCAGTCTTTTTTTTTTCTTTCCATTTCCATTTGTAAGAAATATCTTTTTCCATCAATTTACTTTTAGTCTGTATGTATCATTTGTTCTGAGGTGGACTCTTTTAGACAGCATATACATAGATCTTGTTTTCTTATCCATTCAGCTACCCTATGTTTTTTTGATTGTAGCATTTACGCCATTTACATTTAAAGTAATTATTGATAAGTATGCATTTATTGCCATTTTATTCTCTTGACTATGTTTCTCTGTTTTGTTGTTGTTTGTTTTTTAAATTAGCCTTGCTGGGTAATTAGTTTTGGTTGTAAGTCCTTGCTTTTCATCACTTTGAATATTTCATGGCAGTCTCTTCTGACCTGAGATGTTTCTGTTGAGAAATTAGCTGAGAGCCTCAGGGGAGTTCTCTTTTAGGTAATTAACTATCTTTCTCTTGCAGCTTTTCAGATACTCTGTCTTTAACTTTTGGTATTTTAATTGTGCTGTATCTTGGTGTGGACCTCTTTGGGTTCATCTGGTTTGGGCCTCTCTGTACTTTCTGGATTTATGTGAATTTTTCCTTCACCATGTTAGGGAAGTTTTCAGTCTTTATCCAAATAGGTTCTTGATCCCTTGCTCTCTCTCTTCTTCTTCAGATACAATGTTTATGTTGTTATGTTTGTTGTTCCAAAGGTTCATTTTTTCATTTGACTCTTCTGATTGGGTATTTTCTTCCATTTTGTCTTTCACATCACTGATCTGATTAATTGCTGCATCCCACCTACTGCTTATTCCTTCAAGTATATTCTTGATATCAGATATCAAGATTCCATAGTCAGATTCCTTTTATATGTTTTTCTATGGTCTGGTAATTCTAAGTTTCTTGAGCATCTTATAACTATTACTTTGAATTCTATATCTGAGAGATTGCTTGCCTCCATTTAATTTAATTTTTTTTTCTGGATAGTTCCCCTTTCATTTGGGGCCTGTTTCTTTGTTTTCTCATTTTGGCTGCCTCTTTGTGTTTTTATGTATTACAGATCTGCTATGACTCCCAGTCTTCATGGGAGATGTTCTCATGTAGTAGATGTTCTGTGGGATATGGTGGCAAGTCTCCTTTATCACTTGAGCAGGATTCTTTAGGGATGTCCCTTATGTGGGTTATGGGGGCCCGCTTATTATAATTGAGTCTTGATTGTTATTGCTTCGTTCATGCATGGGATTGACCCTCAGGCTGGCTGACTGTGAAGCTCAACCCCCACCATGGTAGGCGAACTGCTGTGGAGGTGCTGACCACATGAAGCAGAATTTGCCTCAGCAGGGTTTTGTGCCTGCTAAGATATCCCTTTGGATATCTGTTTGTGAAGCTTATTGAGTCCTGCTCTCATTTTGTCTGAATCTGGTCACTAAGTGTGTTGGTTCTGGGTCTTTTGGGAGGGACTTTTGTGTAGGCCAATGTTAAACACTGTCTGTGCCTGGCCTTTGGTATTCTGCTTGGAGCTACAAATAATTCACAGTTTGTGGCTGCCTCTGCTGGGCTTCAGTGTGTGTAGGAAGACCAAGCTATGCACCAGGCTGGCTTTTTCCAGCACTGACCCAGGGGCAGGTCAGTAAAAGTCCTAAGACTACTCTAAGATGCCTCCACCTGCCTTCACCTGCTGGCTGGTTGTTAGGCTCAGTCACTGAAAGAGCCTCTGACAGAATTGAGAAGATGAGGTTAGTGTTTTTCCCATTAGTTGGACTTGCTGGTCAGACTTCAAAAAAGGTGGTAGTGTAATCCCTGCCCCAGAGCCACACTACTGTGATCCAGATTTTGTCCCAATACCAGAAGGATGGAGCCACTAGGAGTTGGAGCATGTGAGGTCTACTGGAAGCTGGGAGGATGATTTTATTGGAACTCTGTGAAAGGGAAGTGCCAGTCAGAGTCACAATAAAGTGGGAGGAAGAGCCCTGCCCCAAAGCCAGAAAACTCAGCCACCAGACTGCCCAGATCTCTATACCCTGGTCAAGGCAGCTGACTTCTCAACAGGGTCTAAGCTCCACAGGGTGGAGTGAGAGGGAGTCCAGAGGGTGGGGCAATTGCTTTACCCCAGGCTGATGGTACATGGAGGGGCATGGTCACCCAAGTAAGATGGCGTCAGCAGTATGGAAGAATGACTCAGCACAGGGATCTTCTTTGCTGTCCCTCCAGCTCCCTCCCCAGAGCCACAAACTTCAGACTTTTCTCCCATGACTCTAGTCCACTTTTCCTCCCTTCACTGGAGCCAGGATGAGTGGCTGTGAATGGAAGTTTGTGCATTGACCCTTTAAGAGAGTGTCTAGTGGACTCTAACTCTTCCTGGTGGACAGAAACCCTGCTGCTTTTCACCACTGAATGTTATGTGGGTACCTCTTTCCAGCTCTGGTACTTTGGGATAGGGAGCCAGGCTTGGGGTTTAAGTCTCATGCTTCTTAGGGGGAATGCCCTGCAGCTGAGCTATCCCTTTGGAACCTTAGCTGCCACCTGTGGGAGTAGAGCCAGACCTTTTCACATCTCTGTCCTTGCTACCAGTTGTGATATGGCTTCATCTATAAGTCCTTGATTATAAGACTCTTCTTCAGCAAGTCTGAAGTTGGTTATTCAGGATGATTGTTTTTTTAATTTAGTTGTAATTCCAATTTGGTCCTGAGAGGAGGTTGGTGTAGCTTCCACTTACTCTACTACCATGTTGAAAATCCCCTATATTATTATATTATCAGTAATATAATAGAGCCTATCTCTCTCTCTCTCTCTCAGAGTTCAGAGTTTGTAGATGCTATAGCTACTAGAAATCTCATGGTAAGGTCCTAGATACGATAGAACTAGAGAGACAGCGCCAAAGATTTTCAGTGAATGTATCTGAGAAAACTGCCTGTTGCCACGGAAAGACACATTGAAGAATAAGGATCATTCTTGGATCTCAATAGTTCATTTTTCTGCCACCCAGAGTGAAAAGGCCTCTTGACATACAGGATATCAATTGGGGTTCTCAGAAGACATTACCTAAATTGTGTAGAAAAATTAGTCCTTAAACTAAAGACCCTTCTTGGGTACTAAAAGTTAAAAGCAAGCCATGACAATATCAAGTTGTTTCTAGGTAACTTTATTGCATCCAATACAAAGCCCCAAAATATTTACAGGAATATAGAAAACTCCAGCCCCAACAAATTAAAATTACATTATATGGCCTTCAACCAGAAGTTACCAGGCATTCAAAGAATCAAAAAAACAAAACATGACCCATAATGAGAAGGAAATTTTTCTGTAGAAAAAGACCCAGAAATAACACAAATGCACCTACCCCATTCATATGTTGAAGATGTAACCCCCATTGTGATAGTATATGTACATGTGGCCTTTGGTAATTTGGTAGCTATGGTTAGATGGGATTATGAGGGTGAGCCCCTGATGATGGGATTAATGGCTTTATAAGAAGATGAAGAAAGAGTCCAGGCCAGGTGGCTCAATAGGTTGGAGCAGTGTCCTGTACACCAAATGTGGTAGATTTCATTCTTGGTAGGGCACATACCTATCTAGGTTTCATGTTTGACACCTGGTTGGGGTGCGTACAGAAGGCAACCTATGGATGTTTCTCTTTCACATGGATGTTTTTCTCTCTCCCTTCCTTTTTCTCTAGAATCAACAAAACATAGCCCGGTGAGGATAAAAAAAAAAAAAAAGGGTGGGGGGAGGAAGGAATTGCTCTAGACCATGTGAGGACAGAGAGAGAAGGTGGCTGTTTGCAAGCTAGGAAGAGGGTGCTCATTAGGAATTTAATTGGCTGGCAGCTGGATCTTGGACTTCTAGTCTTCAGAGCTGTGAGGAATAAATACCAGTTATTTCAGCTTGGCTTCCTCTGTTGCTGGAGAAACCCAAGTATTTTGTAACAGTAGCCTCACCCAACTAATGTAAGTACATTTAAATAGATATCATAAATATACTTGATATATTCAAGTAAGTGGAGAAAACATTAGTATGGTAGAGACACATGGAAAATATAAAATAACCCAAACAAAATATTTATTTATTTATTTATTATTTATTTATTTATTTATTTATTTTAATCCTCACCGGAGGATATTTTTTCATTGATTTTTAGAGAAGTGGAAGAGAGAGGGAAAGACAAAGAGAAATATTGTTATGAGAGAAACACATGGATTGGTTGCCACCTGCATGTGACCTGACCAGGACCCTGGCTGGAGAGGAGCCTGCAACTGAGGTTTGTGTTCTTGACCAGAATCGAACCCAGGACCCTTTGGTCTGCACACCAGTGCTCTATCCACTGACCTAAACTGGCTAGGGCCCAAATCAAATTTTTAGAGTTGAAAAATACAATTAGATAAAAAATACACTGCAGTGGTTAACAACAGATTAGCTACCATGGATAAAACAATTAGAAAACTTGAATATATAACGACTAGAGCCGGGTGCTCGAAATTCCTGCATGGGGGCAGGGGATGTCCCTTAGCCCAGCCTGCACCCTCTCCAATCTGGGACTCCTCGAGGGATGTCCGACAGCCCGATTGGGTCTAAATGAGCAATTTGACATTCTTCTCACAATCCAGGACTGCTGGCTCCAAACTGCTCACCTGCCTGCCCCTAACTTCTTCTGCCTGCCAGCCTGATCACCCCCTAACCACTACCCTGCCAGCCTAATTGATGTCTAACTGCTCCCCTGCCAGCCTGTTTGCCCCCAACTTCCTTCCTCTGCTGGCCTGGTCACCCTTAACTCCCCTCCCCTGCAGGCTTGATTGCTCACAAATGCCCTCCCTTGCAGGGCCTGGAACCTCCAATGGACCTCCCCTGCTGGCCATCTTGTGGTCGCCATCTTGTGTCCACATGGGGGCAGCCCTCTTGTGTGTTGGAGTGATGGTCAATCTGCACATTACTCTTTTATTAGATAGGATAGAGGCCTGGTGCATGGGTGGGGGCCAGCTGGTTTGTCCTGAAGAGTGTCCCAGATCAGAGTGGGGGTTCCCTTGGGGTGAGGGGCGGCCTGGGCGAGGGGCCTGTGGAAATTTGCAGGCCAGCCCCACGCCCCAATGTCCAAGCGGAGGCCCTGGTATCTGGGATTAATCTATGTCTACAATTGAAACTTTGTAGCCTGGAGTGGAGTCAAGCCTTCTGCTAGCTCCAGGGTGGCAGCCATTTCTGTTTGAAACTTTGTAGCCTAGAGTGGAGGCCTAGGCCGGCAATGGCAAGTGGAAAGCTTGGCTTCCTCCATTGCCAGGGAAACCCAAACCTCTGTTCTCTCCAGGTCAGTGGCTGCCACCATTTCTATATCTTTTATGACTGAAACTTTGTAACATTGAGTGGAGGCCTCGGCAGGCAACAGCAGGTGGAAAGCTTGGCTTCCTCTGTTGCTGGAGAAACCCAAGCCTTCCTCCTGCTCTCAGTGGCGACAGCCATCTTGGTTGGGGTTTATTTGCATAATTCGCTCCTGATTGGTTGGTGGGCGTGGCTGTGGGCGTGGGTTGTGGGTGTGGTGAAGGTATGGTCAAATTTGCATATTACTCTTTTATTAGATAGGATTACCCAAAATGAAACAAAACAAAACAAAATGACTGAAAAAATTAACAGAGCATCAGTGGATTGTGGGACAATAGCAAGTAGTTTATTATATTTGTAGTTGTAGTAATAGAAAAGTGAGAGAGGATATAGAAAAAATGTAAAATGTCCAAATTTGGTGAAAAACTAATACTATAGATTTGAAAGCTTTTAACAAGCTCCAATTAGAGGAAAAATGAAAATTATATCAAAGTACATTATGGTCAATTGCTTAACCATCAGTGTTACAGAAAAGATCTTAAATGCAGCTGGAGGCAAAAGACATATTAGGGCCCTCGCCCATTTGGCTCAGTGGATAGAGCATTGGCCTATGGACCAAAGGGTCTTGGGCTCAAGTTTAGTCCAGGGCTCTCGGTTGCAGGCTCCTCTCTGATCAGGGCCCTGGTCAGGGCAGGTGCAGGAGGCAACCAATCGATGTGTTTCTCTCACATCAATGTTTCTCTCTGTTTTTCCCTCTCTCTTCTACTCTCTGTAAAATCAATGGAAAAATATCCTCGAGTGAGGATAAAAAACCCCACACAAACAAAAAACACATTAGGTACAGAGGAACAAAGGTAATAGTGCAAGTCAGAAGACAACGGAGCAGCATTTTTAAAGCATGGAGAGGAGAACACTCAATCTATAGTTATATACCCAGCAAAAATACCTTTGAAAAAGAGATGAAATAAAGACTTTTTTAGACATAGAAAAGCTGAGAGAATTTATCACCAGCTGACCACCATTTCAGGAAATGTTAAATGAAATCCTTTAGGCAGAAGGAAAATAATACCAGATGAAACCCTGGATCAACACAAAGGAACGAAGATCATCAGGAACGGCAAATATGAATGTAAATACAAAAAGCTTATTATTTTTATTAAAAATGTCTTTAAATGAACTGTTTAAAGCAAATAGGAAAGCAATATATTGTGGAGTATTGCGAAATAAAATGTGACAATCTTAGCATGAAGATCAGTTGGTGGTAAAGGGAAGTATGCTGTCATCATGTTATCATATCATATATGAAGTGGTATAAAAACTTAAAGGTAGAGTGTGATAAGGTAAAGAAGTATATTATAAATCCTAATGAAAACCCTAAAGAAACAAAATAAAGCAGTATAGCTTATAGCCCAAATAAAGGAGATAAAATAGAATAATAAAAATAGCTAATCCAAAAGAAAGTAAAAATGAGGAAAAGGGAAGAATAGATTGAAGAAACAGAAAATAGCATGATCTTATATTGAAACCCAACTATTTTAATGTAAATGGTCTAAGCTCTACCAAAAAAAACCCAAAAACAAACAAACAAAAAAACAGATGTTGTCAGATTGGATAACAAAGCAAGATACAACTTTGTGCTGGATATAAGTAACTCACTTTATTTAAAAAAATGAAAAAATATTTTTATTGATTTGAGAGAGGAAGGGAAAGAGAAAGAGAGAGATAGAAACATCAATGATGAGAGAGAATCATTGATTGGCTGCTTCCTACACACCTCACACTGGGGATTGACCCTGCAACCTGGGCATATGCCCTGACCAGGAATCAAACCATGACCTCCTGGTCCATAAGTCAGCAGCACTCAACCACTGAGCCATGCTGCTGGCCTAAGTAACTCACTTTAAATATAAAAACACAGATGAAAAGTAAAAAGTTTGGAAAAAAAATGTAGCATACAAACGTTAATCTAAAGAAAGTTGAAGTGATTTGTCCAGGATAGTCACACATGATTTGATAGCCTTATTAAAATGCTACATCTCATGACGCTTCGCTGAGAACATTAGTTCCCAGAAGACTAGCATATCCTGTCCTTCTTTGCGGCTTCCACTCTGTTTTGATAGTGTTTTGTACACAGTGGTACTTAGTAAATAGTTGCTTCTTAGTTGAAAGCATGATGTTTCCTAAACTGAATTATAGATGAGAACGACTCACTTTCTTAGTATTGTGGAAAGATGTGTTCAGTAAGTGGTAGATCTTATTACAATTTCCACTTATTAAACTTTTTGGAGTTTTCTTTGAGCATAAAGTTGTTCTACTGGCATGTTTGACACTTCTTGGGTCTGGGAAAACCTTTGAGGTGGAACATAAATTCTGGGGGTACACCTTATTTAGGTGCTGCAAGTGCAGAAAAGCCCAGTAATTGCAATTTAAACAGGATTGAAGTGTATTTCTCTGTCAATTAAATCAGAGCTGATGACCAGAGCTCTTGGAAGTCATCAGAGATCCAGCTTCATTCTTGTTTTTCCACCATACTTAAGTCTTGCCCTTGTCCAGGTGTTTCCCTTTGGCTTCTACCGTATCCACTATTTCTCCAACAAGAAGGGATGAGGGGAGGAGAAATGGAAGCCATGACTAAAAAGTTTCACCCATCACTTCTATGCAGGTTATTTTGGCCAGGGCAGTTACTTTGGCACAGCTAGCTGGGCACGAAGTCTTATCTTGGAAGAAGAGAATAGATTTGTGGGAGTGACTAGCAGTCATAGTCACAGGGAAGGATCTGAGTATTACAGGAGTTTTAGCCTTACGGATGACTAGTGTTCAAAAAGTTCATGCTATGTAATGTCATCTGATCTTTCACTTCTTGCCTCAATTCAGGAATTGACAGAGAGGGGAGACCTGAGGGATATGGCTGAAGGGCAGGCTCAGGCTTCTACGTCACTGGTCCACCCACTTCTCTTTTAGGTTGGGAATGATCTATAATGTTATGGTGAATACTTCCTTCAAAATAACACAAAATGTTTCCATGGAAGGTCAGTATGTGAGAATGGAACCATTGATAAGAAAAACTGCTACAAGAGACATTTGAGAAAGGCTGGCAGGAAATGTATGATCATTGAATAACTTAGTATAGTCGTTGCTGAGGACTTTATAATGCTGTTTAAAAAAAATCAGTTTTGAACAGTTTTGGGAAGCAGCTGATTTTAATTTTCATGGGAAAGACACTGTGTCATCTGTGTAGCTCTGCTTGAGTAAATTTGTGGCACAGATCAATCCTGGAAATGCAAATTATGAGTTTGCCATCTATATCTTAGCCTATTTGGTCATGTTACTTTGGTAGAAAATGAGAAATGATCTAAAGAAAAAGAAAGAAAATTTAAGAACTCTCTTTCCCAAACCCTGTGTTAATAGAATGGATACTTATCTGTGGATTGTCCTGTGGTTGGCCCCCTGAGTTCATGGGGAGCTGGACAACCTCATCCGCAGAGCTACGCTTGGTGCTCTTTATGTTTTACACTGGGTGCAGCAGTGTTGCTTAGCAACGGTGATTCTTCCAGCTCTCACAACTGCTGCAGCTACAGAACTGACAATAGAGTGGAGTTTGAGAGTGAGATCCTCATTTTTCAGCTTCTTCACGGTGGGGAGGGGAATAAAGAAAGAAAAGGCAAATAGGATGAAGGAATCACAGTCAACAGCCCAGTGAAGAAAAGCATTGGCTAGTGTTGGAGAATGATCAGGGACTGCGCTTTCTGTACATGATTAATAAATGTTGGCCAAAAGAATTTAAAGGAGGTAATCATAGTAGCAGAGGTTAGAGAAAGTGAAGAGGCAATAGAAGAAGATGGCTGGGCAATCTGAAATGGTGGTTTCTGTCTGATTGGGTGTCTAGAGCATGTTCATCCTCTCTTTGTTTTGGGGTATTCTTTCTTTCTTTTTTTGGTTCCAATTTATTGGGAAAAATTTTGAAGGGAAAAGAAAGGATTAAGGGGGGCTTGATCCCTTGCCCCCAGCTCTCTTATTGCTAACTTTAATGGGGTAAGCAACTTCTTATTGAGTTCTAAGTGTTTAAAAAGATGTTCGGGACCTTGAGTTCCAGTGATGATCTCGGGTTGGCGTCTTGTGAAATAGAGCAGGGCAGCACTGGCCACGTGGAAATGATCCACAGCATTTGAGGTAATTTTAATGTTAGAAATGCCCTCATTTTCTGGTTTATATTCTTTCTTGCACTTCCATCATCTCATGGAGGTAAAATGGAGGAGCATGTGCTGACCACTCATATGAGATGTTTTAAACCTGAGAGATTACAATCTTTCATATCAAACACAGTTACAGCCCTTTGTAGAGCAGTTTTCTGAAGTGAATCAGATGAGTTTTTTCAAGAGCTGAGGGAAGTCAGAGGATGAAATAAATAAAAGCAGAGAGGAAATTGAAAGGGGTGTGTGTGTATGGGGGAAACATATGTTTTCAGATGATATTTTAAAATAGATGGAGAGTTGATGAGACAGATATGAAAACTGACTCCAGATGGTGGGAATAGCAATAGCAGGCTAGTGTGAAGGGACAGAGAGCAGGCTGGCACAGGCCAGGAAGGGGTGCAAGGTAGAAGAAGGAAGGAGACCATTATGTGGATGGGTGGGGGTACTAAGAGCACTGGAATTTACATAGAAAGAAATAAAATTATTGAATTCATACCTTTCCTTTTAGTTAGTTGATTTACTCAGCGGTTTCATGTCTTGTAAAATAGGCCTTTATATGTTTATGAAAAAAGGAAAGCTTGTATCCCTTTGACTTCCTTGCTAAGGCTATGGCTATAGGCAAAACGACTAGTCAAATCATCTCAAATGAGAGGCCGTAGAGGAAATGGGCCGGAGGGGACTCTATCAAATTTTGTTTTTTTTCTATATACATTCAAATTATGATGACACGCATTGAAGAATACTTATGCTTTTCTGTAACAGTCTTATAGAAAATTACCTGAGTTAATTTTCACGGAATGATTGCAGGGGAGGAATTATTGAAAAAGAGGAAATTGAGAACCAAGAAATTATTTTGGTTCTAGCATTAAGATGGGCAGAGTGGCTTCTCTTTACTAAGAGGGATAGAAAAGCCCAAACACCTTCTCTGTGGTTGGATTGCATAATAATTATGTAACATCAACGGGTTTCCTTACTCTGGATTTAGTGCTGTGTTTTCATTCAGGGAGCCTGTATTGACTGCTTACTTTGTGCCAGGAAAGTTCTAGGGCTGCAAAGAGGGAAAAGCCCTGCCTTGTTATTTTGTGTGAATGCATGCAAGTGTCTCCTTTTGTTTCCGTACTCATGTGTGTTCTGTAATGTTACTACCTGAGAGAGGCCTACAAATTGAGTTTGGTCACTGTCATAAATCCATACCCACACCATGTTTTTGTCTCTTTCAACTGACCTATCATTACCGACTTCTCACTTCTGCCTCTTCCAACCTATTTACGCTTAAATAATTGTTGATATCAGCAGTTAGTCACTGAGATTACAGATAAAAAACAAAACCTCAAAAGGAGATTTTCATAAGTGTTCATTTTATGTAGGGCCATGAGATAAAATGGCAATGCCTGCCTAATCCATTAAATACGGAAAATAATTTGTCTGCAGAGGTGACTTCCCTTGTGTCATCAGAGTCTTTTTCATGAAGTTTTGACTATTACATCATTAAAACAGTCCAATGTCTTCATTTATTATGTGGTTCCTGTCAGGTTTCATAGAAATGGCAATAATTTCAGTTGTGATTCAAGTAGGTATTTTGGGTGCTCTGCCTTCCACTTTCATCAGAGATCGACTCAGCCTTATCTCTTCTGCTTGAACTGTTTCATTTGTTGTTCTTGCTTGCCATGCACACCTGTTTGTAAATCTTTTGTTAGTGATGATATCACCAGAATAGGCAGAATCCAACGCCTGACACTATGTAAAATGACTAGTTTAGGCAATGCTGAAATGAAGGCAGGCCTAGAGCTATAGGGAACAGAAGGAACACACTGTATTATGAGTTCATTTTATTTGCTATGAGGCAACACAAAGATATTGTAAATTTTATTTGTAAACAGCAAAGACTTGGCAGTGGGCAAAAGTTTCCAAAGTAGTGGTATCTGGAAGTTAAAACTCTACAAGTGTATGTAAATGACATATAAGCTGAGAGATAATATCTTTTTGTTTTTAAGGACAGTAATTAATGAGGGTAAAGGAACCAATGAAATAGATGGGCCCAGAGAGAGGATAAAAGTAAGACAAATTAAGGAAAGACTGATGTGATGAAACCAATATAAATATCTGTTGAAAATATACACTGAAAATCAAGTAGCTCTAAAAGTTTGCATAATTATTCAGGTCTTTTACAGACCCTTTAAGAATATTTAAACAGCTTCTTCAGGGTAATGGAAGATTGTTCTCAACCAAGTTTTGTTGTTGTTGTCTTTTTGTGGAGATGTGGGTAGGGGGAGGGAATGTTTTGTAATACAAATAATGTCATGCCCAGGATGAGCTAGAAGAATTAGCTGATTAAGGGTCAAGATAGGGAGGAAAAAGCTAAGGTAGGTGGAGGGTAGGTAAAGAAGAGTCTCAGAATTTTAAGCCCAAAGTAGATTTTCTTTCTTTCTTTCAGTCAGAATATTTTTTTGTTTTCTTAGCCTAAGTCTCAATAGTAACAACAGGGTCATTTTGACATACACATTTCTCTTTGGAGGAAAAGAAACTGAGGTGTCTGTGGGTTCCATCCTATTTAAAGCAAAAAGCATAGCATCACTGTTATATTTAAAGTTACATTTACAATGTTAGAGCCAGAACATAATGTGGTCTAACTCCTTCATTATACTGATGAGGAAGCTGTCCCCTCTGAGGTTAAATGATTCATCCAATCTGGGTAGTGGGTAGTGGAGACAAGAATCCAGGTTTTCTTACATTCCAGTTCTGGCCTCTTTTAGAGCGCCGTGATAACTGGCCCGGGAAGAACGCATGAGAAAGCTAAATCCGAGTCTTTGCTGTCATTCTCTCAAAAAGCTGACATTTTAGATTACGTCTGACTGAGGCGAAATAAAGCTAACCAGTGGCCAAGAAGCAAACACCATTGTGACATCCTTCAGTCTTTGAGCACAACATGCTCTAAAATCAATTTGAGGGGAATTATTATTGTAAATGTTCAAGATTAAAGAAAAGATTGCCATTCTGATTCAAGTCATATTTCTCAGACTTTGATTCAGATATTTCATACTTATGTCATGCTCTAAACAATCTGATTTGCTTCAAAATACTTAATTTGAATAGCACTTTAATGGTTTGGTTTTAAATGTAGAATTATGCTTATATTGTAGGTTATACCCTTAACTCAGTATCTTCCAGAAGTTTATTGATTTGGATTTAAAAAATGTCTACGTCTAAAGGAACTTGAGGTTGGCTTTAACTATCTTTCCTCATCAGTTTTTTTTACTCCAACGTTGATCCCCTATTGCTCCTTTTACCTGCTTTCTTGGGCTAGATTTTCCTGAACTGAATCTATACCTGGCCACATGTCTCCACAGTTTTCTGCTCATGGTTAACTCTGCTGTGTAGGACATTTGTAAGACATCTTTTATGGCAGGGCTTCTGAAACTTTAGTGGATGTAGGAATAATCTAGGGAGCTGGTTCTTGGACTCAACTTCATAGATTCTGCTACTATAGTTGGTCTGAGACAAAGCCTGGGAAAGTGTATTTTATTTATTTATTTATTTATTTATTTATTTATTTATTTATTTATTTATCTTCATTGTTCAGTTTATTAATTACATTGTTCCCTTTTTCCCCCACCCTATAGTTCCCCTCCACCTGGTACCCATCCCACCCTGCGCCCTCACCCCCCTCCACTGTCCTCTCCCATAGTTGCATGATTTTTGTCCAGTCTCTTGCTGCACTTCCCACACCCCCTTTCTCCCCAAGAGTTGTCAGTCCATTCCCTCTCTATGTCCGTGATTCTGTTACATTCACCAGTTTATCCTCTTCATCAGCTTATTAATTCACTTGATTTTTAGATTCATTTGTTGATGGATGCATATTTGTTGTTCCTAATTTACACTTTTATCTTTTTCTTCTTCCTCTTCTTAAAGAATATATTTCAGCATTTCATATAATATTGGTTTGGTGGTGATGAACTCCTTTAGCTTTTTCTTATCTGTGAAGCACTTTATCTGACCTTCAATTCTGCATGATAGCTTTGCTGGATAGAGTAATCTTGGTTGTAGATTCTTGCTGTTCATCACTTTGAATATTTCTTGCCACTTCCGTCTGGCCTGCATTGTTTCTGTTGAGAAATCCGCTGACAATGGTATGGGTGCTCCCTTATGGGTAACCATCTGTTTTCCTCTTGCTGCTTTTAATATTCTCTCTTTGTCTTTTGCTCTTGGCATTTTAATTATGATGTGCCTTGGTGTGGTCCTCGTAGGGTTGCTATATTTTAGGGTTCGGTGTGCTTCTTGGACTCCTAAGTCAATTTCTTTCACCAGGTGTGGGAAGTTTTCTGTCACTATTTCTTCAGTTAGGTTTTCATTGTCTTGCTCTCTCTCTTTTTCTAGCACCCCTATAATTCGGATGTTGGTATGCTTGAGGTTGTCCCAGAGGCCCCTTACACTATCTTCAATTTTTTGGATTCTTTTGGTTTCTTGCTTTTCCAGCTGAGTGGATTTTCCCTCTTTGTATTTTTAATCTTTAACTTGGTTCTTGGGGTGCTCCAGAGCACCTTTAGGTCTTTGTATAATATTTTTTATTTCAGTCAGTGTATGCTTAATTTCTGGTTGGTCTTTTTTCATATCCTTAAGAGTCTCCTTTATATCCTTGAGGGTCTCTTTCATTCCTTGTAGGACTCATTCATTTCCACGTTGGTCTTGATCATTTCCTTGCAGGTCTCGTTCATATCCTTGAGGGTCTCGTTCATTTCCTTGTAGGACTCATTCATTTCCTTTGCGGTCTTGCTTATTTCCTTATAGGCCTCGACCTTTTGTTGGAGCCTCTTGAGAAGCCGTATAACTGTGGTTTTGAATTCCATGTCCAGTCGTTTTTTTTCCTCCATTTCTTTCACATCTGATTTCTTTCCATGTCTCTGCATGGTGGCTGCTTCCCTGAGTTGGTCAATTAGCTTTGTGTGGTAGACTTCCTACTAGGGACAATGGCTCAGCCTTCCCAGTTACCTGAGGTGGATATGGGTTGCACAGTCTTGCTGAACTTAAGCTCAGGTTAATTGTTGTTAGCACTTGGAGGGGTTGACCTCCAGGCCAATTGTCTGTGAAGTTCAGCTGTGCTCAGGTTGGATGGGCAGAGTCTCCGGGCCAAGCAGACAGTGTTAGCTCCGCCCTATGCAGCCCCAGGGACTCTGTGTCGGTGGCAGTGGCTGCCAGCACCTCTGAGAGAAAGCTGCTGCCAAGCTCCACCGGCTGCCGGGGGATTCAGACTCTCCCCAAATGAGTCTGCATGCCCAATGTCTCACCCAGGGTCGTAAAAAAAACCAGTCTGATGGTTTTCCAAATGAGAGAGCAAGTCACAGAGCGCTCTCTGTGCGGTCACGCAGCTGAGCTTTTTGCGCGCAAGCTGCCTTCTCCACAAGCCGGGAGACCCCTGCAGCACCCGAGCTTCGGCGTGCCCTCCCACTGTCCAGTTTTCACCCCGTATGATAGTGGGTTCCCTGGACTTTCGCCCAGAGCTGGAGAATCAGTCCAGTGGGACGTCTTTGTCTCCCCGTTCGAGAAAACTGGCCGGTTTTCAGCCGCCTGCCCTCTCCGCTGGCGCGTGCTCCAAACCTCTCTCCGCGCGAATCTTTCAACGCTGTCCTCTGCCGCTCCTCCGAGTCACAGTGTTTTATTTTCACTTTTATTTGTGGAATTTTCACTCGGCCAGCTTTCTGGTGATTCTGGAAGGTGTTTGTTCTTTCGTTAAGTTGTAGTATTAAAATTGCTGAGTATGACGGCAAGATAGGTCTTTTACCTATGCCACCATCTTGGTTCTCCGGGAAACTGTATTTTAAATAAACACTTGCATAGACTTTGATGAAGGTGGTCTATGAACTACAATGCTTAATAGTGCCAGATAATATAAGTCATAGGGACACTTGCTCTTTGTATCCCTTTATCTAACTAGAGGGAGCTTTTTCTGTGCTCTTGTAGCCACTGGTTATATCTTTGAGCCCTAGATTTTTTTTCTTCAGCAGTTAAGAGTAGCTGATGGGGCTCAGCCAGCATGGCTCAGTGGTTGTGTGCATCGACCTATGAAACAGGAGGTCATGGTTTAATTTCCTATCAGGGTACATGCCTCGGTTATGTGCTCGATCCCTACTAGGGGCATGCAGAAGGCAGTCAGCCAACCAATGAGTCTCTCTCATCATTGATGTTTCTCTCTCTCTCTCTCACTCTCTTTCCCTTTCCCTTCTTCTCTGAAATCAATAAAAATACACTTGAAAAAAAGAATAGTTGATGGAGAAGAATCCTAGTCTCTCCTATAGTATCATTATGTTCCAGTTGATGAATCTGACTCAGTGAAATCCACTTCCAATGGTGTGAGTCTTGGGAGACAAGAGGTGACCTTATTTTGTCATCTGATGTTAACAGGGACTTATAAAACACATGCTACCATTAAAGATTGACATTTGAGAACAGACAGGTTTTAAACAGTGGCTGATTGCAGGCCTTCTTTAGACTCTTAAGAACTTGTAAGAACAAATTAAATTGAGTAGTGGTGCCTAAAGTGTCAAACCACAGATAAATAGAATTTTCTAAGGAAAGGTTGGAATGGAAAATAGTCTTTCACAAAGATGACAAAATGCTTCATGGTTCCAAGAAAAAAAAATTACCTCTGTACAAAAGAAGGTTAGTGAAAACTATGGTGTGATTCATGGAGTATGAATAACACATGCAGTGAAGGCTTAGGAAACCAGTCTTGGACTTAAAAAAAGAAAGATTTTCCCAAGAAGTGTAGTGATTTGTGTATGAAGCAGTAGGTTTTTCAGGATAAAATATTTTTCTTCTCTTCTTGTGTGTGAACTGTGATATATTTGATCAAGATAGAGATTTATGGATGAAGGAGCCAAAGAGGCCCTGTATATCTCCTACCAGCTCTCTTTAATCTTGAAGGAAGAGCTTAAAACATTTTGACCACATCTAGGTACACACTCTTTGGACTGTTTCAGCTTTTGGCAAGAGTGGAAATTTTGAAATGTTACTCAATTATCATGGGCTTAGCAGGCTAGGTAAATACTGACAAGAGTTTTTTCACTGTTGGTGGAGGGGCTGATGAACTTGGCTCTGGGTACATAGTTCTTTGGAATGCTCTGTGTGGTGGGAGGAGGAGACAGAAGCAAACCAAGAGAGACTGGAGGCCACCATTTCCTGCTCATTACTTTCATTCTTACCTATAGAATGTTGTCCAACTCACGATTCTCTAACAAAATGCCTCAAACATTCTGGGCCAATAGACCCTCACACTATCATGCATAACTTTGCCAAATACTTCTCCTCTGTGTCACCAAGGTAGACACAGCCAGGTAAAAAGAGACCAAACCTTTAAGAATATTCATTTGCCTGTGTTAAAATGAAAGATGGAATGACTTGCCCTGCTTTTATTTATTTATTTATTTATTTATTTATTTATTTATTTAAATCTTTATTGTTGAAAGTATTACATAAGTCTTCCCCCCACCCCCAACTCTATTAAACTTTTCCAGCCTGCTCCCATCAACACCCCGCTTTCCAAAGGCCCTCTTGACCTGATTTTAAATAAATAGAAATTAAAAACAATTATTTTCTCTTTTTCCTTCCATTTGGAAGGTGCACACAAAGCTGAGAGAAAAAAAGTATAAAGATTGAAAAAGGCAATCTATAGTCTCTCACTCTCTTGTCATAAATATTGTCTAGATCAGAGAGAATATACTGTGAGTCCACTTTGGACCCTGTCCATATGGGCTAGTTACTGTAAGTTTCAGAAAGACTTTGTTATAATATAATTTCACCAGTTGCTTGGCACGGGTCCCTGATGGACAGGCTGGGAAAACCGATAACAGAAGCTGGTGAAAAGGCAGAGGCTTTTAATGTCTTATTCAATTCACTCTTCATGAGCGATATCAGATGTGAAGGGGCTGGAATAGTTCCCAGTTTTGATGAAAATAAAGAGAGTCAAAATATAAAAAGAGTTAAAAAGTGCTTTGAAGAATGGGAACTATTTGTGTTAGTCAGGCACGCTGCGTACTACTGAAGGACCTGGTGAGTGCCATTGTCCTGGCGAGTCATTATTATTATTATTTTTGAACTATGGAGATAAAGAGAAGTCACTGAGAATTAAAATATGTTAAGTATTGGGACTAGTTAAAAAAAAACAAAACAGAACCATAGATGTTATAGAAAAGTTAGCCTAAAATCAAATATATGAAGAGATATCATAGTACATTGTCAAATAATTTACTATCATTTCTAGAGGAACCTAATTACTAAAAGAGTTTTACGTAAACTAAATCACATTAGGCTAATCTAACTGCCTTGTATATATGCATGAAAGGACAATAACTTTGTTCAACTTAACTTTAGTAAGGTGGTACTTTTGACTGTATGAATGAATGAATGAATGTCACATCCATAGTTCACTTTTCATCGTTTCAACAGGCAATGGAGTGATAGCACGTAGGAAGCAATTCTGCTTAATATATCTGTAGGTAAACTGATTTAGAACTAGGGAACATGATATCAACTTTGCAGATTTCATGGAGTTACTGACACTCTGTAAAACATGAGAGAATTCAGGTTGATCTTAACAAATTGGAAAAAATGACACAATAAAGGATTAAATTAATTATGGATAAATTATTATTAGTAAATATAAGGTGAAGAAAAAACTATTTTATGATAGCAATCCAAGCATGATATACTGAAGAATCTCAGTTGGAAAGAGAGAAAATGATTGAATTGGGGAAAATTTTAGAGGAAAACTTTAAGACTCCTGGCAGCTAACTGGATAAAGAAATGAAGTGTATTTATGTTTTAAATGAACACTGTATTTTGTAGGATGCCTAATTGTCTTATACAGTATTTCTTTGCAGTAGAAAAACTAAGACCAAGCTAGGATCCTTGATCTTTTTATTCTTTCTTTTATTTATTAAAATGTCACAATCACATTAAAAGTTCTCAAGATATTAGAGATATAAGGATCTAAGTTTAAAAGTTCAAATAAGAAAATGTTATAACAGAGATTATATGGGCCATTCACCTCAGCCCAACCACAATAGAAGTGCTCTTGTAGACATTGAAAGTCGTCTTATTCTTAGCCAACGTGCCATACCACATTGTTTCCTTGTTTCCAGTCAGTGCCCCCAGAAAGAGAGGCTGGAGGCTGGGGACCCAGGCAGTGATGGCAGGGAGGGAAATATGTGAGAGATTCAGGAGGTGGAGTTGACCTTGGGTTGTGGAAGAGGAGAGGGAAGAAACAACGTTGTGCCAAAGATTCTAGTTAGGATGACTGGTTGGATGGTGGCGAGACACTAGGATGGAAATACAGTCTTTTTTGGGTGGAGGTGAGTGATGAACCTGAGTTTCGCCATGTTTAGTGTGAAGTTTCTGCAGACATCTAAGTGGATCTGTGCGCTAGCCATTTGGATACGTATATCTAAAGTTCCGTAGAGAAATGTATTTAGAATGAGCAGCAGGAAGTGACCAGGAGCTGTGAACTGAGTCAAGTGGGAAATGACTCTGGCAAAGCTGGGCGGGGGCAGGGAGGCTGCTCCACTCTCTAATTCCTAAAAGCTCAAATTTGGCTCCAGGGGTCAGTGGAGCAAAGGTCCGAGGTGGGTGAAGACTAGAACAAAAGTGTTGTGTGACTAATTCATTCATTGTAAAAATACATTCTTGAAGCTTCCAGTCCAGATGGCAGAGTAGGTAAATGCTGTACTCATTTTTTCCCATGACCATTTCAAAAACTAAACTAAACCTCAGAACAGCCATCATTGAGAACTTCCTGAAGTCTAGCTGAACAGAAATCCTATAACAAAGGCTATAAAAAAGCTACATCAAGACTTGCGGGGGTGAGGGGTAGAAGCACAGAACAGGCAGGTCCCACATGTAGGATGGATGTCTCGGCTTGTGGAGGTCCCCCATGAGGAGCAAGGGGTCTCAGTTCCATACCAGGCTCCCTGTGCTGACAAGAGAAGTCCCCATAACTTCTGGCTCTGAAAACCAGTGGTAATTGTGGCTGAGTGACATGGAGGGCTGCTGGAGTCCCAGGCATTTCTCTTAAAGGGCCGGCATATGGACTTACTCAGACTTGCTCTCTCTGAGTTCCAGGCTGGGACAGCCAGAGACATATGGGAGGAACTGTATTGTCTTGCTTCAGGGTAAGGACTGGTGGAGCAGCTTTCTCCAAGACACAAGTGCTGGCAAAGGCTATTGTTACTTTGCTAATCCCTCATCCTGCAGAAGCTGGCTGGCACCCTATTTGAATTTCCATCAACTTGGCTAACACTGTTTGCTAAACTTGTTCCTGACCCTCAACTTGTGGGCCCAGCAAGCTACTTCCAGTGGCATTTCCATAAAAATGGCCTATTTTGGCTTATGGTGTGGAACCTCCTAAAATGTCTCAAAGGTTCACAAACCCCAAACAAGCAGCACCTGGCCTTGGTGTGTCCCACATCTTTTGATAAGCAGCCTCAACTCCCAGGCAGCTCTAAGCCCAGGACAAATAGTAACCATCTACAGAATACTTTGTAGCTCACACCAGGTGATCCTGGGCTCCACACAGGCAGGAGCTGACCTTGGCCTGCACCTCCCAAGAGGCCCCAGTGGCCAGCTTTGTTCATATCACACCAGAGTATCACCGAGCCACCTCCATAAAGGGCCCATTCTAAGGGCAGACTCGGCAGACACCAGAGCCCTACTAAAGCCAATTCTCCTACATAGGGTCAAGCCCAGCACAACAGCTCCTCTACTTTAGTCATGGCCACACCTTACAACCAATTAGCCTGAGGGTCAATTCCTCCAAATAGCAATCAAGGCTCAAACAAAAGGAGGGCGCTCACAACCCACACAAGGGACATACCTAGAACACCCAACTCAGGTGATCAGGGAGACTGTGCCACTGGGTCCCATAGGGCACCTACTATCTAAGGCCACTCTACAAAGACTGGGAGTTGTAATGGCTTTACCTAATACTTAGAAACAAACGCGGGGAGGCAGCCAAAATGAGGAGACAAAGAAACATGTCCAAATGAAAGAACAGAAGTCTCCAGAAAAAGAACTAAATGAAGTGGAGGCAAGCAACCTACCTGATACGGAGTTCAAAACAATTGGAAGGCTTATGGAACTCAGTGAAAACTTCAAGACTAACCATAACAAGGAAAGATGAGATAAAAATGGTAAAGTTTAGTTTTCAGAAATGATGGATTAAGAAAGATTCCTTGCAAAAGTAATAGCTCTGTTGAGGTTGGATAGTTTAGCAGATAAACAAATTGGTTGGGATTGTGGTTGGTTGGCTGATAGTCTTAGCATAGAATATATAGTGAATGCCAAGGTGCTAGTACATTAAAGCATGTGGTGTATTTGTGGTGAAGGGAGGACATGTGGGAGGGTGATGAGGTTGGTTTGTCATTTGCTCTGTGTGGTGGCAGATACACAAAATGTGATCAGATTTTTCAGCAAGTTGGTATCTATTATTAGCTTTTATTTTTACCAGAAGTCTGATTTCCAGTTTGTACCTCCAGAAACAAAATTCTTCAGGCTGTCCTTTGGCCTCACTGTTTTAAAGAATAACTTCTTCATGATTGAGAGGGAACAGATAAGGAACATTTATGGAAATCACATCATCCTGTTTGAATTACAGGGTCTTCATGCAACTGGTAAAACATTAAAAATCTATCATGTCATTGATTTCTCCTTTCACAAATTGTGCAGTTTTGCATAAGCTGATATTTATTGTGGGTTATTTCTAAATACCAACACAAAAGCACTCTATTGTATATTGGCCCTACTGTTATATAGCATAGAATTGAAGCTTTAAATTTATGTGAAAATGATGCACAGCCAGCAGTAGTGCTGTTTCTTTTTTTTATTTTTATCTTTATTGTTGAGTTTATTAATTACATTGTTCCCTTTTTTCCCCTATCGCTCCCCTCCACCCAGTACCCATCTATCTCACCCTCCGCCCTCACCACCCGCCACTGTCCTCTCCCATAGTTGCATGACTTTTGTCCAGTCTTTTGCTGCACTTCCCACATCCCTTTTCTCTCCAAGAATTGTCAGTCCATTCCCTCTCTATGTCCATGATTCTGTTACATTCACCAGTTTATCCTGTTCATCAGCTTATTAATTCACTTGATTTTTAGATTCATTTGTTGATAGATGTGTATTTCTTGTTCCTAATTTACACTTTTATCTTTTTCTTCTTCCTCTTCTTAAAGAATATCTTTCAGCATTTCATATAATATTGGTTTGGTGGTGATGAACTCCTTTAGCTTTTTCTTATCTGTGAAGCACTTTATCTGACCTTCAATTCTGCATGATAGCTTTGCTGGATAGAGTAATCTTGGTTGTAGATTCTTGCTATTCATCACTTTGAATATTGCTTGCCACTCCCGTCTGGCCTGCATTGTTTCTGTTGAGAAATCCGCTGACAGTCGTATGGGTGCTCCCTTACAGGTAACTAACTGTTTTCCTCTTGCTGCTTTTAATATTCCCTTTGTCTTTTGCTCTTGGCATTTTAACTATGATGTGCCTTGGTGTGGTCCTCTTAGGGTTCCTATATATTGGGGTTCAGTGCGCTTCTTGGACTCCTAAGTCAATTTCTTTCACCAGGTGTGGGAAGTTTCGGTCACTATTTCTTCAAATAAGTTTTCATTGTCTTGCTCTCTCTATTTTTCTGGCACCCCTATGATTCGGATGTTGGTATGCTTGAGGTTGTCCCAGAGGCCCTTTACACTATCTTCAATTTTTTGGATTCTTTTGGTTTCTTGCTTTTTCAGCTGAGTGGATTTTCCCTCTTTGTATTTCAAATCTTTAACTTGGTTCTTGGGGTGCTCTAGAATATTTTTAGGTCTTTGTATAATATTTTTTATTTCAGTCAGTGTATGCTTAATTTCTGGTTGGTCCTTTTTCATATCCTTGAGGGTCTTGTTCATATCCTTGAGGGTCTCATTCATATCCTTGTAGGTCTCGTTCATTTCCTTGTAGGTCTCGTTCATTTCCTCGTTGGTCTTGTTCATTTCCTTGCAGGTCTTGTTCATTTCCTCATAGGTCTTGTTTATTTCCTTATAGGTCTTGGCCTTTTCTAGGAGCCTCTTGAAAAGCCCTATAACTGTGGTTTTGAATTCCATGTCCAGTCATTTTTTTCCCTCCATTTCTTTCACATCTGATTTTATTTGTAGAATTTTCACTCAGCCAGCTTTCTGGTGATTCTGGATGGTGTTTGTTCTTCCATTAAGTTGTAGTTTTGAAATTGCTGTGTATGGCAGCAAGATAGGTATTTACCTATGCCGCCATCTTGGTTCTCCAGTAGTGCTCTTTCTTTTGCTTGCTTTCTGTGTCATTGAAGCAGTAGAATACCGTATTCTGCCAGGATAGAGGAGACCGGATTGCTGGGTGCAAACATATTTATGGACTTTTGAAAAACATATCTTATCAAAGAAATATTGTGGAGACAAGGCAAAGATAGTGCCCTTTTTAAGAAAACCCTAAAGGGAAAAATGCCGATTTCCATACCTCCTCGATATACCAAAAATCTTTTTATGTCTATTCATGACGTCTGAGTGACTTGTCTACTCTTCAGAGTAAGATGCCAATATGGAAGAAATATTTTTGCCTCCTTTCATGCTGTTGCCTATTATTATAAATTATTATATTACATATATGAGCACACAACTATGAGTATATTTGCATTAATATTAGAATGAAATTTGTGTAAACAAGTGTAAACTTTTAATGTTTATGGAGAAAAAATGATTTTAATAGAGTAATTAAAGGAGAATTTACATTTTTTAAATGTATTAACTGAAAATGCCCTTTCGTAAAAAATTCAAGTTTTGAAAACAATGAGAATAAAGCTGATGTGGTTTAATAAAATCTCTGAGTACATTATGCTTTTGGAAGAAATATAACAATTTCAAGAAAAGCACATGATGTAGCATAAGAAATAAAATGGGCCCTAACATGAAAGTCAAGCAGTTTTAGAAAGTGATTCTTTCCACATCCGTGGTCATTTGTCTGCCAAGTGTTCCTGGCTAGAAAGAAGCTGTTTAGGCACAGTGAGTGTGACAAGCATAGTGACACCGCCTTAGGATAGAGAAGATCAGATTGGCATAACCCTTTCACATTTTTCTGCACAAACCCACTGGTCTCTTTTCTAAAAAGCATTCATGTGCGACAGGGCTACCCATGCATGAACTCCCCACCAGGCTTCCTAATGAGTTGACCAAGAACCATGACCAGACCAGGTGGTAAAGTCACATCAAGGCTTGGCAGCACACAGGCTCGCTCAGTGCTGGTGTGCATGACCTCTGTGCTTTGGCTTGAGTTTGCTGGTGATTTAACAGGAAGGGGGAAGGCAAGGTTACTTTATTCAGTCTTTCTTGGCAGTCTATCTTGAATAAGGCACTAAGAATTTATAGTGACATTCTTTAGCTATCTTTAGTCTCATTATTTTGCTCAGAGCCTTGAGTTTTAACATGATCTTTTTATACTTGCGAGAACCATCCGATCAGTGATTTGCAGTGAGAAAGAAAGAGAGTCTAGATTATTGGCCATCAAGCAGTTAAAGTGTAGCTGTGGAAATGAGCAGTAGAAACAAGGCGATTGGGGAACAGATGACAATGTATACAGCTGTGTTCAATACTCAGACCCTAAACAGATATGCTGCACACGACTGGCCATTGGTGGTTAAATTAAAGGGGCAGAGAAATTTGAGGACATTTGAGGAAGCCATTCCATTTCTCTAGCTTCCAGGATTTAATCTCCCAGCTCCTGATCTGGGGCTTTGGTGGCCAGTTTATCTAGCAGGTGGTTAGGACCTGGAAAGCAGTGTATGGTACATAAACATGTGGGACCTGGTGCCAGAAATTCAGGTCACTGATTTACACTAGGGACTCTTTTCCAAGATGACAGCAGTATTAGCCACGCCCCACTGGGGACAAGAGAGAGAAAGCGGTCTACAGTAAGTAGGGCTGCAAGCTCTACAGGGGTCCCGCAGTAGCTGTTGAAATCAAGGCAGAGCCAGGTGACCACAGTGATCTTTCTCCAGAAGAATGGACATGGGCTCCTGTGGGTCACAGTGTGCCCCTTAAACAGATCACCATTGTGAGGACAGTGGGGTGCTACAATAAGGAGGCAGGGCAGCACCTATGCCCAGAAGGTACATACTGTCTTCTTGGACAGTCAAACACAATTGCTACACCATTCCTTTAGGCCTATTGGTGAAATGAATTCAAATAGCCTATTGCTTGTCCTGGGGTCAAGCTGTGCTGCACAGACTCTGCCTTGCCAGGCTCTCATAAATTATATTCTCATATAAAGAATTTTTTAAAGTTTATACTCTGGTAAGTGTTAATATTTTTTCTCATCTCTATAGTTCTTGGCCCATGAAGCAGTTGACAAGAAAAGGGCACGTACGTCCCTTATGCATTTCCCATATTTTTTTCTTTTTAAATAAATGTATTTTATTTAAAGTCCTTTGTGACAGGTGTTCTTTCCCCCCCTCTTTTTGCTGGTTCACTGCTAGGGGGTGGACTTGGGTGAGGAAATGGCTTTTTTGCAGAGTTAAACTATTTTTACAAATTCTTTTGTTAACCATTTGTGTGTGTGTGTGTGTGTGTGTGTGTGTGTGTGTGTGTGAAAGATTTCAGATTTACAAAAACTTTAAATGTTCTTCACAAAGAACATTTCTTTCTCCCCTGAACCATTTGTGAGTAAGTTGCCCCATGATACCCCATCATCACCAAATATTCTCATGTGCATTTCTTACAAACAAGGGGATTCTTCTACCATGTGACCATCCAGATCAGGAAACGAATATTGATTTATCACTGCCATCTAATCCTCAGACCCTAGGCAAGCTTTGCCAACTGTCCCAATAATATCTTTTTGAGCAGTCTAGAATTCCATGCTGTATTTACTTGACATGTTTCTTCAGCCTCCTTCCACCTGGAACAATTCCTTAGTCATTCAGTAACTTTCATGACACTTTTGAGGGCCACTTAATGTTCCTCAGTTTGAGTCTGGCTGGTGTTTCTTTATGATTATATTCAGATTAGGAGTCCTTGGCAGGAATCCCACGGGCATGGTGCTGTATTCTTTGCAGAGCATCCTACCAGGTGACCCATATTTTCATCTGTCCCATTAATGGTAATGTTCACTCTTGTCACTTGATTTAAGGGCCTGTCTGCCAGGCTTCTCCACTGTAAAATTATTTTTTTCCCTTGGTAATCAAGACGAATTTTGTGGAGAGTCTTTTGAGATTAGTTATGTATTCCAGTCCTCATCTAACTTTTAATTGGCCCATTTAAAAAAAAATCAGTACGGACTTATGATTTCTACTCATTCATCACTATTATTGTTTATTTTGATCTCTTGAATTTCCCACACCTGGCTAGTGTGAACCCCTATAAGCACATTTCTTTGTCCTTTTGACAAAATCCTATCATTCTTCGGGCAGCTCCTTATTTTCTGGCACATTAAGATGTCCAAGGCTCATCTGATAATCTTCCTGTTTATCCCTGGAATCGACCATTCCTCCAAGGATATTTTTTTTCCTTTTAGTGAAAAATGGTACTTAGAAACCAAACATTAGGGTTTTAGTTATGCTAATTGCTATTGTCGTTTTGCTACTTCCAGAACATTTCAAAGGACAAAGCTAGGAAATATATGCATTTATATGTGTGTTAAATATTATTTATTTTTAAGAATGTATTATGAGCCCAATTTAATATCACTCAGCTTCAACAATTAACTCACGGTTAGTCTTATTTCATGTATTACCACTTCTTACCTCCCCACATTATTATTTTTTTCTTACCTTTTGACCTCTTTTACTCACATTCCCTTTCCTCCAACCCTTGCTTCTGCTAACCACCAATCTGTTCATGTATCCATGAGCATGTGTGTGTGTGTTTTCATAAATACTCAGAAGTTGAATTGCTGGGCCATATGGTAGTCTATTTTTAATTTTTTGAGGAACCTCCATACTGCTTTCCATAGTGGCTGCACCAATTTGCATTCCCACCAGCAGTGCACAAGGGGTCCCTTTTCTCCATGGCCTTGCTAACATTTGTTTTTTTGTCTTTTTGATAACAGCCATTTAAACAGGTGTGAGGTTTTGATTTGCATTTTTCTGACGATTAATGATGTTGAGCATCTTTTCATGCTGTCCATCTGTATGTCTTCTTTGGAAAAATGCCTATTCAGATTTTCTGAGCATTTTTAAATCAGATTATTATTATTATTATTATTATTATTTTATTTTATTTTTTGCTTTGGAGTTGTATGAGTTCTTTATATTATATATTTTGAATATTAACTCCTAATCATATTTACATATATTTTTGCAAATATTGTTTCCCATTTAGTAGGTTGCTTTTTCATTTTGTTGATGGTTCCTTGTACTGTGCAGCTTTTAGAAGTTTGATATAGTCCCATTTGTTCATTTTTGCTTTTGGTAGCAGATTAAAAAAAATAATCATCAAGACCTATGTCAAAGAGCTTACCACCTATGTTTTATTTTTGGTTTTGTTTTTATTTAGGAGTTTTATGATTTCATGTTTTAAATTTAAGTCTTTAATCCATTTTGAGTTAATTTTTGTGTATGGTAAAATAACTTTTAGTAAAGTTATTTATTGACACTCTGGTCTTCCCTTCTAGGCTATGAGTCCCTAGGACCAGAGGTTAACTTTGCACTGTGTAGCATCTAACACAATATTTGTTGAATAATTCAATGAATGAATCTTATTTTTGATTCAAACAGCTTTCTTCAGCTTATGTGCCATTCTTTTTCTTGTGGCTGTCCAGTTTTCTCAGCACCATTTACTAAAGAGACTGTTCTTTCCCAATTGTATATTCTTGGCTTCATAGTTGTAAGTTGACTGATCATATACAAGGTAGGGCAAAAGTAGATTTACAATTGTGTGTATGCAAAACAGAGTTTATTCTTGTTTTATTTATTAATTATTATATTATTTTCCATATGAGCAATTGTAAGCCTACCTTCATCCCACTCTGTATGTGTGAGTTTGTTTCTGGGCTCTCTATTCTGTTCTATATATCTATGTATCTGTTTTTGTGCCAAAACCATACTGCTTTAACAGCTATAGCTTTGTAATGTAGGTTGAAATCGGGGAGTGTGATGCCTTTAGCTTTGTTCTTTTATTCTCAAAGCTTTGGCTATTTGTAGTCTTTTATAGTTCCATACAAATTTTAGAATTATTTGTTCTGTTTCTATGAAAAATACCATTGGAATTTTTAATAGTCTTTATATTGAATATGTAGATTGTTTGGGTTATTAGAAATTATTAGAAATTAATATAATTACTTTTTATACCTAGGAGTCCATACCAATATCTCCAGTTCCAGTTGTCTCCTTTCCTATATTTTTAACTCCCTTTTCTGACAGAGAAACCTGGCTGCTGCCATCTTCTATATGTTTACTTATTTGACCAAAGCCCCAGTGTGTAACAAGTCTGGTGCCACTGCTGCTGGCAGCCCCCCACCCCCTTCTGTGGGAGACTCTGCCATCCTGTGCTAGGTTACTGTTGCTCTCCTCACACTTGATGGCCACATTGATTTTTAGGACAGCTTGGGAAACAAAGTGGAAAGGTTTCTTATCATTTGGTATCCTGACCCATGATTGCAGTTTTGTTGAGATCAGTAGATGGAACTATAAAGGAACGCTGGATCAAAGTAAATGCAATATGTACCGGAATGTAACTACTATCTGAGGGAGCATCCTCTGCTGGAATAGCCCTGTTGGGAGGTTGCATAGTCATTCCCCTGAAGTTGCTGTTGCTATAACGGGTTTGAATACCTCCTTCTGGAACTGCTTTTATAACCATGTTATCGTCCAGACACCCAGCCTGGTTTTCTCTGGTCATGGTGCTACTTAAAAGCAAGCAGAGTGGCTTAAATATCTTAGGGAAATTCACTTTTAGTGAAGTTATTTACTGACACTCTGGTCTTCCCTTCTAGGCTATGAGTCCCTAGGACCAGAGGTTAACTTTGCACTGTGTAGCATCTAACACAATATTTGTTGAATAATTCAATGAATGAATCTTATTTTTGATTCAAACAGCTTTCTTCAGCTTATGTGCCAGACTTAGTTCCAAATGACTCAGCTGTTTCTGAAAATGAAATCCACCCTCAAAGTATGAATATCTACCACAGCTGAGAGGAAGCAAAACTATATGTCTCAGGCACTGAATGCAATGTCAGGAGAGAATTCTTCACTGAGTTTTGAGCAGTCTCAAGAGTATGCATATGATATTCCAAAGTGCCCTAGAAGATGCGAAGACATTCTTTTACTGTGTAGAAGAGTTGTGGTATTTGTTAAAGGATCTGCATCATTACTTTACAGTTTATATGCATCATAAACTAAAAGCTGATAATAAGATCATAGCCACCAGAAATACTTCATGTTTGATGGTTCACTGAGCTGATTTATGATCTGAGCTAGCTGAGATATCTAACATGCTATTCTCACCGCTAAAGAACATACCATATGCTGTTAAAAGCAGTAACACAATAATTATTGATATAAAATTTCTATATTCTGCTTCTCCCCTGAGGATTCTGTTATCAATGTTTAAGGCGTCTGTCACGTCCTCTTGTTATACATAAGAGGGAAAAAAATCAATGTAGAACAGAGGCAGAGCCACTGCAGAGAACAAACCGATGGTCATGCTTGTCAGGGTCTGGTGCTTCTTCCCAAAGGTTGTATAGCTGAAATCTTAAAAAAAAAAATTAACAGCTTCGGCAATCTGGCAGTAAGAGAGGAAAAATAAAAGGTCAACAAATGAAGGGATATACAGCTCAGTAAGTGTCTTTTAAAAAATATATTTTACTGATTTTTTTTTTACAGGAGGAAGGGAGAAGGATAAAGAGTAAGAAACATCAATGAGAGAGAAACATTGATCAGCTGCCTCCTGCACACTTCCTACTGGGGATGTGCCCACGACCAAGGTACATGCTCTTGACTGGAATCAAACCTGGGAGCCTTGAGTCCACAGGGCGACACTATTCATTGAGCCAGACCAGTTAGGGCCCAATAAGTCTTTATGTGTTTGTGGGCATGTGGGGAGTGGATAAGTGAAGACAAGACCTGGGGGCCTTCCTGAGAGCTAGGCTGCCCTGCTTCAACCCTCACATTTGACGAGGTTGTTGAGTCTCTGTGAGCCCTTTTATAGCCCTGCTATGGGAGGGCATTGTGGTGTTGAGACTCTGAGAGGAGGATGACCTTCTAGCCTTATACCCATAAATTCCAACTGTGTGCCTGCCTTTAACCCCCAAGAACTGCCCTCCCCCACCCCCTGCCCTGTTCCACATAGGATATTCATATAAATATGTGGAGAGGTTTTTAAAAAAAATCACCTACCAAGTAAATCATATCACTGGAAATCTGAGTATTATTTTCCCTGTGTTTTATATAGTATTATCTAACATCTCAAGATGGTGGTACAGTTTCCTTTTTATCAACTAATTTTCTTTTCTAGTCTCTGCCCAGTTGTCTCTCTACTAGGATGGTACCCACAGTTCATTCCCAGATTGCCATCTCCCCCTGGGAGTCTCTCTCTGTCGCTAGAGTTAACAGGGAAAGGAGGCACCTTTAAGCAAAGGTTGGATTTCTGTATTTGGAGAAAGAGGGAGGGGAGGTTTTAATAGTACATTGACTATAGAATTTTCCATTTTGAGCTGAAGGTCGAAGGAATATAGACATGCTGATGTTTCTATAAAGGCTGTCAGGGCTAAATGAAGTTCCTCATGTAGCCCAGACACAAGCTTATTATGGTTGGATCAACTGACTACCCATCCCCTAGATCAGAGAGCAAACTGGAATCAACAGTGCCACCAAGTGGCACCAGGATAATCAGCAAGTGGAAACACTGAGGCGGCAACTTCTTGAGGTGCATTTGCCAAGTTGTCTGTCTGTTTCTTTCTCTCTCTCAAAATAAGAGAGTGATTTTAGAAGTGAATCTTCCTCTGGAATGTTTCAAAGTTTGGATAGTTGAGTCGGCTTTATTAAGCTATCAAAACCATTGAATGCCTGTCCAACTGAGCATGTCATGAGAACAGAGACCTCCTCATATGTGTATAAGGGTCATTTATAAAAGCATCAGTATGGGTCCGGTGTGTATTGAGATTTGGGAAGTATTTCAAGGTGCATTGGCCAGGTGTTGAGGATATATACTGTTGACAATGTAAATAGTACAGACAACACAAACTATTGTATTTAGGGAAGATAACAGTCTGTGCTCTTTTCATTTTTTATTTAGAGTATTTGTTTTTATCACTGTAAAAGTGTTCATTGTAATAATTTAGAAGATTTATTATTTAAAAAACAACACATTTTACTTGCTTTTAAACACTTTTTAAGTAACATGAAGGGTTAAGATTTGAAGTTACATAGAAACCTTATCCTTGTTCACTAAGAAAATAGTATATTTTGTACCTATGCTGCTGTGTTCATTTTTAGGCCTAATTTTAGATGCAAAATGTGAGATAAGCTTCCAGCTTTGATTGTTGCTTTCCCCATTACGTTTCCCTTTTCTCTCTCATGAAAGGCATTTCTTTCCTCCCATGTCTCCCCTCCACTCCCCTCCTTATAAAACCTGGCGTTCAGAATGGTATAGCGTTGAGGCACTGTTCTAGAGCCAACGTCTCAGTGTCCCTTTTATGATCCCAACTCTGCAGTTTCTATTTTACTGGATATTTTGGCTGTTTGCAGTGTTGCTTTTCTAAGAGCTAAAGCACTTTCTTTTGGTCAATAATGGTGTTGAGACCTATAAATAATGGTCTTGTGGTCAATAATGGTGTTGGGCTGTTAAAAGGTTTGCTGATTTTATTGTACCTGGGAGGTGCTAACCCCACGGGCAGGCAAGCTTTCCTCCTGCCCTGGGCTGTGTGGGTGAGTGGGCCCAGTGCTAGGGGATTTGTGAAAGAGACAGAAAACGAGGGAGGGGTAAAAGTATGGGCTGGAACTAACTATGAAAATGACCATTTTTGCCTGATTTCAATTTTTACATTTGCTGCTATCAAAGGCTATTTAAAACTTACCTTGCAATGAAGTAAATGTGAGGGGGATGGGTGAGAGAAAATGTTTTTATTTCTTTTTTCTCCCTTTTGTTTTTAAAAGAAAGCTAGATGAGGCATGGTGTTTCAGTTCTCCAGAACAAAAAACAAGATAAGCTCTGATAACTTACATTCATTTTAAAGTTAGCACTACAACATAGATCACTTTTAGAATTGGATGGGTATTTTTTAATATGTCATTTTTTATTGAGGTAAAATAGATATCACATAATAGTTATTATTTTAAAAAGCACAGTTCTGTGGCATTAAGTGCATTCACATAGTTGTACAACTATCAACACCAACCACCTGTAGAATTTTTTCATACTTACAAACTGAAACTGTACCCACTAAACAATAACTCCCCATTCTCATTTTCCCTCCCCCTCCCCCTGCCCACCATCATTCGACTTTCTGTCTCAAAAAATTTGCCTACGCTAGGTATCGCATATACGTGGAATTGTACCATATTTGTCCTCTTGTGACTGGTTTAATTCCCTTAGTATAATGTTTTCAAGACTCATCTCTACTTAAGCATGTCTCACAATTTCCTTCCTTTTTAAGGCCCAGTAATATTCCATTGTATGTGTGCAGCACCTTTTGTTTATCCACTCATCTGTCAGTGGACACTTGAGCTGCTTTCGCCTCTTGGCTATTGTGAATCTGCTGCTCAGTGAACCTGGGCACACAAATACTTGTGGGAGTTCTGCTTTCGGTTCTTTTGGCTGTATACCCAGAAATGCACTGCCAGGTCAGTTGTTAGTTCTACATTTGCTTTTTTCGGAAAATGTAATGCTGTTTTCCAGAGCCACTGTACCATTTTACTTTCCCAACAATAGTGCCAAGGTTCCAATTTCTCCACATCCTTGCCAACATGTTATTATTATTTTTAAGTATTAGCTATCCTAAAAGGTGTGAAGTGGTATCTCATTGTGAGTTTTAATTTTATTTCCTTGATGATAAATGATGTTGAGCATCTTTTCATGGGCTTTTTGGCCATTCGTAGATTGTCTTTGGAGAAATGTCCATTCAAGTCCTTTGCTACTTTAAAAATTGGGTTGTCGTCACCCTAGCCAGTTTTCTCAGTGGTTAGACCATTGGCCCTATGGACTGAAGGATTGTGGGTTCGATTCCAGTAAAGGGTACATACCTCAATTGCAGGCTAGATCCTTGACCTGTGTTGGGAGGCAACTGATTAATGTGTCCCTTACATCAATGTTTCTCTCTCTCTATCTTTCCCCCTCCCTTCCAATCTCTAAAAATAAAAATAAAACAAATAAAAATATGGAAAAAAATATCCTCAGGTGAGGATTAAAAAAGCAAAAAACATTGGGTTATTGTTATTTTGTTGTTGAGTTGTAGGGGTTCTTTGTGTATTCTGGATATCGATCCTTTATCAAATAAGTGATTTGCAAATATATTCTAAGAGTAGCTGTATTAAAGTGGACTGGTGGTTAAAGTGGATGATGCCCTAAATTGAGAAAATCTATTATCCTTCAATGTGACCTAGTAGATAGTTACCAAAGTTAAGATTTGAAGAAAACGGTTACTGTCTAGACAGATAGTCTATACTGCAGAGCAGGGCAGATATTCCACTTTTGGGCAACTCCATCGTGCTCCTGGAAGTATTGGGCTTGCAAGGGTAAAACAGTTCTTGCTATCTCTTCTCTCAGTGTTGATAGTCGGTTGTGTGAAATGATTGCCATTGGAGGTAACATCAGGATCCTGGGTGTAACCTTGTGAGACCCAGGTAATTAAGTGATGGTGGAGCAGTTCCTAGGTCTTGTTACTTCAAGGTGCTAATGAAGAAAAACAAGCTCTCCATTTACAGCTCTCCTCTTACCAGCCAGCAACACAGCCCAGTCAGTGCATACTATTTTATTTTATTTATTTATTTTAATTTCTTTATTGATTAAGGTATTACGTATGTGTCCTCATCACCCATTACCTCTTCCAATCCCCTTCTCCCCCCGTCACCACTTATGCCCTCACCCCTCTGGTGTCCGTGTCCATTGATTAGGCTTATATTCATGCATGAAAGGCCTTTGGTTGATCTCTTCCCCTTACTCCCACCCTCCCCTACTATCCCTTTGAGGTTTGACAGTCAATGCTTTTCTGTCTCTGGATCTGTTTTTGTTCATCAGTTTATGTTGTTCATTATATTCCATAAATGAGTGAGTTCATGTGATACTTATCTTTCTTTGGCTGGTTTATTTCACTTAGCATAATGTTCTCCAGTTCCATCCATGCTCTAGTTTGAAGCAGCCACTTTTTTCTCCTTTTTCTTTTTCTTAAGGAATATCTTTCAGCATTTCATATAATACTGGTTTGGTGTTGATGAGCTCCTTTAGCTTCTTCTTATCTGTGAAGCTCTTTATCTGACCTTCAATTCTGAATGATAGCTTTGCTGGGTAGAGTAATCTTGGTTGTAGGTTCTTGCTATTTATCACTTTGAAAATTTCTTGCCATTCCCATCTGGCCTGCATAGTTTCTGTTGAGAAGTCAGCTGACAAGTGTATGGGTGCTCCCTTGTAGATAAGTGTTTTTCTCTTGCTACTTTTAATATTCTCTCTTTGTCTTTTGCTCTTGGCATTTTAATTATGATGTGTCTTGATGTGGTCCTCTTTGGATTCCTTTTGTTTGGGGTTCTGTGCACTTCCTGGACTTGTAAGTCTATTTCTTTCACCTGGTGGGGGAAGTTTTCTGTCATTATTTCTTCAAATATGTTTTTAGTATCTTGCTCTCTCTCTTCTTCTGGCACTCCCAGAATTCTGATGTTGGTACACTTGAAGTTGTCCCAGAGGCTTCTTATACTATCCTCAAATTTTTGGAGACTTTTTTCTTTTTTCTTTTCCAGTTGAGTTTTTTTGGCCTCTTGGTATTTCAAATCTTTGACTTGATTCTTGCATTGCTCTAGTCTGCTATTGGGTTTCTATAAAATATTTTTTATTTCAGTCAGTGTATGTTTATTTTCTAGTTGGTCCTTTTTCATATCCATAAGGGTCTTGCTCATATTGTCGAGGTTCTCGCTAAGCTTATCGGCCTTTTCTAGGAGCCTCTTGAAGTACCTTATAACTGTGGTTTTGAACTCCATATCCAGTCATTGTTTTCCTCCATTTCTTTTGTTTGTGATCTGTTTCTTTCTCTCCCCATTTTCACTGCTTCCCTGAGTTGGTTAAGGTAGCTTTGTTTGCTAGGTGTCTCGGCCTCCCGTTACCTGAGGTGTACACTCTTGGTGCACCCCTTTGTGGACTGTGAGTACAGCCTTGTTGCAGATAAGTCTTGTTTGTTGTTGGTATCACTGGGAGAAATTGACCTCCAGGTCAACTGGCTGTGAGGATCAGCTGTGTCTACTCTAGGAGATAGCCTTATGTGCCAGGACTTGCAAACTTGCCAAAGTCTCTGTGCTCAGCTTGGATGGGGTAGAGTTTCTGGGTGGGGCGGAGTTTCAGAGTGGAGCTGACATCCTTGGCTTCTAGTCAGCCCTGGCCCATGAGGTCACTGGGTCCTAGCGTCTGTAGGCAATTGCTGGCAAGCACTTCTGTGAGAAAGGTGCCTTTGAGTTTCGCCTGCCACCAGAACATCCAGTCCCCAATGGATCCGGAATCTCAGATTTTCACCTGGTACCTGGGTTCAGTGCAATTGGAACTCCTTTTCCCTTCCACCAGATGCCAGCCACACAGTCAACAGATTGCCCTTACTGTGAGCACTCATGCATGCCTCCAGAGCTCTGCCTTTTGCTCTTCCCTTGGGATTCTGCCTGCAGTCCAGATTCTTCCTATAAGGGCCTGGTTCCCCTGGGTTTTGAGTGCAAACTGAACTGGGTTCAGCGCAGCCTGGAGTTTTTGTCTCCTTTCTGCTAGAGCTCCCTTGCCAGGCGTTCAGACACCCAGTCCTCTCGTGTGCGTGAGTCTCCTACCTTACTTGGGCTTTGCAGAGGCTCTGATTATCCGCGTGCACTTCTATGTCCCTCTAGTTTCAGATCTTCCAGTCAGCCAGCCTTTCCGTGGTTCTGGACAGTGTCCGTTTTGTCCTTTAGTTGTATTCTCGAAATTGTTGTGCGGGACAAAAGCCTAGGTGTTTACCTATGCTGCCATCTTGGTTTCTCAGTGTATACTATTTTAAAGAAATGAAGAAACTGGGGTGGAGTGTTTGAGAGGTACTCCCCCAACCCCAGCTTTTATTCCTTGTTAGGCCCTTTCTTTGATTTGTATATAAGATATTCTCATTATGTTTTGATGATAGGTATGCCATCCTTATTTTAGAATAGAGAAACATTCCTTTCATCCTATTTTCTTCTTCTTTTTTTGGATTATAATTCTAAAAGAAGTTAAATGAATAAATGAGAAGTGACATTTCACTACAGGTATGCTAGTGTAATAGTCTGTCAGACAACAACATCCTCTGGGAAGAGGACAATATTAGAGCCTAGGAGGAATCCTATAGAAGCCGATAGCAGGATTTCTGCCTGAGATGAGCTAGCTGCCAGCCTCACTGGGCCTCAGGACATGTGGAACAGCATTTTATAAGTACAGGCAGATATAATCAAAACTATAAATGTTTGCGCTAAAGGAGATTGGATTGTCCTCAGGCCTGGGGCTGGGGAGAGGGTGGGATTTTGAACTTGGTTTAGAAAGAAGGGGATAATGTGGATTGGCACAAAACAAAATTATAGTTGTCACAGGTATTTTTAGTATGATCATCTTTTTTTTTTCTCCTTCTGCATAGACCAGGGTTTATGGAAATCCATTAGTTATTGAGGATTTGCTTTTCTTTGGTGGGGCTGGAAGGTGTAGTAATGGAAAGAAAGGCAGTAAGATTATTGAATGTAATGAATGAAGGCCTTTTCCAGGGTTGGGGAACACATAACTTCTTGAGAGGTCATGGTAGGCCTTTCCAAATGCTGTGGTTCCTTTCTCTGGAGGTCATACCACATACATCTCTTGTCCCAGCCTCTGTCACAGCACACGATAGGCACTGGTGGGACCCTTCTTCTCTCTTGAGCAATTTTGTCTGTAACTAGAGTTGCAAGTTGAGCTGAGTGTGGAGCTGCCTGTGGGCGGAGCCACCTTAGCAGGCCTTCCCTGTGCTCCTGCCATCCCTGGTTCTTCCTGCTCTGGCGGCCCAGAGCCCCGCAGCCTGTATTGCCTTTGTGCAGTGGCCTAGCTTCTATCCTGGAAGATTTGTTTTGGTTTCTGATAACTGGCACCTCCAGTGGAGGGGATTGCATAGCAATCCCTCTTTGGAATGCGACCCTCTTTGGAATAAGGGTCTTTGCAGATGTAATTAAGATGCAGCTCTCCAGATGAGGGCATACTGGATTAGGTGGGCCCTAAGTCCAGTGACAAAGACCCTTATAAGAGACAGAAAAGGAAAAGATGCACAGAGACACAGTGGGGAGGTCCCGTGAGGACACAGGTAGACACTGGAGTGATGTAGGGATAAGCCAAGGGGCGACAAGGGTTGCCGGCACCAGTAGCTGAGAGAGAGACAGGACAGACTCTCCTGAAAGAGCCTCCTGAGAGGACCAGTCTTACCAAGATCTTGGTTTCAGACTTCTGGCCCCCAGAACTATGAGAGAATAAATTCATGTTATTTTAAGCTACCCCCTCAAGGGTAATTTGTTGTGGCAGCCCTAGAACACCAAGACACCCAGGGTGCAGGACATATTAGCTAAATGGCCATTAAATTAAAGAAGGACTCATAGAGCCTTGGGACTGGGGGACTCTTGGAAACACCCAGTTCAGTCGTTTTAGTACTGGCTGTACATTAAATAGCACCGGAGCCCTGATAAGTATTAGTATTTTCGAAAGCATCCTGGGTGATCTTAATGTGCAGCCTGCGTTCAGAGCCACAGATGGCTTCCCACTGCCCCATTTTACAGACGAGGAAATCCAAGAGTCAGCAAAGCTGCCTGTGGTCCAAAGAAGAAATTAAAAAAAGTCCTCTGTAAAGCCTGGTAAGGAGAAAAATAGCTCACTGCAGGAGGACAAAGGACTATGCTTGTAAAATAAAAATTTAGGAAAAAAAGGAAAAGAAATGAACAAGTCCATTTCATTTTTGGGTTTTGTAGGTACTAGTGATGCAGAGGGGGAGGGAAAACTCACCACTGACCTCCCTCAGCCCTGTTTTTTTTTAAAACATTTGTTAATACAATGCAAGAAGTTTTCTTTCTTAGACATATATGCCAGTTTAAAATATTTGTGAATCTTATACCAACCTAAAATGAAGATTCTGTTTTTTTATTCCCTTAAGAAATCCCAATAAAGTCTAGATTTCTGTGTGGAAAAGGAAATGAGTAATTGTGTTTGAAGTCTTGTTATGGCTAAGTGTTTCAGTAAACAATATGGAAGATTTAATGTTCAGTAATTGTTTAAGAAAAAAAGAGCGTCTGTTGAACCAGGACCTTGGTTTCAGACATGTGGCATTAAATCTAATCACCCTACTTAGATTAGCCCTCCTTTGGAGACTCATAAAGATAAGGGCAACAGGATAATTGGGATATTATGTACTCTTTAAAACAGCATGATTTAGTCCAAGTAGGAATTACTGGGGCTCTAAATTAATCCCCTGGGGAACAAATGGAAAATATATATGTGATATATTATTGAGGTATATATTTTGGAGCTTTGATATCTTGGAGTGTCTCACACTAATCTGTCATTAATTTTAACCAGGGCAATCTGACGGTGATTAAAGCATATCTAGATAATCAGAAGCTAGGGAAGCCCACCAAGAGATTTACTTAAATGATCTAATCAGCTTTTCTTTTCATAGAAGACACAAAACTGAGGTCCTGATGACTCGAGGGCATTAACAATCCCAGGACACTTTTCATAAGAGTTCGGGTAGTTAGCCCCAGTGTCCTGGCCATATTCCAACTCCAGTAATGCCATTTTGCCTCCTGAAAAGTCCCCCTGCAGCTACCAGTGGATACAGTATTATTCTTCCCTTCCTGTCCCAAAGCGTGAGGCTTTGTGTGGAGGTGGCACTGTGTGCAGCAAATCTGATGCTTTATTTCTATTATGAGTGCCTGCATTTGGGCTAAGCTGCTAAGTACATGGTAGGGGATATTTATGTGACTTGCACTATTGGGAAAATTGCAGAAGATTTATTCTTTTGGAAAACTTGTTTTCATCTTTTGTAATAAGTGATGTTATGAATAATATTATTAAGTAAAATTAGATAATGATCAGATAGGAATACAAGTCTCTATACTTCTTATTGTACCTTATTTTGTTCTGTAGAAGCTTAGAAACCATTTCACCTGTGATGTTTCTAGCTTTGCAATAGCCCATGCCAGGATATATTAAAGTTAGTAAAATGAACCACTTCTTAGTTTGTTAAGAAAATGTAAATAAAGATTAAAAAATGCTCAAGGATGCAGAAGACTTAAGTGTGGAGTGATGAAAGTCAGGATGCCCTGGTTAATGGGCCTAAGGCTCATTGAGAAAACTCTGATTCAGAGAGCAAAAAGCTTGATTCATTTGGTGTGGGAAGTGGTTTTGTAACAGAAGACCTGGAATCCTGTTTTGTGAAATAGTCTGTCCATTTAGAGAGGGGCGGCATTTCCAGTTGATGCACGTGAGTGCAGTGCCCTGAGGAAGAGTTGGCTGCTTCTCGTGAATGGAACTGCTCATGACTATTTCATTTTTCCCTTGGGAGATGAAGAGAAACCAAGAGAGAACCTCTTAAGGGATTAATGGAAACCAAGGCAGAAAAGCTGGGAGAAAAGTGGGTTCAATACAGATTGGAAAATTGTCATGAAGAAGATGAGAAAGTTCCAAGGATACCAGAGGATACCCTAATAGCTTCCCATTTTAAAGGTTGAAAATTACAGTGAATTAGATCTAGACATTCTAGATCCTTTTCTCATTATTTCCTTCTTTGACATTAGTCAGGACTTTTTGGTTGCAAGGGACAGAAACTTAATACAAACAAGCCCAAATCAGAAGAGAGGATGTCCTGGCTTACATAGCTGATGGCTGAAGAGTTCAGATGACAGTGGGTCCAGGGGTTATCAGGTTAACAGGTTTCAGTTCTTTCCCCTGTTTCCCAGGAAGCCTCTTTTCTTGTGGTGGCAAGATGGCTTTTTAGCAGCTGCAGGCTTACATCCCAGCTGGCTCAGCAGAAAGAACTCTTCTTCCCCAACAGTTTGAATGAAAGCTCCAAGATTATCTGGCTGTGGCTTATTTTAGTCACGTGCCCATTGCTGTGACCAGGAGGATGATAGAAACTGTTGGGTGCCTGATAGACCAGCCACTCAAACCAAAGGCACCGGGTGCCTTCCAGAGGGGAAAGAGCAAGTTGATGCTACCAGGAGGAAGAATGACTGACATGTAAATTACTACGTCCTTATTTAAAAGTGCTAGCCTACACTTAAAAAAAATTTTTTTTTTTACTTTATAAAAGGGTTTAACACATTTGACTCTAACCATGTAAAATGTAGAATTATGGGGCTGGCCTCCTAGAGTCTGGTTTCCTGCCTAGCAAAGAAATGCTCTTCAGTGTTCCTGCTAGGTAGTCTTTCAGCTTCTACTTGAATTGCTGCAGGGGTATTGTGTCTAGTACTCCACAAGGGCATATTCTACTTTAATAGGAAGTTAGTCTTTCTTACATGAAGTTGCAAGTTTCCCTCCTTTTCTCCTGACTGCGTACTACTTAATGGTCCCTTTTCTGCCCTTTGGAGTTACATGGAGTAAATGTAATCTTTCCAAGCTATAGGCTCTCAGCTCTTCCAAAATCTATTTTGTCTCTCAGCTTACCTGTTTTTGGTGTGTGTTCCAAGCATTCTGTAAGATGGAGCAAATGGAGTATGATGCAAATAATTCTTAATGTCCTTAAATAGTCTGTGAATATAAATGTTTAGCCCTACTGTTTTGGGCTCAGTGGATAGAGTGTCGGCCTGTGGAATGAAGGGTCCCAGATTTGATTCTGGCCAAGGGCACATGACTGGGTTGGGGCTCAATCCCCAGTAGGGGGCGTGCAGGAGGCAGCCGACCAGTGATTCTCTCTCAGCATTGATGTTCCTATTTCTCTTTCCCTCTCCCTTCCTCTCTAAAATAAGTAAAATATATTTTAAAAAAGAAATATAAGTGTTCAATTACATTCTAAGGAAACTATGGTTTTGTAGATCAGAATTAAGATACCACTGGATACCTGATCTAGTAAGTGAACTTTTAAGAAAGGGTGTCACATTGGTTTCTCTTATGCTGTTTTTTTAATTTTATTTTTAATTTTGTTTTTTTAGCATAGTAAGTCTGAACAAAGAATATTAATATCGTGGCTTTTTAAAGGAAATTCAGAGGCTTAAACCTCCTTTATCAATAATTCTCTGCTGGCATTATTGCTTAAATATCTAGATCAGTGCCATTTTCCTTAATTAAATATCTTAGACATTGTTTGTCTTAGACAAGGTAAGCCTATACCATTTTTATTTTCTAGTTTTCTCTTTAAAATTAGATCTCTTCAAATAACAAAATTTTGTTGTGATTCTGAACTTTTAGTTTAGTTTATAAGCATTAGCATGACTAAAATTTATCCACAGTGAATTGCTATCATCTTTATAAGAAATAATAGCAAATTTATTAATTTATTTAAATGATTACTGTTTTCATGACAAGATTACTAATAGCATTTTCAGTGACTTCATTGGTTTATAAAAGTATGTGAAAAAGGAAATTTGACATTTTTTAGAAGCATATTCTTCTTATAAGATAGGAAGGAGAAATGGAGTGGACTTGAAATGAGTTTCCCAAGACTATCAGAATGAAGGGACGTGACCCAAATCTTAGGAAGGTTGACTTCACTCTTCTATTTTCCATATAGCTTAATGCTGATGTAGAAAGATCGATGGATCCTGAGTCGGCAGCACTATTAGCCTAAGAGGAGGAAGAATTGAGGATGAAGGTGTTGAAGGATAGGGAGGAGAGATAACACACATAACTGGGTGCAGCTGCTGATGGTAAGAACAGAAGGGCTACTTGTCACATGTAATTTCTACTGTAACCCATCACCCTGCTTTTGCTAATGTTCTTACCTAGGGCAATTTCTTTTTCAGTGACTGTTCCAGGAATTATGTGCCAGATGGAGTGAAAGTGTTGTTGGGCCCAGTGATACACTTTTACTAGTCCCATCTGCTCACTGCCCCTGGGGCTTTTTAACTGCAGGGTTAAACACTAATAGTGAGTGACAGACATGAAAGAGGCAATCCTCATACTTAGTAGGTGCTCACTAAATGCTGTTGCTTTGAGTGACTACATGAATGGTGGATGGGGCAGCTTTTGCAATAAGAAACATGAGTTAAGATATTAGGTGGTTTAGAACCATTTCTACCTACGATTGAGAAGTAAACTACTTCTTTCCTTCCCACCTTTCTTCTTTTTAAAAAGAATGTATTTTATTTTATTTTTTTTTACAGAGAGGAAGGGAGAAGGATAGAAGTTAGAAACATTGATGAGAGAAAAACATCAATCAGCTGCTTCCTGAACATCTCCTACTGGGGATGTGCCTGCAACCAAGGTACATGCGCTTGACCGGAATCAAAACCTGGGACCTGTCAGTCCATAGGCTGACGCTCTATCCACTGAGCCAAACCGGTTAGGGTCCACCTTTCTTCTTAACCAAGTTCTAAGTACTGACATCATTGTAGGCATTGTGGGTAACAAAAGAATCATAGGCCCTGGCTGAGTAGGTAGCTCAATTGGTTAGACTCGTCAGAACATCATCCTGATAACACCCACAGTCACAAGATGGCGGTGCCCAGTCCCCTTTGCCCTGCCTGGGAACCTGCCTCCGGAGTTTTCTAGTCCCCTCAGCTCTGTCGGAGGCTCAGGTAACCAGGGCTGACTGTGGCTTGCGCTCCCAGCAGAGGCAGAAGCAGAGGAGTGATGGGGCATCGCCTTTTCCTGATCGCCAGGTTGCCTCCAGTCCTTGAGGGCTCCTGGACTGTGAGAGGGAGCAGGCTGGGCTGGAGGACCTCCACCCCTCCAGTGCATGAATTTTCATGCTTCAGGCCTCTAGTACAAGAATGAAAAAAAAAAAAAAAGAATACATAAATAAGTGGAACAGCAAATCAGTTTCTCCCTCTCTCTCTCAAAAAATAAAAATAAAAATAAAAATAAAAATAAAAATAAAAATAAGAAGAGGATCCCAGCTGGTGTGGCTCAGTGGGCTGACCTATGAACCAGGAGGTCACAGTTTGATTTCTGGTCAGGGCATGTGCTTGGGTTGCGGACTGAATCCCCAGGAGGGGGGGTGTGCAGGAGACAGTCGATCAGTGATTCTCTCTCATCATTGATGTTTCTCTCTTTCTCTCCTCTCCCTTCTTCCCTGAAATCAATAAAAAAATATAAAACAAGAAGGAAAAATGAAAAACAATTATATAATTCTAGTTTTTTATAAAGTTGAGGTTATGAATTTTTTGCCCTTATTATGTTTTTTATCATCTCAAAATTTCTCAAGTTATATTAAGTTTGAAGAAAACAACACTTTTATTCACTTATGTATTGAACAGGATGTGTCAAACAGAAAATGGTAGCCAATTTTATGACTTAAATACAAATCAAAACTGTAAGAATAGAATATTCCTCTTAACTAAAAAAATATACTGTGGGTTAGATTTTTCTCATTATGCAAAGGGGTTTCTCCATATTAGTTATGTCCACTTTCATGTTTATGAATATTTCTCTCCAGTGCCATCAAGAAAAAAACACACCTTCTAATTCAATAAAAAAAAAAAAATCAAGATGACTCATCACTGGGCAGATTCAGACACTGTGTAGAGGGAGTACTACCTATACCAAATACTTACTTCAACACACTTTCCTAATAACAGTTAAAATGTCACTCTGCCCCTAGTTTCTTCCCTTTATTAGTCTATCTCATTCCCAAAGACACTCTTTTTTTTTATTATTTATTTCTTTTATCCTTTGCTGGCATAAACCAATAATTTATTTTTTTCAGGCTGCATTTATTTATTATTTATTTATTTATTTTTAAATCTGTCTTTACATCTCTATGGCACCTATCACCATACCGCCCAGTTTAACAGTATCTCTGCTAATTATCTTTGCAACAGAATGAGTTGGTTTGCCAGAACAGAATTTATATTACATTTCCAATTATGGGCATGTGTAGATAATTGCTTAATTTTGATATGGAAAAACATGGTTTGCAATATTTTTAGAACTAATAATGAGAAATACATCTAAAATCATTACTTTAAACATGTTAATGTACTTAGTAAAGAAGCAGAATGCATTTAATTAGGAAAAGTTAATAAAAAAGTTCGGTTACTTTAAATGGTTAATAAAACTAGATTTCTAAAGGGAATTGTGTGCACTGTTAATTTTTGTTTAAGGTTGAGTCAGGGCCCGGCATACTGACTGTGAAACCATTAACTTTCCTTTGCTACATCCTTGGCCATTGTGTTTACGTTATTGTGGCATTTGACCAGATTGTTTCTCTAAGAAGGAAACACCTTACTAGATTAAAATCACGGCTTATCTTGGTTTTGCAGTAAAATCCCAAAATAGCATAAATGTATTTAAGGAGTGAAGAAATTTGTAGAAATCAGAAAGGAAATGTATGTATTTTTAGAAAATTCATTTGAATTCAGATTGTGTTTTAACCTCTACTATGTATTTATTGATGTGCTGATTTTTTTTTATTTTCAGCCTCCACCATTGTTGTGATTTTTAAACAACAATAAAACAACAAAAAAACCTTTTTTAACTTTAGAGGTATTTAAAAGCATTTCTGTTTAACAGTGAGAATCAGAAGGAAAATATAACCAACATTGATTCTCTAGGTTTGAATAGAAAATTTGTATGATCTTAATGGATTTCATTAAAGAGACATTGCAGCTCCATGTTACTCATTATTACTCAGTTATTAAATTTAATTAAATTGTTATTCTATTGTTAGTTTAATATATTAGGTATCTATTGACTACTACTGACTTAATATTAATTGCAAATTTACGGCAGTAGGTACCATGCCAAACAGAAGAAGGCCCATGTCTTCAGTGGTGTGTGTGGAGCAATGTCTGAGCACTGCCATGAATGGGCTGTGTGAGTGGTGGACATCTGGGCAGGTCAGACATAAGGATGAAAATGATGAAAGAGCAAAATCATAACTTTGTGTGCGGCCAAGAGTCCCATCTAAATGCAAGGGATTTTGCTGTGGTTTTTAGTTCTTGGAGCACTTGGGCATATATAGAAATGTCCTAAGTATCTCCAAGCTGACATTACTCTGGCCCTCATATATTTGGGGCTTCTTGTACAACTTTATTATTATTACATTTTGCTTTTGCTTTCTCTTTTGTATATTTAACTGCCACCTTCGGGTCTTCTTTGCAGCAAAGTCACTCTCCTTGGCCACAGTGTGGTCACCTTTCCTTGTCTGTTCCTGTTATGTGCACACTCTTCTAAAACGCTCAAAATATTTTTTTACAATTGATGTCATAGCATTGTTACCTTTAGAGCCTCCACTTTAAGTCTTAAGCTGTTGTGTTGTGGAAATAATAGACTGGAGGGGGACTTAAGAGCTGGCCATGTAACACATATTTAAATTCTTCAGATATGGGAACAAAGGAACCAAGTTTTTAACAGCTCTCCTGGGCATATATAACAGATTCCTTCTAAAATTTTATCTCCTCTGTATTGCCATTCCCTTCTTCCCCCCACTCCCAACTTCTGCTGTCTCTTACTTTGTGATAGTTTTCTTATCTCAGTGGCTAAGAATTTAGCTGTATTGATTTGTCACGTTGCACCTGCTGAAATCCTTATGAGAAAAAGTTGGCACATGAAATCAAAGTCAGTCTGATAAAATTAAACCGCACAAACTATGTGGCTGCTGTGTCCACACAGAATGCCCCCAGAATCTCCATCACTTGACTGTTTTGACATTCTCATCTTACATCTTACCTCTTCTCATCAGGCTTGCATTTTGCCTGGTGGGAAGTAGGAAAATAAATTTCAGGATGATCATTTCCTTCTGCAGAAGCAGACATGTGACTCCTGTGGGCATGTGGTTGTGTGTACAGCTTATGTTAATGTGAAGTATGACATTGTACAGATTATTGTCTTCATAATGGCATTGCTGATGTAAGGACAGAGCTGATTCAGGTACAATACTGCGGGGGAGGGGCCGATGCCAAAAAAAGTCACTCTATTTAGATGGCTCAGTCCCTCAGGACTGCGAGATGGAAGAAGACCCAGCATCTTTAGGGGCAAAAACATTGTTTATAGTGAGAAAATATTAGCATGCTTTTTTCCTTCCTTCTTAAAAACGTATGAAGAGGCTTACTGTTTCACAGGATCTTTGAATGTTCTTTTATGGCCATAATGTTTGCCATATTGAGAGGGAGCTGTGATTGTTCCAACTTTGGAGAAGTTTAGGTAGATGAACTTGGGAAAATTCTGTTTCTATATAAAAAGCAAATTTCACTTTATCTCTACCTGTTTGTTCATGTATTGATGAACTCAGAACATGTGTGTCCTGTGCCTAGACCTGGGATTAGAACAGCTTTCTTGCTCTCATGGAATTTTGTTCTAGTGAAGAGAGATGGATTTTTTTTAAAAAAGGCGACTAGCTCATCTGTCATGTGGTGATGGATGCTATGGAAACAATAAGGCAGGGGAAGAGGCTGCTGGGTTGAGGGGTAGATTTATTTTATGCAGATGTCAGGGGTGGTTTCTAATTAGGTGATGCTTGAGCAGAGACCTGATGGAAGTGAGGAGGTGAGCTATGCAGATGTTTGAGGGAAGAGAAGTACAGGGGTGGGAGGTAAAGCATATTGGCATGTTGGAAAAAAAGTAAGAAGGACAGTGATTGGAGGGAATACAGAGCAAAGGCAGAGATGAAGTCAGAAAGGTGGGGCTGGGAAAGCAGGAATCATATAGGGTCATTTAGGTGATTTTAGGAATTTCTGTTCCTTCTCTGAGTGATGGTATCTGATTCATGTTTGAAAAGTTCTGTCTGGTTGCTGAAGAGGATGTAGGAGGCAGGGGTGGATGCAGGGAGACTTATTAGAAGTCTATTGCAGTAATCCATGTGAAAAATGATGGGGTTGCCAAATGGGAGTAGTAGTGGAAGAGATTGGAAGAGGTCATATTCTGGATATGTTTTGGAGATGGAGCCACCAGGATTTACTTTTGGGATATGAGGTAAAAGATGCAAGGAGGCAAATATGACTTTTTAAAAATTTGTCTGAACAGTTGATCAGTGAGTAGTAATTTACTGAAGTTGGAGAAACAAGAGGAGACGCAGGTTTTCTGGGGAGAATCATGAGTTTGGGCTAGAACACTAGGTATGAGATATCTAATAGAAGATGTGTCTAGGAGGTAGGTGCATACATGAGTCTGGAGATCAGGGAACAAATATGGGCTGGAGTCATAGATATTTAAAGCCCTGGGACTAGTTGAGATGAACTGTTGTGGGCATATACAGAAAAGTACATACGGAGTGACAGTGACTGAGCCTTGAGCCATCCAAGGTCAGGGAAGTGAGAAACCATCCATAGATGCTAAGGAGGAGTAGCCACTGTACTAGTTTCCTATGGCTGCCATAATAAGTTACCAAAACCGGGTGACTTAAAACTACTTATTGTCTCAGAGTTCGGGAAGTTGGACGTTTAAAATCAAAGTGTCAGTGGGGCCATGCTCGCTCTGACGGCTCTAGGGAATAATCGTTCCATGCCTCTTCCAGCTTCTGGTATTTGCTGGATATCTATGGCATTCCTTGACTTGTATATATTTTACTCAAGTCACATTGTATATTTACATCGTCTTCCCTCTGTTCCTGTCTGTGTCCAAATTTTCCTTTTCATAAGGACACCAGTCATATTGAATTATAACCCACTCTAATGACCTCATTTTAACCTAGTTAAATCTACAAAGACCCTATTTCCAAATAAGGTCACATTCTTAGGTTTTGGTGGTTAGGGCTTCAGCTTATCTTTTTTGAGAGACAATTCAATTCATATAGCCAGTGAGGTGCTAGGAGAACCAAGAGAACATGGTGTTCGGAAGCCAAGTGAAGAATGTGCTTCAGGCAGGAAGGATGGATAAACTGAGCCAGATGCTGCTGACAGAGCAAACCAGGTGGGGACTGAGGCTGACCATTGGACTGAGCAGTGTGGGGACCATTGGACTGAGCAGTGTGGGGACCATTGGACTGAGCAGTGTGGGGACCATTGGACGGAGCAGTGTGGGGACCATTGGACTGAGCAGTGTGGGGACCATTGGACGGAGCAGTGTGGGGACCATTGGACTGAGCAGTGTGGGGACCATTGGACTGAGCAGTGTGGGGACCATTGGACGGAGCAGTGTGGGGACCATTGGTGTCCTTGTGATGAGTGGCTTCAGTTCTATGTTGAAGATGAGAATTAGATTGATTTTCAAAGGAGAACGGAAACAGAGGAGTTAGACAAAGTAAGTATAGACAGTTGTTTGAGGAGTTCTGCATTTAAGTGAGAGGAAAAAGGGGTAATGGCACTGGAGAAACCATTGTCAAGGATTTAAAAAAAACAATAGGAGAAATAGCAGCATGCTTTTATGCCAATGTGAATGAACTAGTGGAGAGGGGGATATTACGGGGAAAAGGGGACACGTTCAGAGTGATAATTTTGGGTAGGCAAGAGGGTATGAGATCTAGCAGCCACAAAGAAGCTCTCTACAAACGCTCAGCCGAATTCTGATGCTCACCCAAGGTGGAGAACCACTGTCCCAGGTGATCTGTAGACTCTCCTAAAATCCTGTGTCTTATTTTACCCCTCTGATGTATTTTACCCCTTTGCTGAATATGAAACCCTCCTTTTTGTTTAGAATGATTGTTGCTTAATGTGCACGAATGAGTTAAGATGGAATATGACCACAGCGTTTGCACACAGGCAGTTGCCGTGGGGAAATGGTAATTCTCCATCTGTGCTTTACTCTGAGAGGCTTAATAAGCTCTACTGTCTCTTTAAACTACAATTCCTGCCATTTAGAGGCGCTTCTTCAGCATTGCTTGAGACATTGGCTGCATCTTTAGCTGCTATTTTTAGATGACCCTGCATCAGACCCCAGCAGAGTGAAGAGTGTGTCATGAAGTGTGACTTGAAATATTTGTGTTTGACAGGACTCAAACATTGTACAGCAAATCAATGTCCTAATACCCAAATACTATTATTATATCATTTTTTATAAAATATGACCTAGTATTTCCACTAAAACCCTTCTAAAGAAAAATTTCCAGTTTGGCTTGTCTGACCATTGTACACTTTTATTTTGTTCACTATAAATTGTAGCCAACTTAATGAGATGATTCTTCTGATTCTCTTTTGTTCTAAAATACAGAGTTTCTAGTAAGATAGTGATATTTTTTCCTCAAGTCAATTGTTACTTTAATTTCTCTAATGTTAGAGGACTGAAAAATGTTGAGACAATGGAAGAACTTTTAATCAAAGCAGTGATTGACTTCAGTTTTAGTCAAATAACTTGATGTGAACAGATGTTTGCCTAGCACAGAGAATTATGCTTTACTAGGGGTTGAAATTAATTTGAGAATATTGACTGCACATTATTTGGTAGAAAATAGGAGATAATTGAGGCTATATATCCCATCTTCTCTGAGGCTTTCATTTATCAAGAGGGCCTCCCCTCCACCCCCCTTTGAAGTAGTCAGAAAGGATTTGAAGTGCCTTTTTGTACTACAAAGTTATTTCCCTAGTTACTCTGAATGCGTCTAAGGAAATCTGGATGGAGACTTGCCTTTTGTGCCCTGATATTTTATTTATTCTGCTTGTGCTAATGTCAAGTGTTAACTTTTTCACCCTGGAGCATCCACTCAACATCTCATAGACGACTGTCTGAATCCAACACAGGTGGTGGTGCAGGGTCTCTTGGGGCTGGCAGTGGAGCACACAGTGAAACACATCCTCTGTGATGAGAACAATGATAGATGCAGGCACAGGTGCTCTGGCTGCCCAGGTGGGGGCTTAACCCCTACTGCTGCGCATGGTAGTCAATAGTAAGCTTGACTAATGGGGAAAAATGATAAGTGAGGTTTTCCAAAATATGATACTTTATTATAACACTAGAGGCCCGGTGCATGAAATTTGTGCACTTGTGCAAGGGGGTATCGAAGAGGGGGTAAGTTCCTCAGCCTGGCCTGTGCCCTCTCGCAGTCTGGGAGCCCTGTGATTGATTACCCCACAGAGGGAAGCCCCGCCCACCCTCCACATCCCGCTGGTCAGTGGCCTGAGTCTCCCTCCATGGGGCAGTTGTGGTGCGGTGACAGGGCCTGTGACCAATCGAATCACACCTGCTATGGCTGTCACAGCACCAGTGCATGTCACAGCATGGTCATTCAGACCATTCTGTTGATTTGTATATTATGCTTTTATTATTATAGATATTATAAGATTTCACATTTTTATATTCAATTACTCTTATATGCATCTGGTTTTTTCCTGCCAGGACAGATCAGGATAGAAAGTCAATGATTAGAACATTTGACCTGCCCAAGTCCATACAATTGGTAAATGTAGGAACCAAGCCTACACCCCAGGACACCTGAGTCCTGGTTCAAACAGTTTACATCCTTAGTTAAGGAAATCTTTGGATCTAAAATGAACAAATCATGTTCTAGAATAACTGACAGTTTGGCAAACACTTAAAGGACCTTTGGTCCATCTTTAAGTGCATCTCTGAATTATAGCTTTGTGAAGTTTTAAGAAAATTAGGTCAAGGTTGACCACTGAGATAATTTTGTATTTAATTTTGCATTTGGCAAACATGGCATAAAATAATGTTTGTCCTTTTAGAAGAAATTACTTTTTAAATGCTTTATAAAACTTTATGCATGGTGTTATTGCTGCTGAAGGAATTTTCAGTTTGTGGTTTTTCAAGCATGAGATTTTATGATAGATTTTCTTTCCTTCCTTTCCCCTTCCTATCTTTCTCCACATTTTTAAGCCTCATCTTTATAAGTAATTGATGTTATTTTGTGTATGTTTGAAATTATTTTTGTTTGATCACTTTAGAACTATCAGGGAAACTATCTAATAGGACAGTTTAATGTCAAGTTTAGATTAAGACACCTTAATCTAAACTTGACATTAAGTCTGGGACAGAGCATGGGCTGCTGGCAGGAGCTCAGGCAGAATGAGAGAAGAAAAGTCTAATGCATTTGACCTAACCTTGGTTCTTGACCAGAATGGAAAGAGCCGGGACTGTGGCGCTGGGAGCTCGGCTCCATAACCTCTAGAATGAATGATATTCCTTTTGATAATAGCTGTTCTTAGTAACATTTCTGAGAAAACACACAAAACTGCTTGCAGTTGACTGTAGTGTAGAAATGACTTTGTTTGCCTTGTTTTCAGTTAATTGATGTATTTTCCAGTGAAAATGATTTAAAATGAGAACTTTCCCCTTTGCCAGTGGCATAAGCTGATGCCAAGACTATCTGATTTACTGAGGAACTTTGGAGAAGCAAAATAAGTCTAGTTTGAAATGTTCTCCCTATGTCATAATAAGTCATGAACAAATTGATAGTACAAGTTTGAGGATTTCAATAGGTTATTAGGGGTCATCCAGACTCTTAACAGATCTCAGATTTGGGAAACAGTTCATAATGAGCAGTTATCTCTTGCTACATAGAGTTAAGCAAGATCAGAATTGGACATTGATGTTTCTTGGACATGCCCAGTGGCCCTCTGCTGCCCTCTTGGGAAGTGTTGCTCTCTGCCCCTGAGATGCTCAATCTCCCTATTACTGTTTACTCAATGCATTATGCAATCCTGTGCCAATAGTCAAAGAGCTACCCTCTTCAGGAAATCCTATTGCCAACTGGGTTCCATCTTCTTTCCTCTGAAATCCAAATAATATTTGTACTTATTTTATGAAATTACTTACATGAAAGTCCCAGCACAGACCTGGAACATAGATACTCAGGGAATATTCACTCTCCATCTCTCATTTTATTTTGTGGTTATTATATAACTATTTATATAAAAGGCTAACATGCTAAGTGTCTGTCCGGGTAATGATGTCATGTAGCAATGCCCAGCTTCCTCTCCCTAGTGATGACTAGCCTCCTTACAGTTTCTTCAGCCCAGGAACACCCAGGTGGAAACATTTTACACTTTAAACAAATGCCTGTTTTCCCATGCCTCATCTCATGTGATCCTCACAGAAGTCCTGGAGTAGGTAGATAGGAGACTCATTAGAATCCTATTTTCTTTTCATTAACCAGAAAATGGAGATTTAGAAAGCTTAGAATCTTGACCTGACTGTAAAGAAGTAAGAAATGGTGGACTTCAAGTTTTCTCATTGTGCACAATATAGCCAACAGCAGCTGCAGTTAAATATTTTACCCTTTGTTCTCCCTGCGAGATCTACAATAATAATATGCTTCATGTTGATAGTTACTGCTGTGTTGCTAACATTTACCTGAAAGAGAAGTTGGGGTGCTTCACTGGGCTGGAAAAAGTTTAGCTAAGTCAGAAAGCAGGTCTAATTAAGCAAGTTTATTCTATTCTATATATATAAAAGGCTAAGTTGACTCGCAATACATATAAAGCTTTCATTGTTGCCAATTGCGCAGGTGTGTCTCCATCTGTCATTGTTGATCATGAATTTGGTTGACACTTCTTTTATAAAGAAAGGGTGAATAGTGATATTAAAATATTTCTTCTAATTTACTTTCCTTTCACTGTGCACAAATTCATTCATCAGGCCACTGTATTGCTTTCATTAATTAATAGAGTAAATTTGATATTTCCTACTTATTTAAAAAATACTTTATTTTATAAAATATACATGCAAAAGGTTAAAAATTAAATTCACAGTTTAAAAAATAATAAATTAGCATCTGCTTACTGAGCTTAAGAAAGACTGCCAATGCCCTAGCCAGTATGGCTCAGTGCCTGTGGACTGAAAATTCCTGGGTTTGATTCCAGTCAAGGGCCCGTACCTTGGATGCAGGTGCCTCTCTGGCCTAGGTCTTGGTCAGGGTTTGTGCAGGAGGCAACCAATTGATGTGCTTCTCTCACACTGGATGTTTTTCTCTGTCTTTTCTTCTCTCTTCTATTCTTCCTAAAAATCAATGGGAAAATATCCTTGGTTGAGGATAAAAAAAATAAAAAATAAAGACTGCCAGTAATGCATGGAGTCCTCTGTGTCAGTCCATTCAGGCTGCTATCCTCAAAGTGTCAGAGACTGCATAGTGTAAACAACAAACAATTATTTCTTACAGTTTGCAGGCTAAGAAGTCCAAGATCAAAGTGCTGGCAGAATGGTGTCTCGTGAGGACTGTTTCCGGGTTCACAGATGGCTGCCTTCTCGCTGTGTCCTCACCTGGGGTCTCTTCTTATAAGGGCACTAATACCACTGATGTGGGCTCCAACCTCATAATCTTGTGACCTCCCAAAGGACCCCTCCCCCTAATACCATCACCTTGGGGAATAAGATTTCAACTTGTAGATTTGGGGGCGGGGAGGGCACAAACATTCAGACCACAACATTGTTCCTGACTATATTTCTTTCCTTTCTGGAGTAACCACCATCCTGAATTTTGTGTTTATGACTTCCTTGCTTTCTTTTGTAGTCATCTGCATGTAGATGATTCTATAAATAACATTTCTTGATTCCATAGCCTCTTGAACTGTGTATTAGGGGAATGAAGCTGTGTGCAATTTTCTGACTTGCTTTGTCACACTCAGTATTATGCTGTAGGATTCATCCATGTGCTGTAGTTGCTGTGCATCACTGCTGTGATTGCCCCTGTTGCGTAGCATTCCAGGGTAGAATATATCTAGGTTTCAGATATGACAATGTTGGTGTATATATGCAAGGGTTCTGAGTCTAGAGGTTATACGTAGGAGTGGAATGGCTGCATCTGTGTCCATTTTCATTGTTCTATGTGTGATTCCATTTTGTTTTCCAAAGTGGTTGCCCTTTCCTCCCACCAGCAGTGCATACTTGTTTCTGTTGCCCCAAACTTTCCCCTATTGCTTTTAAAGTGCCTGGAGGACAGTCATGATAGTTCTCCGCATTTCTAGTTTTAGTGTTCGGTCTTTCACACATTTGGGAAATACTGTATTCTGGAGTGAGGAAATTTTTCCTTCCTCTCTGAATCATTCTGTTAGTTTTTATGAACAAAAGGGGACACTGTGTAGGAGAAAGTCCACAAGCTGGAATCAGAGATCTGGATGTGAGCTTTGCCCTTGCTTCTTTCTAGCGTTGAGATGACACCGTATTCTCCACTGTGAAAACCGCAATAATCTCTGTGGCACAGTGTGGAGAGGACTACCATAGTGTCCAGCCCATGCCAGAGATTAGTTAATATGGCTGCTCTATGCTTCCAGCCTACCTCAGCTCCAGTGTTAATGCAGGATGTTGCAACGTGCGTCATTGATCTGTGTTCTGATGACTCAGCCAGAGACAATGAAGCCTCAGGACAAGCAAAGCATTTGTTTCTGTAACAGCAGGGCAGCTCATAGCCAACTACTCTGGTCAATTTTTACGTGTATGTCACCATGGTGTGTCTATTTTGAGTCATTTTGGATAGTATGTTTTCATTCTCACATGGGGATCCCCTGAATTCTCGCATAGAAACTGTGGCTACTTTAGATGCTAACTGATGGGATCACCTGGACTACAGGCGGGTCCTAGAGTTGGAGGGCAGAAGCAGTTGTGTAAACTGTGGCTCATTTAACACAAACCCACTTACTTGGCACCAGACCTGTTCACAGCACTTTATAAATGCTAATTCATGTCATCCTCATAACAACTCTGTGAGGTACATACTGTTACGATTGCTGTTTTGGAAAGGAGGAAACCAGGACCCAGAGATGTTAACTAACACGGCCAAGTGACAGAGCTGGCAGGTGTCAGAGCCAAGATGCTGTTAGATGGACAACAGTTACATTGAGCTAGCAGAGCAGGTGATTGGATTGTTATTTATGTCACATGATCATCTTGTGCCCCAACCTTTGTGTGTCAACTCAGCATTGATACCCAAGTTCAAAGAGCTGTAACTTTGACCCCTAGCCCTGTTTCCTTTTGGTGCATGAATGAACAGATTTAAAAAATTACTACCAGCTGAACATCACCTTCTTTATAATGTCTCTTGAGATCTCAGAGAAGTCTGATCAGTACTAAGAATGGTAAATATTTTTCTTGTAATTATGGATTTTAAAAGATTTCTTGGGGCTCTTTTTCAATTTCTTAGATCAAGATTATAATTTGTTACAATGCTTCTGATAAAATTAAGAAAGTATGTGGTTGTAAAGATTTTTAATAGTAGAAGGTTAAAAAAGATTTCAGTACCAATGATAGAATGAACTATGTTGACTTCAAAATTAACCAGATATATTTTCTTCTTTAGCTCCTTCTAAAAAAGAAATGAAACTTCATTAGCTTGTATTTTCAGCCCAGAAGTAATAACTCTTTAAAAACAACTTTGTTTTATAAGGTTAACACTAAGACAAGTTATAAATGTGTTTAGAAGACATTCATATTGCAGTGCCTGGGTAATTAACTCTCAAGTTTCATGACATTAAAATATTTGGGCATTTTGAATACCATAATTGTGCTGTGTGACTTGTAATAAATACTAAGTCATACATTTCTTTTATTCCCAAGTTTTAACAAAGTACAGTGAATATGAATGGCATTAATAGGGATTGCAGGCAGAGCCAGGCATTTTTATAGTTTTTCAAAATTCTTAGAACATTTTGGAAAAATACACTTGTGCTGTGGTCCTTCTCTTTATATCTAAGGGAATTTATATGTAAAATGTGAAATGAAAAGGATTAAAAAAACACATCTTTGAATCTCTTACATTTCAGAAAAATCAGAAAAAGCTTGTTCTCAAGCCAGGGAGAAAGTAGTGCCCTGTCCACTGGACACCATCAGAGGAGCACAGCTGCCCGAGTGCACAGCAGAGCCGGTGGCCAGCAGTGTGCCCCTTGCCCGCATCTGAGGCAGGAGGATGACATAGAGTATTCAGAACAGTGCTAGCACGGCACCTACAAGCCATGAAACCAACCAGGACAAATAGTTATTAAACATATCTGACCTGACTCTGGCTTAATCGGCACTTTTGGTTTTTCTTGTTAATAGTAATGACAGTAAAAACAAATCTATACTAATAAAAGCCTTGGTGGCCCATGCACCCTTATGTCATCACAAGATGGCCACCCCCACATTGTGACAAGATGGCCACCAACAGATAGTGGCCACAAGATGGCCAGCAGGGGAAGGCAGTTGGGGGGGACCAGGCCTGCAGGGGAAGGCAGTTAGGGGCAACCAGACTGGCAGGAGAGGGAAGTTAGGGATGACCAGGTGGACAGGCAGGGCAGTTGGGAGCCATTGGGCCAGCAGGGGAGTGGTTAGGTGTCTGTCAGGCTGACAGGGGAGCGGTTAGGAGGTAATCAGGCTGTCAGGCAGGCGAGTGATTAGGGCAGTCCCAGATTGTGAGAGGGATGTTGGACTAACAGTTTAGGCTCAATCCCGGCAGTCAGACATCCCCAAGGGGTCCCAGATTGGAAAGGGTGCAGGCTGGGCTGAGGGACACCCCCCCAATGCACGAATTTCATGCATTGGTCTCTAGTAGAAAATATAAAACAGCATATTAATGATTCAAATCACCTTTTCACTGTTTTGAGTTCACTGGACACAGCACCAACAGTTGCTTAGAAGCTTATTTGAAAAAGATATTTTTGCAAAAATTTCCATTCTTTTCTGTTTTGCCCATTTTGCCCTGATATTTTTGAGTGTTTAGGCATACAGGTATGTCCCACTTTGTACTCTCACACAAACCCTTCAGAATGATTTAGCTCAAGTCTTAGGGACTCCCTAAAAAATGAAATGCTAAATGTTGGGTCAGCATACTTCCTTGGCATTTTAATGAGTGACCATTCGGTGAGGTTTATAATAATCCAAGAAATTACTTTATTTATCTAGAGCTAAGAACTGGACAAGACTCTAGATGTTAATTAGCCCCCTCTCCCTTCATTTGATCTCTCAAGGTCATCTAAATTCCTGTGTTTATCAGTTAACTTGGACTTTCAGTTTGATTTCTTGGGGATGCTGATGTCCTCACTCTCCAGGGAGTAGGCATTTTGGAGAGGCAATTTTTTCTAGTCAGTGTAAGTTTTATACCACTAAGTATTAATGCTTAAAATTACAAGAAATATCAGCAGGGGAATATTTCTATAATTCATAATGCACTGTTCTTCTAAGTGGCCTTCTTTCCACTTTAGAGAAGAGAGTTGTGGAACACAACCTTGACCTCCAGAGAACCAGGTGATATGACTACAGTGGGGTGGGAGGGGAGGAGTGTAACAGTCATCAAGCAGCTGAGCAGGACAAAGTGAGGGCATAGCAGGGCAGAGTGGGTGAGGGGCATAATTTGGATGAGTGGACTGGAAAGGATTTTGGAGATTGTAGCATTTCACCAGAGTCCTAAAGGAATGAAATATTTAAGTAGATAGATGAAAGGGACAGGAATAGTAGAAGTAAAGCTGTGAAGATTGCATAGATGACAGTCTAAGCTTTGGAATGGTGTGGTATCTCACACTATGTCATTGGATTTGTTATTTATTTGTAATCAGCTTTAGGAGCGGGTTCTCACTCAAATCCCTACTAAACTGGTAAAAATCTGTTCTCTGAAAATGCAAAGCAGAGGGTCCCAGACCCTGGGTGGGATGAGCCTGCCAGACAGTAGCTACCTCCATGGTGAAAAGTATACCCTCAATGTAAAAAGAAAATTTGATGTTTAATTTTATGTATTAATGTGGCTAGGCCATGGTACCCAGTTTTTAAACAAATACCAGTCTAGATGTTGCTATGGGGCACTTTTTATTTTAGATTAACATTTAAAACATTTAAAAGTGGACTTTGAGTAAAGCAGACTACCCTCCACAATGTGGGTAGAACTTATCCAATCAGTTGAAGTCCCTAAAGAGAAAAGACTGAGATCTCCCAAAGGAAGAGGAAATCTTCCTGAGACTCCAGATGTAACATTCAGCTCTACCCTGGGTCTCCAGCTGCTGGACTAGCTGCAGATTTCAGACTTGCCAGCCCCCACAATTGCTTTAGCCACTTCCTTAAAAATCTGTCTTTGTGTCTATATCTATCTATCTATCTATCTATCTATCTATCTATCTATCTATCATCTATCTATTATCTATCTACCTATCTTCCTCCTCCTCCTCCTCCTCCTCCTCCACCATCAACATCATTATCATTATCATCATCATCATCATCATCATCACCACCACCACCACCACCTATCTATCATCTGTTGATTCAGTTTCTCTGGAGAACCCTCACTAAAGCAACTATTTATAGCTTTACCATATCTGTGTTTGTATTTATTTATTTAATTTTTAATTTTTTTTAAAGAGATAAAGGGAAGGAAGGAGGGAAGAAGGGAGTGAAAGAAGGAGAAAAGGTGGGAAGGAGGGAGGGAAGGAAGGAAGAAGGGGGAGAGAGAAACATTGACTGGCCACCTCCTGCATGTGCCCTGACCCAGGGCTTGAACCTGAAACCTGGTTATGTCCCTGACTGGGAATCAGACCCATCAGGACAACTCTTCAACCAACTGAGCCACACCGGCCCAGGCCACATTTGTGTTTTTAAAACACAGGTGACACTAAATCTATCGTCTGCCTTTTTTTTTTTTTTGATTGTTTTCAAATAGATTCCTTCTCTTTTATTTGTTTTATTTATTAAATTTATTGGGGTGATATCTATACTAATAAAAGAAAACGATGCAAACTGACCGTACCTCTTGCTACACCCACCAGCCGATCAGGAGTGAGTATGCAAATCAACCCAAAAAAGATGATGGGTTAATTTGCATACACAGGCACAGAGTGAAGACTGAAGGCTCCTCCCTTGGCCAGAGCCAAGCTTGAAGGCTACAGGCTTGGCTCCACTGCAGCCTGGGTCCCTGGGGAAAACCGGTGCCGGCTGCCAGGGGAAGGAATGCCTATTGCACGAATCTTCGTGCAACAAGCCTCTAGTTGGTTAATAAAATTATATAGGTTTTAGGCATATAATCCTATAATATATCATCTGTTGTATTGTGTATTCACCACCCAAATCAAGTTCCTTTTGCCTTCTGTTACCTAGTTTTTGTGTGGGGGAGAAATTTTATGTTTAAGAGTAGAATGGTCCTTGAAGGAAAAAGTCCATTCTGGAAGACTTTCTGAGGGGCAGCCATCAAGATTTGTCAGGACTCATCTGTATTTACATGTTTTCCAGCCCTGTTTGCCCAATATAACTGGGGATTTGTGACTCTCCTTAGAGGAATTTGGTATTCAGAAGTCAATAAACAAATTACATTGATCTGTAATGTGTGGCTGTCATTGTGATGGATGGGATACAGAACAATGTGTATGGGGAAACAGGAAGATTGAAAGAGCCCATGCAAATGACAAGGGATGGTTAGTGAGGGCAGGAGGTTCCTCTTGGTGAAGCTGCCATAGTGGAAATTTTTGTCTGGGAAAGAGTCTCACTTTGCATTGCAATGTGTTGATACTGTGACATTCAGAGGTCATTTGTTGGATAGATTCTGCATTATCAGTTGTATGTATATTCTGTGGTGCCTGCCTTGTGTGTTCTCAAGGAAGGGAACTGATGGAAACATCCTTGTGGGGTAAAAGTGGCCCTTGTGGAAAGTGAATAATACTGGAAATTTATAGATCCTTTCATGATTTATTTCAGGGGGTGTCCTTTGACAACATCACTTAAGCATGCAGGAATGGTATTATAATCGCTCTTTACATTATGAGCAGAGGGAACCTCCTGAGATGAAGTGACTTGGTCAAGGTCACAGAAAATTAAGACTCATGTCTTCTGATTCACACAATAATTGCTTAGGTTATTGTAGGTACCAGATTTCCATAAAACTCCAGCACATTGTTTTTTGCTGTGTACTTAAGCCAGTATTTACTTTATCTCTACCTTAATTTATCGGTGGAACAAGGTAGAGTATATTTTTGAAAAGAGTTCTTTTAGTAGCTCCATTTGGGATGGTATTAAATGCAAAGTGATCTGCTATTGAGTGAGCTTAGGAGACATGTGACATGCATTATTGATTGATCATTCTTTTGTAATAACTAAGTCATTGTAGGGCTCCATACAAATATCTATTTCTTTCTGTCCCTTTCAAGTGCCTACTGTCCTTGGGAATTGAGGACCCAGAGAGGATGTGATTCGTTAGTATTAGCAGACATTTTGACAAGGGATGTCCTAATCTCATTTTGTTTGCTCATAACTGTTATCAATGCATATAACTTGCAACAGTCTTTTATTTCTGTTCCTGAGTAAATCAGAAATACATGAAAAGTGACTAAATATATGTTCTGCTTTTTTCCACAGTTGAAATTTGTGGCTTTTTTATTATTGGGCTGTCCATAGTGATCAACTCCTAGTATATTTGAAAAGGCTGGTAGTAAGACATATTTATAAAATTACTGGAGGCCTGATGCACAAAATTCATGCAAGGGCTTGCCTTGGCCCTCGCAGCCCCGGCTTCTGTAAGGTCATCTGGAAGGTTGTTCAGCTATTCAGTCTAATTAGCATATTAGTTCTTTATTAGATAGCATTATTTTGTAAATCATGCTTCTTTGAAAGCATAAAATGATAAAAGCTGTACTAAAAACATATGGACATGTTTTTTTCTCATCTAAAATGGATATTAAATTATTAAAAGAAAGTAGCAAATGCTAAAAATATCAAAATTAGGTTTATATCCTGGCACTAAAGAATACAAATCTTTTAAAATTTTGACTAAATTGACTGAGGTGACATTGGTTAATAAAATTATATAGGTTTAATGTGTATAATTCTATAATACATCATCTGTAAATTGTACTGTGTGCTCACCACCCAAAATCAAGTGTTACATCACATTTATCTCCCCATTACTTTCTTCCACCTCCCTGCATCCCTATTTCCCTCTAGTAACCACCAGACTGTTGTCTAATATCTAGTGGTTTATTTATTTACTATTTTGCTTAATCCCCTTTTCACCCAGCTCCCCAAGCCCCTCCTTTCTGAAAGCTGTCAGTCTGTTATCTATATCTATGAGTCTGTTTCTGTTTATTTTGTTCATTAGATTTCACATATAAGTGAAATCATATGGTTCTTGTCATTCTCTGACTGGCTTCACTTAGCATAATACTCTCCAAGTGCATGGTGCTGTCACAAAAGATAAGGTTTCCTTCTTTTTTTATGGTAGAATGGTGTTCCATTATGTAAATACACCACAGCTCTTTTATTCACTTATCTGTTGATTTTTATTCACTCATCTGTTGATGAGCACTTGGGCTCCTTCCAAATCTTGGCTGTTGTAAATAACACTGCAGTGAACATAGGGGTGCATGTATTGTTTTGAATTAGATTTCAGGTTTCTTCAGCTATAGTCCCAGAAGTGTAATCCCTCGGTCATAAGGCAGTACTATTTTTAATTTTGGGGGCAAACTCCATACCGCTCTCCACAGGGGTTGCACCAATTTACATCCCACCACCAATGCACGAGGGTTTTCTATTCTCCATATCTTCGCCAACACTTGTTGTTTGTTGATTTATTGATGATAGCGATTCTGATAGGTGTTAGGTGGTATCTCACTGTGTTTTTGATTTGCATTTTTCTTATGATTAGTGACCTTGAGTACCTTTTTATATGTCTCCTGGCTATCTTTGGAGAAATGTCTATTCAGGTCTTTTGCCCATTTTTAAATGGATTGTTTGTATTTTTGGTTTTAAGTTTTATAACTTTTTATTAAATTTGTATATTAAACCCTTTTTAGATGTATCAGCGAATATGTTCTCCCATTCAGTGTGTTGTCTTATCATTTGTTGATGATTTCCTTTGATGTAGTTCTATTTGTTGATTTTATCTTTTGTTTCCCTTGCCTGAGGAGATAGAAAAAAAAATTGCTATGAGAAATGGCCAAGATTTTACTGCTTATGTTTTCTTCTAGGAATTTTACAGTTTCAAGTCTTACATTGAAGTCTTTAATCCATTTTGAGTTTATTCTTTTGTGTGGTGTAAGAAGGTGGTTTAGTTTCATTTTTTTGCATGTACCTGTCCAATCTTCCCAATATCATTTGATGAATAGGCTGTCTTTACCCCATTGTATGTTCTTAACTTCTTCGTAAAATATTAATTGATCATAAAGGTGTGGGTTTATTTCTGGGCTTTCTATTCTGTTATATTGATCTCTGTATCTGTTTTTATACCAGTACCATGCAGCTTTGGTTACTATAGTCTTGTAGCAAAGTTTGCAATCAAGTAGCATCACTCCTCCAGCTTTGTCCCTTCTCAAGATGACTGTGGCTATTCAGGGTCTTTTGTAGTTCCATATACACTTTTGGAAGATTTATTCTGTAAAATACATCATTTGGTATATTGATAGGAATTATATTGAATATGTAGAATGCTTTGGGTAGTATGGACATTTTCATGATGTCAATTCTTCATATTCATGAGCATGTTATATTCTTCCACTTACTTCTATCTTCTTTAATTTCTTTATTCAGTGTCCTTTAATTTTCCGAGTTAAGGTTTTACTGGGTTAAATTTACTCCTAGGTGGGGTTATTTATTTATTTATTTTAAAAATATTTTTATTGATTTCAGAGAGGAAGGGAGAGGGATAGAGAGAGAGAAACATCAATGATGAGAGAGAATCACTGATTGGCTGCCTCCTGCATGCTCCCTACTGGAGGGTAAGCCCACACCCCAGGCGTGTGCCCTTGGCCAGAATCAAACCTGGGACCCTTTGTCTGCAGGCGGACACTCTATCCACTGAGCCAAACCAGTTAGGGCATAGGTGTTTTTTTTTTTTATTTTATGTAAAAGTAAATAAGATTGTTTTCTAAGTTTCACTTTCTGATAGTTCATTATTGTTATATAAATATGCAACTGATTTCTGGATATTTTATATCCTGTTATTTTACTGAATTCATTTGTCAGTTCTTGTGGCTTTGTATTGGAATATTTAGGGTTTTTAATATATAATATCATGTCATCTGCCTTGAATTTTGAATGAATTTTATTTCTTCTTGTCTGATTGCTGTGGCTAGAACTTCCAGTACTATGCTGAACAGAGTGGTGAGAGTAGACAAACCTGTCTTGTTCCCAATCTTAAGGGAAACTCTTAGTTTTTGCATTTGGAGTATGATGTTGGCTGTGGATTTGTTATATATGGCCTTTATTACGTCGAGGTAGGTTCCCTCTATTTCCACTTTGTTGAGAGTTCTTATCACAAATGGTGCTGGATTTTATCAAATGCCTTTTCTGAACCTAATGATATGATCATGTAATTTTTATCTATTCTTTTTTGATGTGATATATTATATTTTTGATTTGCAAATACTATACCAACCTTGCATCCCTAGAATAAATCATACTTAGTCATAGTGTATGATTTTTTAATGTATTGTTGGATCAGTTTGTTGAGGATTTTAGCATCTATATTCATCAGATATATCGACCTATAATTTTCTTTCTTTGTAATGTCTTTATCTAGTTTTCCAATTAGGGAAATACTTATCTCATAAAATGAGCTGGGTAGTCTTCTTCTTGAACTTTTTTGGAATAGTTTGAGAAGGACTTGTGTTAGTTCATTTTGAATATTTGGTAAAATTTACCCGTGAAGCCATCTGATCTAGGACTTGTTTACTGGGAGTATTTTGGTTACTGCTTCACTTTCATTAATTGTAATCTGTCTGTTAAGATTTTCTGATTATTCCTGATTCTGTTTTGGAACATAGTATGTTACTTGGAATTTATCCATTTCTTCCAGATTGTCCAATTTGTTGGCATATAGTTGTTTGTAATATTCTCTTTCAATCCTTTATATATCTGTGGTGTTAGTTGTTACTCCTCCTTTTTCATTTCTAATTTTATTCTTTTATATCCTATCTTTTCTCTTCATGAGTCTAGTTAAAGGTTTGTTAACCTTGTTTATTTTTTTAAAGAACCAGCTTCTGTTTTTTATTGATCTTGTATTTTTTAAGACTCTATTTTGTTTATTTCTGCTCTGACCTTTATTATTTTCTTTCTTCTACTTTTTTGTTGTTGTTGTTCTTTTTCTAGCACCTTCAAATGTAAAATTATATTGCTTATTTGAGATTTTTCTTGTTTTTTGAGATAGGCCTGCAATACTATAAATTTCTGCTTTAGGACTGCTTTTGCTATGTCCCATAGATTTTTAGTTGTTGTGTTCTCATTTTCATTTATTTCAAGGTCTATTTTGATTTTCTTCCTTGATAAAATTGTTAACCCATTCATTGTTTAGTAGCATGTGATTTAGCCTCCAGGTCTTTGTGGGTTTTTCAGTTTAAAAAAATTTTTTTTATTGATTTCAAAGAGGAAGGAAGGGAGAGGGGGAGATAGAAACATCAATGATGAGAATCATTGATTGGCTGCCACCTGCATGCCCCGCACTGGGCATGTGTCCTGACAGGGAATCAAAATATGACTTCCAGGTTCATAGGTTGATGCTCAACTACTGAGACATCAGCTGGGCTAGAGTTCTTTATTTTTTGAAGGGAGTGGGCATAACTGACGACCTTGCAGTAAAATACTGGAGCCTGAGAACTTCTGAAAAATACAGACATTTGCAATACATCTGGGCCTCTCTCTTGGAGGTCTGAAAGTTTTTAAAGAGGTACCTTAAATGGACTTGAGGGCATATTTCAACTGTGGTGAAAAGTTATCATTTACAGGCCAGATTAGTAAAACAGTGTTATTTCCCTTATATTGTCCCTGAGCCTTCAGTAAATGTTCTAGGATTCACGTACTCTTATTTGGCCAAAATGTTAAAGGTGATGAAATGTCCTTTGAGGCCACTGTGGCATTGGTGGTGGGTCATTAGCGTGTGAGTTCCTTGAAGGGAGAGGTTGTTTCTTCTCATCTCTGTATCCCTAGAATCAAGCCCAGGACACAACACCTGGTAAACACTTGATAAAGACTGGATCCCTACTGCCTAAATTCATCATGGGTACTAGCATATGTTTAATAAGCACTTAGGGACTGCTGAAAACTCTAAAGGGGCATGTATTTCTTGGGCTAAGAGGAAAAACTATGAGTCAGTCACAGTCCTCCTATTACCAGTAAGATGTAAAGATGTGCTTTTAATACTAAGTGCTTTCTCTAAGAATCAGAGATGACTCCAACTTATTTAGCTGAGGTGAATATTCATGCCAAGAAGACAGGAAGGGGATGAATTTTTGGGCAGTAACACTCAGAGTTGTAGGTTTAGTTTTCTTTTTCTTTTCTTGTGATTGATTTCTAGTTTTAAACCATTATGGTTAGAGAAGATGCTTGACATGGTTTCAATCTTCTTAAAGTTATTGAGACTTTGTTTCTTTCTGCTGCTCTGGGTATTTTCTGCTACCTTCTAAATAGGATTCAGTCCTCTGCTTCATCCGACTTATTATTTATTCCTTCTAGTGTATTCTTCATTTCAAATACTGCAGTCTTCATTCCTGAATGGTCGTTTTGTGGTTTCTGTTTTTTTCATGCTGCTGAAATATCCCTCTGGGATTTCAGCTTCCAACCATGGAAGTGGGGCCAGCCTTTTCCACATCTCCGATCTTCTTACCAGTCTCAATGGTACTGCTTCTGTAAATATTAGATGGAAAAAACCTGACATTAACAGTTTAAGAATTTTAAATTGCTCATGTTCTGAGTAGTGTGATGAAATCTCATGCCAGCCCTCTCCATCCAGCGGAGGTCATGAGCCGTCTCTCCCCCAGCATTCACTCACTGTAGCTGCCCCTCCCTGAGTCACTCAGTAGCCATCTTGGTGATGAGACCCCCCATCTAGTATTGCGTTGCTTGTGCCCATCACCCTTGTTTTATTTAATACTTGCCCAAAGTGCAAAAGTAGTGATGTTGGCAATTCAAATATGTCATAAAGAAGACATAAAGTGCTTCTTTTAAGTGAAAAGGTGAAAGTTTTAGACAGTAAGGAAAGAAAAAATATCACATACTGAAGTTGCTAAGTTCTATGGTAAGAAGGACTCTTCTATCCATGAAATTTCTTTGTTTATACATTGACTGCATTATAAGTATGTGTATAGGAAAAAACAGAATATATATAGGGTTTGGTACTATCTGTGGTTTCAGGCATCCACTGGGGGGTCTTGGGACAAATCCCCCTGAAATAAGATGGGGGGGGCACGATAATTCTCTTTTTCCACCCTGAACTTGGCAACTATTTTTATTTTATCATATTTAATTGGTGATAATAGGAAACAAGTACATAATCATATATATGATTACATAGTCTGGTGCATCTATGCTGAGTAAATATAACAAATTGTTGCTAGATACCTAGGAATTGCTTGTTGAAAGAATGAAGGTATGAGAAACTTCAGTGAAACTAGTGGCCCAGTGCACGAAATGTGTGCACATTAAAAGGGTATTAATTAGAGGAAATAATTTAATATTGCTATTTGTTCTTTCTCTATAATAGAAGTATCAGAGACTAAAGAAAATTAGTAAAATGGATATGAAAACCTTCCTCCTGTCAGAGTCTGGGGTGCATCACGGGGCCCAGAGTCCAGTCCCCACTCACTCACATGTGCCTCAAAATCACATGACACCCAGACCCAGCCGCCCCCACATTGGGTTAGATCCAGACCCCACCAGTCCCCCTCTTGTCAAGCCACCCAGGGCAGGGTGTGTCCTCAGGTCCCCTGGCCTAGCACCAGGATGGGGGGTGCAGCCTCAGGTTCCCCGTCAATCCTCACTGGCACAAGGGCACAGGCTCAGGTCCCCTGTGAAGCCCCACTGGGTGAGGGGCACAGCCTGAGGTCCCCTGTCAAGCCCAGCCAGGCAGGAGGGGCACAGCCTCAGGACCCCTGACCTGGTGCTGGGGCAGATGGTATGGTCTGAGTTCCCCCAGCCTGGTGCTGGGTGAGGGTGTGGCTTGAGGTGTCCTGTCAAGTCCTGCCAGGTGGGGGCACAGCTTGAGGTCCCCTGTTAAGCCCTGCCGGGTTGGGAGTGTGGCCTACAGATCCCTGTCAAGCTGCACCAGGTGGGAGGCACAGCCTGAGGTCCTCCAGCCTGGAGCTGGGGTGGGGGGAGCAGCCTGAGGTACCCTAGCCTAGCACCAGGGTGGGAAGCACACCTTGAGGTTCCCTGTCAAGCCCCTCTGGATTGGGGGAGGGTGTAGGCCTTCCTTCCCTCGTGCTGCGGCCACCGCCCCCCCCCCACTGGCCTCCCATCCAGCTGCTAGGACCACCTCACTCTCTTCGTGAGCAGGTATGCATAGGCTGGGCCAGGATAATTGGGAGGGAGTAATGGGGGGCCAGCATCCTGGGTGAGCTGGGCCTCACAGCCTCTCTGCTTCAGCTGCCAGCACCACGGACCTAAGGAGCAGTGCTTTCACAGGGGCCTGGCAGGCACTGGATATGGCAATGCCTTAAAAGCAGAAGAAGCCCCCTTTAACTCTGGCTGGAAGTGCATTGGGAACTTATGGTCGGGGAAAGCAGCCCAACATCAGGGCTGAAATAAGACCTTGGGTAGCCTCTGGAGGGGGCAAACCAACAGTAAAGGGCATCTTTGAAACAAAGACATTTGAACGTATAGTGGATATTAGGTGATATTAAGGAATTACCTTACCTTTTCAAGGTGTGACAATGGCTGAATATTTACTTTATTTTTAAAGATACTCATCAGAGGATATTTAAGTGGGAAACAACTTTCTTTGAAAGTATGGTGCTGTCCTGGCCCAGCCCTCCCCGCACCACGGACGCCTCAAGGACCGAGCCTCTCCCACTCTCTTGCTAGGCCCTCGAAAACACCCTGTGCAGAGGCGTGGTCCCTGCTTCTTTCCCTGCCCCTGCCAGTGTGAAGCAAAGTGTTCCCAGCTGGCACTGGTGTGAAGTGCTTCGTTCCCTGCCTGAACCGGTGTGAAGGGAAGTGTTCCCCACAGGCTTGAAGCGAAAAGTTCGTGAAGGGAAGTGTTTACTGGCATCCAGGCAAGCTGTGGCCATGCCCCCAGTCACGCCCCTGCTCCTGATTGGCTGGTAGCTTAGCCGATCAGGAGCCAAGGTACAGTCACATTTGCATGTTAGTCTTTTATTAGATAGGATGGCTTTGCAAATATTTTACTGAAGAGTTACAAACACATGTAACCTTTTCAGTAGGATAGATGATGATATTAAAATATTTCCACCTATTTTATACCCATTATAATTCTTTTTGAGTAAAAGAATATCTAATTTATACATAAATAAATAAGATAATTCTTCTAATGTTGTATGCACAGATGAGTCACATCATGTTATTTTGTTAAAGAGAACATTAAATTTTGGAGAATGACATCTAGCAATTGTGTCTCTCAATGGGGAAGTTAAGTATTCAAGGAAAAGAGCTAATTGTCTTGCTTATTGTGCATAGAAAGCACACTGAAGATCTGGGGTTTTTATGATTGCAGGATTTTAAAATAACAAGGCAGCTGCTAAATTAGTCAATATCAAGTGCTGTTTTTTTTTGGTCAATTGACGGTTGGTGTCACTTCATTTTATTGAAAGAAGAAAAGCATAAAAAATGGCTCCATTATTAGTTGGATGTAAAGCATTGGATGAAGAGTGATCGTATGTAGTTTGACTCTCAGACCCTTTTTGAGATGCAAAACTTACTATATTTCTGTAAGTTAATAACTTCTGTCAGTTTTAAATCTTTACTAGAAGTTGTGTAAGTAGATTATAGGAAGATATTGGTAGAAATATCTTCTTTTCTTGTTTGTTTACAGAACAGTCCTCCCCCCGTCCTTTATTTTATTATTATTGTTTTTAAAAAATATGTTTTGCTTCATTTCTTTTAGAGGGAGAGGAAGGGAGAGGGAGCTAAGATAGAAACATTGATGATAGACAAACATCGATCAGCTTCCTCCTGCATGCCCCCTACTGGGGATCTAGCCTACAACCTGGGCATATGCCCTGACCGGGAATTGAACCAGCAACTTCTTGTTGCTCAAACCACTGATTTATGCTGGCTGGGCCCTGCCTCCTTTATTTCTTGGGATGTTATTTTTGAACCAGAAAGGCAGTTTTCCGCTGAGAACTTAATTAAATGGTCCAATGGCATAAATGAACTACTTTTGCTTTTCATGTGGTTTAATAGCCTATCTAATAAAAGAGTAATATGCAAATTGACCGTACCTCTGCTACACCAAAGCCACACCCAACAGCCATACCCAACAGCCAGTCAGCAGCGAATATGCAAATAAACTCCAACCAAGATGGCTGAGGCCACTGAGAGCAGGAAGGAGGATTGGGTTTCCCTGGCAATGGAGGAAGCCAAGCTTCCCACCTACTCTTGCCGGCCTAGGCCTCCACTCCAGGCTACAAAGTTTCAATTATAGAAGGTAAGTAAATTCCAACAGAAATGGTTGCTGCCACTGAGTGAGCAGAAGGCTTGGCTCTACTTCAGGCTACAAAGTTTCAATTGTAGAATATAAATAAATCCCAGATACCAAGGCCTCTGCTTGGGTCGCTAGGAGGCGGGGCCGACCACAGGTCCCTCTTCCAGGCTGCCCCGTGCTCCAAGGGAACCCCTACCCTGATCCAGGAGACCCTTTAGGGCAAAGCAGCTGGCCTCTATCCTATCTAATAAAAGAGTAATATGCAGATTGACCATCACTCTAACATACAAGATGGCTGCCCCCATGTGGTCAAAGATCCTGCCCCCATGTGGACACAAGATGGCCACCACAAGATGGACAGCAGGGTAGGGCAGTTAGGGGTGACCAGGCTGGCAGAGGAGGGAAGTTGGGGGTGACTGGACTTGTAGGGAAGGGCAGTTGGGGGTAACCAGGCTTGAAGGGAAGGGCAGTTAGGGGTGACCAGAGCTGCAGGGGAGGGCTGTTGGGGGGGACCAGGCCTACAGAGGAGGGCAGTTGGGAGAGACCAGGCCTGCAAGGGAGGGCAGTTGGGGGCGATCAAGCCTGCAGTGGAGGGCAGTTATGGGTGACCAGGCTGGCAGGGGAGGGCAGTTAGGGGTGACCAGGACAGCATGGTAGGGCAATTAGGGGCAAACAGGCTGGCAGGGGAGCAGTTAGACATCAATCAGGCTGGTAGGGGAGTGGTTAGGGGTGTGATCAGGCTGGCAGGCAGAAGCAGTTAGGGGCAATCAGGAAAACAGGCAGGTGAGCAGTTGAGAGCCAGCATTTCTGGATTGTGAGAGGGATGTCCAACTGCCTGTTTAGGCCCAGTCCAGGCTGAGCTAAGGGACACCTCCTCCTCCCCCCATGCACAGATTTTGTGCACCGGGCCTCTAGTTCTAAATAAAAGCAAAGCCTCTCTGTGAAAACCACTTGTTTTTGTTAATCAAAATTAATGAATAATGTTTATCAGGTGAAAGAGAAAATTGTCCAGTTAAGAGCTTGTGGGCTATAGGAAGATTCCAGGGGTGTGCTGATAAATGTTTAACAACTGTCTTTCTTGGGAAACAAAAGACACACTGTACAGCAGTTGCCATTTTCTGTGGTAAAAGTACTCCCACCATGGTTACTTTCAAGTCACCAACCTGACATTGTAGAACACGGAGTCAGGAAGAGATACACAGTAGCATACATTATATAGTCTTTTTCCTTTGCAGGTATAGCAGATGTCAACAATGGCAAGAGGATAGATTATGCTAGAGTGTGGTAAAATAATTAGGACATGATGAGATTTGAGTATCACCTTTGCTTGTAACCTAATTCGTTTAATCATAATTAAATTAAGTTTATATAATTTAATTTAAAATGGCGGTTTTAAGCAACTTGCTCACAAAATTTTCCCTAACTTAACAATCTGCTCTCACGAGCTAGTACGAGCTGGCTGCAGACACCACTGGTGGGACAGACCAGTTTGCTGTGTCCTACACTTCCTAGCTCTAAGAGGACCTATCTCGTAGGTTTGCTGGGGAGATTAAATGAGATATTGAATAAAGTCCTTTAGAGTAGTGCCTAGTACCACAGTAAGTGCTCAATAAATGTAAGTTTTTATTGCTGTTAGATCTTTCATAGTAAAGGGAATGCAGTAAAGCTCTATGTGTCAATATCCTAGCTATTTTAAGTGAAATGAATTTAAGAATGGGCTGAAAGTTGGTAGTAAAAGGCCATAAACTGAATTAGAATAACCTTTTCAATTTTATTTCTTGTTTTTAGTAAGAGCAATTTCTCTTTCAACTCAAAATTCTTTCTTTTCTCCGTGTCTTTTTTCATGTAGCCTAAATCTTCCCTCCGTTTTATTGGCAAGGTGGCATTGCCTTTATCTGTCTTCACAGAACTATGCAGTATTGATGCCAAAGTATCTCTGTAAATAAGCTGTGACACAGGGAGCATGTGTAGCTCTAGATCACAGCTGGCAGGTTATTCAGAGTCCAAATAAGACAACGGAATATAAACTGAATGTAAAGGCTGCAATGGCGACTGTGGAGTTTGGGGCACCAGGAAAAATCAGTTATTGAAAATGAAATAATAATAAGTAAAGCGAATAAAGTCTAAATTATTTAATACTAACCAATGAATGTTTTCCCTGACAATTAGTAAGTACCCCCTCATTAAATTGAACCTCACTGATTTAGAATCTGAAAATTCAGACAGAAATCATTAAATATTTTTTAAAGCAAAACATTCTAATTATTTGCCTTATCTGAACTTTCTGGATTTCATGAGTAAGCAAAATCTAGTCTAAAAATAGAGTTCTTTAATGTGTAACTTTTATTTCAGTCCAGTAAATAATTTTGCCAATTAGGAATATTCATAATTTAAAGTCATAGAATATTTCATTAATAGTGGTTTAAGCTAGTGATTCTCAATATTTTTGGTCTCAGGATTTCTTTAAACCCTTAATTTTTTTTTTTTTAAATCTCTACTTCTTCCTGTTTAAAAATTTCTATTTGTTAACTAGAGGCCCAGTGCACAAAATTCATGCATGGAAGGCGGGGGGATGTCCCTTAGCCCAGCCTGCACCCTCTCCAATCTGGGATCCCGCAAGGGATGTCTGATTGCCTGTTTAGGCCCGATCGGGCCTAAATGGGCAATTGGACATCCTTCTCACAATCCAGGACTGCTGGTTCCAAACTACTCACCTGCCTGCCTCCCTGATTGCCCCTAACCCCTTCTGTCTGCCAGCCTTATCACTCCCTAACCACTACCCTGCCAGCCTAATTGATGTCTAACTGCTCCCCTGCCAGCCTGTTTTCCCCCAACTTCCCTCCTCTGCTGGCCTGGTCACCCCTAACTGCCCTCCCCTGCAGGCTTGATCATCCCTGACTGCCCTCCCTTGCAGGGCCTGGAACCTCCCAATGGCCCTCCCCTGCTGGCCCTCCCCTGCTGGCCATCTTGTGGTGGCCATCTTGTGTCCACATGGGGGCAGGATCTTTGGCCACATGGAGGCAGCCCTCTTGTATGTTGGAGTGATGGTCAATCTGCACATTACTCTTTTATTAGATAGGATAGAGGCCTGGTGCATGGGTGGGGGCCAGCTGGTTTGTCCTGAAGAGTGTCCCAGATCAGGTTGGGAGTTCCCTTGGGGTGAGGGGCGGCCTGGGCGAGGGGCCTGTGGAGGTTTGCAGGCCAGCCGCACCCCCCAGCGACCCAAGCGGAGGCCCTGGTATTTGGGATTAATCTATGTCTACAATTGAAACTTTGTAGCCTGAAGCAGAACCAAGCCTTCTGCTTGCTCCATGGTGGCAGCCATTTCTGTTTGAAACTTTGTGCCTAGAGTGGAGGCCTAGGGCAATGGCAGGCTGAAAGCTTGGCTTCTTCGGTTGCCACGGAAACCCAAGCATTTGTTCTCTCCAACTCAGTGGCTGCCTCCATTTCTGTATCTTTTATAATTGAAACGTTGTAACATTGAGTGGAGGCCTATGCTGGTGGAAAGCTTGGCTTCCTCTGTTGTTGGGCAAACCCAAGCCTTCCTCCTGCTATCAGTGACAGCAACCATTTTGGTTGGGGTTTATTTGCATAATCTGCTCCTGATTGGCTGGTGGGCATGGCTATGGGTGTGGTGAAGATATGGTCAAATTTGCATATTACTCTTTTATTAGATAGGATTACAGTTTGTATTCAATTTTATTTTGTATTAGTTTCAGGTGTATAGCATAGTGGTTAGAAAATTACATACTTTACAAAGTGTTCCCTCAATTTTTTCAGTACCCATCTGGCACCATACATAGTTATTGTAATGTACTAGAAGCCCGATGCATGAAATTCGTGCAAGAGACTCAGCCCTCACAGCCTCGGAAGCTTGCCTCAGCCCTCGTAGCCCTGGTTTCGTCCTGAAGGTCATCTGCTGTCTGTTCTAATTAGCATATTATGCTTTTATTATTATGATAGCTTGACTATATTCCCTATGCTAAACTTTACAACTCTGTGACTATTCTGTAACCACCAATCTGTACTTCTTACTTCCCCCTTCATCTTTTCCACTCAACCCTAGAACATCATCCCCTTTGGCAATCATCAGTTTGTTCTCTGAATTTGTAACTCTATTTCAATTGTATTGCTCACTTATTTTGTTCATTAGATTCTACATTTAAGTGAAATCATATGGTTTTGATCTTTTTCTGACTGAGTTATTTCATTGAGGATAGTATCCTCTAGGTCCATCCATACTGTCACAAGTGGTAAGATTTCATTCTTTTACGTATGGCCAAGTAATGTTCACCCTAAGTATGTACTACAACTTAATTTTTAAAAAATATATTTTATTGATTTTTTACAGAGAGGAAGGGAGAGGGATAGAGAGTTAGAAACATCAATGAGAGAGAAACATCAATCAGCTACCTTCTGCACACCTCCTACTGGGGATGTCCCCGCAGCCAAGGTACATGCCCTTGACCGGAGTCGAACCTGGGACCTTTTAGTCTGCAGGCTGACGCTCTATCCACTGAGCCAAACCTGTTTCGGCATACAACTTAATTTTTTAAAAATGATTTCAGAGAAGAAGGGAGAGGGCAAGAGAGAGATAGAAACATCAATGATGAGATAATCATTGATTGGGTGCCTCCTGTACACCCCACACTGGGGTTTGAGCTGCAACCCAGGCATGTGCCCCGACCAGGAATTGAACCATGACCTCCGGGTTCATAGGTGGATGCTCAACCACTGATCCACACTGGCTGGACTGTATTGCAACTTTTTATCTATTCTTCTAGTGATGGACACTTGGGTTGCTTCCATATCTTGGTTAGTGTAAATAACACTGCAGTGAACATAGGGGTGCATAATTCTTTTGAATTAGTGTTTTGGGTTTCTTTGGATATGTACTCAGAAGTGGAATCCCTGGGTCATAAGTCAATTCCACTTTTTATTTTTGAGGAAACTCTATACTGTTTTTCACAGTTGCTACACCAGTCTGCATTCCAACAGTGCACAAGGGTTCCCTTTTCTTTACATCCTCACCAGCACTGGTTGTTTATTGATTTATTGATAAAGCCATTCTGACAGGTCTGAGGTGGTATCTCATTGTGGTTTTGATTTGCATTTCTCTTATGGTAAGTGATATTAAGCATCTTTCATATGCCTATTGGCCTGTCTGTATGTCTGCTTTGGAGAAGTGTCTATTCATATTCTTTACTCATTTTAAAATTGAATTTAATTTTTTTGTGTTGAAATGTTTGAGTTTTAAAAATAAATTTTGGAAATTAGCCTCTTATCAGATGTGTCATTGGTGAATATGTTCTCTCATTCAGTAGGTTGCTTTTTCCTTTTATTGATGGTTTCCTTTGCTGTGCAAAACTTTTTAGTTTGATATAGTCCCTTTTGTTTATTTTTTGTTTCCTTTGCCCAAGAAGATGTCAGAAAAAAAATTGCTAAGAGAAGTATCAGAAATTTTACTGCCTATATTTTCTTCTAGGATTTTTATTCTTTCGAACCTTACAGTTAAGTTTTTAATTTATTTTGAGTTTATTCTCGTTTATGGTGTAAAAAGGTGGTCCTTTATACTCTTTAAAATTATTAAGGACAAGCTTTTTTTGACATTTAACATTTTAGCAATTAAAAGCTTCATATTTATAATATTTAAATTTAGGCAATAGTTAAGTTTTCTGTGCTTTGTTTAAAGGTTGATCCTACAAAATTTAATCTTATGAAACCAGCACTAAAGGTGTAGATTATGAAAAAAATCCTCTTGGGAATCATATATGTGGTTTGGGAAATGCAATTATTGTCTCAGTCCTGAACTAAAGTGCACCAGAAATGGAACTATTTTTCTAACGTAACTTAATTTCTATTTAAGCCCACATTCTCTTTGGGTGATGAAAACTGACTGTTGGTAAACGTGAGGTTCCATCTTCTCTTCACTTGGGTTGTGGCCTGATCATTGGGGGTTTGTGTACTGTCAGGACCTTGAGAGAGGCCCCCCCTCTCTCTTTTTGTCTGGTTGTCAGTCCCAGGCCACAGATCACTTCTGAGATGTCTCTAGTTCGCGTGTTCATGGTCTTTTCGGTGTAGTGGTTCTATGTCTTGGAGCTCACACGAGCGCGCTGTGTGGGCTGTGGACCTGGAATCCAAAGGCGACTCACTACCTTTTGGTGCCGTCTATGGCTCTTTTGCTTGGACTGAGTCTGGCCTAGAGGTGCACAGTCTCCTCTGTATTCTCTTTATTCCCCTCCCTTCTTCACCTGAATAATAATCTCTTAAGGGGACTTTCTCTGTGATGTTTTCCCCTCAAGGGCCACCCAATACAATGTCTTTAATGGTTCCAATCATCAGAAAACATGAAAGTGGACTAAATGGCCATTTCTCCTTTCTTCCCTGTCACGTTCACATACCCCTTCGCCACCCCACCCTGCCCTGCCACCGAGTCTGTGAACTCTGATAGGAGTGAGAGGTTGGGAGATGAGAGGACACACACACACACACACACAGACACACACACACACACACACACACACACACACACACACACACACACACACACTGACACACACACACTGACACACACACGCACACACACACACACACACACACACACACACACACACCAAACAAAGAAAAAAGCCAAAACAACAACACTTGGTATATGTGTACATTTAAAAAATACTTCCATTGGGCCTTGGGTAGGAGGTGCTTGGTTTGCCACTTGAATTACCCATATTGAAGTTACTTATGTGAGTAAAACATATTGAAGCTGATATGTACAAGGTGGAAGGTAATGACTATGTTCCTTTTAAAATATGACACTTCAGACCACTCACAAAGTCCTTCTTTTCTTCCTATGCCATTAACTTGTGGTGTAAAAGGTTTAAAGCTGGATCCAAATCACTGAACACAGCAGAAGTCTAATGACCTATTGGGTTTTAGTTTAATTATATAATCAATAGCCAGAAAAAGTCCATTTAAAGGAGCGTTGATCTATTTTGTGGTTAGATTCTGCCTTGAGGTACCTAGGAAGGGAATGTGGCTCACTTAGTGAGTTGTTTTGAAGAGGCTAAGGGGGCAGACAAGGACTCAATAGTTTGCAATGTTGCTTATGACATTTAGTTCATTTGCTTTAACACATGCCATACTGATGTGAAAAGATGCCAATTCTGGGATAAATTCCTTTCTTTTACCTCAGTTTGGCTATTCTTAATAATCACATTAAATGAATTTAATGTACATAATTTGAATAACCTGAAGTGTGTTGAAGAGTTCTCCCTTTCTGTAAGATTTCTGTAATTGCAAAAGTGGAGGTTAAATAGATTCTAGTTTCTTGATATTTAAAAAAATAACTTTGTTGTTGAGAGTATTACATTTCCCCCATTCCCCTCTGATAGTTCCCCTCCACCTGGTTCCCACCCCACCCCAGGCCTTTACCCCTCTATTATCTGTGTCTAAATGCTATGCATATCCTATGTAATAAAAGCCTAATATGCAAATTGACTGAACAGCAGAACAACCAGTAGCTATGATGCACACTGATAACCAAGGGGCAGACACTCAATGTAGAAGCTGCCCTCAGCCCTCAGGCCTCAGGCCAGCCAAGGTGGGTGCCAGTGGGGGCGTCGGTCGCCCTGCCAGTTGCCCTGCAGAGGGAGGCGACTGGCAGCAGGGGCGGAGCTGGCAAGTGGGTGGTGCCAGGCCAGCCAAGACCAGTTATTGACTGCTCTTTAGCTGCCAGTGGGTCCCCCCTTCCCCCCTGAACACCCTGCCTATCACCCCACAGATTGGCCCTGATCACCAGCCAGGCCTAGGGACCCTACCCATGCCCGAATTTCATGCACTGGGCCTCTAGCATGTATATAAGTTTTTTGGTTAATCTCTTCCAGCCCCTCTCTCCCCTTCCCTCTGACATCTGTCACTCTGTGCCATGCTATGCCCCGAAAGGTTAAAAAACAACTGATTTGCAAGTTGTCAAGTAGGTATAGTCTATAGGGGGTAGGGAGGCTTAGCGGGTGGTCCAGGATGTTTGGCGGTGGTTGCCTGGAATGTTCAGAAGAATGCTGGATACTTTCTGGGCCCTTCAGATAGAATGTGTGATTAGTGATGTCCGCCCTGAGCACAGGAGGTAGCACATGAGCTAAATATAGACCATTGTGCCAGTAGAAGTTGTTTCTGTTATTATTATTATTAGTTTCTTACAACTTATTTGACTTATTGATCAGCCATACATTTATCCACGACCACAGCATTTTTACAGAAAATGCACATCTGAGTGTAGTATTACATTCTTAGTTTTGCCTAGATCATTTTTAAAAAATAGGATTATTTAATGCTTTTCCCTTCTTTAGACTTTGAACAATTATTTTTATTGATACAGAATGTTTACTAGAGATAATATATTCAGTATTTTTAAACAAAGGAATATGATGTGGGCTAAAGTTCTGTGTTTATACAGACTTTGTTTTGAATATTTTTAGACCACAGCGATGTGTTAGGTACTTGAGTCCCAAGTCTGCATGTGTTCCTCTTGGCTGTAATCCCCAGTGCCATTTGGTGTCCTGGGACACAAAGCACAGAGCCACTCAGACACGTGCACTTCCCTGCTTATATGTTCCCATGGTCAATATTGGCAACAGCAGAGGAAAATACTTTATCTTTGAACAAGTCTGTTAACATTTTTTTTAAACAACATCTAGGTGTGTGTGTGTGTGTGTGTGTGTGTGTGTGTGTGTGTGTGTGTGAATTTCTCAGGTTTGACACTGTAATTCAAAATCTAGGTGACATGTTCCAACAGCTGATAAGCATTTCATGGTGTGGTGGGTCAGGTTTACTGAGTAATCCCTTTGATAATGCCTTCTTTTGTAAATACATGATAGAAGTTACAATGGAGTCCTGCAGAGGAAGTAAATCAAAAGGTGGCAAGTTGCTTGACCCTTCCAGCCAGAAAGAGAATTTGGTAAATCGTTAGACAGGTTATTGACTGCTCTTTAGAGAGTGGGCGATTGCCTTCTGTTCCTCCTTTTAGCTGGGGCTTGTATTTCATGTACAGAGGTCTCATTATCATAATCCATTTTTCTCTTTTATGTGATCTACCAGCAGTTCTCATAAGCCTCCTTTCTAAAGAGAGTTCCCCATTTACTTGCTCTAATTCAGGTTTTTTTTTTTTCCATAAAAATGGATGTTTTGCAACCATGTTTCTGGAGGTGCTACAGGGAAGATTAGTGGTAGAATTAAGAAGGAGATGATGGCTGTGGAAGGAAATCTGTGAATAGACAGCACATCCATGACATAGTAAGATAGCAAAAGAAGCATCTGAAACCCGAAGATTCCGAAAGCATATGAGTTAGAATTATAATATCTTTGGCTGATGTTGAATAGTGTTAATAATCCACTAACAGATTTTTATTTCAGGGGTTCTATTTACATAAAAAATGCTCACATTTCCAGATTGACACCCATATGTAAAAATAATATTATGCTAAAATGCCTCTACCTATTAAATGGTAATTCCCCTGGCAGCATTCAAACAGAAGCATCAGTAGAAATAATTTAGGATTGTTCATTTATTCATGTTATCATCTGATCATGAGAATTTCTTAATTTACACAATTTTACACACCTGAAAAGATAAAACAAGTCAGATTATTTTTGCAAATTATTAATAGTTATAAAATTTCGTAAGAAGGAAAAAAAAACTTCCTGTTTTTTTCCTTCGCTCATATAATATGCCATTTTCCTTTATGGGTCTTGAACTAATAAGCAAAATTCTTTCCAATACAATGAATGTGAGTTTTAAGATTTTCTTTTGGGGAATGAAATATAAATGAAGACAAGGAATGCGAGGGCACACATGCTTGGCCTTGGAGAACAGAGTAAAGAAAACCTAGTGGCTGGCTTTTGGGTGTTCAGCCCTCTGAGATGTGGATTCTAGGCAGGACAGGAAATGGTAGGACTTCCCTGATGTGTCTGGCGAAATGTGCTCAGGCAGCCACACATTTTTGCTGTGGCATCTTGGAGCTGGCTTCAGTTTACATTTTCTAAGTATTGGAGATCTTCTTTGAACAAGTCTGTTAACATTTGGATTTAGGGTAGCACAGTGCAACATAGATGTAAATGCACCTGTTCATATTTCTTTCTGACGTTGTTCCATCTCACCTGTCCTTGGGTGCTGCCAGGGTGATATTCATCATCTGGAAGGGTTTAGGAATCCAGAGAAAGCTTTGTGGGGTAAATTAATAAAGAGACTAGAAATATAATACAAATCCATGGGGGAGTCAGAGGAGTGCTTAGCGTCAGTAACCAAGTTCTCTGAATCTCTGGACCCCTCGCTCTTTATTAGCACAAATTGCCCTAAAACAAAGGTAAGTTTGGTATACAGTAGGCATTGTCAGACTGGGGGAACTGCCTTTGGTTGTTCAGGTGTTTGGCCAGCAGGAGGCAGTAACATGTAGATTAAAATGCCCCTCAGCTGTCTGGCAATAGGCGATAATATATGCAGATCTTCAGGTTTGGGGAAATGCCTTCAACCATTCCAGTAGACAATGATATATATCTTCAGCCCTGCTGAAGCCTCAGGATTGCATCAACCTTTGGATGAATCTTCTTGCATTTATGATAAAGCTGGAATTAGGCTCCAGCACCTGGGGGTTCCCCATCCCTTCATGAGTAGGTAAGGTTTGGTCCAGTCTTCATTGCCAGGCCTGGATTGTTTGTCTTCATGCTGTGTTTGTGCCTGTGACACCTTTGCCATTAGAAACCTTTCTGTGCAGAGCATGGGGCTCCTTGGGCTCCATACCCAAACTTCTTCCTGAAGTTTGTTGTAGTGTTGGTGGTTGTTACTTCTGTTTGGTATGCGATGATTGATCCAGTCTGGTCATGTCCTTCTCCCAGTCTCTGCTCATCCTGCCTGACTCCCCTGGTCCCAGTTCCACATTGTTTCCTTTCCCATTACATCTGGGGAAATGAAGGCAGCCTCTGGGCTGGGGTAGGAGTCCATGAATAAAGAGTCAGTATCACAAAAGAGAGGGTTTTATTTCCTTTTGTTATTCTGTTCTCATTCTTCATGGCACACACTGGCATCGTGCTTTTTCCTGCATGTGGGAGTCCTTGGAAGCAGGCTGGCCATCGTCAGTACACACTGGTGAGTCTTGCTAGTCATTCATGGCGGGCATCCTTTTTGATTACTGATACCCATGATATGCTGGTTGTTAGACTGAATACTACCCCCATGTAGAAACATTACTAATATTGTCACAAACTTCATATTTTGCATATTTGATATATACACACACATATATATGTGTACACAACACACATTCACACACATACATATTTTACATTTTTTTCAGATATTCATTTATATTAGGATGATACTTTTTTGTTTAAGTGAACCTTGCCCATTATGTAGCATCTCTATTCTTAATAATGCCTTTCTTTTTAAAACATGTACTGTGTCATATTAATATAGACATTTTTAGTAGATTTTAAAAGTATTACAATATTGTCTTTTAGCTGGCAAATTTAACCCATTTAGATTTTTGGGATTATTAAATTGTTTCTTCCAATTGTTAAGTTTCTGTTTGTCTGTTTTATTTTTTCCTTTTTTCTCCCCTTACCACTCTCTCTTCTTTTTTATTATACTCAGATAGTTTGATTTTTAAAAAAATATATTTTTCCTTCTGTAGTATTTGAATTTATGTACTATATTTTCATTCTTTGTGGTTATCCTTGAAATGTTATCACATTTATGTAATCAAAGTCTAAATTCAAAAATATCTAACCTTTCTCATGAAGAATAGAATGATTTTAGAATATTTTAATTTTCATTCTACCTTTTCATCCCATTATTGTCCAATATTTTAGCTTTGTCATAAAGAACCCCATAGTACACATTATTTTTATTCTACACAATGTTTGTTTTGTTTGTGTGTGTGTGCACATGTGCATTTATCATTTTGTTTGATTACCATTCCTTTTTGCATTTTAGCTTATTCTTTTGGAATTACATTTTTTATCTTGCTGAAGACTATCCTTTATAAACAGCTTCATAAAAGATCTGGTGGTGGTAATCTCTGACAGGGTCTATTTATTTAAAAATGTTTTACTTTTTCATTCTTTAAAGGTATTTTTGAATGATAAGAAACAATTTTGACTACAAAATGGAGTTGTTTAGATTTTATGCTTAAAATTATGTTTAAATTTTCTGCCGTCTTCCAAACATTCAATACAGTTGTGATTTTGGTCCTTGGACAAAATTATTTCCTTGGTTAAACCAGAACATGAAAAGATGGTCCAGAGAGTGGTCATCACGTCTTTTCTAACGCAGAAAGGCAGAGCTGAAAGGCCAGTTTAATAATCTGAGCCCAGAGCTTTTGCCTTTTAAATGTTGTTAAGAGATAAAGTTGCATTAAAAACAACAACAACACATAGATAAGATATTTAAAAAGTTAATGCACTTCTTTCATAAATGATATGTTCTTTTAAAAATATGTTTTTATTAATTTCAGAGAGGAGAGAGAGGGAGAGATAAAAACATCAATGATGAGAGAATCATTGATCGGCTGCCTCCTTCATATCCCCTATTGGGGATTGAGCCCGTAACCTGGGCACGTGCCCTGACCAGAAAAGGAACTGTGATCTCCTAGTTCATAGGTCAATGCTCACCCTCAGAGCCGCACTGGCCAGACATGAATGTTATGTTCTCAGGCACAAAGGGGCCTTTGTGGAGGTCCCCGAGATCATCCCCAGGTTTGATGATTCTCTAGAAGGCCTCATAGGACAGCATGGAGTCGTACCCAGGGCTCTGATTTATTACAGTGAAAAGATACAGAGCAAAATCATGAAAGGGAACAGGTGTATGGTGCGAAGTCCGGATGACACCAGAAGCAAGCTTACAGAGCCCTCTCCCAGAAAAACTGCACAGGGGGCATGCTTAATCCTCCCAGCAGTGAGTCGAGGCAACATGTGTCAAGTGTTGCCAACCAACAAAGCTTCCCAGGGTTTTTATTGGAGGCTGTTCACAGAGGTACCTTCTGCCTGGCAGATACCCAAATTCTGGACTCCCAGAAGGAAGCAAGTGTTCAGCATAAACCATAGAGTTTGTAACATTATCAGTTAATGGTGGTGGGACCTCTTCCCAAATCCAGGATCTTGGGCACCAGCCAAGGGCCAGCCTTGTAAGCTGGCCTTTCAAATATAGCATCCAGGCCTGCTCTATGAACTCTTTTCTACAGAACCCTACAAAAATAATGCTGTAATAACAAATTATTTTGACACCTGAGTTCAGCTCTCAAATTTTTTAGTTTGGAACCATAACAGTGGTTAGGTAAACAAAAAACTAGATAGGGAAGAATTACATGCTTGTGAGAGAGAAAACTCAGACAGAGGAACTGACCTGCAAAAGATTAAGGAGAGATGGTGGGCTGTTTGATTTTGTCAGGGGATGAGAATGAAAACAAAGATTAGAAGTTGGTTAGAAAGAGCTAGCAGTCAAAATTAGTGGCCTTCTCTAACGTTAGAGATTTATATCTATTATTTAGGGTTGCTCAACCTCAGCCCTATTGATGCTTTTAACAGGGTAAGTCTTCGTTGTGGTGGGTGTGCATTGTGGGATGTTTAGCAGCATCTCTGGCCTCTACCCACTAGATGCCCCTAGTACCTGTCTCCGCACACCTCTTCCAGTTGTGGCAACTCAAAATGTCCAAATGTCCTCTGGGGAAAGTGGTTGGGAACCACTGTATTAACATAGATTTACAATAAAGAAATTCATAAAGACCTTCATTTCGTACATTTAACTAGTATACTAGTATCTCATATTTATAGTAGTTTCCATTTACAAAGCTCTTTCATGTGGTCCTAGCAGCAACCTCCTGAGAGAGCCAGGAGTATTTTGTTCTCATTATGGAGATGAAGGCAACGGGACACAAGCTAAAGTCACTTTGTAGTAAGGCAAAGAGAGAGTAGTAATAATAGATATTTTATTGAGGGCCTACTGTGAGCCAGACATTGTTTGAAACACTTTACAAGTGTTAGTTTCGGAACAAGCCTAAGAAGTGTTATTATGTCCATTTCACAAATGAGAAGTTGAGGCCAGAGAGGTTAAGAAACCTACCCAAAGACACACAGCTATGAGGTGAAAGAGCCAGATTCAAACCCAGGTGATATGACTCCAGTGCTGTCATTACCACTGGGCTCTGGATAAAAAGAATCCATGACCACTGGATTCTGGCTCTTGTCCAGTGTGTCCTCTCTCTCTCTCTCTCTCTCTCTCTCTCTCTCTCTCTCTCTTCTCTCTCTCTCTCCTCTCTCTTCTCTCTCTCTCTTCTCTCTCTCTCTCTCTCTCTCTCTCTCTCTCTCCTCTCTCCTCTCTCCTCTCTCCTCTCTCCTCTCTCCTCTCTCCTCTCTCCTCTCTCCTCTCTCCTCTCTCCTCTCTCCTCTCTCCTCTCTCCCTCTCTCTCTTCTCTCTCTGGTTTGTATTTTTATTTTATTTATTTTTATTATTTTTTATTCTTTAAAGTATTACAAATAGTAGTACATATGTTTCCTTTTTTTCCTCCCATTGACCTCCCCCCAGCCTCCCCTAACCCCAGCACATACCCTCACCTGCCCCCCGCCCCCCCCGCCCCGTATCCATTGGTTATGCTAATATGCATGCATACAAGTCCTTTGGTAACTTTAAATTTTAATTTTTACACAAAAATATGACTGCTTTAGATTCTTTGCATGTTAGGCAATTTTACATTGAGATGAACTGCTAATAGAATTTTAGTTAATATTTAGGAACAGCTTTTTGTCCAGTATAGTGTGTCCTTTCTCATTACTACCTTTGTGGAGGTTGCCACTTGCTTACACTGTTGTCTTCACTTCTACCAGTTGGGGTCCATTGGCTTGCATATAACTTTTCCTACTAGTATATTCTTACCGACTGAATCTCACAGAATAAAAAAAGTTGGAAGTCTTTCTGAGATCTAGCTTAGCAATGTCTTCTGTAACTATCTTGATTCTTTCTCTGTTTATTTTGAATATAGCATTTCATGGATTTGTTGCAGCTGCCAGCCTAGTCTTGACTCACACATTTCATCCAATTTTTGAATACTTCAGCAAAGAGACTTCTATTTAGGATGCTTAAAGGATTTCACAATATTTGTCAGATCTCTCCACCAGCTTCCAGTGTAATATATGTCACATTTTCACATTTCTTCACATATCAATTAATCCACCCCTTCTTTATATGTTTTTTAAAAGATGTTTTTCCTGGTTCTCTTTGAACACCCATTTCTCATGCCCCTGTACCTTCTGTTTTACATTTTTGAAAGGATGAGATATGTCCTTCATCCAGGTTGGTGAAATCTTCTTTTTTTTAAGATTTCTGTTCAAGATATTTATTTTAGGAAAACATACAACCATGTAAATATAGTATCTGGAAAGAGCTAGAAGGAACTGTATAGTAGCATCTATATCATAGCATTTATATTTTTTAAATGCTTTGCTTCTCTCTTCCTATATCCTGATGCAGGAGGATGGAGAGAGGTTCTTGGGGTGCAGCTGAAAGTAGCATTTTCAGAAGGCCCCCATGGGAAGATGGAATGTGGAAAAAGGCTTTATCTGCATAAAGTTACATTCCCCGGGTTCCAAAGTCCCCTGCACCTTAAGCCAGTCCTGGAAAAGGCACAGCTGGAGTTCAGCAGAGTCAGAAACAGGGCCAGAGTCTCTGTTCCATGTTGCAGTGGGTGTGGCTCAGCCTTCAGGCCAGACTATAGTCATTAATCCCTGTGTGGAGCCCAACTTGGCCTTGTAGCATGCAGGCGGCGAGGGAGTGCAGCCCCCTGCAGCAGGAACCCCAGGGGAGCTGGCGAATGAGAAAGCTCAATTCTTTGTGTAGACAGGGATGGGGAACATCAGACAGTACACAGCCCGGGAAATCATTAGGTCTGGCCCTGCCAAGGCATTAGGGGTGCGGTAATTAAATGTTTAACCAAATATAGCAGGCTAATTTTTAAGTTGATCATTTTGTATGGCCCGAGAATGATATTATAAATATACAAATGGCCTTTGGGAGAAAAAAGATTCCCCACCCCTGGGTTAGAAGTTTACATATTCAGGTTTCATGCACTTGTAGTGACCATACCCATCCCTGCCAGTTACCTGTGTCCAGGTGTGATTGATGGGCACTTACATTCCCATGTCACTCAGACCTCTCCTGGTCATTCATCTACTCGGCCTTTGTCCAGTCCCTTCTCCCATCAACCAGCTGGGAATAGACTTGGAGAATGATAAATGCAGTTTTTTGGCAAAGCTGTGCAAATGGCATGCCTGTATTTTTTGGTCCCTCTTTTACTCCTTTTCTGTTGAATAATAAACTGGTATCAATCCCATGGGTATTACTGGCACCTCAGTTTATTTCTGTGCCTGGCTTTCTTTTGAGGTGAGGTAATGAGTGAAAAGGGTTGAAACTATGACTTTAGGGTGGAATATTGTTGAACTAGACAGATTACTACATGGACATAATGGTAAGAATTTCAGGATTTTCAGATATGTCCAGTTTGGCAAAATTAATTAGGTTTCTCCAGATATTATAATTATTTAAGCTAATGCAGTATGTGCTGCCATTTCTGTAATCATATTTAACTGTGAGTTTTATGTTTCTGATTCATGGGACCATTCCACTCTTCCTTGACTGGTAGGCATTTTTTTCAACACCTTATTCTCTCTTTTTTTAAAAATCTTTATTGTTAAGTTTATTAACTACATTGTTTCCCCTTTTTTATCCCCCTATATCTCCCCTCCACGCTGTACCCATCCCACCCTCTACCCTCACCTCCCCCTCCCCCTGTCCTCTCCCATTGTTGCAAGACTTTTGTCCAGTCTCTTGCTATACTTCCCACAACCCTTTTCTCCCCAAGAATTGTCAGTCCATTCCCTCTCTATGTCCATGTTTCTGTTATAGTCACCAGTTTATCCTGTTCATCAGCCTATCAATTAACTCGATTTTTATGTTCATTTGTTGATAGATGTGTATTTGTTGTTCATAATTTATATTTTTACCTTTTTCTTCTTCCTCTTCTTAAAGAATATCTTTTAGCATTTCATACAATATTGGTTTGGTGGTGATGAACTCCTTTAGCTTTTTCTTATCTGCAAAGCACTTTATCTGACCTTCAATTCTGAATGAGAGCTTTGCTGGATAGAGTAATCTTGGTTGTAGATTCTTGCTATTCATTATTTTGAATATTTCTTGGCACTCCCGTGTGGCCTGCATCGTTTCTGTTGAGAAATACGCTGACAATCGTATGGGTGCTCCCCTGTAGGTAACCAACTGTTTTTCTCTTGCTTCTTTTAATATTCTCTCTTTGTCTTTTGCTCTTGGCATTTTAATTATGATATGTCTTGGTGTGGTCCTCTTTAGATTCCTATATTTTGGGGTTCTGTGTACTTCTTGGGCTTTTAAGTCAGTTTCTTTCACCAGGTGGGGGAAGTTTTCTAAGTCACTATTTCTTCAAGTAGGTTTTCATTGTCTTGCTCTCTCTCTTTTTCTGGCACCCCAATAATTCGGATGTTGGCATGCTTGAGGTTGTCCCAGAGGCCCCTTACACTATCTTCAATTATCTGAATTCTTTTTGTTTCTTGCTTTTCCAGCCAAGTGGATTTTGCTTCTTTGTATTTCAAATCTTTGACTTGGTTCTTGTGGCCCTCTGGACTGCTTTTAGGACTTTGTGTAATATTTTTTATTTCAGTCTGTGTATGCTTGATTTCTAGTTGGTCCTTTTTCATATCCGTGAGGGTCTCATTCATATCCTCAGAGGTCTTGTTCATTTCCTTGAAGGTCTCATTCATTTCCTTGTAAGTCTCATTCATTTCCTGGTTGGTCTTGTTTATTTTCTCGTAATTCTCATTAAGTTCATCGGCCTTTTCTAGGAGCCTCTTGTAAAGCCTTATAACCGTGGTTTTGAACTCTATGTCTTGTTGTCTTTTCTCTTCCATTTCTTTCACACCTGATTTCTTTCCATATCTCTGGATGGTGGCTGCTTTATGTGGTAGATATCCTCTAAGGGTCGGTGGCACAGCCTCCCCAGTTATTTGAGATGGGTACTCTTACTGCAATCCTTTATGGGTTGTACAGTATTTTTGAATTTAAACCCAGCTTGTTGTTGTTAGCCCTAGGAGGGTTTGACCTCCAGGCCAATTGGCTGTGAAGGGAGACTGTGTTCAGGCTGGATGGGCAGAGTCTCTGGGCTGTGCAGGCAGCCTCAGTGTCAGCTAAGTCCTATGCGCGCTCGCATGCCTGCGGGTCTCTGTTGGATGGGGATGGCTGCAGACACCTCCAAGAGAAAGCAGCTAGTCTCTTCCCCTTGCCAGGCAACTCTGCCTCTCCCCAAATGAGTCTGCACACCCAAAGTCTAGCCCAGGGTTGTAAAATAGATGGTTTCCGGGACCAGGAGACAAGTTTCCAGGGAGCAAGTCGCGGGTTTGTGCGACACTTGCGTACAAACTTCTTTCCCCAGCTACCAGGTTTCTCCGCAGCCTAGGAGACCTCTGCCCGTGCCCTGCTTCCAGGGTGCGTCCCCCGGACCTCGGACCTCACCTGGCACTGGGGAATCTGTGCAGTGGGACGTCTCCACATACCCTGGATCTTGGACCTGGCCTGGTGCTGGGGAATCCGTGTAGTGGGACGTCTCCGCCCTCCCCATTGGTGAAATCCAGCCAGGGTTGCTGCTCCAGCCCTACAGCCCGTGCGCGACCAGGACGGCTCCTAACCTGTTTCCGTCTTCAAGGATGCGCTCCCGCCGCTCCTCTGAGTCTCAGTGTCCCACCTTTACTCTTATTTGTGGAGTTTTCACTCAGCCAGCTTTCTGGTGATTCTGGGTGATGTTTGTTTTGTTGTTATGTTGTAGTTTTTGAATCGTTGCGTGGGGCAGAACAATAGGTATGTACCTATGTCGCCATCTTGGTTCCAACACCTCAACACCTTATTCTCTTGAATTTTGCTAGGTTTGAAGATATCTTGGATCTCCAAAGTGTCAGGTTTTTTAAAAAAAAATATTTTGTTGATTTTTTACAGAGAGGGAGGGAGAGGTATAGAAAGTCAGAAACACCAATGAGAGAGAAACATCGATCAGCTGCCTCTTGCACACCCCCTACTGGAGATGTGCCTGCAGCCAAGGTACATGCCCTTGACCAGAATCAAACCCAGGACCTTTCAGTCTGCAGGCCGAAGCTCTATCCACTGAGCCAAATTGGTCTCGTCAAAAGCCTCACGTTTTAATAGTGCTCATGACTCCTAGTAGTTTTAAATATGAATTCCTTCTTTCCCTCAGCATTTGTTATTTTGGTTATTGATACTACACTGAATGCTTTCTGCCAGATCAAAATTTTCAATAATTTCTTTCTGTTTTGCCTCTTTAGAGAAGTTATGTTATATGTGGGTGAACCCACTATTACAAAATCATTAAATTTTAGAATTGAAAAACATTGGGAAAACATGCAAAGCATTGCTGTCTGTTTATAGTTCTCAGGAGAATTGCTCAGCAGGTCAATAAGTTTGCTACTTTGGTCACCAGGACGGCAGAATGTCTTCCAAAAGGCAGCAGAAGCTTTCAAATGTTTTCTTTTTTAGTGCAAACCTTGTTCCGAATAGAACTTAGTATCAAATGCCAATATCTAGCATATAAAAGTGGTGTTTTATTTATATGCATGTACTTTGTAAGTTCAGATCGATCGGTTTTCTCATTGTAATGCCAAATGCTGAGAATAATTAGATTATTTTCATGAAATGATACTTCCAAATGAGAGGGAAGAGTGGTAAGTGGTTTCTCTAGCATCAAAATAGAATGATTTTTGCCTGGTGTGAAGGAAATTCATGTACTCACCGGAAAGTAGTTGCAAATTATAGCCACTCCGCCTCCCCATTCATTTTTCCATCTCTGTTTAAAATTTAAACAGAATTTTTAATTACACATAAATGGTAAGAGTAGGTTGTCCCTCCAAAGTCTGCCTCCAGCCTAACTTGCAAGTCAGTACAGCAGGGTTTCAATGGGCTAAACTCTCTGTAACAAGTTTGAGGGTAGATTTTAATTACCATCATTAAAGTATTTAAAAGACGTATATAAATTATTAAATTGAAACAGTCGTGGACCCTTGAAAATCTCTGAGAAACTTTATTTTACAGAGTGCATTTTTAAAAAAGTGCTTCTATTATTTTAGCTTTAAAGTAGAGCTATGTACATACAGTTGCTACGCTTGAAAGTCCATTAACATTCAGTTTTCCGAGACTGACTTGCAAATGTCACAGAACATACCGACATCGTCTGTCCAGCTCCATGTGTGCAGCACAATTCAGAAGTAGCCCCCAGGGTCTGACTGACATAGAGTCTAGGACTTCAGGGAGAGACCTGCCTCCTACCCTTCCTCACTGAGTCAATAACTAGTTTTTACCAACATTTGAAACACACTTGACTAGTGTCTGGGTTAGAAGAAGGAAAGCAAAAGAAAGAAGATGTGAATGGCAGAGGGCTGTGTGTGAGACGTGATCTCCTGACAGTCCCTCAGTTAGAGACGTGCAGTGGTCATGTATGCTGCAGGCCGCCCCAGCCCTGTGAACTCTGAAAGCTCTGCTGCTTTCTGTCGCCATCTGATCGTATCTACTAAGATGACCCTGAGGAGTCATAAAATACAAATTGGGTTGGTTTACGCTCTAAGGAAGCAAAAAAATTATGTAAAGCTTTTTGAAGGATATTAATGAAAATAGTTAAAGTGCTTCCAGTAAGTTATGGGGTTTTAACTTCAGTTATCTGAAAAGTGTACTTAGGTGAGACATTTCATTACTGAAGAACACTGGCATGTTTTCCTACCACAAATCTGACTCCACAGGGCTACAAAATGTGTTTAATTCTTATTTCTGAAGTGCTAGTATGCTTTTGGTAGGTTGTTTAGAGTTTATTTGCATTGACAAATGGTTACTCCATGAACCTTCTCATAGGAAGCCAGGAACCGGGATGCTGAAAAGAACCTTCTATTGGGAGAGCAGAGTTTGAAACAGTGAGGCTATAGAGGACTTTTGAGAGACAACAGGGTGGACAGCACCAAGGAGAAGGGCCAGGGAGGGGGCTCTTTGAATTCCACAGCTTTTGTGGTGATGGAACCACATCAGCTGAGGGACCCTGAGGACCAGGTGGGCGTGGTGGGGGGAGGCAGCCATGAATCAGTGTTGTGTCCTTACCTATACCAGGTAGTAAGTGCCCTCACTTCACCAGCAGGAGGGCCTGTGTGTTTGAGTGTGTGCCCATGTATGTTACATATATGATAGAACACGGTGAAGCTTTGCTGTAGCCTGACCTGTACTCTCAGGTTTTGGCTGATTGTTATCTCCCCATCTCCCCCTACTCTTCCTCCCTCTCTCTTTTCTTCTTTTAATAAATATTTATTGAAATCATACTGTGAGTCAGACGCTTGGTAGGTGTTGAGTGTGTCTGACAAAGGGCAGGACAGCCTGTTCTTGCTGCCACAGAACTCTCCTTGTGTTCTGAGATAGAGACATGTCAACAGGACCATACAGATGGATATGCTAAGGATTATAATGGGAAAGAAAGTACATTCCATGCATGTTGGAGAGACCAGGAAGGCTTCCTGAAGAAAGTGCATCTAAGGCCAGTCCTAAGTGATAAGGAGGAGTTTGCCAGATAGGCAGGTGGGAGAATAAGTGTTTCAGGGCAAGGGAACAGCATATGGGGATGGAGGTGGCAAAGAGAAGGGTGAACTCCATGGCTACAGCATGATGGATGAGCGAGAAGTCTGCAGAGGCCTGATCATGGAGGAAGATAGGATGCTGGGCATTATTCTCAGATCAGTGGGGAGCCATTGAAAGGTTTTACCCAGAGGGTTAATGTAATCAGATAGTCATTTAAACATTTCTTCTGGCAATTCAGATTGCAAGGGCACGATTGGCAAGTGTTGTAGTTACCTGAAGATAAATGTGGCCTATAATGAAAAAAAATGCAGTGGAGGTGGAAAAAATTGAGCCATATTTAGGAGGTAGAAGCCATAGACTTGGTGATTGATTGATAGGATGTGTGAGGAGTCAAGATTACTTCAGGTTTCTGATTTGGGCCCTCATAAATGAGAGAATACAGGGGAAGACTTGGGGAGGGGTGGGAAGATGGACAGTTGTGTTTCAGACCGGTTGATTTTGTGGTGGGCATGAGATATACACAAGAGGAAATGCTATTGTATCTGAATGAAGGGAGTATTTAGCACTTAGAGAGGAAGTGCCCAAAACTGTGGGAACGAATGAGATAAACAAAAAGAAGACCACAGAAGACAGAGAAAGATGAGCTAGATGGGGAGAAGCCAGGTCAGGAGTGTGTGATAAAACAGAAATCAAGAAAGGGCATTCGGATGGAGGGAAAGCCACACAAGAGGAAGACCAAAAGATGTCTGTTGGGTGTGTCCACAGGAAGTCATCATAACTGTGACCAGAGAAACTTATGGAAACAGAAGCTCGAAGCCAGAATGCATCGAGTTGGGGAGAGAAATGGAGAGGAGATGAGCAGGGATAGTGAGTTTAGGCTTATTTTTAAGGAAGTTTGGTTGAAGGAGAGAATAGATTTTAGCCATCACATGATAGAATGGTATATGGGGTAGATGAAGGGCCAGTAAAAGATAAGAGATCCTTGAGTATACTTGGATGTCGATGACAAGTTGTTAAGACATAGAGAAGCTGAGGCTGAAATTTGGGGAGATAATAGTAATAAATGGGTGAGAGAGGGTCCCGAAAATGGAGGAGGGGGTGGGATCCAGAATAATTATACAGAGATGACCTTAGCTAAGAGGAGAGATACTTATTTTCATTGGGACAGAGGGAAGAATAAAACATTTGGTATGAAAGCATTGTTTTATATCATAGTATTTTAATTATGTTCTTTAAAAAAATTTCTCCACAGACACTACCCGAAGCAGTCCTTCACTACTGTGGCAGATACACCTGAAAATCTCCGCCTGAAGCAGCAAAGTGAATTGCAGAGTCAGGTAATGTCCAGAAGGGCCATTTTTGTTACATTGGTACTAAATACTATTCACAATGTCACTCTTTGGAGCTCCTGTCAGCGTACTGTTCCCGCCGGGTCTATGGCCAGCATGGAGCTGAAAGCAGGCCTGGGTGGGCATTCTGGGCAGAACTGCCAAACATCTGTTGCATCCTGGTCTTGGATCATCCTGACACTCTTGGTTGTGTTTTTCACATGGGACTAGAGCGAGTAAACGAGTTCTGGTCAGAGTTAGTGTTTCCCAACAATATTGATTTATTTGGTCCTAAATATTTAAAAACATCTTATGAATAGCTTTCCCACACCACATATGCAGGGGGAAAAGAGGTGTTAACTTGACCCAGTTGCGGTGCATGCGGGGCTAACACCCTGTCTGTGTGGCTCACACCAGTCACTAGCTTTGTTTTCATCTTGTCACTTTATTCATATTTCTTTCATATGTCACACTGACAGCATGAACAAAGTTTAGAACACCACATTTGGCTCCCAGTCAACCATTTTGGTTGGAAACCTGCCTTCAATATGGCGAAACACATTGGTTAAGACCAGGGATTTGAACGACACTGTTTTTTGCAGGGACGCCTCTCTTTTCTTAAGAAACCCAGCGCGCTCTCCTGAGGTGTAGTTTCTTGCTGCAGGTCTTGCCAGCCATGGTGTAGGAAGGTTCTGAGGAACAACACTGAAACCTGTTGGTCAACAGTGTGCAGGAACACTTCATTTTATTGCATTTCGTTATTGCGCTTTGCAGATATTGCGTTGTTGTTGGTGTTTTTTTTTTTTTTAATAAATTAAATGTAAAACCCTCTGCCAGCAAAAAGAATATGACTCTTTGAAGGCTCAGATGATGGTTAGCACTTTTTAGCAATAAATACTTTTAATTAAGTCATGTATATTGTTTATTTAGACATTATATTATTGCACACTTAATAGACTACAGTAGAGTATAAAAGATTTTTTATATCCACCGAGAAACCAAAAATGTAACCTGACTTGCTTTATGGCTACCTTTGCTTTAAAGCTGTGGTCTAGAACTGAACCTGCAGTGTGTCGGAGGCATGCCTGTAGTGAAATGACACCGAGGATGGGGAGGAAGGGTTGGGATGTGATCCCCCTGCTACTGTTCATTGGTGGGGACTTTGGACCAGCCACTCTGATCTTTTGTGCTAATGTAAAGTGAGATGATCTATCTTATCTTCTCTAACTGTAACTGCAAAGTATCAAATAGGTATAAAAGCATTTTGAAGAGTTAAAAAATATGAGTGTGGAGGCTTATTATTATTATTATCCCTGAAAATCCTTGCTATGAAAAAGGGAAAAGAGAAGAATGTGTGAAGGAAAGAGGTGTCTAGCTAGTACTCTTTGAAAACGTCAGGTTGTAGCTATTCTTAATGAGAATAGTTAGCTCTCAGTTGCACCAGATCTAATTGTTTCCGTGTAGGTTTGTCAGAGGGGAGATAGTAGATCCCATCATCCTCTTTCTGGGAGACTCGGGACCACTTCACAGCTTTAAACAGTGAGAGGAACTGTAACTCAAAATAAGAGTTCACTGTTGTTAACAATGCCACCAAGACTTGGTTGCCATTCGTTTTTGGTTTGTGTAAAATGCTAATTTTTGTGTGCTAAGCCATTAGTTCAAAAAAATGAGAGCTGGCCAAAGAGAGGCACTGTTGAGAGTGGGCAGGAACGCCTTTTGCTCTTTCACACCGTGGAGGGTGCCAGAACTTGGCTGCAGTCTTTGCAGATCCAATATGCCTTTCTTCTCAGCAAGTGAGGATTAATTAGATAATTCCGCAGCAGTACTTTGAGCACATTAGAACGCAGAACTAGATTTAGCAATCAAATATTTGTTTCCTGTTTGTTATATATCCTTGTTCTGTGTGAAATAGTTTATAATTAGTTAATCTTCTCTTCACACACTCACAGGGTGTCTGAGGATTCAGGACTACACCCCTCAACCAAGAGTGTCTATGTTTAATTTACAGTATCCTTAGGATAAGTGTTTCATGCTGGGTTGGGATTTGAGTGGAGCCTTGAAAGTTAGGAAAGGATCTGGGTATGGCTGGGCCAGGATGGCTCAGTATTTGAGCATTGACTCATAAACCTAGAGGTCACGGTTCAATTCCTGGTCTGGGCCCATGCCCGGGTTGTGGGCTCAATCTCTATTAGGGAGTGTGCAGAGGCAGCCTATTAATAATTCTCTCTCATCATTAATGTTTCTCTTTCTCTCTCCCTTCCTCTCTCTGAAACATACTTAAAAAAAAAAAAAAGAAAGTATCTGGTCTGATCACTGGTCTCCTTCCTTTGGAATGCACATGTTCCCTTTGGGTTCAGTTAGTGATCATGGGTGTCTTCAGCTTGGTCCAGGGATAAACATTTAATGTGTCTTACCTTGTGCCTGATTCTAGAATTGCAAATTAAAAAGTAGCTCACTGTTTTATGAGAAGCTGATTTTATTCTCCCTCATGTAGCAAGTTTCAAGCTTCAGAGGCAGAATGAACAAATATAATAGGCTGGTTGGACAAGAGCAAATAGAGGCATTTACAAAGCACTATGGGGTCTCCAAGCAGTGATCAGGTAAAGGCATGATAGTATATTTTGCTCAAATATCATTTCCTCTAAGAAATGTAAGAAGGTTTCATAAGGCAGACAGTGTGGGAAAGTTCAAGTCAATTAAAAAAACATGTGTTGAATTGGGCTAGGCATTGGGGAGGGGGAAATAAAGGCTTCATCTTCACCATCAATCTTGCTGTATTTGGGGCATATATTTTAACATATATTATTGAATTTAATCTCCTACAGCTCTATGAGACAAGTATTTATTATGATCTCTAGATGAAACACTCAACCTTTAGAGAATATGGATAACTTGCCCCTACAAACTCACTAAGGAGTTGAACTTGGGATAGAACCTCGTTCTGTGAGCGCCAGTGTCCATACTCTTCTAGTCCCTTTACTCAGGGGACACCTAGAAAAAGAGATCTGTAAGCAAAAAAATTGCGGTACAATGTGATAGTGCAGACTATGAAGGTAGAATTTTGCAAAAAGAGCAAAAGTCACCCAGAGGAAGAACTCCTTCTCCTCATTATTATTATTATTATTCTGTTTGAGAAATAGAAGCCCTTCCATAAGAGCATTTCTATTTCATATCTGTCCTAGTGATAATATTCATGAGTAAAAATTGATTTGCTAATGAATTTACTAATTCCTTCCTTTCCCTTCCCGTCCCTTTCTGAGTTACAAACACTGCTAGCATTTTTAAGTGTTAGATCTTTTTAAGCTTTTTAGGGGTCTACTAGTATATTAGATGCCAGATTGTCCTAATAAAATGGTATGAAATATTGGAGACTAAATGAGCAAACTATGAGTTAGCTTTTAAGAAGTGGAGCTAGGCAGTGGCTTACAGGCATTATCCAATCCAGCTTGCAAACAACTGTTGCTTGTGCACTTGGCCAGCCACTGACCCTGGTGGATGTGGACTGACTTGGAACTTGGTAAGGGAGAGAGAGAGAGGGGTAGGGGGGAAGGTGAAGAGAAGCACTTCCATGCCACTAGCTCCCTTTTCATCACACATCACAGGATGAGCTGCTGCTTCAAAGAAATAACAAATGGTGCTTAGGCGCCCCCATTTGCCCACAGAGCCCATTCAGCAAGGAGTAAAAGAAACACGCCTTTCAAGCTTTCATTGCTAGCCTTGGGGTCAGCAATTTTTTTTTTTTTCTGGGAAAGTGTGCCCTCAGTTCCAAAGCCATACCTTACAAACTAAACTTCTGGAACACAAATGTTTTGTAAATTAGAGAATCCCAAACCTAAAAAACTTAGCAAGATGAAAAGCCTCTTAAGAGAGAAATTTTCTTAACTTATTTTAATATCATGTTGTAGCAGATGCTTCTTTTTTTAGGCTGTGCAGCATACTTTTATTGGAAGAAGAGGCACAGATGTTTTGAGTACTTTGAATCAGACTCTACAGACTTCTTAAAGCTATGGAAATGGTTCTCCAAATGGGACTTGGAGTGGAAGGCCCTCTAGAAAAGAGAGTAGAATAGGGCTGTTGTCACTGGAGCTGGATGCAGACCCCTGTGCTCTCCGTGTCCCCCTTGCTTCTCCTCATCCGCCATGCCCAGGGCCCCGGCTGATCATCTTAGGAAGCCCTGGGCCTAGATAGGGCAGAGTTCTGAAAGCCACTGCTCCAAACAAAGATGAAATGTTAGATACTTCCCACTTAGTTGTTTATGGGATTGGCTTAGCTGTTTGCAGTCATCCTGAAAATAATAGAGATTTGGGGCTCACTGTGTCCTTGGATGGAGTGTGTATGATTTATGAGTGCTCTAAGATGAAAGTGATTATGGAGAGAATACAAATCATTCTGGAACCTTTGAGTCTTCATTTTGTAATTTGTGCTGATTCTTTTTTAATCTTTCACATTTCTGTGGAGGCATAAAAAACATGGCTCATAGGGAAGGAATATGAAACAGGATAGTAGGAAGTGTGAGAAGTTAATGTGGTTTTTTTATGGGGTACATAATAGTTAGACATCTTTGTAGGAGAAATGAAGACATATGTTTAGTATAAACCTCTGGAAGTTCGAGGAGGCAGTGTGTGATATGTATTCTCTTTCTGTGGCTTGTCCTTGGCATCTTTCTGCAGCTCCTTATTCTAAGTTCCAAGTCAGGAGGGTTTTTCTCTCAGTTATCTGTCATCTAACCACCTAGTAAGGTGTTAAATAATTACCTAGAGCAAGAGTCTTCTCAGGTGGCAGTTGCATTTTAATTGGGTGTCATTGAAGACTGACTTCCTTCAGAGCAACGAATGGAACTTTAGTTACTGTCCAAAGATGATTGGAGAGCTATTTTGGAAAGCATCCTATGTCTGATTCAAATTTCATGCCAAATTTTATTTGCCAACAAATCATGTGCCAAATTCTACTGGGATGCTGTAGTGAGCAAACCCAGATGAAACCCTCACTCTCAGAGGACTTAGAGTCTAGTGGGGAGAGGATGATAAATGAACAAAAGGAGGTAAAATTGAACATGTGACAAGAGGTGCAGAGAGAAGTTGTGTAGATATTAATTATGTTTCAAAACATTTTCAGGGAGTTGGAGGTCTGAGCACCTTCCGGTAGACAGATCCATATGGGATCTGAGAGTGGTCGGCCGCATCCTGCCCAGCTGTGGATCCCATTGCTAAATGCAGATCTTCTGTTTCCATTTCCTGGTTTTAGTTGACTGCTTTTTGCTCAGTCCTCTTCCCTTCCCTTATCGAATCCGACAACCTCAGACTTCTAAACAGGAAGGCTGTCTCTCCCGAGAGTTTTTGTTGGTAATTCTTGTATTCTGCTGATCTTAGGCAAGGGGCCTTTTATATTTGCCTTTTAATTTTTCACTTTCTTTGAACCTCATTTTTGGGGCTTTATAGTTCCCATCTTTTGATTTTTCACCATCTGATGCTGTATTCTGATCCTACGGTGCTGCTTCTCCCTTCCCACAATAAGTGCTTTCTCGTGTGTGTAAGGTAAAAAAGTTCACAAGCAGAAGCTTCAGCTTGCTTTTCAAGGTTGCGAGGCAGGGAAAGGGATGAGAGATTATGTTTCACATATCGAAAGGGCTGAATGTGAATAGGAACTTCAAAGGAGAAATATTAATTCACTCGATGCGGCATGTTTCTTTCAGGGAACATAACATGCTATGCAGATGTTAACTCTAACCCCACCATTCCCCACAAGTCAGATTGTTTTTCTAGTTTCCTTCAGGATGACATGACGCAGGAGACAAACATGCCGGTAGTGACAGATAGGAAAATAACCAAGATGTTTTGATTTGCTGTGTCAGGCTGAGGTTTTAGAGTCTTTCACCATAGAGGTCTGGTCTTCTGCTCCTCACCACCTGAAGTGACCCGTATTCTTTCCATCTGCTCGCAGAGTCCCAGCCTAGTGGTCCTCTGCCTTCCTGGCTCATCCTGTCTCCTTTGGTGGAGGGTGTGCACTGCACTTGGCCGTCAAGCTACAGCCTGTGTATTCTTATTCCTTGGCCCTGGAATTAGCCATTCGAATAATCAGCCCATAAATATTGTGGCTATGGGGTCATGAATATAAGAGCTACAATGAGGAAACTGTGTTAAAATATTAAATTAATGCATTTTTGTCTTTCTTTGCTGTTAATTATATTCTACCCCCACTATTGGTCCAGAGAAGGAAGAATGAACCCCACTTTGGGAAGGAGAGGATCTAGTCCCACGTGCAGGATAATGCCTATCGCTGGTCTGGCCATGGTGGATTGTAAAATTTTAGGAAGAAGGCAGAACAATCAGAGAGTGAAGTATGACTACCCCTCTCTCTTCTGGCTGAACTTTTTGAGAAGGAAGATAGAGAAGCTTTAAGTAGGTGGAGAGAGAGTGAGAAGCAAAGAAGACCACTCCGCAAGGTAGACTCTGAACTGTCTGCTACCTCAGCAGTGAACCTGGGGCCCCCACAGCAAGGTGGGTAGGGAAGAACTTGAGTTCCACTTCCTGGCTTAGGTGGCATGCAAGGTGATGAAGTTCCAGTGCACTTCATGGAGAGGGACGCAGGTACTTGCTGGGAGCTCTCGGGGGAGTGTGCAGGCAGGGAGTAGTGGTAGGGCTCAGTGAGCAGGAAGGAGAGGCAGATTCAGCAAGTGATACCAGCCTCTTTTCAGTCAGGGGAGAATGCACCATGAGGTCCCAGCCACCGTTTTAGCATCAGACACCAGCAAGACACTCAGTGATGAAGACAAGGAGATGCCACCGAGACAAAACAGTTAGAGGAGAGAATGGGTTTGGGTCTGAGACTTCCCTCCTCCTGCACTCTGAGGTCACTGAAGCTGCCTCTGCTTGTACACACTTAGATATGATCTTGGAGAGGAGCCAGGAAGCAGGAGGAAACCTGAATTTACCCAAGTTGATTGTCCAAATCATAGAATGGGGTCATGTTAATGGTTGGGACTAAATTTAGTCCCTCTCACTTTGACTTGTGAGAAATAGCAGAGCAGTTATAGGAAATAGGGGCAATGTACTTATTTATATTATCTCAATAGATGGTAAATAAGTTGCTAACCTTTGATTTTATTTGGTAAAATATAGCATTAGATCAGCCGTCAGGAGATCTGGGTTCTAGCCCTACCTCTGCCACCAAATGAGACTTTGGGCACCGCTGATGTTTTCCTGGCATAAAATAATGGGTTTTAGTGAACTGATCTCTAAAATGCTTTCTAGTTGTGATGATCTTGATTGTTGTACAAAAATGTTCTACATTCACACGTGCAGTTCACAATAAAAGACTTAAAGAAAAGGAACCATTATGCTTTCTTTTCTGCCAAAATTGGACCTGCCATTTTATTTAACCATTCTCTATGTTAGTCTCAAGGTCCTGAAGGTCCTAATGGGGAGGTCACATAGGTCTGATAAAGTTGATTGCCAACTCAGTTTCACGTTTGAAGCTATGTCTAATGTTACACCAGAGGACAAAAGACAAAACTACAGTTATAATATAGGTTCACTGATAGCAATTAGTCTTTTAACATTTTTCCAAATTTATGTAAAGGTCTACTTGCCAAATTTATGTAAAGGTAAATATAACTCTACACATTAGTATACTTTTAGGAAATATCTTAGTTATTTTACTTCGTTTATGCCTTCTTTAAAAACTTCTTCCTGAATGACTTTGATTGGTTATATGGTAGGTCTTGTACTTTAAAAGTTGGTATGTTGTCTATACAGTGCTACTATTTTTTTTTTACAACCCCTTTTCCTTTCTGGAAGCAGTTTGTTTTGCTGAGGCCCACAACCTTGAGTTGATTCAATGGACATGAGCAGTTGCTCAAGGATAAAATGTGGTCTTGCTCAGTTCAGTGCTTCTCTACGCTTCTTCACACAGAGATGCTCACTCAAAGCAAGTCCATTTCATTAAATAAGAAGGTATGGAAGGGACTATTTCTTAATACTTTTAATTAATTAATGCTCTTAATTTCCTAATAATGTATTTTTTTAAAGGAGGATGCTGTTCTGAAACCATTGCCTCATGAAAGCACCAGGCAACAAAACCAAATTTGCAGTACTATATCGGAGTTAGACAAAGCCTCTTGGGAGTAACTTCAAGGGCAGCCAGCAGCATACAGTTGGTCTTATTGGGATGCTGAATGTTTCAACTCTCCTAAAGTATCTGTGTTTTCTTTGAGCAGAAATTATCTGGCCTAATTATCATTTCATGTCACTCAGAACTTTCTTATAGCTCCCACGGACTTCAGAAGAACAGCCCACTGGAATTCTACAGGGGCCTTGTAAAGTTGGAAACTGACTCAAGAAATTTTATGTAGAAAGATGACTAATTGGCTTCATCCTTTAAAAAAGCTTCCACTGGAACAATCACTGTATTGTATTCAGAAATGGGATCTCTACTTGGGCTTCCGAAAATATTTATACATTTTTAATAGAGTGGTTCTCATCAAAAATGTTAAAAGAGAACAATTAGAATTTCCCTCCCTTTCTTCATCACAGCCTGTCTCCTCTCTTGATTTTTGGTAAAATCAAGGGCCATGATGATGGTCAACTGGAAATTAGGTTACACAAATTTGATACTTAGTAGGTAGGAAATTCTGGGCCCCTTTTGACTGACACTCTTGAGTTCTTATTTGTGTGGAATTGTTTTTATTTCAAGGGAATCTGTAATTTCTAAATATCTTCAAGGGGGATCTAACAAATATCTTTAGCTAGATTTGCTTCCTAAGCACACAGTACTTTTATTTTTAATTTTTAAAGAATATATTTTTATTGATTTCAGAGAGAAAGGATGGGGAGAGAGAGATAGAAACGTCAATGATGGGAGAGAAACATTGATCGGCTGCCTCCTGCATGCCCCGCATAAGGGATCAAGCCTGAAAACCAGACTTGTGCCCTGACCTCCTGGTTCATAGGTTGTTGTTCAATTACTGAGCCACACCAGCTGAGCAACACAGTACTTTTAGATGCAAAACGGCTAAATACAGGGTGGGGCAAAAGTAGTTTTATAGTAGTTAGTATGGAAAATAGCCCAATAATTAATAATACTAATAATATAAGAATAAACTGTTTCACATACAACTGTAAATCAACTTTTGACCCACTCTGTGTATTAATTTAATATTTTAAAATATCTGTTTTCATCTTTGTCCTGTTTTGTTGTTGTTGTTGCTGTTTATAATACTTATTTATTTTTATTGATTTCAGAGAGGGAGAGAGAGAAAGAGCTAGAAACATCAATGATGAGAGAGAATAATTGATTGGGACTGAGCCTGTAACCTGGACATGTGCCCTTAACTGGAATCGAACCTGGGACTCTTCAGTTCTCAGGCCAACACCAGCTAGGGCTGTTTTTTAAAAAATATATTTTTATTGGTTTCAGAGAGAAAGGGAGAGGGAGAGAGAGAAACATCAATGATGAAACATCCTGGCTCATAGGTTTACACTAAACCACTCAGCCACACTGAGCTTTGTCCTTTGTTTTAAATTTTAAACTGGAGGCTAGATATCTTAATAATTTAATAGTTATTATCTAATAACCATATTAAACTATGGTCAGGATTATATTTTATCTTTTGATGATCATGTGATAATGTATGAAATGAAGCAGGAACAATGGAAGGTAATTTTATGAAAAACAGGAGTCTTACAAGAATGAGGAATTAAACAGGTTCTTTAGAAGTGGACAGATGTCTTTCTAATTTTTTCTTGGCATTAATTACAAATGAAGAAAAATAATGGCATTCCTGATTTCAGACCTTTGCTAGCAAAGAAATCTTATTTAAGGACCCACTATATTTCCTGTAATTTTTTCTATAGAAAGCTGTTTCAGTTATTTATTGGTTTAATTTCCATCTACTGAATGCCTCCTTTGCTCAAACTTGCCTGCTCCTGGGCTGAGGGTGTGTGTGGAGAGAAGCCAGCTGCAGTGCAGAAAAGGAGCAACTACAGGAGACATGACCCCTGACTTGTAGGTGTTTATTGGGTCTCCTCAAAAGATATTCTTCAAATTCTGCAAACAGTTATTTTTTTCTATACCCCACTTAGCTATCCCCTCTCATTCTCCACCAAAATGTTTATCCCTGTGAACGGAAGCCCAAAATGACTCCTTTTCTTTTTACATAGATCAAATAGTACTAACTGTTCTGAGGAACATTGTACTGGAGAAGAAATGATCTTTTAGCTGGTTTTAAAAACAACTCTTTCCGTTGTTTCCTTCATCCCACCCCTCTGGCCTCCACCTGTGCCCTTTCATAAACTATTTGTAGAAGTTGATCCTTCTTAAAAATGTGCACACAGTGTTTTTTGATTGCTTGATGGACAGAGGAAAACCTCTTCGATAAAATTCACCTTCTTGGGGGAGGGGTTATCATCAGTGAAATCAGATCATGTCATCAGTAATATCCCAATCCTCTTGTTATCCTCCAGACTCCAAAGAGGGACTCCTAACCTTTTTTGGAGTCATGGACCCCTTTGGAAATTTGATGAAAACTATTGAACCTCTCCTTTGAAAAAGGTACAAAAGCAAAAATATGTCAATGTTGAAATCTAATTGTAGAGAGCCCCTGGGAGCACAAATACCATTCATCTAGGGTCCCACGATTTAGGGAGTGGCCAGGCTGGCCCATGAGAGGAACAGGGCAGAAGACCTGGCTGGGCTCAGAGGTCTAGCCAGAGACTAGAGGATGGCCACCAGAAGATTATAGATTCCTTGTCTTCTAAACATAATTTTATTTTATCTTGATTAAAATATTAGCTGTTTTGTGAATGTGAGATGTTACTGCCTGAAAAATAAGCAATCTAGCAACAACTTTTAAAACTTAGAAATAGATATACTCTTTGGCTCAGTGGTTTTACTCCTGGAAATCTCTCCTGTATAAATAAGATCACCAGCATGTAAGGCATACGTGCAGGAATCTCTAGGACAGCATTGTTTGTAGTGGTAAAAAACTGGAAACTGAGTGAAAGCCCACCAACAAGGTATGAGTAGAATAAATTATGATAATTTATACCATAGAATATTATGCAGCCACTAAAAAGAATGAATAGAGGTATACCAGCTACCTTGAATGTCTATGAGGGATTACTCAGTGAGAAACACAGATACAGAATGGCATATAAATTACAGTACCCTCCCTATGTGCATGCATGTGCATATCAATGTGTGTATGGATAGAGGCCTGATTAGGATTATATGTATAGGGAGATAAATATGGACTAATATATACTAGGCTATTAACATTGGTTCCAGGGGCTTATCCATGTAGAAAAAATAAAGGTGAAAGAAGATAGCAATAATTTTAAAAAACCATATATATGATGGCATTAATGTATTTCTATAAAATTACATATATATATCTCAGTGGGTTGTAAAAAGAAATAAAATAATTTAAAAACATATTTGCTTATATACATGTAGTTAAAGCTCTCCTGTTTTGCTTCTTTTATAATCAGTAACACTAGAGCTTTTCAGTTTAGTTTGGCCAGCCTGGAACTCCTTGCTGACTTATTTTGTTATTCTAGAGGCCCAGTACATGAAATTTGTGCACTGGGGCAGTGTCCCTCAGTCCAGCCTGCACCCTCTCCAATCTGGGACATCCCTCTCACAACCCTGGACTGCTGGCTCTCAACTGCTCGACTGCCTGCCTGCTTGATTGCCCTCTAACCACTCCCCTGACAGCCTGATTGACACCTAACTGATCCCCTGCTGGCCTGGTCACCCCTAACTGCCCTCCCCTGAAGGCCTGGTTACCACCCCCCCAAGTGCCCTCCCTTCCCTGCAGGCCTGGTCCCCTCCAACTGCCCTCTCCTTCCAACCCGGTATCTGCCCCCAACTGTCCTCTTCTGCTGGCCTGGTCATCCCTAACTGCCCTCCCCTGTTGGTCTGATCACCCACAACTGCCCTCCCCTGCTGGCCATCTTGTGGCGGCAATCTTGTGACCACATGGGGGTGGCCATCTTGTGTGAGGGCGTGATGATCAATTTGCATATCATCTCTTTATTACATAAGATGGATTTCCAGTGACTTATTGCTCCAAAGTTATTGTTCTATTATTGAGTGTCTACTTTCTATCTAGAGTACCCGGAGAACTAAGATGTTCATGTGTGTGTGTTTGCGTGTGTGTGTGTGTGTGTGTGTGTGTGTGTGTCTGTCTATCTTTGTGTGTGTGTGTGTGTGTGAGGGACTGTTTAAAGCTGCATTTGACCTTCTTCCCTTCAGACTGTTAGTAACCTGTTGGTTGGAGAGCATAGGTACTGTGCTCATGTTAGAAACAACCTAAAAATTTACCATAATTCCATCTTTTGCCCAAAGATCTTGAGAGAGGATAGCACTGAAAGAATTTTTAGGAAATGCTACAGGAAAAAGAAGTGTGAGGTGTTTCTGTAGATCATTGCGTCTCAAAATTGTGCTTTTCTGCATACCAGGTGAGCATATTGAAAATGTTTATATGTGGGTGTGGCCTAAGACCCAATAAGAAAAGTCCCAGAAATCTGCCTTTTACTAAGTGCCCCAGGTAATTACGTATATATTTGAGAGCCAATTCCACCAAAGTTTATACCAAATAATGAGCTCTCCTGGCATCCCTCCTCTCTTCAATACCCCCTCCCCACCAGAATTTTACCACAACTTTTCCATAACCTTGAACTCCTTTATGGCTGTGGAAAGCTTAGCTGTTTTGCCAATTCGAAATGATTTCCCATACTGCTGCTTTGTAGGATTGACCTGAATCTATAGGTGGGATACTTGGAGTCCATGTGGCGGTGACAGGCTTCTGAGATATATATCGTTGCTCCTTGGCTCCATGTAAAGGAAATATAAATAAGAGAAGGAACACTTTCATTCCATTTTAAGACATTTAAAGATGCTCCAATAAAAGTTTCCTAATAATGAAATGGCCTTTTGTTTTCATCTGTTTGTTTATTAATGATATCTACGTTTTAGAGGAGAGTGTATGAAGGGAAAACTTTTTCAGACAAAATTGTTACTGCCAAACATGTACAATTTCATTCAGAATGTAAAGAAATCAGTGCAGGTGAGGAAAAGATAGAATGGTTTTAAAAATCAACAGTCTGATGGTCAAATTAAAATCTCTTTCACATAGCTCTTATATATTTATATATACACATGTAAGAGCAAATTCAGGTTATAATACATTTTTGGTAACTGCAGAAGTTAAACTGAAATTTGCACAGATGCAAATTTCAGTTTTGTTTTTTTTTTAAATTTTGGGACTACTTTTGGTTTATCTGTAAATATCCATAATATAGATTATAACTGAAAGTATTTTTCAAATATCTAAGATTTATCCCCTTTATACACATTTTTCCTACCCTTTTATCTAAAATATTAAAATAATTGAAGCAAAGGCTAGTTTATGTGAAAAGTGGCATTATGTGACTGTTTTTCCCACATCCCTCATGAGACTGTGCCTGTGTAGACAACAACCCTAGCACTATTCTGGTTAGAAAGACCAGATGTGAGAGCCTTTTATCTCCACAGCAGGATATATATAACCCAAGTCAATGCAAGAAACCCATGACATCATTTCTCAATCAATAATGATCGATTGAGTCGAGTTGGTTTTGAAGCTATGGATTAGGTACCACACGAGATACAGAAGGGAAAGTCCCAGTTTCTGTCTTTGAAGAGTAATCTGGTTCAGAAAGAAGTTCAAATGTTCAAGTTATGACATGATTCCATAACAAAAGGCCTTTTCAACAAATCCTAGGAAATCAGCATGAAAGGCCTGATTGTGGGCCGGGGAGGTGGTGGAGAACAGGGACCTTAGTTGGCAGAGAAGCAGTTGAACAGGAACTAGTGTAACCTATAAAACTGTTTCTGTCCAGGAGATGTTAGCTGGATGGTGAGTAGGTGGTCATCAGGCAAGTTTGTGCTCTGGATAGTGGGAGAAGCTCTAAAAACACACGTTGTAGTCCTTTAGTGATCTTATGAATTGCAAAGAAAGTTAGAGTAATTCATGAAGTCTAGTATAAGGAAGTTAGGAGTCTGGATCAGGGTAATGACTATGAAATTAGACAGGCAAAACTTAAAGCTACTTTTGGAGAAAACTGGGTACTACGGTTAACTTGGAAAACAAATTAAGACATATAGTAAAATATTTGGGAAGCTATTAAACTCATCATGGATTTAATCTGAGACACTATAAATTTAGAAGGGAAACAATGGTTTGTGGTGGGAAGCAAGCAAAATAAACTATTTTTTGAATCTTTAATTTTTTGTAAGTTTATGGCTTTAGGAGTTTACTTCTTATATAATAAAATCCTAATATGCCAAGTGTCTGGTCACCCATTCAACCAATCAATGCATAATATGCTAATGATATGCTAAGGTTGCTCAACCACTGGCTACGATGTGCACTGACCACCAGGGGGCAGACAGTTGACTGGTTGACCAGCCGCTATGATGTGCACTGACCACCAGGCAGCAGATGCTCTAACCTGTAGGTTCGCTTGCTGCTGGGGTCTGGCTGATCGGGACTGAGCAAGATGGGCCAGACATGGCCTGGACCCCTCCCATGGTTCCTTCCCAGCTGGCCCACCTCCCACATCCCTCCCTGGCCCCGATCGTGCACCGGTGGGGTCCCTCTGTCTGGCCTGTGCCCTCTCACAATCCAGGACCCCTTGGAGGATGTTGGAGAGCTGGTTTTGGCCTGATGGTGGAATGACTGGTTGCTATGATGTGCACTAACCACCAGGGGCAAATATTCATTGCAGGAGCTGTCTCTGATGGTCAGTGTGCTTCCACAAGGGAAGTGCCACTCAGCCAGAAGATGGGCTCATGGCTGGTGAGAGTAGCAGTGGTGGTGGGAATCTCTCTGCCTCTGCAGCAGTGCTAAGGATGTCCGACTGATGGCTTAGGCTCACTCTCCCCAACTCCTGGCCTGCGAGAGGGTGCAGGCCGGGCTGAGGGATCCCTCGAGTGCATGAATTTTGTGCACTAGGCCTCTAGTATATAATATAAAAAATTATCTAAATGATCTTTGAAGTGGTAAATAGTCTACAATTCAGGATAACTTTGTAAGTGGTAAGTGCTAGATGACTAAATTCTGGTGTTTATCTTGCAAAATAATCCACTGTTGTGTAAGACTGTTTTTTTCCTGCATTGGGTACAAAACTCTGTTACGATTATTTGTGAATATTTTTTTTGTGACTCACGGTAGCAAGATTATTATAAATTAACATTTAAAAGAACAATGTTTCATCAACATAAAAGAACTTCCCACCTCACATCAGGGATACTTTCCTCTTATCTAAAATGTACCTACTTATTTTTAGAAGTTGGCATTTACCCTGAACTAGGACTTTTTTTTCTCCAGAAAGGAAAAAAGAAATGCACTTAGGAAAACCCAGCTAAACAAACCAAATCACCTTGATTACTTCCTATGGAGAAAAAGAACTGGCTCGCTTTATTTATTTATTTATTTATTTATTTATTTATTTTTGTATGTGTATTTTGAGATCAATTCATATTTGGGAAATAGTGATATTAGGAAAATAGAGAACCTGTAGGGTTATTCGGTATAGTGGGTGTCAAGAATGAGTACATCAACTTTCTACCTAACAGCAAGGAAGCCAGTTTTTATTTTCTATTGGAAAACAAAGCATAGGAGTATTAAAAAGGAAAAGAAAAGAGACTTAGTTTTAAAGAGTGTGTTGACTTGCCAAGGAACATTACCAGCTAAGCTTCTACAATCTGTTCAGACGTGGAGTGCTTAGTTACCCTCTGATGGCTGAAATTTGGGCTTTACCAATAATAGTATTATTTTCCTGTTGTTGTTGTTTTTTTATTTCCCTGAGGTATCTGTGATAATGCCATACATTATCCTATAAGTCATTTATTTGGAAGACTGTGAAATTATGTCCACCTTACAAATGGGAAAAACCTTTGGGCAGAAAGTAGGAAGAATTGTTTGGCTGTGTGTCACTCTGTGCCTTCTACGGCTTCCTTCGGCACAGGAGCCCCGGCCCTGTCTGAGGGCTGCCTGAGTGCCACCGGTGCCACGCCGCTTCATAGGCGCCACTCCTCCCCTTGCACCAAGTCCCCCTTCTTCCCATGGACGTTTTGTCAGCTGGCTTATCCTAGTGCGGTGGGACCTGGTTCTAGGTCTGACTTTAGATTAGTTTTTCTTTAAAAACGTTTTTAATGTATTTATTTTGAAATTTATCTTTATTGTTGAAAGTATTACAGATATTCCCTTTCCCCACACCTACCTCTGCCCTCACAGGCCTTCACCACACTATGTCTGTGTCCATGGGTTATGCATATGTGTATATAAGTTCTTTTATTAATCTTCCTCCCCTTCCCTCCCCCCCCCCCCCCCCACCTTCCCTCTGAGAGTCATCCTGCTACTTTCTGGAGAGAAAGTGGGATTTATAGAGGACAATAAGAGGATCCTTGCTAGCTTTCCACTTCTCCCTTGCACTTCCGGTCCTCAGTCTCTGTGCTTGGTCCCATCTTGGCTGCCATCTGACCAGTGTCTTTCTTTCTCCCTTTCTTATGCATGGTTTCCCTTCAGTGAATCAGCTTTCTTACAGATCTTTGCTGGTCTCCCGAGTGGCAGGGCACACAGAAGGACCAGAAATACATTTTCTGGTGTGCTCTGCGCCATGCAAGGCCTTTGGTCACTTATATCCATTTGGGGCTATGACTTTCTCATGTCTATTCACAATACATATTTAACTCTTCCATCTCTAAGTACAGACTTTAGATCTAAACAGATTCTTACACACTTGACTTTGTTCTGCAGACATGTCTCTCCCTCCTTTGCGAATGCTGGTGTCCTGCCTTATTTGTTTACTCATGAAGGGCTTCTCTCTCTTCCGAGCCCTCAGTTATTTGCAGAAGTCCAGCATTCTGCAATGCCGCGTAGGCTGGAAGGACGATAGGCTTTGTTTGGCCAGGGAAAGTCATTTTTGACTGGGGACATGTCAGACCAGAGTCCCCCACAGTGCAGCATCTTGCACTGTCAAACCACCCCTTCAGGTGTGGCTTAGGATCCCTGTGTGGCATTCACTGGGGCACACTAGGGTGAAACCAACAATATGTAGTCGAACGATGATAAATCTGTCATGGTGGCTGTAATTCCGTCAGCCCCCTCTGCCTCGGGGCCAAAGTCCTTTCTGATTTAGAGATTCACTGGTGATGAGGACGGTGCCACTGGCACAGACGGGCATCCAAAATATAACAGTTCAGGGCTGCAGTTAGAGTTTAATTTTTAAAATCTTTCATCAGGGAAGCAAGTGCTTTCTAGTAAATGACTGTATTGCTTGAAATCATCGGCCTGTGTCGTCCTCATTATGTTTCTTCGTCATTACGGTTTGTCTCATACGATCTTTTCTCAAACCTCAGCCTGGTGAACCAACGATGAAATTGCATTTCTTTGAATTAGAGTACAGGTTATTATGAGAGAAAAAAGACATTAAAGGGGAAATGTTCATGTTTATGTTTGAGGAAATGTGCAAAGCTTAATGGCCTCAGAGGCAGTGCATGGAGAGGTTCTGAGTGAACATGGAGCTGTGGTACCTCATTGCTGTAGACAGGGTTCTGAAACGTGGCAAGCCAAACACTTGGACTCTTCAGATCCTGGGGGAATAAATCCTGGCCAGTCAGTCATTTTGGTGTGTATTTCTTGGGGGGGAGGGGGAGGAAGACATCATCACTGATAGTTCTTATTTTCTCTCAAGGCTTTAACAGGCATTAGGAAATCAATCAATGGTGGTTGAAATAAATTGGAAAAGTCATTACTCAGAGTTGTTCCCTTTCCCCCACTTTTTTCTTGCCCCCACACCTGGGCTTCTGCATAGCTTTTGTATGGTTACAGACAGTCCTAGCATGGGGAGCGTTTTGCCACTATAGATGGGAATAGGTAGTTAAGCACCAGCCTGGGAAAGAGCATCATTGCTGTCTTGGGATTGCTTATTTGGTTCCGAGCTCACTATCTGGCATGTTCACTGGTTCTAGACAGTCGGCCTTTCCTTGTCAGCTTCTAGGCCCTGCTGGGAGTGTGACTAGCCCCTGGGCCTATCTTCGTTGTCTTGCAATATCACCTTTCCCACTGTTCTCCTAATCTGGTTGCTGGACAGATAGGAGTCACTCAATGAAGTGATCGAATTAAGTGACTTAATCGGGACTTGTGAATTCAGACTCTGGCTTTTATGGGGTATTGAAGTCACATGCAACAGAGTACCTAAAAGCAAAGCCAGTTGGATTTTGAATGTAATATGCAGATGGATAGATAGTATTAATGCCATGTGCTTTATTTTAATTTTTTTTCTCATAGCCATCTGCTAGGTTATGTATTTGTTTATTCTGATGTCAAGTATGAGACCTAGCTATGGTATTTTTGTTGTTAGATCATTTTGCCTGCCTTTGTAATCTGCACAGTGCTCACAGCATCAGGGCCTATGGTTTCCAAAGGCCTGTGTTACGAGAGCTCCTGCAAGGAGCTCCGTAGATTCCAGATGAATGAATGAATGAAGGTTTAGAAACCACAGCAGATATTATGTAGTAGGAGGTTATAATGAGCTGGTCATCGTGCTAAGGGCTTTTTATACAGCATCTCATTAAATCTTCACAATAACTTTCTTAGGTAAGCATGATTATTCTAATTTTGTAGATGAGGAAGCTATAGTTCAGAGAGGTTGTATAAACTACCTGGAGTCACACAGCTAGTCAGAGCCCTTGATGGCATTTGGCCTCAGGTCTTTCTGACTCCAAAGCTTGAGATATTCCTTACCAGACTATGCTATCTCAGTGTAGCCATTACTAGAAATGACATTTTTATAATTATGATACTGTATCATAGCAGTGCTATGACTTTTCAGGTTTAACATTTTCCTCATGAGGTCAAAATTTTATATTTGGGTTTTTAGAAATTGTAATTTCTGTCCCTGGCTGGTTTGGCTCAATAGATAGAGCATTGGCCTGTGAACTGAAGGGTCCTGGGTTCGATTTCAGTTAGGGGCACATGCCTGAGTTACGGGCTCAGTCCCCAGTGGGGGGAGTGCAGGAGGCAGCTGATCAATGATTTTCTATCATTGATGTTTCTATCTCTCTCTCCATTCCTCTCTGAAATCAATAAAAATACATAAAAAATTGTAATTTCTGGTATATGTCATATTATTATTTTATTAATTTTTGGGTTATTTTGGCCCTCCGTTAGATTGTTATCATTCCTTGAAGTTTTTAATACTTTTGATTATTTAAGTTATGCAATAATTTTAGCCAGTTTAGGTATTATTTTTAACTAGAGGCTCAGTACATGAAACTCATACATGGGTAGGGTCCCTAGGCGTGGCTGGTGATCAGGGCCAATCTGGGTCTTCCTTGCCCTGGCTGCTGGCTGCCAGCTGAAGCCTTCCTTTCCCCAGCTGCCAGCTGCTGGCTGGGACCTTTCTTCATTTCATGCTGGTCCCTGGTGATCAGCACATGTCATAGCGAGCATTGAACTCCTTTTCGGTCAAACTTCTGAGGGGACAATTTGCAGATTAGCCTTTTATTATATAGGATAGTTCTGCTGTTTTGTTTCCTTTATCCACTTAAATTTGTATTGAATAAATGCCCCATGTTTTCGGAGCTTACTGATATTTTATTCTAATTCTGTATAGGCTCATCTCTAATGTATCTAATTTTTAGACATTTTTATTTCTATGCTTACTACCAATTAGAGTGTATTTCCATTTCACTTATTGCAAAACCAATAAAAAAGAGTAAATTATTCACATTTTAAAGTAGCTTTATAGGTAGGTTTGATCATAGAAAATTTCCAGTTATATTAGAAATTTGATTTTCAGTGTACTAAATTTTATTTGGCAAGGAGCTAGTTAAACACTTCTCTACAGCATGTATTGGAGAATCGGTTGCTACTCATAAATTCTTCAGAAGCTAGTTTTTATTGTCAAGATGTTCTCCATCTCATTACATCCTTTATCTTTCTCTTCTGAGACAGCTCAGCACTCCAGAGCACTCATTTCCTCCGGACTGTTAATGGGCTTCCTCTGGGCTCTTCCAAGCAGCCTCAATTGTGGTTTCTGACTTGGCTCAGCACAGGTTCCTAACCTGGCCAGCACCTGCTGGGTGGGGTTCGCAGGGAGCATTACAGGTGCTCTGAGGAGGGCACCTCAGTGCCATGGGCAGGTTCGTAGGCGGTTTCCATGCGTGTGATCTTTATCCTATGCTCTCTGGTGCCGGAGGATTTAAGTTCACTTTCTATGGAAAACACTTAGAGGATATTTATGAGTATAATGAGAAAGAAAGCCAGGCATTTTAGAGGAGGAAGTGCCCTAAAGGAGGAGTGGGCTTTGACAAGTGAGATGGCAGGAGAGAGGCAGGGCCTAGGATATTGCTGGTGGAGTTGGGAATGCCATAGCTGTGTTGATGGACCATCAATGGACTTGTGATCCTACAGAAAAATCCAGAAGAGGTCAGGCTGGTTGTAGAGAACCTGAATGGCATGCTAAGAATGCTGGGCTTTATCATTAGGTTTGGGGATCCATACATTCTTGAGCAGAGAAATGATTTGCTGAAATTGATGTTATTGAAAGATTACTCAGGCAGAAAAATGGATTGGATGGGGAAAGATTTGAGGTAGGAAGCCAAGTTAAGAAATGTTTGCTGTAATGAAATTACATGAAAATCAAGCAGATAATCAAGGGAATGGAAAGGAAGAGAGGGAGAGCTGCGAAGGAGGCACACATGAGGACTGTGTGTGTGAGAGGAAAAGGTGCTGAGGGCTCTAGAATTTCTGTCAGAGGAGCTTATTACTAAAATACGAGTGGATGTGAGGAGGGGGCATTTAGGTAACATGGCTGCATGCTATATTCCTGCAGCAAGCTTGCTGGTTTTACTGAGACTGTGTGTTGATTTTGTGTGGTTTGGGGTTGTCTAATGGAGATTGTGGCCACTTCCCTCCCCACTCCAGACCCTGTTGGTGATGTTGCTGAGAGAGATAGTGTCCAGTACAGCTGATAGCTAGGACTGTTGTCAGGCCTGTGGCCAGAGATGGATTGGTCGAGGGGCCATGGTCTCTGATTTCCCACACTGTAAATGTTTGAATGAAAGATTGATTGAGTGAGTGAGCGAGTTCAGGATTAGCAATGATTTGAAGAGTTTGGCAATTATTTAAGGAGAACTGATTTCCATACAGATGGACAAATAGCGATATTCAGGAGAAAGCCAATTATTAGTGACTAAAGATTTCTAAAACTGTGGTCAACAGCAATATAGAAAGATAGAGTTTTGAAAATAAAGCATTTATGATGCATGGATAAGTTATGCAAGTTTTAAAGACTGTATATAATGAATTATCAAATGACTAAGAGATTGATTGCTTGCCCATTTCAAAACGTGTTCTGTTCAAAGACTTAGATGCAAGACCTGAAACTATAGGTCACATAGAAAAAAATAAATATAGGTACAAAACTTATGGACCTGGATGGTAGAGAACATTTTATGGACTTGACCCCAAAGGCAAGGGAGGTAAAGGTGAAAATAAATGAATGGGACTATATCAAACTGAAGATCTGCATAGCAAAAGAAGTGGACAACAAAACAAACAGGCAGCCAACCAGATGGGAGATGATATTTTCAAACAGTGGCTCTGACAAAGGTTTAGTCTCCCAAATATATAAAGAACTCATAAAACTCAATACCAAAGAAATAAACAATCCAATTAAAAAGTGGGCAGAGGACCTGAATACACACCTGTCCCAAGAAGACATACAAACAGCCAATATATAGATGAAAATATGTTCATCCTCACTGGCAATCAGGAAAATGCAAATTAAAACTACAATGAGATGCCACCTATACCAGTTAGAGTGGCCATTATCAACAAGACAAGCAACATCAAGTGTTGGAGAGGTTGTGGAAGAAAGGGAGCTCTCATTCACTGCTGGTGGGAATGTAGATTGGTACAACTACTATGGAAAACAGTCTGGTAATTCCTCAAAAAATTAAAAATAGAGCCACCATACAACCCAACAATCTCACTCCTGGGTATATACCCAAAAAACTTGAAATAATTTATACGCAAAGATATATGCACCCCTATGTTCATTGCAGCATTATTCATGGTGGCCAAGAGTTGGAAACAGCTAAAGTGCCCTACGATAGAGGACTGGACAAAGCAGATGTGGTATATATACACAATGGAGTATTGCACAGCCATAAGAAAGGATGAAATAGTGTCCTTTACAACAACATAAATGGACCTTGAGAACATTATGCAAAGTGAAATAAGTTAAACAGAGAAAGCTAAGAACTATATGATTTAACTCATATGTTGGATATAAAACTGAAACTTATGTACACAAACAGCAGTGTGGTGGTTGCCAAAGGGAGGGGGGTGGGAGAAGAAAGAGGTCCTAATATGAGGTGACAGGAGAAGATCTGATTTTGGGTGGTGGGCACATGGTCCTTTATACAGATTTTATAAGTTAGTAATCCACACAGGTAACCTACATGTTCATGTAGACCAATGTCACCCCAATAAAATTTAAGATAATGAAAAAGTAAATAAATGCACACAAAAAACCAAAAACAAAACAAAAACATCCTCTGGAGTTTACTGAGAAAGAACAGAGAAATATCTTAGCACAGAAGTAGTTAGTTTTGAGGTTAGGCTACTCTTTAGATTGGTTTAGCTTTGCATTAGTCTTGATATTGTGAGATATAAAAATCCCCCTGGAAAATTTTCCAACTGTTTTTTAGGAGATTAGTGTGACGGTTTTAAGAAAGGTAGTTTCTGTGGTTTAATAGCGTGACTACTTAGACTGGCCATTATGCAGTCTAAACCCCCCCCCCCCCCCCCCAAGAGCCATGTAATGTGAAGGAAAGAATGAGGGCTTTGGAGTTAGTTAAAGTTGGGTTTCAGTTTGTCTCCACCACTCATACTCTGTGGTCTTGAACAAGTTTCTTAAGACCTCATTTTCTTTATTTTAAAACTAGAGGCCTGGTGCACGAATTCATGCACCAGTGGGGGTCCCTTGGCCTGGCCTGTGGGATCAGGCCAAAACCAGCTCTCTGACATCCCCTGAGGGGTCCTGGATTGTGAAAGGATGCAAGCGAGGCTGAGGGACCCCACTAGTACACTATTGGGGCTGGGGCCAGGGAGGGATGCGGCAGGTTGGCCAGCCAGGGAGGGACCACAGGAAGGCTCCAGGACATGTCTAGTCCATCTTGCTCAATCATGATTGGCTCGACCCCACCAGCAAGCTAATCTACTGGTCAGAGCGTCTGCCCCCCTGGTGGTCAGAGCAAGTGGTTGAGCAGTCATAGCATATCATTAGCATATTATGCTTTGATTGGTTGAATGGACTACTGGACATCTGGACACTTAGCATATTAGGCTTTTATTATATAGGATGATGATTTTCTCTCACACTTAAATGTAATGGTGGCCCTAACCAGTTTGGCTCAGTGGATAGAGCGTCAGCCTGTGGACTGAAAGGTCCCAGGTTCGATTCTGGTCAAGGGCATGTACCTTGGTTGTGGGAGGGCTTCAGGAGGCAGCTGTTCAATATTTCTAATTCTCTATCCCAGTGGTCGGCAAACTCATTAGTCAACAGAGTGGTAAACCATGGCTCTCGAGCCACAGTTTTCTGACCACTACTCTATCCCTTTTCCTTCCTCTCTGTAAAAAAATCAATAAAATATATTTTTTAAAAAAAGATAATTGTGAGGCTGCTGACAGTGTATTGAGTCAGCAGGCCTAGTACAGGTCTCGGCATGGAGCAGGCACCTTACAAGTGCTAACTGTACTCACTTTTTCCAGGTTACTGTATATCCCACTTCACTGAGAACAGTATGGAACACTTTTGAAAATGATGGTTGTTACCCTTATTTTTGGAAATAGAATGGGGATTGTGAGTAAGAAGGCCTTCTGAAGATCACACCCCCAAACCTTGTTAGTTGGCCTTCCCTGTGGAAAAGCCCTCTCCTGGAGCTTGGCATGGAGGACCTGTGAGGGAGATAAAAAGGGCGTGGATTCAGATTGGGGTGCAAATCCTGGCCGTTCCTTAGTGACATGGCTTTGGGAAGTATTTTAATTTTTAAGTCCATTTCTGCAAAATGTCATTACAGTAGCCACATGAAATGATGTGTGTGTGTGAGAAACTGGAAGAAATCCAACAGTGTTGGGAATAGGCTTGAGGGCAACACAGTTTACAATGAAGTGGGAGAAGCAGCCCAACCCAGGTTATTGGGACATTAGATGACATATTGAGATGTTTCTGGTGCTATTAGTTCCAAAATTTAAAAAAGGGGTAAATACGTTGTTGATATTTTTAAATCTTACTGAAATCCTGACTTATTACAATAGCGGCACTAGTTATTAAGTGACTTATTATGCGTACTTAAATAATCTATTAACTTGCTATGGGAAACACTCAAGGGACAGTGATGATATGAGAGTTTAGGGAATGATAACGGGGTCTCATGAGAGATGACTAAAGGGGAACCAGTCGATTTACTTCTTTGTCCCTTTCAGTAACGGAGCATCTACTTGCTTTTTGGTGAGTTGTTGAATTAGTGGAATTTTAAGGAGGCAGCAAAAGCTCTAAAAGAAAAACAGATACACAATTTTAAGTCAATAGGAGCCTTTTAAATCATAAGGCATTATAAATACGATGTTAAGATGTACTAGCTTCCCCTTGTGTCTTCAGTGGCCTAAACCAAGAACCAGGTTGAAAATCATGCGATTTTACTAAACAAATCAAACTAAAGTATATATTTATACTAAAAATATTCTGAACAGCGAGTCTCAGTTTTGTGAGAAGACCTAGCGGTTTTGGTATATTTTTTGTCTATGTTGGGAAGGAAATATCTTTAATAGGCTCCGTGTTTCCTAATAATCCTGCAGCTCTGGGCCGTGATGATACCCTGTAGTCCATGGATGGACTTTGCAGAGCTCCATGAAAGAGGCATCTAGAAGCCTCCACCACCCAGGGTTCATGAGTGTGCATGGCCCACGGACACCCTATTCGTATTGAGTAAGTTATGAGCCAGATGAGCTGTTAGTGCACCTGGTGGCAGAGACTAGTTTTGTCAAGGAAGCTGGCCATGGAAGGAATGCTCCCTTCTAATGATTAGGAATGGAAGTGTGGATTTCTTTAATGCACTGCAGAGGGAAAAGAATTAGTACCAAAAAGAGTAAGTGGGTTGAGATAGCGGTAAGAACTGCTGCTCACAGCATCCAGCTCATAGCTAGTCTTATCTACTCAGAAATAATTATTTTCAAACCAAGCAGCGTTTGCAGAGATAGGTCCCAAACAGTGGCGTCAGCTCCAGAATGTGTGAAAATTGCTCAAGGATAAGCCATAAAAGTAGATTTGGGAAATGAAAAAAAACACACACAAAAAGCCAAGGAAGTTTTGATGGGTATGGGTTATTAGCACCAGTTTACAAAAATATACAACTGTAAAGTTGGGAGTTCATTTCGTTTCTGTAGCATCTTCCTATTTATTTTCCTGATACATTTGTCTCGGTTACCACAGCGCTGCTCATTGGTATCCCTCAGCGTGCGGGGTTGCTGTGAATCTCTTCATAACTGCACTGAACTAGAGGATCTACTTTTTAGGACTCTCTGAAGCTCAGGGCCCCTCTTTTGTGTGGCAGCTTTAATTTTGCACAAAAATGATGGCTACTGATCTACTCCTTTTGTCTCACTGGCAGGATGGTCAAGTAGCTACCTTCACATCTGACGTAATTACTAATATGTTTTCTTCCCAGGAAGGCAGTGCTCGGTTTCCCCCTGGGGCAGTAAACATCATTTTTTCTTTTGATGTCAGCACTGCAGGCTCAGGCTAACCCGGTGCTCCTGTTCTCAGTCACTGGGAGGTGCTGTGCATGTGGTTCCCCCCCTCCTTCCCCAGAGCGGAATAACCATTGCTTCCCAAGAAAAAATTTTCCCCATTTCACTATCCTGACTTTTGACTTTTGCTTCAAAAAGGTGAGGGGTTCCAAATGCCCTCAAGTTTCTCCAACCCAAGGTGGCTATCTGTGGTTGACTACCCGGAGAGGTCACTGTACTAGTAAGTACATCAACACTTACTAATTACTTTTAGGAGTTAACTTGGTATAATAGGATAACAGCTGTTGGCTTCTTAGATTATGGCCAGTGAAACAAATGATCTTCGAGTCTGAATTTTGAAGGCACAAAGACATTGAATTAGCTACATTTAAATAATCTTCATATCCATCCATTACTGCAGTGATTTTCAGGACTTGGCTTAACATATATTGTAGGTGCAATCACTCTCTTGGATCCTATAGGTTATACTCAGTGACAGATCCCTCTGGAGATGGGTTAGCTACTTTGCCTTTAGCTTCTCGTCTATAGAGTCAGTTTCAAGTTCAAATACATTTGGTCTGATAAATTGACTACACATGGAGGTACTAAAGATAGCAATTATGTAGACATCAAATAAATGACTCAGTGACAAGGTATATTTCATTTAGGTCAGCGCAGTTCAGAATGTGAGAAAACATGATTTAGCTGGCTGGACTGAAAGACGGTTTAAATTACTGGACAGGAAGAATCAATTTGCATTTTGAGGTTTGGTAATTGGAGATATGTAATATTGTGTTTACTGTGAGATGGTTTCAGTTGTTTATGTTGGTATTGTTTAATATGACAATGTGCTGGTCCAATCTTTATGCATAGCACGCATTGCCACTGGCTAAGGTGAGGGCGGGTGATCTGTGGCTGAAGCCTGTTAAACTGTGATAAGCCAAAGTATTTTGCTCTTTAGAGACTTAATTAGGGTGGCAGTGCCCTTAAATTAGGGAGAGGGTGCCTTCTGTGGTTAGCTGCAGTTGTCTCCTCATTCTTCAGCTCCCTTTTTAGAACCCTCTGCCCACACCTTTGCCTTGTGACTTTGAAGGACCTTCCATTAGAGGAGGGACTGTCTCACTGATGTTGGTTGGGTGTGGCATATCACTCATGCCAATAGGTGGATTTATAGTGACTTGATGCTGGCGGAGATTGTACAGGTGCCTGTGTGCTTTGGCCTGGTCTCTGGTGTGCACTATGCAAAGAGCATGTTCTAAGTAGCTACTTGCCTAAGGAGAATGTGGAGACACATGGAGCAGGAGTGAACTCAGCCCGCAACCCAGAGCTGAGGAGACTGTGACATCTGACTTGCAGATCTGTGAGCGAGAAACATCAATGCTTATGATTGTAAGCCACTGGTATTTGGGGGCATTTGTTATGCAATGTAATTGTGGAAATATGCCATAAATGTCCACACTAAAAAATCTCTGCCCTGGTAAGAATTTCATTTGGGTTTATGCAGGCTTCTTTTAAATTCAGATCCTTGTGCCCACCCAATCAAGAAATCAATATCATTCATGACTGAGTGGTAGTCCTTTGTGGGCAAAATTTCATCACCAGAGGTTGCATGAAAATATTCTCTTAAATGTTAACTTAATTAGGCACTCCTACTTAATCATGTTTTAGAGCAATTTTTCATATTTTAAAATTTTATGTAGGCTTTTATGTTTGTTTTAAAAAGACAATTAAATAATGTTTTAAAATCCTATAAGAGTGTTTTGGGTTATATATAATCGACTTCACTATAATTTAGGGAGAAAATAAGTTTCGTAGAGGCTCTGAAGTAGCTCAAAGAAGGTAGTTCAAGATGAGGAGAAGAGAGAGAGGTCTGGAGGCTAAGCTGCCAGGGGCAGTGCTCCCAGATGGCACCATGCCGTGTGAGCAAGGCCCTTCTTACACCTGCTGATTGGAATTCACAACTCCTACTGCCCTAATGGGGTACTAGATGCTAGAACCTCTGCTACGAATGTCCCTACTGTCCTGATCCCAGGAACCTTTGTCATGACCTGTATCAGAAAGATTGTCCTGCTTCCTTATGCTCTTTTCGGAATTAAAGGCTGGGTGCATCTAATTGGTGGTATTAGGTCATATGTCTATATTCCAGCTGCAAGGGAGACTATAACTTCTATCTCAGGAAAGCAAGACTGGAAATGTGGAAAATTGCTGAAATTTAGGAATATTATTCAAAAGAGGCTATTCTGTATAAATCATAACATTTATTTAAAAATCTTTATTGTTGAAAGTATTACACATGTCCCTTTTTCCTCCCATTGACCTCTTCTAGCCCACCATAACATCTATTTTAAAATAACCTTGAAGTACTATTAATAGTATAATTTTAAAAAGGGAAAATGAAGGTAATTTATCCAGTTTTCTTTTTTAGAAAAGGACATTAGAATAAGAGAAAACCCAACAGAACTTCTGGCATTATAGGCATATATTTTTCAACTGGACACTTTCTTCAAAATACCTATACTTCCAAGCAGCAAATATCAAGTAAAAGTTTTCCTTTTACATAAAAATCTCATTGATTTGGATTCCATTTACTCAGAAGTTGGCTATAACCAATTTGACTAAATTGGTTTATCAGTTTCAGAATGTGGCAGTGTTTACAACACCAGGCTAAATAATTGTCAAACTTTAAAACCATCCATTTTTTTTTAATACGATTCTACTTAATTCCACATTTTTCTTTTTCATCAAGCTGACAGCATTATTTGATTTCCTTTAGGGCTTGAAAGTCATAAATCTACCTTGAAAATCTACTGTATAAACTGTTCATTATACAGTAGAGACCCAATTCCCCATTTAGTAATAGGAATGATGTTGAGAACATTTCCTTTGCTGTGGAGAACACTGTTAAATGAACCTGTGAGGAAATACCCCACACTACATCTTGGATGTTAAATTATAGCCCCCGTGTCCCTGCAGAGAAAAGCTGTCACATGTAAGAGTTTGTGTGAGGGATGCTAATTTGTTGTGTGGAGTGGGGGCATAATTGACAGCCAGCATGCTTGGAGCACCAGATGTGTGGCAGGGAGCAGGGTGGGGGGAGGGGAAGAGAGAGCTGTTTGGAGGAGCCCACAGAGTGTGCAGAGGATGGAGCAGACAGATTTGTATTCAGAAAGCTGGAGAGGAGATTGGTAACCTGGAACAGAGGTTTTATGTACTGATGCAGTAAAAAGTAGCCAGCATTTCTTCTGGCCAGAGATTAGTGAGCAAGTCACACTGTGGGTCAGAAAGGAAGACACATTTTGCTAGGTTGGTTTAGGTGGCTTAAACAAAACACATTTATTTCTCACAGTTCTGGAGCCTGGCAAATGCCAATTCGAGAGGCTAGCAGGTCCAGTGTCCAGGAGGGCCTGCTTTCTGGGTCATGGATAGCTGTCTTCTCAATGTGTCCTCCCATGGCAGAGAGATATCTAGTTCTCCAGTTTCTTATGAGAACACTAATCCTATTCATGAGGGCATCACTCTCATGATCTCCAAAAGGGCCGCCTCTCCAAATGCTTTAAAATATGAATTTTCAGGGGATCAGTCCTTAATAGTATTATTACATTCCAAAGCAGATTTTTCTTTCTTTTCTTTCATTTTTAAGCTATTTATGTGCCAGGGACTTCTTTGGCAGTTTAGTGAAGCTTATTGGCTCCCTTTTAGAAAAAATATTTTAAATTGCACAAAATACAATAGAATGGATTGCAAGTAAATACATGATGTTAAAATAGTTATAGAAGTATTGAAAATGAAGTTGTAACAGAATAATAAATAGTTCTTATTAAGGTGCTAAATGAGCATAATTTTAAAGTAATGACGAATATAAATGATACTGTAGGATATATGAATGTTAAATTCTAAAAAACAATCTGTTGGGATTTTGATTGGAGCTACATTGAATCCATATATAAATTTGAAGAAGAATTGATATATTGATTGAATTTTCCAGGTCATGGAGATGATACATCATCTCATTTATTTGGATTTTTACATACTGCTAAACTGTAAAACATGTTTTGAATAATTATCTTTGGAAATTCTTTCCTACAAAAATGGTATTGATTTTAATCCATGTTTTGAAAATAGGTACTTTTTTGACAATATTTGTTTTGAAAAGATTATCGGAGTCTCGTAGGATAAGTACTTATTATGTACATACCCGTCAGAATCACAAATCTGCTTATTTGCCTTAACAGTGCCACTTTAGACGTGGAAAACTGTTCTGGCAGCTAAAATTCTTAAAGGAATCAACATAATGACATTTATTGTAACCTCATACTGATAATATTTAGTATGAAACAGCTGAACAACCTAAATTTATTATTATTTTTTTCAATTTAATATATTTTTATTGATTTTTTTTGCAGTATAACTTATATTTAATAGTAGTACATGTTTTCCTTTCCCCCTCCCCATTATCCTCCCCCCAGACTTCCCTACCCCCCAGCACATGTCCCCACCCACCACCCCTTCCCACCCCAGTGTCTTTCATTCATAGATTATGCTCATTTGCATGCATACAAGTCCTTAGGTTGATCTCCCCCAGCATCCACCTCCCATCCACTCAAGCCTTCCCCCTGTAGCTTGACAGCCTGTTCAATGCCTCCCTGCCTCTATATCAATCACTCTCCCCAGTTTCTTTTCTTCAAAAATATCTTGCCTCTGCATACTAGAAATAAATGTATAAGAACAAAAAATGTTTCAGTCTCAGTTTCAATGTCCAATTGTTCTGAGTCCCAGTTTCAGTGTCAAATAATTCTTTATGTATACATGTCAGCAATGGTATCCAGATGGTGGATACATCGTGGCAATGCAAGATCCATCCTCTCTGGTTTGGTCCTGGGCTGCCTGCAGCCATGCACAGCTGACGACTGCTAGCATGGCAAGGTGTCGTCAGTGTCCCCCATCTCTGGACCATCCTCATGGCTGGAACAGACCCGTCATTTCCTTACAGTCGCAGGAACCCACATGGTCTTGGAGTTGTTCTCTGAAAACACACAAACACGTTCTTGACCAAAAGTTAACAAAGGGATCCTCTCTGCAAAATAGACTTGGGATTCTTATTTTTATTTTTGCCTAAATGATTTTTCTTTGGCTTATTTTGATACCATGTGTGTTTTTTCATGGGTATCTTGCAGTTGGTTTTACAAATGGAATTTACTTTACTGGAGTAAGAATTTTCTAGATGTATTTTACTTACAGGATATTTTTCCTTACATGATATTACCCCACTGCCCCCCCCCCTTTTGATTAGTGGGGGCTTTTGGAAATTTTATCTTGCAGTCTTGGTAATTTTAAATTTTAATTTTTGCACACAAATATGACTGCTTTAGGTTCTTTGGATGTTAGGCAATTTTACAGTGAGATGAACTACTAATAGATTTTTTTAGTTAATGTTTTAGGAAAAGCTTTTTGTCCAGTACACTTAAATTTTCTTGAGTGTTCACTTATTTCACTTGGCCAATCTAAATTAATCTGAAAACTTGATTACTATTTTCCTGTCAATTTTAATACTCAAGCAGAAATCTTAGTTTACCCTGTGAATACTAGTGGAAAGGAATATTTGCAATTTTGAGTAGGTCCTCAGCATTCCTTGTAATAAATTAAATTTAAATATAGAGCAGCTATTGCTGGCCGAGTCTCTGTCTACCACCTGGGTCCCGGTGTGAGTTGTGTGTGGGAGGCGAAGCAGCCGTGGGGGTAGGAGACCTCCCTCAGGAGGGGTGAAAATTCAAGCCCCTGCAAGGTTTGTGGATGAGGATCTGTGCCCCACCTCTGTTGATCTTTTAGTTCTCTCCTGTTGGCCCCTCTGTGACTGTGCCTATCTTAGGTTGTTCCTTCCCTGAGGAATCTTACCCATCTCTGGCTAACCAGCCATCCTCCGGGGCCAAACAGGGTGATGTGAGGTTCAGTTCTGTCTCCTTTGTAGTCTATGTCCCCATGGCCTCCATGTCCAGCACCTGCCTTGGGGTCCCATCGCCTGCTGGCGGGGTCCCGGTACTGATCACATGTCTCGGGAGACCCAGGTTTCTTCTTCAAAGAGGGCCCAGCTCACACCATTGGTCGAGAGACAGATCCATGGTGCCAGCTGCCCAGAGGCTTCAGCCACAGCTCGAACTAAAAGCTCAGGCATCAGCTGTGTGTATTTGGATAGTAAGAAGAGGGTCCCTCTTGGCAAAAAGGGCAAGAGGGGCCAATATAGAATGCTTGGATGCCTTCCCAGTGCCTTAATTTCCTTCTGAAAGGGATTAATTCCTTTCCTATCCTTTTTTAAGTTGCTGCCCAACATTCAAAGAATTAGTTTGTAAGTTTATTTGGGATCATTGTATAATATGCTGTTGTCAAATATCAAATATTATAATGACATTGTAGAATAATATCATGTAAGGGTATTATGGTGTCACGGGAGGTTAAGGAGGGCCTAGCCTAAGGACTGGTGTCCATAGGAGATGACAAGCTCTAGGCCATGTCAATTCAATGTCAAACTAGCTGCCAATTTTTTTTTATAACTTTGTATAAACTTTGTCAGGGATGTAAAAACACAAATTACTCCCCCTTACTCCCATCACCTGCCACTTACCCTGAGGTTTGACATTCTGATGGACTTTTCTCAGTCTCTGGATCCATTCTTGTTCATCAGTCTATGTCATTCATTATATTCCTCAAATGAGTGAGATCATGTGATATTTGTCTTTCTCTGCCTGGCTAATTTCACTTAGCATAATGCTCCAAATCCATCCATGTTGTTACAAATGGTAGGAGCTCCTCCTTTTTTACCGCAGTGTTGTATTCCATTGTATAAATGTACCATAGTTTTTTAATCCACTCATCTGCTGATGGGCACTTAGGCTGTTTCCAAATCTTAGCTATGGTAAATTGTGCTGCTATGAACATAGGGGTACATATATCCTTTCTAATTTGCATTTCTAGTTTCTTGGGATATATTCCTAGAAGTGGGATCACTGGATCGAATGGGAGCTCCATTTTTAGTTTTTTGAGGAAACTCCATATTTGAACAACCTAAATTTAAATAGACTAGTTAATTTATCCATTCAGCAAAGGTTCATTGAGTACATACTATGTGCCATGTATTTCCCCGGGTGAAGCAAGTGATTCAAGGAGGTTGAGTCATCTCTGTGAAAATGCTTCTCAGAGGTTGATGACTGAGAATTGCCCACTGTTTAGCAACATGAAGTTATTTGCCAAAATAGTTTACATGGTGTGGTGAGACAGAAGCCTGCTTGGAATGTGGTCATAACTGGGTATGAGGAGAGAAGTAAGAGCTGTGAGGTTACAAAACTATCTGAGAAGTTGCTGCTATGAAAAGGAGCAGAAAAATAGAGCTCTAGGTGGTATAGTATGTTTGTGTGCTAATAGCAATGGTCCAGCAGAAAGGTAAAATTTGATGATCTAGAGGAGGGGGACTATTTTTGGAGCAAAGTCCTTGACTGGGCAAGAGGGAATAGGACCCAGTGCCTATGTGGAGGGCTTGCTTGCCCTTATCTAGGAGCTAGGGCAGTTAGAGAAGACACAGTCACATGGGCACAGATACAGAAAGGTCGGTAAGGTTTTGGTGGAAAAATGGCGAAGCTCTCTTCTGAGTAGTTTTATTTCCATGATAAATTAAAAATTAAAGTTTTCAGCTGAAAATGACTGAAGGAGTGGATGTAGAATGTTGAGGAGACAGAAGAGTGTGGAAATAGTTTTTCTGAATAGTGAGAAAGTGATGGACTTGGGGCGAGTTGTGGCATTCCCACACAGGGCTGAGGGTCCAGGTGAAATAATCATAAATGAAACTTAAGATCAGACAGTATAGCTGTGTGTGCTTTCTTTTCCACATTGGGCATTTTGGATGTAATTCAGAGTAGGTAAAGTGTTTTACCAGGGTTGGGCTTGCTAGGTAAGTACCACAGAGGGTGAGAGAAGAGAAGTGTTTGAAGGTAATTGCTAAAAGTGACCAAATCATGGACCATAGAGTCTAAATTATATGTGGAGTCAGTGAAGACATGGAGAGCAATGGACAGTAACCTGTCGGTAGGGTCAATGGATTGCAAGTACCGGTGAGGTTAGAGAATTATTGGCATTAAAGCATTAAAAAAAGTGAGTTTAAAAATAAGTGGTAAGTCACTGAATGAGAGGCTTGAAATAGACTTCGGAGGTAGCACAGCTGTTGGCAACAAGCTCTAGATTCTGGCAAAGTGCTGGCAGGCTGAGATGAGTGAAGGACAGAGGACAGTTTGGTCAGGACTGAGGTGAGGAGCCAGGATGTTAAATGCATTGCCTACATGTCGTTGAGATCACTGAGAATGTTGACGGAATGGAAGGAGCAGTGAAATAGAGAACCAGTGGCTAAATGAGGTGACATGACTGATGTGATTGATGACTGTATAAAGGATGTGGTGGGTGTGCTATCCAGGAGCATATACCTTAAAATTGAGTTTGGGAAGAGAGAAGGAAAAACCCTGGAAGCAGCCATGGGCAATTTCCTGGGCCCTGGGAGAAAATATTGCCGTCACTTGAGGGGCTTCCTGGGAAACTGTCCATAAGAAATACCCAGGATTTGGCTAGAGTGAATCCTATGTATGATTCATTAAAGTGGATGCCAGGCCGAAACCAGTTTCGCTCGGTGGATAGAGTGTTGGCCTGCGGACTGAAGGGTCCCAGGTTCAATTTTGGTCAAAGGCATGTACCTAGGTTGTGGGCACATCCCCAGTAGGGGGTGTGCAAGAGGCAGTTGATTAATGATTCTCTCTCATCCATGTTTCTGACTTTCTATCCCTCTCCCTTCCTCTCTGTGAAAAATTAATAAAAAATATAAAAAAAAGAGTGGATGCCAGCATGGGAAAGCAATGATCTTCCTTATAGCTACAGTAATAACCATCCTAAAGATAGTGTCTTTACAATCATAGCAACATTGTATAATACCTTAGAATGTGTAGATTGATTTTTGTCCATTTAATCAGCATTTAGTCTAGCAAATCCTTAAAATGTAATATTAGGAATGAATTAAAAAAGTTAAAATAAGTTTTATTGATTTTAGAGAGACAGAGGAAGGGAGAGGGAGAGAGAGAAACATTGATGAGAAATAAACATTGATTGGTTGGTCCCTGCATTCCCCCTACTGGGACTCAGTCTGCAATCAAGGCAAGTGCCCTGACCAGAAATGGAATTGGTGACCTCTTAATGTGTGGGACCATGCTCAATCAGCTGAGCCATCCCGACCTGGGTAGGAATGAATTTTAAAATTCAAAATAAAAAATGAATTTGGTCTGCCTAAAATAAGACTTCAATATGATAAGTAAATAGCACCATTTTGTGGGGGTGGTGGTGGTAAATATGTTAATTATTGTAAGTATTACATATGTCTCCTCCCCCCCCCCAGTTGACCTCCCCCAGCCACTCCCATCCCCCAGCACATGCCCTCAACCCTCTAGTGTCAGTATTCATAGGTTATGCTTATATATATGCATACAAATATTTTGGTTGATCTCTTACTGCCCTCCCTCTCCCTCTGATGCTTCTCTGTCTCTGGACCTATTTTTGTTCATCTGTTTGTTGTTCATTATATTCCACAAATGAGTGAGATCATGTGATATTAGTATTTCTCAGACTGGCTTATTTTATTTAGCATAATGCTCTCTAGTTCTATCCATGCTGTTGGGAATAGTAAGAGTTTCTTCTTTTTAATAGCAGCGTATTATTTCATTGTGTAGATGTATCATAGTTTTCTAATTCATTCATCTGCCGATAGACGCATAGGCTGTTTCCATCTTAGCTATGGTGAATTGTGCTGCTATGAACATAAGGGTGCATATATACTTTCTGATTGGTGTTTCTGTTTTCTTGAGATATATTCTTAGAAGTGGGATCACTGGGTCAAATGGGAGTTCCATTTTTAATATTTTGAGGAAGCTCCATACTGTTTTTCCACAGTGGCTGCACCAGTCTGCATTCCCACCAGCAGTGCACGACGGTTCCTTTTTTTCTACATCCTCTCTTGACGTTTGTTGATTTGTTGATGATAGCCATTCTGACAGGTGTGAGGTGGTACCTCATTGTCTTTCTGACTTGCCTCTCTCAGAGGATTAGTGGCTTTGAGCATGTTTTCATATGTGTCTTGGCCTCTATATGTCTTCTTTCAAAAAGTGTATAAGTCCATTGCCCTTTTTTAAAAAAATATATGTATTTTATTGATTTTTTACAGAGAGGAAGAGAGAGGGATAGAAAGTCAGAAACATCGATGAGAGAGAAACATCGATCAGCTGCCTCTTGCACACCCCCAACTGGGGATTTACCTGCAGCCAAGGTACATGCCCTTGACCGGAATCGAACCTGGGACTTTTCAGTCTGGAGGCCAAGGCTCTATCCACTGAGCCATTGCCCTTTTTTGATTGGATTGTTTATCTTTCTTTTGTTAAGTTATCTGAGTTCCCTATAAGTTTTGGAGATTAAACCCTTATTGGAAATAACAGTGGCAAATATGTTTTCCCATGCATTTGGCTTTCTTGTTTTGTTGATGGTTTCTTTTGGTGTGCAGAAGCTTTTTATCTTGACATAGTCCCATTTGTTTATTTTCTTCTGAGTTTCCATTGTCCTAGGAGCTGTATTGGTAAAGATATTGCTATGACATATGTCTGATAATTTGATGCCTGTGGATTCCTCTAAGATTTTTATGGCTTCCTGTCTTATGTTTAAGTCCTTTATCCATTTTGAGTTTATTTTTGTGTATGGTGTAAGTTGGTGGTCTATTTTAAATTTTTTTTGCATGTATCTTTCCAGTTTTCCCAGCACCATTTATTGAAGAGACTCTCTTGACTCCATTGTATGCTCTTGCCTCCTTTGTCAAATATTAATTGAGCATAGTGATTTGGGTTGATTTCTGGGTATCATTCCATTGGTCTATATGTCTGTTCTTGTGCCAGTACCCATGCAGTTTTGAGAACAGTGGCTTTGTAATATAGCTTGATATCTGGTATTGAGATACCTCCTACTCTGTTCTTCTTTCTCAGGATTGCTGCAGCTATTCAGAGTCTTTTTTTATTCCAGATTAATTTTTGGAGAGTTCTTTCTAGGTCTATGAAATACGCCCATTAGTATTTTAATGGGGATTGCATTGAATCTATAGATTACTTAGGGTAGTATGGGCATTTTAATGATGTTGATTCTACCAATCCATGAACATGGTATATTTTCCCATTTGTTTATGTTTTCCTTTATCTCTTTTTCAACATCCTGTAGTTTTCCAAGTAAAGGTCTTTTATCTCCTTAGTTAAGTTTATTCCTAGGTATCTTAGTTTTTTTGGTGCAATGGTAAGTGGTATCTTTAAAAAATTTATCTCTTTGTAAGTTCATTATTGGTAAACTAGAGGCCCAGTGCCCCTCAGCCCAGTCTGCACCCTCTCCAATCTGGGACCCCTTGAGGGCAGTCAGAAATCCTTCTCACAATCCAGGACTGCTGGCTCCAAACTGCTCACCTGCCTGCCTCCCTGATTGTCCCTAACTGCTTCTGCCTGCCAGCCTGATCACACCCTTAAACCACTACCCTGCCAGCCTCACTGATGTCTAACTGCTCCCCTGCCTGCCTGTTTGCCCCCAACTTCCCTCTTCTGCTGGCCTGGTCACCCCTAACTGCCCACCCTTGCACGCTTGATTGCCCCAACTGCCCTCCCTTGCAGGACTGGTCGCCCCCAACTGTCCTCCCCTGCTGGCCATCTTGTGGTGGCCATCTTGTGTCCACATGGGGCCAGGATCTTTGACCACATGGGGGCAGCCCTCTTGTGTGTTGGAGTGACGGTCAATCTACAAATTACTCTTTTATTAGATAGGATAGAGGTCTGGTGCATGGGTGGGGGCCAGCTGGTTTTCCCTGAAGGGGGTCCCAGATCAGGGTGGGGATTCCCTTGGGGCGCGGGGCAGCTTGGGCGAGGGTCCCATGGTGGTTTGCAGGCTGGCTAACCCAAGTGACCCAAGCAGAGGCCCTGGGATATGGGATTAATTTTTTCTACAATTGAAACTTTGTAGCCTGGAGCAAAGCCAAGCCTTCTGCTCACTCCGAGGCAACAGCCATTTTTGTTAGGGCTTATTTAAATTCTATAATTGAAACTTTGTAGCTTAGAGTGGAGGCCTAGGTGCTAGAGTTGCAGAAGCTTGGCTTCCTCCATCACTGAGGCAACCCTAGCCTCTGCTCTCTCCAGCTCTGTAGCTGCCGCTATTTCTGTTGAGATTACGTATCTTCTATAATTGAAACTTTGTCACATTGAGTGGAGGCCTAGGCCAGCAAGGGCGGGTGGAAAGCTTGGCTTCCTCCATTGCTAGGGAAACCCAAGCCTCCCTCCTGCTCTAAGTAGCTGCAGCTATCTTGGTTGAGATTTATTTGCTCCTGATTGGCTTGTGGGCATGGATTTTGGGCATGGCTTTTGGGTGTAACAAAGGTATGGTCAATTTGCACATTACTCTTTTATTAGATAGGATATCAATTTGCACATTACTCTTTTATTAGATAGGATATCTATTTAACAAGTATTGTATTGCTTTCTATTTCTGTGAGGTATGTTGTTATTTTTCCTCTTTTATTTATGATTTTATTTATTTGGGTCCTGTCTATTTGCTTCTTGATGAGCCTGGCTAGAGCTTCATCAATCTTGTTTATCCTTTCAAAGAACCGGCTGTTGGTTTCATTGATATTTTGTTGTTTTTTTGGTCTCTATATCGTTTATTTCTGCTCTGATCTTTATTATCTCCTTCCTTCTGATCACTTTCAGGTTTTCTTGTTGCTCTCTTTCTAATCCATTAAGTTTTAGAGTTAGATAATTCATTACCATATTTTCTTATTTGTTGAGGTAGGCCTGTAATGCTATGAATTTCCCTTTCATGACTGCTTTCTCTGTGTCCCATAGATTTTGGATTGTTGTGTTTTAATAGTAATTTGTTTCCAGGAAGTTTTTAATGACTCCTTTGATCTTTTTGATGGCCTAATTATTGTTTAATAGAATGCTATTTAGCCTCCAAGTGTTTGAACTTTTTAATTGTTTTTATTGTAGTTTATTTTTAATATTATGCATTGTAATCTGTGAAGGTTTCAGTCTTTTTGAATTTGTAAAGACTTTGCTTGTGTCCCAATATGTGGCTTATCTTTGAGAATGTCCCATGTGCACTTGAGAAGAATGTTTGTTCCATGGCTTTGGGGTGAAATGTTCTGAAGATGTCAATTAAGTCCATATAATCCAGTGAATCACTTAGAATTGCAGTTTTTTGTTTTTGTTTTTTTTTGTCTAGAGGATATATCCAGTGATATCATGGGTTATTAAAATCCTCTACCATGATTGCATTACTCTCAATCTCTCCCTTAATATCTTCCATAAGTTTTTTTTATGTATTTGGATGCTCCTGCATTGAGTGCATATATGTTTACCAGAGTTATATCTGCTTGTTGTATAAATACCTTTAGTTGCCTTCCTTATCTCTTGTTATGGCCTTCATTTTGAGGTCTATTTGGTCAGATATAAGTATTGCTACCCCAGGTTTTTTTCATTTCCATTTGCCTGAATAATTTTTTTTTCCATCCATTCACTTTCAGTCTGTGTGAGTCCCTTTTTCTGAGATGGGTCTCCTGTAGACAGCATATATATGGGTCATGTTTTTTATCCATTCATTCACTTTATGTCTTTTAATTAGAGCATTTAATCTCTTTTATGTTTAATATTATTGATAGGTACTTATTTATAGCCATTTCTGTACTTTAAGCCTGTGTTCCTTCCTCCCTTTCTATTTATTCTTTTTACAGCATTCCCTCTAGCATGTCTTGCATTGGTGGCTTGGTGGTAATAAACTTCCTTAGCCTTTTTTTGTCTTTGAATCTCCTGATTTCACCTTCAGTTTTCAATCATAGCCAATACTCTATTCTTGAGTTCAGTCCCTTGCTTTACATCACTTTGAATACTTAATTCCATCCCCTGCTGGTCTGATTTGTTTCAGTTGATAGAAGTCATTTGATAATCTAATTGGATATCCCTTATTGGTAACTCTCTGTCTCTTGCAGCTTTTAAGATTCTCTCTTTGTCATTAATGTTTGCCCTTATAATTACTATGTGTCTTGGTGTGGGTTTTTTGGGTTCATCTTGTTTGGGACTCTCTGTGCTTGTGTGGATTTTTTCTTCTCCAAATCAGGGAAGTTTTTTGTCATTATTTCTTCAGATAGGTTTTCTAATCCTTGCTCCTCTTCTTCTTTTCTTTTTTTCTTGCTCCTCTTCTTGTCTTTTTGGCACCCCTGTTATATAAATGTTACTTCGTTTTGCGTTGTCCCAAAGCTCCCTTAGCCTCTCCTCTTGCTTTCTATTTTTTTCTCCAATTACTGTTCAGATTGAATGTATTTTACTGACCTACCTTCTAATTCGCTAATTTGGTCCTTTCCTTCTTCAAATATACTATTGAAACCTTCCATTTTGCATTTTATTATAGCTATATCACTCTTTATTTCCTCCTGATGCTTGCAGAAGTTGTTGATGTTTTGCATTCAGCCAGTTTAGAAACTATAGGGCCCTTACTTTGAATTCTTTTATATACATATATATGGCATGCCTCCGTCTCATTTAGTTTACTTTCTGACAACTCTGCCTTTTCTTTCCTTTGGGCTTGTTTCTCTGTTTCCCCATTTTCCTCTCACCGAAGGGTCTCAGTGCTGAGTTGTGCGGGGCCTGAGGCTGCAGTGTCATGTTTGGCAGGAGGGTCTTGCACTCAGAGACTCCCTGGAAGGCTTAGGGTCTGGGATGTGTGGGGTCTGTGGTTGAAGTTGGGGAGCTGGTGGGAGAAGAGTGTGCTGTGGGAAGGATGGAGTCCTGGTTTCCAATGGTCTGCAGCTGAGGTAGCAGAGTGGCTGTTGTGGGAACCCCTTTTACGTCCTACATGATTCAGGGGAACCCGGTTCAGGTTTGGGTTTCTGGAGAAGGCCGCACACAAATGAATAGAGACTAGAAAAGTATTAATTTGGAAATGGGGGCTAGGCAGTAGTCCAACTCTAGTGGGAGGACTACTACTTGCTCTGGCTTTATCATCCCTTTTATTAAGATTAAGATTATAAGATATACCCATATCTCCCAGGCAGGAAACAGCAATAGAAGCCAATTATTGAATCTATTTAGGACTAACAGGTGGGGGCCACTTCAACCACCAATATCCAGTAGTTAGCTCTGACACTTCAGAGCAATTAAGGTTGGCCAGCCCTTCAAATTCCCTGTCTACAGCTTTCTATCATTAAAAACAATGATTGGCTTCTGGCAGGCTGTAGAGTCCAGAGTGGTGTTTGAGGCCAGACTGGATGTTGGTGAGGCTGGGTTCCTACTCACAACATCTCTCCCCTTCAAGATGGCATGGTTTCTGTGTCAGAGCTGGCTGTTCTGGGAGTGAACACAGCGGTAGCAGGGGCTTCCTATCTAAGAGAGCCCAGTCTGCCAGCCCCTGAAAGTTCTGCAGGATCTGTCACACACACACACACACACACACACACACACACACACACACACACAAGTTCATACACTCCCGTTTTTCTCCCTTACGTACTAACACTCTCTTCCTCACTGCCATCCTGCCAGCCACCATCTTTGCATCCCTCAATATTATTAGCACCATTTTCCCCAAAAGGGGAAATCAAATGAGGTAAGATTTTGTCAATATAAAGTGGATGCTTGGATTTATTATCCTCTTTCTTCCTTTTATCATTCTGAAAAGTATGATTTCACTTTTTCATTCTCATTTGCTTCATTTTAAATTTTCAAGTAAGTTTTGGCTAAGATACATCATAGAAATTAATAATGAAGAAAAATAGTTTTAGGTCATTTATGAAACTGATTTTTTCATTATATTTCAATGATAGCATAGTTCAAGAACCTGTAAATTGTACTTTGTGTGTGTAACTGTATTTTGGTATGTCAAGAGAACTACAAAATTTATTTTTGAGATATGTTTTAGATGTCATTTGATTTAATCTTCCTTAAGCTGTGATTTAGTTGAGTGAAAACAACTGTGTACCAGCACACCTGGGAAGATGGTTGGCTGTCCTGATGCAACATGGAGTTGCTACTGTTATCTAACCTGGATATACTTTGGAAATTTTGAAAGGGAGAGAATAGTTATTAAATTACATTCAGCTTAATTATTTTGCTTAGGTCAACGAGATATATGACATTTCTATTATTGCTGGTTTTACTTAAAAAATTTTTACTTGTTTTTGAATAGGCTAATCTGGTTATTACAAGAGATAAATCAACTTGCGAACTGTAGGACTATTTTCTATTACTGACATACATTATATGTGGGTTATATATATTATTATATGGATTATACATATGTGGATTGCTTTGCATGAATTACATGCATGGTATACATTACATGGTTATATTTTATTCACTTGAAAAAAAATCTAGATGCCAGGACCAGTTTGGCTCAGTGGATAGAGCGTCGGCCTGTGGTATGAGAGGTCCCAGGTTCGATTCCGGTCAAGGGCATGTACCTTGGTTGCGGGCACATCCCCAGTGGTGGGTGTGCAAGAGGCAGCTGATCAATGTTTCTCTTTCATCGATGTTTCTGACCTTCTATCCCTCTCCCTTCCTCTCTGTGAAAAATCAATAAAATATATTAAAAAAAGAAAAAAAATCTAGAAATTATGATGTATGATTATCTCAGATGGGTGTTCCCTTATTTAGCATTTTGCCTATGTTGATGTAGTCTGTTTCCGCCCCAGAGAAAAAGCACCATTCTCAATGCTTGTAATGTCATTCAGTCCAAATATACCAAAACCCTTAATCTAAAGAGATGTGCATATATAATTTTAATTTATTGCACAAATTATTTTATAATAGCAATAATGAAGAAAAAATCTGAAATTATCCAGAGGCCCATTTCCTAAGAATCTAATGCACCAAGATTTTTTTATTTTCTTCCAGGCTTTCTATATATGGCTGCTTGCTTTTTTTTGAAAACATCATTTTAATCATAGCTCACATATGAATCTTTTTATTTAGGGCTTCTCTCCACCCTGAATATTGTTACTTTTAGCATAGATGAATACTTATAATTGCAGACTATATTGGGGAGGTTTGTTTGTTTGTTTATTTATTTATTTATTTGTTTGTTTGTTTATTTTTCAAGTAGAACAGAAAAATTCTATATTCTTACTACTATGACATTTCTGACTAACCAAAGTGAGTAACAGGTTCAGGGAGAAATTTGGCTGAAGATAGTCTGATATTTAATTAGCCATTTAGATTGAAAATTTATGGTAATACAGTTGATGCATGTTCTGGCATTTTATGTGGGGGTAATTTTATTTAAATGTTCCAGAGCTTGACTTAAAAAGGAATATTTTTTGGAACACAGTTTGCTGTGGGGATGGAGTTCCCAGGATCCAGGGTAGACTAAAGGCTTTCTAGAAATGGGAGGCATTTTTTTTAGGGAGAGGGAAGGGCTGTGCTGACAATGCTGAGCAATGCATGGGGACTGATCTTCCAGGGCTCTTTGTAAACTCCAGAATGAAAACAGTGTTTCCAACGTATAAAATGTGCCCAATTTTCTTGCTTAAAAAAGTCGAATCCACAGTATTAGAGGATACAAACTTATCATTGTCAAAAGCTGATGAAACAGCTATTTTTGTGTTGGATTGAAAATTTTTAGCAGTTTGCCTTCTCTCTCAAAGTAATAGTTTTAGTTACATATTTTTATCTTGTTCTATATGAAAAAGAGAAATAACTTTCCATTCTACTAAATTATTTAGTTTTGTTCCTTGGATCCTGTCAAACTGACAACTACATTGTTTAGATAGCTTGGAAACAAATAACTTGTTATTAAGTTGAAATAACATCATGATAGCATCATGATAGTTTGATTTGGAATCAATGCAGAAATCAGTGTAGCTTAAACAAGTTTGATATTAGATTTCAGTTATGTGTTTTTTGTGTATATGTTTTTAATGTAATCTTGACTTTTATATAAGTTTGTAGATTTCTTTTTTTTTTGAAATTAAACTTGTTGGATTTTGAGTGTTTGCCTGGAAAGCTTCGATAATAGAAAGTGCTTTTTTCCTCTTGATAGGTTTTTATTAAAAATTAATTATTGGGTGAGCCATTTAATATTTTTACCTTTTGATAAATGACATGGATTTACAAGATAGATAAATTAGAGTAAATTACTTTCTAAGAAAGTAATTACTGTAAAAGGATTTTAATATCAGCTCCCTGAGGCATTGAAAATGGGGCTTGATTAACTAAAGTATAACTTACAGTTAACCATAAGAAATCAGTATTTCTTAGCATCTGATAGGTTTAGGCATTTTCCCTTTGCTGTGCATATCAAGTGTAACATTTTTTTCTGGAGCTTTTCATAGCAGAGGTAAGTGCATATGTGTCATTAGTTTGTGGCTGGGCTGCCCAGTTGGCCTAGCCAATTTATTATTTTTCTGTCCTTGGATAAGCCAATTACTGTAAGTTCTCTCTGCCCCATATGCATTAGACTGCAGCAGTTATCATGGGATTCCTGTGAATACTTAGGAACAGATATTTTTGGCACATACATATCTTTCCAATTTGAAAACAACTGGTATATTTATTACTATGGAGAACTGGAATGATTAAGGAAAGAAAGTTATTTTTCAAGTTCAGCATTATGGTTAGCCAAAGGTTAATCAGAAAACTGCCTTTACTTAACTGATGATTTTTAAAATAGTTCTAAAGTATGTCCAAATTAAGCCATGGTTAATGTTCAGTGCACAATTTCACATTAGAGCAGAAACATACTTGTGTCTTTTTTTCATTTGGTGAGCATTACAAGCTGTTGCAGAGTAATTGTTCTCACCATATTTCATGGTTAATTACTAGATAATTTTATAGAATGCATCATAAATGTTTAGCATCAATGAGATGTATAGAGATCACTTAATTTTCTCACCTTACAAGTGAAGAAATGTGATTCACAGGAAACCTGCTGAGGTCATGCAGAGTGTTAGGCTTAGCTCCAAGTTTAGAATCTAGGTTCCTTCACCAGCATGACCCATCCCCAGACTCTGTTCCCAGAGGCGGGGGGAGGTGTCTGCCCACTCAGGATATCAACTTCCAGCCTGAGCACTTTTTTTATTCTGTATTAAAATTAGCTTATAGCTAAAACATTCTAGAGAATGTTATGAGGTATTCCTGTGATCCATTTCAATTTCATTGTATATTTGTTCAAACCTATATAAAACTTGGCATTCTTATTTAAGATACTAGAGGCCTGATGCACAAAGATTCATGCAAGAATAGGCCTTTCTTTCCCTTGCTGCTGACACTGGCTTCCATGCAGCACCCGGGACCTGGGCCTTCACTCTGGCTGCTGCCTCTGCCTTCACTCCAGCCCTCCTGCCCTCCTGTAGCTCCCTCTGCTCTCTGCAGCCACTCTCATAGGAGGTATCCTGCCCTGCCCCAGCAGCTCTGGGCCTGTATTACATGCACTGCACAAAGGTTCAGAGTGGCCAGGGCAGGGTAAAACACCTGCATCATTGCCATGGTGATGATGCAAGCGACCCAGCCCAGCTGCCACCATCTTTGTCACATCAATTTGCATATTCCCTCATTGGCTGTGGGCGCTGCCATATTTGTCACAGAGTGACAGTCAATTTGCATATTCCATCTTTACCACCCATTAGATAGGTGAAATGGTTTTAGTTTTTGCCTATTGAATATAGATAATTTTAGATGGAATGATTTTCTTGATATGAGACTTAATTCTTTCTTCTCTAAAAACATATTTTTAAAATATATTTTTATTAATTTCAGAGAAGAGGGGAGAGGGAGATAGAAACATAAATGATGAGGAAGAATCATTGATTGGCTGCTTTCTGCACACTCCCTACTGGGGATTGAGCCTGCAACCCTGGATGTGACCTGACCAGGAATCAAATCTGACCTCTTGGTTCTTGGTTGGCACTCAATCACAGAGCCACAACAGCTGGGCTTGATTATTTCTTTATATGGGCATTTCTAAACAAAACTATGATGAAAAAAGTAAAATATCAAAATGACTATTAAAAAAAGATATTGAGGAAGATTTTTTGTTAAGTGTTAAAAATATTCAAAAGGGTATAGTTTGCCAGTTTTTTTTCCTGACATTTTTAGGATTTTTGCATAATGGATAAAATATTTCAACAGAAACAGTGGGTATAAAAAGGTAAGTCACAGTTATCTGGTTTTTAATCATTTTGTGGAATTAACATCTTCTGAATATTGTTTTAAATAATGTTTTAGTTGTATTATTGTTTAAATAATATTTTAGTTTTATTATACTAGAGGCCCCAGTATGCACGAAATCATGTTTCGAGTAGCTCACTTCAGCTTGTCTCAGATGGCCATCCTCCTGCCCATCAGTGCTAGTAGCTTGCGCTCCACCCTGCCTGTGGAGAGACTCTTTTATGATGTAGATTATTGCTTAAGTGTGCTTATCACCAGCAGCTTAAATAGTGACATCCCAGAAAATTCTGGAAAACAGAATTCTTGTTTTCTTTGAAAAGGGGGACTCTCATCTGAGGAGTTGTTAAAAAATGTTTAAACAATGTTTTATATATCTGTTTTTTTTTTTTTAACATCATGACAGATTCCCAAACCACATGCAGATGGTTTTCAACTAACCACTGTTTAGGATTATCTGAACCACTTTTCTGTTAGTGTGTGTAACCGAGCTTTGATCACAAACAGCTGTGTCAAGCTTAGCCCTCCAGATGAAAGGTATAAGACTGAGAGGAAAGTAATCTGGAAGGCTCTAAAACCCATTTAGATATTTTATAGGATAACAAAATGTATATGAGTATACCAATTAGGATTCCATTTGCGGCAAGTGCCAGAAATCCTATCTGGCATTAGGATTGCTGGCTCAGGTGTCTGAGAAGTTCAGGGGTGAACTTGACTTTAGGGCGGGGCTGCTTATAGGTTCCCAGGGGACCTTTCCATGCCTCAGTTCTGTGTGAACTCCATGCTTACCTCCTGAGGCTGTAAGATGTGCCTCACCTCAGCTTATGTCTTTGAAAGTGCCAGTTAGAGTGAAAGAGAGACCCCCTCCCACCAGTGATGTCACAGGTTCTCTCGTCCTTGGCTGGACATTGTGTTCCTGGCTGAAGGAACACCCGAGAGAGGAGAATGCAGTGTTACGTTAGGTGTGGCCAATTCCATGTCACATATCCCCCTTTGGAAAGAGATGGGGAGACCTGAGTTTTCAAAGGAAGTAAGGCAATGAAAAAAAGAAGGGGTGACGAATACTGGATGTGGTCCAAGAATAACAAATGCTGGTTTGCAATATAGGTGATAGTTCATGTTTTCCACCTTGTAATCATTTTGTAATTTTGCATTTATTGTGAAATGCAATAGTACCCTTTATTTTATAATACTAGGAAGGGAGTGAGACAAACTATTTTCCTGGGTTTGTGAAGCCAACATTAAAATGCTCCCCCCCCCCCTTTTTTTTGGCTTGTATTAGTATTTGAATCTGCTTTGGCCGACTGTCCCTCTAGTGGGACTTAACCTTGAACCATTATGTTTATTTTTGAATTGTAGGTGTTTCTCTCTAGCCAGTGTTCCTGAAAAAAGAGGTTTGAGCTTGTACCCACATGGAAGTCAGTGAATGAAATCACCTGCTGTTAAGTGAGGGTATCCACTGGGTTTTAGTGAGGGAGCTCAGACTAAAAATACGATGACGCTGAGGCTTTCACGGAATGTTTTGAGCATAGTTCTGATCAGACTTGGGAAAAGATGAAATTCTTGCCTACTGGAAGAGAAATATAATAAATTTCAAATATGTTCAGTGTATGAGATAATTCAAAAAGTATTGAGACTTATATAGAAAATGACAATTGCTAACAAAGGAGCAAGAAGGGCCAATGCTGGGGCTAATCACCAGCTAAGCCTCTCCAGGTGCCTTTTCTAGAATTCAGGGTGGTGTTGGCTGTGTGGTCACAGTCACACTGGCCTTGAGATATGAGAAGCTCTCTGCATTTCAGTGGCCCCTGATGACAGTTTGCAGAGGCTTTGGGGAGCACGAATACAGAATGGAGACAGGGGAGGGATGTGACCCAGGAGACACGCAAAGGTCCAGTCACAAAGCTTTGGTGTCCACCCAAGAACAGTGCAGTGACACGGAAGTCCCCAGGTTTACAGTGTGAAAGCTCACATTGGGTGCAGATTGCTGAGGAAGTAGGACAGGCAGGGGACAAGTAGGAAAGTTCTGCAGCCATCCAAGTGAATGGTGGCCGGAATGTGGCAGTGGCAAAGGGAATGGAGACCAGAGGACTGGATTGGGATAGTAAGGAAAGAAAACCATTAGCATTTGCAGCTGCGAGTTGGGTGGGATGAAAGAGAGGAAAAGAAATAAGAGGAAGTTGAAAACCTGGGAACCAACTTTATGTAGCAATGTCATGAACAGGGGAAACCAATGGTCGGCAAACCTTGGCTCGTGAGTCACATGCGGCTCTTTGGCCCCTTGACTGTGGCTCTTCCACAAAATACCACGGCCTGGGCGAGTCTATTATGAAGTGGCATTAGAAGAAGTTTAAGTTTAAAAAAATTGGCTCTCAAAAGAAATTTTGTACTGCTGATTTTTGGCTCTGTTGACTATTGAGTTTGCCGACCACTGGAATAGACTAACAGTACAATTCATTTTATACTAATTGTAAGGTTCTACGCCGCCGTGAGAGAAACTGCAGGCGGGGAGTCTGAATGAGCGAGCGAATTGATCAGGCTTTATTGGGGGTCTCCGGGTGGGTTCACAGGCTTGGGGGTAATGGAACCGGGGAAGCCGCCCCCTGTGACTGGGGCCAGGGGAAGGGGAAAAGAGGGGACCCAGCCGGACCTCCTCCCGGACTGCCTGGGAGAACAGTCCGGGAGAAAAGGTGCCACGTGGCGCACTGAGGCACCTTTAAATGCCGGAACAGGCAGGTTGGGCCCAGGACGGAATGGGAAGGGGTGGGACACAGGGCACTCTGGTATGTGATTGATTGGTGGCTCAATGTCTCTGTCAATTACATAATAACTCCTCCCACCAGTTGGGGAGGGTACCTATCACTAATAACCTGCATACTTTTCATTTAGAAAAGTAAAAGGATTTGGTGCTCTGATTATAGAATTTAATCCACATGAGCCTTTCTTGGGACTGGGATTAAAAGGTTACAAAGATGGGGAATTTAGGGTTGAACAAATTTAAATTTAAATCTTAATTCAGACCTGTCCTTTAACTGGGGGATTGCCTAGCTGATGACATATATATTTTATATTTTGTTCTTTAATTTCTCCTGCAGTGTCTAAGAAATGTTGGGAGCCTTTTAAACTGAAAAAACAAAAAGACCAAAAAAAACAAATAACACATACCACATATTTTAAAAAGAATTTACATTTTATGTTACACATAGTGATTTAAGATTAAATTATATCAGATATATTGATTCTCTTTGGGCAAATACTATTTTCCCTCTTCTTAAGCAAATAGAAGAGATGAACGAGGAGATTTGGCTTGAGTTCCAGATAAAACGGGGGATATAATTATTCCTTGCATTGTAATGCTGAATTAAGCAGGGCTGCCTCAGAACCTGACTTACTGGATTACGGCAAAGGTTGGTTGGCAGGGAACTTTCAAAGGTTCTATTCTCATGCTTTGCTCCATTTGCCTTTCAAGTTTAATGCTAGTTGGTGCAGACAAACACTACAGATTCCACAATGTTTTTCACCCCTGGTGAGGGGCCCTGTGTTTGCTTCAGTCTCAGGCAGAGGAATTGGAGCAGCCAGTGGATCTGGTGGAATTTGTCTTTATCTGGCTCCAGCTCTTCCCCCACCTCGTGCTCTGGGCCTGGGTGCCCACCGTGGTTCTCTCCTCTCCTGCAACCCTAGTCTTGTAGCTCCTTGTGAGAGCTGTTATCAATTTCAGTGGCTATGGTTTGTTTCCTCTATTTGTACTATAACTAGAAATTTGATAGGGTTATGTACCAGTCAGTTGATTTAGATGTCAGGTCTAGATGCAGCAAATCAACTCTGACAAGTCAAACATCAGTGCAAAGGGTGGGGGTGGGGTGGGGCAAGGAAGACCTACAGATAGAGGAAAGAAAAATGCCTTACAGCCTCACTTCCTCTTTCAACTTGAGGTCGGTACCTTAGACTCTTTAACTGGTCCCTTGCTGAGTGAATGTGACATAGGGACTTCCGGCTTTATCTGCAGGACAATGACTTGGAGGCTGCTTTTGGAGGGCTGATGCTGGCATTCACAGAGACCTGACTTTGGGTGTTCTGCTAAAAACATCTGGGTCTGGAAACTTTATTTTGACTGAAGCTGAGATTAAGGTCTCAGAAAACAAGATTTATTAATGCCAGAGTCAGTTTACATCCATGTAACAGAGAGCCTCGTGTCTTTAGTAAGCTCTGCTCCTTTCTTTAGGTGAGGTGAGGGCCCAGTGCTTTGCATACCTTTGTCTCCCCAGGTTCCGCAGTCGAGCAAGGATTTGATGAGTTTACTGGTTTGCCAAACAGTAAACCCCTGATTTTGTGGACCTCGATTTAACAGACTTAATATAATGGACAAATGCCGCTCCGTTTGTCATATGTGAAGATTACCATCCTGTTAATTTAAAAATTCTTTTAACCAAGATTTGCTTATAATTAAAATCAACAGGTTTTTTTTTTTTTGTTATTCAGTGTTTTTTTAAACAAATTTTAGCAAATAGGCCATATGTTGGAAAACACACTAGTAATTTCGCTGACATAAATATGACATATCTACAATTATAGTCTACATATTTAAATCCAAGAGCCACCGCTTGTAAACAGTGCTCAGCTAATGATTAGTATGTGATCACACCACACACAGAGTGGTCATTTGCACACTCCCTACTGGGGATCGAGCTGAAACCTGGGCGTGGGTCCTGACTTCTTGGTAGATGGTCAGACGCTCAGCCAATTGAGCCAAATGGCTGGTCTGCAGCAGTTTTAACTCGTGCCTGCCATGTTCCCACGCGCACTGAGTCTTGTCCCAGCAGTATGCATTTGTTTATGGGAGGTGACTGGTGACTTATTCAGTATAAATTTGAAATTATGGTAACACATATAAAAAACTTCTGTGAATTAAACTTTTCATGCATATTTAATTTTAATTAGACAAACATGTCTACATAAATAAAAACAGGTAAACTAATTTGTCAATTTTTTAAACATGCACATTTGAAAAACCTACTTTATTGTGTATAACGGACTTTCAACTTTAAAGGGCACCCCCTCATCTGAATTAGGCTTCTATATCGCGGTTTTACAGTACTGTCTTTTGAGTGAGTCAGTCAAGCCTGGAATTAATAGGTTTAAGTTTCTTAGAACCCTTTTATTTCTTTCTTGATTGGTCAAATAACAGTACCTCTGAGCTTTCCCAATATCAAAATCTCTTTACAGCCCACTTTGAATATACCGGGTGGGGCAAATAGGTCTACAGTTGTGAGTTCTCGAAACACCAAGTTTATTCGTTTGTTTTTTTTAAGTTCTCACCCGAGGATATCTTCATTGATTTTTTTTTAAAGAGGGGAAGGGAGAGAGAAAGGAAGGGAGAGAGGAAGGGACGAAGGGACAGAGAGAAGCATCAATTAGTTGTCTCCTATATGTGCCCTAATTAGGGGTAGAACCCAAAGCCTAAGTATGTGCCCTGACCAGGAATCAAACCTGAAACCTTTCATGGAATGATGCTCTAACCAACTAAGCTACACTAGCCAGAGCCTGAGTTTATTCCTATATTATCATTTATTAACTAGGGGCTCTGTGCATGAATTTGTGCACCTTGAAAGGAACTGTGGGCCTGGAGGCTGCAGTAGGCACAGGGGTGGGTCTTGGGCCAGCTCCTCCTGCCATGCCCCCAGTCCCCTCTCTGCTGGCAGGCCCCTCTTGCTGCCTCCACGTCCACGCGCTGAAAGTGGCAGACCTGTTCGCACCAGCTGATGGTGCAGAGCAATTGAGGCAGGCACCAGCAGCAGGTGCGAGTTGAGCTGGGGCCATCAGTGGGTGCAAGTGGCAGCTGCTGCCCCAATCACCCCTCAGGAGCAGGGGGAGGTGGAGAAGCTCTCAGGGGCGATTGGGGTCAGCAGCTGAAGCTCACACTTGCTGACAGTTCCGAACGAGCCATTGGGATCAGTGCTGGCAGCGAGTGTGAGTGGGGCTGTGGCTGGCAGCTTTTGAGAGGTGGCTGCCAGCCCCAGTCACCCCTCAGGAGTAGGGACCAGTGCCAGGCGCCAACAGCAGGTGTGAGTGGCGGCTCTGGTGCTGGCTGTGGGTGTGAGCAGGAACAAAGAATTTTCAGGAACCACCAGAGGCTCACCCTGATGACAGTGACCGGTGCCCTGCCTTGGTCAGGCACCCCCACTCACATGCTCCACTATCCCGCCATGGCTGACGCCTGCAATATTTCGTCAGCATGTCATAGTGACTGGTTGTTGGGTTGTTCCAGTTGTTCTGCTGTTCAATCTATCTGCATATAAGCCTTTTATTATATATAGGATTGTATAGGATTATTGCATGACTTTTCATACTCAAACTCTAAACCTACCTTTGCCCCACCCTGTTTAGCTTTGCCTTAGAATCTTCATGAGCAGAAAATCCATCATTTGCCAGTGGTAGGTTGGATAGGAAGTAGTTTCCCCAGTAATGGTTAACATGCTGCTGGTATTTTCCCACTTAGTTTTGTGAAGTTACAAAATGAATGTGAAATCACTGATCAGCTGCCTTCTGCATGCCCCACATTGGGGACTGAGCCTGAAATGCAGGCATGTGCCGGACTGGGAATCGAACTGTGACCTTCTGGTTCATAGGTCAGTGTTCAACCACTGAGCCGTGTTGGCCACAGTGAATGAAAGTGTTCAAGTGCAGCTCATCTTGACAGATTTCAGTATACTCTATATGCACAATTCAAAGAAATAATGAATTTATATTCAGGGTAGTTTTGTTTGAGTTTATTTAAAGCAACGAAACACACACAATCTCTATAATAGCTCTTGCTACTGAAGTATTGATGGTGCTGACAAAGAGAAAACTCAGACCAGATGGTTTCCAAACAGTGGAACCACCTGGCTCTTTGGCAATGCCAATTTATTCCTGTTTCTCAAATAGCTGTACTTTCACAGACTGTGAAATCTATAAGTGAGATGTTCACGGGCTCAGGAGGCTCAGGCAGAACAACATTCCAAAACTGGGATTATTAGGGGAAATTAAACACTTATCCACGTCAACTCAGACTGACCCCTCTCTTCTACTTCCATTACTTTCAGAGTACCATTTTTTTCTTCTTTCTCTTTGTAACTACGAAACTCAGTTCTTTACTTTCACATTGCAAATAAAAAAAAAATATTGCTTCTTGCTATGTTTATTCTGGAAGAAAATTTGTTCTTTGGGGAAAAGGAGTCACCCAGAGCCTGAATGAATTCAGACCGAAGGGGAAACTTTCTGCGAGGGAAGAATATAGTCATTGCATGTGTAGCACCACAAAATCCCACTGAGTCATGGAACTTGAAACTTCATAGAAATACAGCCAAGATAATATATTAATTGATATGCAGATTTATGCAGTAATCTTTCCAATTATAATGTTAAGTTAAATGTTGGGATTTTCTTAGATTATTTAGTATCTAATTTTTCATGTTGGAAATCAGTCAATTTAAAAGAGAAAATACTGAATAATCAATAGACTTTTCTCAGTTGGTGCTTGAGGATGGCAATCATTTTAAAGCTTCAATTTGAAGTACTTACCCTATGTTTTTACTCACTCATTGATGTATACCCACCGAGCATCCAGTTGGTAGTGTGTGAAATCATTCAAGGTCCAATACTGGCCAGTGTCGGTAACATGAAAGACAATTTAAGCATTACTTCAGATATTGTGCACACTATTGTTTAAATTCTAGTATTTTAAAAGAAATAATTGTATATTTTTGTTAAAATTACATCTCATTCTAAGTGAAAGTCTTCGAAGTCTACAAAGCGTTTAAATTACTATCTTATAGCACGACAGGCTAGAAGAGAGCAAAAGCTTTCAGCATAGAAGTGGATTTGAATCCTGACTCTGCTGCTCACCAGAAAGTGATGCTAAGCTTGTGTCTTCTCCATGAACCTGCAGTTTAGTGTACTAATTAGGATGCAAGGGAAAAAGAACCCAAATTTTTGGCTGCAAGGGAAAAAGAACCCAATCATCATTAACTTGAACAAGATGGTAATTTTTTGAGGATATTAGGGTACAAAAATTCAAGGGCAGGAATGTGCTTGTTTGGGCCTTAGGAAAAGTGGGAATCAGGACTTATATGCCACAAGACCAGGACTCTATTTTTGGCAGGTGAGGTGCATCTGCCTGCTGTATTCTGGGGGTGGTGAACCTGGCTGTTGATAGTTCTCAAGTTTTAAGTCATAGAGTTTTAGTTACCAGAGGGAGAGACTCACGTTACATTTGGGTCCTCACTCCCCAATCCCCCAAACATCTCGAATTGGACTAGCTTAGGTCAGATGACTGATTGTCTCTGGGCCAATCAAGTGGTGGTTAAGGAAGTGTTTTTTTTTTTTTTTTTTGAAAAATGGTGCCTCTTGGGCCAACTGTAATGGAGGGAGTGAGGCATGGGACTATTACTAGGAGGAAGGAGGTTTTGGGTGGGCCAAACAATAGGTTTCCTATTGAGAAACTAAATTTTTCATATATAAAAAATGATAAAATTGATATATCTTTTATGGAGTGGTTTTGAAGGTAAAATAAGTTAGTCTGCCAAATGTCTAGTGTAACATTTGATATCTTGTAGTTCTTTAATAAACCATAGCTGCTATTACCTAGCAGGGAAGGAACAAGCCAGCATTTCTCAAAACTCACACTAGTAATCACGGTGAAACTCTGAGAATCCATTATTTTCCACTTCATTCTTCAGCACTTCCAATATATTTATTTCAAATAGTTTCTTCCGTGAATTAGTACTAGGTTTCTAGTTGTAACATAGATATGTTAGTAACCTGTTGACATTTCTAGGAGTTGTATATTTTAGGTAAAATTTTGTATTAAGGATTTAATCTTGAAAAATTTGTATTAAAAGCCTTGCTGAGATCCCCATGGTGTTCTGTGTGGTGAGCCAGCCTCATGGAAGCTACTCTCAGTGTCATTTGTGTGTACACTAAGTGTACTGCATTTTGGTTTATTCTTCTTTTGCATTGTTTTCCTTTATCAGTTTGGTAGAAGTGGAAGGAGCATTTTCTTATAGAAAAACAGTCGGTGTTGCTTGATGGATAATGACATTGAAGTGTAGAAGGGTTGTTAGGACCAATTTTAAGTGACATTATCAATCTGTTAGGGAGCAGGCATGTGGAAGAAGGGAGGGATCATCTGTCACCTTCATCAACTGTGACTCTGAGATGGAGGGCGGGTTATTTTCATTTTCATGACAGTTTCGTGTTAGTTCAGCTCTGTTTGTTTACATTTGCTTGAGTTTGATTTTACCCTTATTTCTTTTCTTTATCAAAGTTTGGATGTAGCTTTCTTTCCTGAATTACTAACTCCCTAATTCTTTTTTTTCCTAACTGAAAATTATGCATTTCTTAATAGTTTATAATGAAGACTGTGCACACAGGAATGTTCCCTGTTGTAATTTATTATATTCTGCTTAATTTAACCTTGCATGATATTTTCTGGTTCAAAATAATTTCAATATATTCCACTCTATGTGTGAATTAGGCTATTTATATTTTAAAATTATAATCATGTAATGGGATGAGGCTGGCTTTCTCGAAGGGATTAATAGCTGAGAGAACACGTGTCCAGAAATAAAAATTAATAAATCATCTGAATTATTAAATGTTATTTAAAAATTAACTTGGCAATAATAGAGCAGCAATACTCAGGCTCTGTGAATCCATTATTCTCCAGGACTACATAGAGTATTAGAATACTAGTTGTTTTTGTCTCTGCAGTACCTGATGATACTTTAGTTTCCTGAAAAAGATAATCATCATCACCAAATACATAATTTGCTCCCCAGAGTAATTTATAACTTACAAGCAGAATTTGGTGGATTAATTACATTTTTATATTGTGAAATTCTTGGTGAAAATATGCAGTATGTGTATATATTTTAGGCTCTCATTTTCTTTATTAACACAGGCAAGATTTTTTTGCTTTTAATCAATGTTCACCAATACTACAATTTTAGCAATGGCATTCTTCCTTCTGGCCTGATTCTTATTAATTGAAACTTTACATAATCACTTTGTTCGAAAGAAATACCCAGGAATACATTTTGAATGAAAAATGTGGACTGTGTTAAGCTTTTCTTTCGGTGATAATTTTTGTCCCTTTTGTGACATCACAGAAACCATTACAGAAAATGAATTAGTTACAATTTGAAGTTATGTAGATCTTCTGGAATGCTCTACATAGAAATATTCAGTTGGTTCCATTTCCCTCTCTGTTTTATCTTATTTGTGTTCAGTTTATTATTTTTATTTATGCATTTTTCATTGTCAGACAAAATGAAAGATAATGTCTAGGGAGATGCCAGAGAGAGGCTTCTGCCCCCTATTAGCTCCACAACCTCCTCAAACTCCTTTCCTTTGTTGATAAAATGGGCACTAAAATGTATATGAGAGATGATTTCTCTGAAGGTAATATAGGTAAACCATATTTTAATTTTCACTTAATTTTTAAATGTATATTCTCTTTTTGTCCAAAGAAAGCTGAAAGAGCTCCTGAGTGCAGGAGGCACAGGGTTGGCCCATGTGGTAGGATATATTCTCTAGATGTTCTCAGTACAGCTCCTGGGATGTAGTAGACACTTAATAGATGTCAGGCATTATTGTTATCACATTTAATTCTCACAAAAGTGCTGTCAATATGGTACTACAATTATGCTCATTTTGTGCATGAGTAAACTGAGACTCAGAGAGATTAAGTAACTTGCCTAACTTCACACAGCTAATAAGAGTTGGAACCAGAGCCCAGGACATGCTTGTCAAATTCTGAGCTTGAGCTATTAACTCATAAGCTACTTGTAAGTGTCTTAGGGGTGATTTTTAATTATCTTATTGAGAAATTAATTAAGATATGCCTTATTATGCATTTAGAATATTTATTTCAAATGAAACTTGAGACTTCACTGTTTTTAACTGAAAACAATTCAGTTAAAGTAAAGGGATTCCAACTGTGATAAAGTTGGATTGTGAATATGCATAGAATGGACAAATCTGTAAATATCAGTAAATACCTTAGCAAATGCAGTGAGAAGCTATAATTTAAAGACTTAGAAATCTATGAAAATTAGTTTTAATGCTTTTTAATTATGTTTGAAAAGGCAATTAAGAATTTAATTTTAGTTAATTAACCATACATTTTCAAATTATCACATTAATTGATAAAAAAGCAAATTTGCTTTTTGAGCTCATTTGACTTAACGTTTGTTAAAATTAACTTCACCTCAAAAAAAGCTCTTAATCAGATTTTTCTTTGTAGTTGTTTAATTTCCATGTAGCATGATAAGATTAGCCAGTTTTCTGCCTTTTAGACATTAAAAATACAAAACTAGATAGAAATCAATCATGAAATAGTTATGAAGCTTTTAATACATTCTTAGCACCAAACAAAATGCGGTGAGATAGAAAGAAGCATATGATTCACGTTCTCCAGTACTTTAAAATCTACTGAACTGTGTAAGAGAGTACACAATTGAGTGCTGAATTTTGCAGACCAGACTAAGAATTTTGCATGTAGTCTAAAAATGATACCAACCTCATAATCTACTCTTGACGAAATGTAAAATATCCATCATGCCACGAAAGATAATAAAATTGGTATTGATTTCATGGTAGCAAGTGGAGACTTTGTGTGAAATAAAGGGGAAAATAACATGTACCAGTTATAAATATGTCTCTAGACTTTAAGTTTCCATTAAAGATACCCTGACAAAGTAAGCTGCTTTAAGGCTAAATGATATTCTCCTTTTGTTGACCCTCTGGCCCTACATTCTTCTTAGCCATCTGGTTTATTATGATTGGCCAAGGATCCCCTCCCACTGTTACTGTTGCTCACTATTCCATGCATGGAATTTCTTTTGCAGCACCCTCTCACCCTCTCTGAATTCCTATTTTTCCTACCTTTTTGCCTCAGTGCAGTGTTTGCCAATATATTAGTATTTAAATGGCTTCATTGAAATGAAGAAACTTAAAGTGACTAACTTTCTGCATAGGGATATCCACTGGCTCACTCGCTATTTACAAAAACCCAACTCTTTGTCTTTATCTGACTGAAAATATCAGCTGATTTCTGGTTCTCATCTTCTCTTTCTATTCTCTTGCTCATTACATTGGTTTAACCTCTGGGTACTTAGCTTCTCCATCTGGGGTTTTAAAACTCTGCCCGTGCTTTCTTTGAAAATTACTGTAAAATATTTGGTCAGTACAAAATAATATATGGAGTGTACATGAAAGTTTTACAGTGTGACAATAAAAGGATCGCATGTGCATTTACTTTCCAACTTAAGAACTTGAACATCACCAGGAACGGGGAGGCTCCTCTTCCATGAGCAGCTCTCATTATTCCTCTGATGTCATGCATATCAAGTCCCTTTCCCTCCATTTATTTACCATGTATGTATGTATTCCTTGCTTTCCGCCCTTCAACAAAATGTTTCTGACATTCATCCATGTGAGTCATGCAGCTGGAGCTCATTTATTTTTATTCCTGGATAACATTGCATTGTATGAAAATATACTAATTTGTTCATTGTCCTGTGATGGATGTCTAAGTTGTTTCCAGTTTTTTTAATACAATTGTGTTATCATGGACATATTGGTCTATGTCTCTATGTGCTCATGGTCAAAAGTTTCTTTGGAGAGGAGCATAGTTGGGGCTGGAGCTGCCGAGCTATAGGGTGTGTCCATCTTTGACCTCATTGCTGACTCATATTTAATCTCCTTTCAATTTATTGTTCAACAATTTACCAGTCTCTGGTTCCATTGACTTTTTTAACAACACACGGCTTTTTGCCCTAGAATGGCCTGTTTCTTTGGTGGCTTTAATTTTCCACATCCTATCTAATAAAAGAGTAATATGTAAATTGACCATACCTCTGATCAAGCCACACCTACAAGCCATGGCCACCAGCCAATCAGGAGCTGGACCGGAGCCAGCCAGTGAGCACGTGGCCCCCAAACAGCCAGTGAGTGCATGGCCCCTGGGGCCGGGCAGTCGCCGGCGGCCAGGGCTAAGGCTAGGGCTAAGGCCGGGGCCAGAGGTGGGGACGGGCAGAGCTGAGGCTGTTGGCATGCACGTGCCCCCTGGAGCTGGGCCGTCGCCGGTGCTGGGGCTAAGGCCAAGGCTGGGGCTGGGGCGGAACCAGCCATTGGCCCATTGCAGGGCGATGGCTGGATGCTCAAAGCCTAAAGCCTCTGGTGAGCGGTCAGTAGGACATCCCCTGAGGGCTGCCAGTATGTGTGAGAGGGCAGGTTGGGCTAAGGGATCACCCACCCCCAGTGCACGAATTTTGTGCACAGGACCCCTAGATTATTTATATTATTATTATAATAGTAACATTTATGGTACTTGCAGTATTTGGGGGCAAGAACTGACATCTCAGAATTAGAAAATAATTCATTTTGCAGCTCTGCTCACTATTTTGTCACTGTGAGCCTTTTTCTTATGCTGGGCTAGCAGCACCCTGGTTTCTAGTATGAACTTCTGAGTGTTGCTTGCTGATGACTCCAAACACAAAATATCGCTGCACACACACTTTGGTAGAAATGATAATATTTAAGTAACACACGTAATTTGTTTAGTAAGAGGGAGGAAACTAATATTTGCTAATGACCTGCTAAGAGCATATCCTTGCTTGACCTTTCACATGCCATTTATGTTAACCCTCTGAACATTGTGTAACATATTGCTTTTCTTTTTCCATTTTATAGCTGGGGATCAAGAGTGTTAGAGAAATTGAGCAAATCAAGACCACAGAACAAAATTAGGGTTTAAATTCAGGCCTTTCGACTCTTGATTTAGGGTTCTAATCTATAGTACAGGAAGAGAAATATTTATTTGTGTCTGTATGTACATATGCAGATACATACATATGGATTATGTCAACACTAGGTAGCACTCAGTATTTGAAATATATTTTTATGGTACTTTTGAAGAAAAATATGGCAAATCCTATGGCCTGTTGTATATATTTCTTACATTTGACTTTAAGAATGCATTTCAATGTGCCTTTATAAAATTTTTGAAGGGATAAGCCCATAAAAAACTAAGACTGCATTACTTTTCAGGTAGAGTACATTCTCCTTCTGAACTCACAGTGGCAACTTGATTCTGCCCTGCCTCCTCTTGTCTTCTTCCTGACCTATTCTGACTAGAGTATGCTGCTCACCTGGCCATCCTAGAGGGGAGAGGGTTGGGGAATGTGTGAGAAGGGTTCAGGGATTAAGCAAAGAAAAAATATCATGGACACAGACAACAGTATGGTGATTTCCAGAGGAAAAGGGAGGTGGGGGGAAGTAGAAGGTAAAGGGAGGTAGTTGGGGATGGAAGGAGACTTGACTTGGGGTGATGAACACACAATGTGATATACAGATGATGTGTTGTAGAATCCTATACCTGAAATCTGTATAATGTTAGTAACCACTGTCAATCCAATAAATTCAATAAAAAAGGCAGTATTCCTTTCTCACTTCCTTTCTAGCTTCATTTTCACCACTAACATACCATTTATTCAGCTTATACAGACCTTGTGTCTTCTATTTCCCAGGATAATGTAAGCTTCCATAGGTGTGGGATCATTGACCCTTTCTTTGCTGTATTGTTCCCACACTTGGAATAGTATTTGGCACTAGTAGGTGCTCAAAGGATTCAATAAATGAACATTTGAGGAGGATATTCCAGAGAATGGCATTCTGAGAATATCGCCATTATTATTTATGGTATCATTATGAGGTACTTTTTAACAGCAGAGTAAGCAAGAGACGAGATGATAATTTTATATCCAGTGCTGAAGCCTAAGGTAAGAAAAGGTGTTTTTACTGAGGAAAGGGAAGTTCCTAAGAGAAATTTATAAGAGGCTCAATGAATACTTTGAGTTAATGTTGGATGCTTATATATAAAAGCACTTGCTATGGAGTGAACGTTTGTTCCCCCTGCCCTCTGCCTCCCGCCCCCGTGCGCCCCCCGCCCCCAATTCTTATGTTGAGACCTAATCCCCAATGTGATGGTATGAGGAGGTGGGTGCCTTTGGGAGGTAATTGTGTCATGAAGGTGGAGACCTCAGGTGGGATTAGTGCCCTTCTAAAAGAGACCCCATAGAGCTCCCTCACGCCTTCCACCAGTTACACTGGTCTTTGAACCAGCTTTGTATTTTACCAGATACCAATCTGTCAGTGCCTTGGTCTTGGACTTCCCAGCCTCCAGAATTATGAGAGAGAATTTTCTGCAGTTTGTAAGCCACCAGTCTATGGCTTTTTTTTATTATAGCTGTCTGAATGGACTAAGATGGGAACTATGGCCTGCAGTTTATTTCCAAATATGATCTAGATCTGTGTTTTTTAGCTAATTTCCTAGGTCTTTCCCCTTCACCAGATGCTGCAGCCAAATGGATCCATTTTCAGTCCCTGAATATGAGGTTCCTCTCTTACATCTGGACCTGGGTCAGACTTTCTCCCTCTCTTTCCACCCCTCCTCTTTCTTCCCTTCTCCGTCACATCCTCTTTTTAAATCATTTGTTAATTACTCCCATGGGCCTGGTGTTATGCTAGGTTCTGGGATCACAGTGATGCATAAGATTCAGACCTTGTCACCAAATTCCATGTGTTCTAGACCCAGTAGAGAGCTAGGATTTAAGTGGGTGCAAGTGTAGAAAAGAGAGGCACTGACTAATGCCTTGAAGGCAGTAATGATTGACTGGATGGGCTGGTGGTTGAGTTGGTACTGAGACTAAATAGGTTTGGTTGCGGATATCACCGTTAAAAGAATTACACATCTAAAATTCTGCAAACCATTTAAGAAAATGATTGTATCCTCTTCAATATATTTGAGGCAAGTCCAAATAATGATTCTTATGTGTCTTGTGAATGTGGAAAGGGCTGTTAAATGGTAATTAATTTAAAAATTATGATTCTAGGATTTAATGGTTTTTCTTTTCCATTCTTTCTTAGAAAATTACCATTAAAAATAACCCTCAAACTAATCACAGAAACATGTGCTTGTGCTTTCTCTGAAACTGGTATTAATGATGAAAGAACTTGGCTTATAGTTTTTCTTCTTAATTCTTCATGCCTGTTGCTATCATAACCTTCTGATCATTCTTTCTTTTACTGTTTTACTATTCTGTGCCCTAGTGCCAACTTCAAACAAAGCTAACTGGCCTCCCTGCTTAGTTGTGCATAAAACACCAAGAATGTACTGGTGTGTGTATCTTCACATGTGATAAGAGATTGAGGGTTTGAATGTTAATTTCATTTAGCACTTAAAAAATATATAAACTTTTAATGAGAGGAAGGGAGAGGGAAAGAGAAAATGAAACATCAATGACAAGAGGAACCATTGAACGACTGTCTCCTGCATGTCCCCTACGGGGATCGAGCCCCCTGACATGTGTCCTTGACCAGAATCAAACCATGGACCCTTCGGTCTGCAAGCTGACACTCTATCACTGAGCCAAATCAGGTAGGGCCATTGAACATTTTCTGTGGAAGAAAAAAAAAAGGGTGATAAAGGCCTTTTATTTAGGGAAATAAAGTAAGGGTTTTAGTACTTTTATAAATTTAAGTAAAAATATGTACAGAAAATTAGATATTTTAAAGCTTAAAGTAATGAGACTATATTTTTTTTATTTGTTGTCATCTGGGATTTTTTTTTTTCTATCAAGCTTTTCTTGTGAAAGGAAATCTTCCAGTGGTTTAAAGTACAATAATGCCTGAAAGAACGGAATATTTAAATACAGACAACACTCAGTCATTCCATGCTGAACTAAGGAAACTTGTAAAATTTATACTTAAAATTATACTTACTGAATCATATCTTTATTAGCTACCTTAAATGTTAATTATTAATATACATTTTAATTTGGAAATGATGACTATGAATGTAAAGTGGATTATCAAAAATGTTTTAATATTTCTTAATACTTAGGCTTCTAAAGAAATGGGAACAGTTAGAGTGATATAACCATCTCAGTCATTGACAAACAGAATATTTAACTGGCATGACAGTTATCATCATTATGCTAATAATAAGAGATAGGACTCTAGTAAGATTAAGCATTAGTATTCCATTCCCTTAAGGAAACGGCAAAATTCAGCTTCACTGGGATATAACTAGAAACAAAGTGTATTTAAACACACACACACACAAAACAAAACAAAACAACCCCCCCCCCCCACAAAAAACAAAAAACAAAACCTTAGGTACCTCAGCACACAGTATGCTAAGGGCATGTGCTTCAAGCCTTTGAATTTCTAGATGCAGCCTATGGTATAAATACTTCCATAAGCATTTACATACTTGACATTTAGCAATACAGCAGTGTGTAATCATACCCACATGCTCTGCCTTATGAAATACAACGAAAACTTTCTAAGGACAGGGCGAGCTGCTGCTGATTTTGTATGTCTTTCTCATCCATAGTGCAATCTGGGCTCAGAATGGTGCTTTGTCACCGACAAGGCGGTCACAGGAGCTGACGATTGAACTTTCTCTTTCTGTGTTTTTCTTTTTTCCTTTTCTTCAGCAGTAGTGAAACTGTTAATGCTGATGTTAATAACTACTACAGAGCACTTGCTTGCTTGCTTTTGGCTAGGTAGGGCTACTGTATTAGATTTGATGCTATCCTTTAGGGCCTATGAAATAGCGTTATTCAAATGTTGTTGTTGTTGCCATTTTATGGCTGAGACCTCTGAAGCACAGAGTGGTTAAGTAACTTGCCTAAGATCACAAGTCAGTAGAGTGGCTGGGCTGTAAACCAGACAGCCTGGCTAGGCCCCTGCCTCTCCCTGTGCTGCTTGCTGAGAGAGCTGTGTTTGGGAGGCATTGCTTCCAATTGTAGCAGCTTTTTTGGCGCTAGCCTATCCTGAGTGGGATTTGTGATTCCTCTGTTTACTTTTCTTTTTCTTTCTTTTATCTCACCCCCCTCTTCTTTCTCCATCCCATTAAGGTCAAGTACAAAAGAGATTTTGAAGAAAGCAAAGGGAGGGGTTTCAGCATCGTAACTGACACACCGGAACTTCAGAGGCTGAAGAGGACTCAAGAACAAATCAGTAATGTAGGTGACTGTTTAGTGATGTCATAGCCCTAACTTGTGTTTCTGGATGAGAAAGTGAGATTGGGTGACTTGGAAGTATTCTTGTTGTTTTGGTATGTAAGCAGAACTCATTGTACTTACATAATATGCCAAGCTCATCTGTGAAATGTCTTCTCTTTGATTTTATCACAGGTATCTAGAACCTACATCTCAATAGCAATGTATATTTCTTTAACTTAAAAGAAGTTATTATTATTTAACATTTTATTCCATTTTGAATAGTTTTCAGCTTTTGAATTGTTCCAAAATAGGACTTTCATAGCTAAGTTAAAAAACCTGACAACTTACTTATGTATTTATTTTTTGCTGTGGATAAGCATACAAAAAATATACATATAAAGTCAAGTATCTTGAGGAATCTCATATTTGCTAATTAGGTATATATAAGACATGATACTTTAATTTAGATATTTGTAGAAATTAAGTATTACACCTCATTTTAAAAATAAACATTTTTATAGGAAGTCACTTTGAATTTGAAAGTTGCGCCTTGCTCACTAATATGTGTGGTTTGTTTTTTTTTAAAGAGAAAATTGAGACAAACAAGTTCAAAGCATATTAGGTACCAAAAAGTATTAATTCAGTACTTATTTCAGGTGGACAAATAGCTATTCTTACTTTTTATGATTTATGTCTGTAATTATGATTCTTTCAAAGGATTATATGAAGTTTGTTAAAATGTATTTTATTAAGAAAAATTAGTTCAATGTTAGGTATTCAAGAGGATATATTAATGAAATCAACAACTGTACATAAAAGTGTGCAAAAATGCATTTTTCTTGAGAAGTTTATCTTGTGTGTCATGTATAGTCACTAAATTTTGTATACATAAATGTTATGTTATGTAGCCTTAATTGCCAGGAAATGGTTAATTAGCAAATGGTTTTAAACTCATAGATAGATACATGGCCATCATCATTATATATAGGGTGACAATTTGCAGATAAAATAGTATATAATTTGAGAAAGAATTTCATTTGTCAAAAGTTCAGAAACAGAATAATGTTTAAAAACATCTAAGGTATGAGAGGAAGCAGAGTAAACACTTTTTTCTTTCATATTTCCTAACGTTTACCCATTATTTGCTCTTTAAATGGACATTTTATTTTAGGAAGGATTTTTTTCCTTTGAAGAGAAAAGAATGAATTTTAAGGATTTGTGACATCTGTCCCTTAGTTTTTCTACTCAATCTCAACAAGTCCTACTCATGAATACTGAAGATCACTTGCCTCATCAGTCTTCCTCTTCTCTTTATTCTTTCCTTAAATCAAAACTGATATTTTACTTTAAAAAATGCAAATTAAAGATTCATTTCACTGGCAGTTACATTCAGTAATCTCTTTCTGTGTGCATTATTTTGGGGAACTTTTATTAAAAATTTAAAAACAATGCTACACAAAACAAAGCTATAAATCTTCAACTATCACAGAAATTTATTTCAAAAAGAGCTAAACATTTCTGCTTAAGATATCCATGGTGACAGCTAACATAAGGACTGAAGTAGATTGAAAGGTAAGCCTTTTAATTTATATTCAAATTCAGTCAATATTCGTATTTAATAAGAAAAGAACTGATCATTTCACCAACCTTTATCATTAGCAGGAATATGCATTTTATTCACTACCAGAGGCTGTTTACAGACCCACTCTTCATTATGCAAAAATCCTTGTCACACAGGTATGTGTATATAAATGTATATATCATATATAGTACATAATAGTACATAAAAATACTATTCAGAGTAAGCCTATAATTTAGACAATGCTGGTTTTTAAAACCTTATAATTTAGATATCTTAATATTTTTGCATTTATCTTGATATCAGCAACCATAGCAGTCTTGCAAGCAGTACTTGTAGCACGATAAGGCATGTGAATATTTGGATAGTAGTAGAAAATATAGATTTCATACTACTGGTAGAGATTTACTCTTGAAGAAGGGAAGCTAGTAAGTATTCTGAGTGAGTTTATTATTCATTTAGAAATGCTGCAACTTTATGAACTTTTTCCATGATCTCATGGGGTTTTCCATATTAGCCAAAGACTTTTTTTTGGTAAGAAACATTGGTTAATCTGAAAGCTGGTATGTTGGCCAGTTCCATTTTCCACATTACTTTCAGATAAACCCAAACACTGAAATATATTGGCAAAATGCAGACAGCTGTTTTTGACAGTGGCCTGGTCTATGTCTGTTTTGAGATGGAGAAGGTGAGAAATGTCCAGACTGGACAGACATCAGACTCTTTTATGCTGGAGGTGCTGGGAGGCTCATCCTGGAAATTATAAGGGATATGAGATTTGAGCTCCAAGTTTAATATAGAATGACGTAGGTGGGCTAACTAAGCCAGGACCTTCACAATCTTTATTTTTCCATTTGCTTCGTTTTCTTACTTGTTTTTACTTTAACTTTGAATGTTGCCCCCCTTTTATTTAATTTATTGGGTGACACTGGTTAACAAAATTATACAGATATCAGGTGCACAATTCCACAACATATCATCTGTACACTGTGTTGTGTGTTCACCACCTCAAGTTAAGTCTCCTTCCATCACCATTTATTCCCCTCTTTCATCCCCTCTTCTCCTTCCCCCTGGCAATCACCACACTGTTATCCGTGTCCATGAGTTTTTTCTTTTCTTCTCCTCCCCCACCCCCCGCCTCAATCTGTCTGGATCTTTCTAAGCTGCCTTTAATCCCCTTTGGACTAAAGAAAGTATAAAGACATAAAACAGGGGATTTAATGACACTCCTCGGTGTTTTGGGTAATATGTTATGGATGAATGGGCATTTTTGATTGCTTGTGTCTGTGTCAGTTACATGAAAATTTTTTCACACACTTTCATAATCATTTGTCCAGGATTTGAAATCATTTGGAAACGCCCACTCAGTCTGCATATGTTGGTGAGGTGTGGGATAAAATACAGCTATACATTAGAAATTGTGTGTAATGAAAGGGTGAGAGTGGGTTTAGCCTTGACTTACTTCTTTGGGGATCTATAATGACAACGTACTGAACCTCAGAGATTTATTAAATGCTGCAATTTAAAATTCTTCTGCTATATTACTCAGTAGAGCTGCCGAAAGAATAAGAAAAGAGGCTGGATTACAGAATATGCTGAATGATTGGAAAGAAACAGAATTAAGTTCCAAATAAAAAAATTTTTATATGAAATTTCAGAAGATGTCTTAGTATCTTTCCCACTCTGCCTTCTCAGCCTAATCTTAGGGCATAAATCCACAAATGACAGAATTATCCTAGTATAGCTCCACAATTTATTTATTTCTTTCTTTCTTTCTTTCTTTCTTTCTTTCTTTCTTTCTTTCTTTCTTTCTTCTTTCTTTTCTTCTTTTTTTTACTTAGTGATTGATTTCTAGGAAAAGGTTCTTAAAGTACAATGAACAAACATGAATTGAGGAATTTCTGTGCTGGATATTTTTAAAAACCTTTTTTTTTCTTCTCTTGTCCATGTAGCTCTAGTGTGTGTGGGTAATTATAATTCAGGTGATTACACTTTCATGTTTAGAAGTAGTGCATTCAGGGAGCCAGCAGCAGGAGAGCAAGGCAGAATCACGGCCAACATCCAGGGACTCATCCAGCCTTGAGACATTACTGATGTATTTCATTCTGCCTGCTCAGACACTAATATATGATGCACTTTCAATTAGCTGAGACAGTCTGTGGATAAATTGTGAAATGAAATGATGAACTTCAACTCCAAGAGAGGTTTACAATCTTTGTGCAGTAGATAGAATTTAGATGCTTATTTTTAAATTTGTTTCAGGTGGCAGAGAAATATTTTATGAAGGGGAAGGGAAAGAGCCCCAGATGACAAAACTTCTATTTTACAGACTGACTGAAATAGTAACTGTACCATTATGTGATTTGTCAAGATTTGTTCTTGTCCTCGACTCACAGAAGAAATAATTGTGTGTATGTGTGTGTGCCTATGTGTGCTGGCTTCAGTGGGAATCTTTAGAACCACTTTCCCTAGATCACTGATGGCACAGATGGTACTGTTTTCACCTGCTCTATATCCTTCCCCAACTCCTGCCAGGATCTATAATTTTGGTTCTCTGCCCTGTTTCCCAAATACGTGTTTTGCTACCATTTTCAATTTTGCATACCCATTCAAAAGAAATGCTTACTGAATTAACAGGAAAAAAATATTTTTAAAAAGACATGGAACAACAAAGAATGTCTCTATAATTTGATATTAAAATGTAATTATTGTTAGTTTTTTTGATGTGGCTACATAATTTTTCATTGACTTCTTAGAATGCCAAATAAATTATATGCTCGTTAATAAGCTCGAGTGAATACTGTGGATTTAGTGCCCTAAGACTTTGTGAGTTAACTCAAAAATATTAGATTATTGGAGGTAAACATGGCCTAGTAATTAAATAGCAGTGTCTATGGACTAATAAATGATTAGATTCAAAGTTGGGTTGAGTATAAGGGTGAGTATGCAGGGAGGTATGACTATCTAGGGATCTAGTCTCTGTTTGTAATTTAAATAAATCATTTTGACAGAGACTGACTGTGGCCATGTTCGGGCTGCTGACAGTGTGAAATTGAGTTGTATGGTGGACAGAAGACAAGCAGTCAAGGGAAATCCCCAAAGGCAAATTTTGTTATGTAATTGGGTCAACTCATGCATGAGAAATGCATGCTAATTGTAAACTGGTGGCAAAATTAGAGTATATGAGGCAATTAGATCTTATATGAACCTGCATAACTGACGTAGGACTTTTCTATGTTTTAATATTTGGTAAACATTAACAATGTTTTTTTTAAGGCAAGAAAGTTGAAAGTTAGAAAGTCATTTAATATTAAAAATTTAAAAAGTTATTTGTTAATTTTGTTACTTTACACAAAAAGCATAAGTTTTATAATGAAAATTTATGTGAAATCTAATTTTGAGTAGTAAAATATAGTACATTAAATTTGAAAGAAGAATGGGATGGCATTTTGTTATAAACTGTAACTGGATTGATTGACATAGATGAGTAATTATGAGGTCAGTGGTTTTGATTTAAGCTTTTGGTGTCTCTTATTTTCCTGGAGCAAATTTACATGTTACTTTAGTGGATCATACTTTATCTCCAGCTTATCTCAACCAGTGACTCTGATGGATTTTTGAGTAATAGTGGGTCAACAGCATTATTTTATAGCAAAGATTAACTATGCCAGAGAAAGTGATAGGGAAATAACATATATTTTCCTTCTAATACCTAACACATGTATGAATACTTTATTCATTTTAAAAGACTGACATATCCAGTCTAATTAGAGCCTCTGAATAACCTCTCCTCAGGGAAAGTGTTTCTATACGAAGTGCTTATACTTTCATGAGAAAAATGTATGGAAAATTACCTTGTGGTCCTTTCTCATTTTCAAATCTGTGGTTCCCTTAACACCTGGTTTTCCTTTATTTTTCCACCTAGGGCAGAACTTCAAAGGTTGATCTCTTCTTTTTATCCTCAATTTTTTAGCCACAGTCACTTAAAGAAACAAATACAATCCAGACCAGTAATTACTTGTGCATGGCAAGTACAAGAGTTGTAGTTATAAAATGGCATTGTCTGAAAGGGAGGCTTGGGAAGGGCTCCTATAATAAAAGAATTAACACGTATGAATTCTTTTTTGGAAACAAAGATGAAGGATCCAGCAAATGATTTTTGAAGATCATCTTTTGTGAAATCCCTTTTCCCCATCCCTCCCCTTTTTTCAGTTCCACAGTGTAGAGGCCCTTATCCTGCCTGAGTTCTTGCGGGAGCCTCCTAATTGGCCTTATCTCCTTCTATGCTCTTTCTGCGCCTGCCATTGTATCTGAAACACACTCACCATATGATTTTCAAAAATATCTGTTTCACTCAGACCCCTATTATGACCCACTAAATTTTTTTTCCTTGGACCTCCACTTTGAGGAGGATAACATCTAATCTCTTTAAGCCCTTTAATTCTGACTCTAAGGACCCTCCATAATCTGCTTGTAAATTATTTCACCTCATCTGTCACTGTCCTTCAACACCATTCTTTAATTTGTTTTAGGCCTGGCCAACTAATTTGTTTTAGGCTTTTGCATGAGTCATTCCTCTTGTTTGGATCAATTTCACACTGTCCATGAATGACATCCCACCCCTGATCCTAGACACACACTCAGACCCCAGCTACAGAGAGCTCACGGAATCATGATAGTGCTTTGTACGACAGCACTATTACTGTACTACTCATTTCACACATCACATTCCACATTTTGGCTTTAATTAGCATTTCACATGATATGTGTTTTACCTTTCTAAATTAATGGAGATGAAGATTATTCATTCTTTTTCAATTTTTTTTTGGTATATCCAAGAATGCGTATTATGGCACTTTGTACATTACCTTTCTTGTCATGTCCTTAACTTAGGCCCTCTCTATGCCTTGCTTGGGCTCTGTCTCTTGACCATTCCCACCTGTCATGGTACTGCCTCTTCTCCCTCCATTGGTGGTTTCTTGCAAGGTTCCTAAAACCCACATCTAATCACTCTCTTCCTTAAAATCTGACATTGGCTCCCCATTGCCTTTGGGATAGATGGCAAAAACTTTAGCAAGGAGTATGCGGCTGTCCCTGTTTAGTGCCAGGTCAGGTCTCCAGCCTGGGTGTCTGTCTTGGCCTTGAGCCCTATCCACTTCAAGCTTCTGCCTGGAAGGCCACCTGCACACTTTCCATATCCCTCTTCAGCTCAGAGGCTGCCTTCTCTTCCCTGGCCTTGCTCTTCCTCTCTCCAACTTGACAGTCTGATTCTACAGCTGCATTAGGTGCTTTCTTCCTCCTATACTGAACTCTCTGAAGAGTTGGGCTGTGTCATTTTCTCTGTAACCCAGGACCTAACACACAGCTAAAATTAATAAACAAATTTATTGACTTCTTGTTCCAACAAATCTTTTTTTCCATTGCTTCTCACTCTGCCCAAGCAAGATTGCCAGTTCTGAGACTTACTCAGGACAACTCCTGATAAACACACATTGTGATACTTTGAGAAGTGAATACCTCTCAAATTATGTGCATTTCTTTTTGTAATAGCAATTATTATAAGGAGTTTTACTCTTTCTAGATTTATTTTAATAAAATATCTATTAAGATCTATATCACATTGATTTTCTTCCTTAAAACTTTCAGATCTTTATTTCATTCCATCATTCTCTAGCATAAAGTAGTTACCTAATAAATCTTTGTACAGTAAATGACTGAATTTTATTAAGGATGTGTTGTGTGTTTTTTTCTGTAATTTTTTTCCCCGAAAGAGTCTGCCTTCCTATCCACCCCTAAGCAAATAAAATTTTTCTTAGGATAAAAGCTATAGTACTGTAGGGAGTTAATCAATCCCTTTAATACAGAATTGCTAATACCTAGAATAACTCTTTACACGTAGCAGGTACTAAGTAAATCTGTGTTGAGTACATGAACGAAGCAATGATATTAAAAATACTGATAACTTTTGCATATTCTTTCTCTTGAAACTTCTCTTTGCAAGAGAGGGAGTTTTAAAAATTGCTTTGGATTACATTTGTTTTGTGCTGCTTGGTAAACACCTATTTTGCACTTAACTATTTCTATAGTTTCAGCAACAGATTATAGCAATTTTCTCTCAGTAAAGCAGGAACCAGTTGCTTTCTGATGTGGCATCTAAAAATTTCATTATATTATAAATGCAAGGGCTACCCCTGTTTTAAAATATCAGAGCCAGGGAATTGTTTTTGGTGTCTAAGCACCTGAAAAAAATAGGGCTCCCATTAGTCTCCTCAGGCTGCCATAACAAAATATCCCTGGCTGTGTGGCTTAAACCACTGCAGTTTATTTCCTCGAAGTTTTGAAACCTGGAAGTCCCAGATCAAGTCAAGAAGGGTACTTTCTGGTGATAGCTCTCCTCCTGGCTTGCAGATGGCCACTGTCTTACTGCGTCCTGACAAGACCTTTCGTCAGTGCTTGCGCGTGAGAGAAAGAGGTCTCTGGTGTCTCTTCATCTTCTTGGAAGGGCACTAACTGAATAGGACCAGGGGCCCACCTGATGACCTCATTTAACCTGAATTACTTTCTTAAAGGCTCCATCTCAAAATACTGTCACATGGGGATTAGGGCTTCACAATTTGAATTTGGACTAGGGACACACAGTTCAGGTCACAACAGGCTGAAAAGAAGAATGATCTGCATATATCACAGAGTGATTTCAAGATAATTAATATTTTGTAACTAGGGAGGTGGATGCCACTACCTGTTACATTCCAGGAAAACTTATACAATCGGTTTTTAATTTTTCTCATTATATAAAATCAGTGTTTAATTTTTCCTATTTTCAAACTGAACAATCTTAATTAAAAAACAAAATTCCTCTTAGGTTCTATTTTTAATTGGCTCTTTCAAGCCTCTTTTTACTTGTGGTTTTTGAGTCATAGTCATTTACAAAAACAAAGATAACTTACAGTATTAGCAATTATGTTTTTGAGTTTTTCAGGTCTCAGTTGAGCTTTGTAGATTGCTCACATGCCCTGTGCTGGCAGTTTGTCTTGGGCGGATGTGAAGGAAAAGGAGGAAAGAGGTGTGACAATAGAAAGTAAATATTCATATGCCACAGGGAAAGTCCAATAAAGACTAGCCTTTTTTTTTTTTTTTGTAAAGTCTAAATTTCTGGTGCTTTATACAGATTTAAAAGTTAAAAAATATCTGACTTTTCTACCAGATTCTGTTATAACCCTTGGAACACCCCCCATGGAGAGTATATGCATACTATAGTGAATGTTAAAGGAAAACCAGAAATCTTACATATTTGTGCAGTCTCCAACTAGGACTATCATTAGTAATTATGCCACCTAATTATAATTTCAGTGGATATTTAGAAGTAAGTTTAAAACCTGTTGTGTTACTTAATAAGTGTAATAGTCAAGTGTCATTTCAACTTATTAGGTCATGTGTCAAGGGAGACATACAGAGATTTGATTAAAATACTTTGGTAACCCCATCTAAGTTTATACCATTAAAGAAGATTGCATGATTGCAAGTTAGAAGCAAGAATTTTTAAAAAAGTTATATGCCCATATGGTTTCTAGTTTGCATTTCATTTTCCTAGAAGAGTTGTATTATAAATATTGTTTTTCTTTTGTTTTTGCTTGTAATTTCGGTTATAGCTTTTCTTTCACTGATGTAAAGCCTGTTTTGATGCCTTTTGTTCTTGTGCATAGAATTATAGGTAATGCTGCTTGTAAAAGCATATCTCTAAATTTCTGCTTGTGAAGTACCTCATGACTTGGTTCCAAGGAGTTATTATCATTTTCTTGTGTTTTTTTTACGCAAGAAGTTATGATCATTTTCTTTTGTTTGCTGATCTTTCGGATGGACTTTTCCTCTTGTAGCTATATTAATTATATACAAAGTCAACCTTTAATTTGTTTGAATTAAGCTTTTGTACCATTGCATTCTTACAATTACACAAGTGTCAGAATGTGCTTGTGTTTAGCAATCTATGAACAAGAGTATAGATTTAGAAAAAAGAATAAGAGGGTAAAACATTTAAAATCATTCTCTTCTTTTAGAAGCATACTTTTTTGTAGAGAGAATTGATTTTCCCAAATGGATTTAAATATTTACTTTTGTTGGGTAATTTATTATGAGGCCTCTGAGGGCAAGTGACATTTCTTGTTTATGTCTGAACTAGAGGCCTAGTGCACGAAATTTGTGCATGGGGTTGGGGGTTGTCCTTCAGCCCACCCTGAACCCTCTCCAATCTCGGACATCCCTCTCACAATCCAGGACCGCTGGCTCCCAACCGCTCACTTGCCTGCCTGCCTCATTGACCCTGACTGCTTTTTCAAGCTAGCCTGATCACCCCCTAACCACTCGCCTGCAGGCCTGGTCTCCCCCAAGTGCCCTCCCCTGCTGGCCTGGTAACCCTTAACTACCCTCCCTTGCCAGCCTGGTCCTCTCCAACTGCCTTCCTCTGCTGGCCCAATCACCCCTAACTGCCCTCCCCTGGAGGCCTGATCACCCCCAACTGCCCTTCCTGGTAGACCTAGTCCCTCCCAACTGCCCTCCCCTGCTGGTCTGATTGCTCCCAGCTGGCCTCCCCTGTAGGCCTGGTCCCTCCAACTGCCCTCTCCTGCAGGCCCAGTTCCTCCTTCCCCCCACCTGCCCTCCTCTGCAAGCCTGGGTCCCTTCCAACTGTCCTCCCCTGTAAGCCTGGGTCCCCCAACTATCCTCCCCTGGAAGCTTAGGTCTTTCCCAACTGCCCTCCCGTGCAAGCCTGGGTCAAACTCCCCCCTCCCAAATGCCCTCCTTTGCAGGCCTGGTCACATCTAACTTTCCTCTCCTGCTGTCCTGGTTTTCCCCAACTGTCTTCCCCTGAAGGCCTGGTCCCTCCCAACTGCTCTCCCCTGCTGGCCTGATCGCCCCCAACTGCTCTTCCCTGCAGGCCTGGTCCCGCAACTGCCCTCTCTTGCAGGCCCAGTCCCCCCCAACCCAACTGCCCTCCCCTGAAAGCCTGGGTCCCCCAACTCTCCTCCCCTGTAAGCCTGGGTTCCCCCCCCCCCCAACTGTCTTCTCCTACAGGCCTGGTCACCCCTAACTGTCCTCCCCTGCTGGCCTCGTCTCCCCCAATTGTGCTCCCCTCCAGGCCTGGTCCTCCCAACTGCCCTCCCCTGCTGGCCATCTTGTGGTGGCCATCTTGTGTTCACATGGGGACAGGATCTTTGACCACCTGGGGGCAGCCATCTTGTGTCTTGGAGTGATGGTCAATTTGCATATTACTCTTTTATTAGATAGACTTCTTCTGAACACAGTGCTTTTACTATAAGCATAAGATTGAAGTGGGCGTAGCCTTCACATTTACTTTACATGTGTAGAGGTGTTCATTTAACATTTGCTGTGGACATCTCGTTGCACCAGTCCTGTGGATTGCAGAAAATATGGGGAGCACTTTTTGTATGGGCTTTAGACTAATGCGAGGACACAGGAAGTGGCTGGGAGAGGCTTTCACGGAGAAGGAGAGCCTCAGTGCAAGGGGGTCTGTGAGGGAGAGAATGGTGTTGAATTAAGCAAGGGAAGGAAGGAAGGAATATGTTGAGGTTAGGAATACCCAGCAGCTACTTGTTAGAGTGCATAGAGAGACATTACTGAAGTGTAGATTGAGACAAGATTGTTGAAAGAGTTGTATCATATTTTCAAATGTGCATATTTATCTATAAATAAAAAATCATTTAACAAAAACCACTTTTGGAAATAATTATTGGGCTTAACAGTGTTTACATTGTGCTAGACACTGTGTTGGAGGTGGGAAGAGTGGGATAGAATGAGGGGTAAAATAGATATGACCCCTGACCTCACAGAGCTTGCCGTTTATCTTCTGACAGGTGAGCAGGTCATTGCTGCACAGAGTGATAAATGGTGTTAGAGAGAGGTTTGGGAAGTAAAGGAGTTGAAGGAACCCTTGCCACAGGTATTTGAAAATAGTTGTTGACGAATTTAACTGAAACATTCTTTTTGGAGTAGTAGTTCACACTATTCTTTTGTAAATTGCTGCTATCAATTTTACTTTTAAGTTTGCCTGTGTCCTTATGTATTCCCTGCCTGTCAATATGGGTTTCCAGAAAATATCATCAAGCCGTAGTATTATGTATAAACTGTAAAAAATGCTCATTTATAGAAGAATATCAGTCATCAAACATTAATTTCAGGATGGTTAAAAAATTCATATAAATTTCTGCATGCATTTAGAAATTCAGACATATGTTCTCTCTTTTGGTTTTCAGTGCTTTTGCAGTTGACAGATTTTGAAAATAAAACTAAGGCCATTTTTTCTCTATCTCTTTCCCCAACCTGGGTGGTGATACTTCCAAAATAAAATTTGTTTATAACCCAGTGCAAAATATTGAGAAAACATTTTGCTTTTAAAACACATACACACATCCATAGGAGCCTTGCATGAACCTGTGATGTGTAGGTTCCCATACACACAAGAGTGTACAGAAAGTTTGAGTGCAGAGCTACTGAGAGGATATGATAAACATTGCTTAGTGCTGTTTGGTTTCCACCTTGGGCGATCTTGGCCCAGTCTGTGCTGACAACGAACCTCTGGGCACCCCCTCAGTGCTGTGGGGTCTTTTCCTGCCAAATATTGTTCTCTTGCAAGATTAAATAGCCGAATCAGCGTGGCCCAAATCTTGATCCTGCTGAGAGTATTAAGACTCCTGCAGGTTGTAATACAGATTAGCTGGTGAGAGCTCTGTTGGAAAAATAAAGTGAGTTTCTCTAAATGAATTTAGCAACTGCTGTGAACCTTTTTGTGTCCTCCAGCATGAGTGACTGTGCTGGCAGTTAACCATTTATTTTCCTCCATTTTTCCAAAAGTTGTTCCGATCCACCCATGGTCATTTATTGTAAACATTTTCATAACTTTGTTTAACATTTATGTTTTGCCAGGTAAGACATTCGACATATTAAATTACTATGTACTGAGAAGGGCAGATCATTGGTGACTTTATTTATTTAAGGAGGAAAACTATTATACTAATGAAATTAATTTAATTTCATTCATATAATGGGATAAACCACACTCCTGGGTTTTTTTTAGAGTGCACTGATTAGCATATTGCATTTTGATAACAGACTTTATGTTATTGGTAAAAATGTTGTGAAATAACTAGCAAGAGGCAGAACTGATGGCTAAAAACATTTACATTGCTCCCCCCTCTATTCTATTACTATTTCTGCTCCTAGGGTTGGTTGATAACATTTGAAGGTTCTGAATTCTACAAAGATTATGAGTCTTTCCCTTAAGTGAAATAAATAAATAAATCAAACAGCAGTGACAATAAACTCTAAAGCATAAGTCACACAGATAACCTGAAAATAATTAGCAGTTTGTTAGAATTCCTGGTTACTGGCTTCTGGGTAAGCTCATAAAACTCTTTTCCCTTTTGGGGGGCTCCTTACTTCACCTTTATCTGAAGTATGTGCTCACTCAACTGTCAGTAATGGAGATTGTCCTGGTAAATTTTTTACTATCCTATATAATAAAAGTCTAATATGCAAATCAACTGGACAGGGAATGACTGGTGGAATGACCACCGGGAGGCAGACACTCAACTCAGGAGCTGCCCTCAGCCCTCAAGCCCCAGGCCAGCCAAGGCAGGTGCCAGCGGGGAGGGAGGGGGCCTTAATACCCTGCTGGTCACTTCACAGATTGGCCCTGATCACTGGCCAGGCCTAGGGACCCTCCCCATGCATGTATTTTGTGCACTGGGCCTCTAGTATTATAATAAAGATTAAGCCTAAACCTTTGATGATCTTATTGACAGTGTTTCCAAAAGTTAGATGACAAAACAGAGTGCAGCTAACTTTGACTCAAAAATGTAACTGCCTCTTGCCTAATAGGTAGGCTAGAGATCGTGGACATCGATCAGCACAGACCACTATACAGTGAGAGTCCTATGGATGACCCAGGGTTCCTGTGGCCTCAGGACACTGTCTGGAAGTAAGGATTTTTGGCAACTTCTGAAGGTGCTTGTCTGAGATTATTTACTCTGACTCCTAAATTAAGAATGCAAAGGAACAAAACCCTCATAGTTGAATAGTTTTAAATGACTTAGTTTTGTATGTGTTTTGTATGTGTAAGGACAAAGGAAGTTAGTTTTGAGTTGTAGCAAAATATGTAGGTAAGAAACAAGAAATAACTTTCTACCATATGTGGATTATACGATAAAGGCTTTTTCAACTCTTAAAATAACCGATTTAGGAAGAGACTTATATTGCAGTCATTGTGCTTCTTTCCCCCTACATTTCATGTAGGAATGATAACATTTAATGCTTATTTTAAGTTGAGAGGATTAATGAATGAGAGCATGATAGAAAAGTCCTTTGAGTGACACAGAAAAAAGGCACTATTAAATAAAAATATGAAATTGAGCTTTCTCTATGGAGATAGGCACATGGAGGGATGACTGGCTTTCCTTTTTGGCCTTTTACACTTTTATTAAAACGTAATTGAGAAACATGAGGAAAGCGGGGTAGTCTGTCTTGGGAGAGGCAGGAAACGTGTGTGCCCTGCTGCAGATGAGGGGAAGTGGGATGTTCCTTACTGGGCTGTTTTGCACTCGGCAGGTGCTCTCTTCAACCTCTCAGATCACACATCCAAAGCCAAGTGGTGGTAATTCTTCCAGAGGATTCCAAGATGTTCTATTTTGAAATGGAGATTAATAATAGACAGAGAGTGGTATATTTTTTTGAAAGGGCTAGAAGAGGTCAAGGGGGGAAATAATTGAACATATGTAATACTTTCAACAATAAAGATAAAAAATAAAGTAGACTCTGGAAAGGAAGGAAGGAAGGAAGGAAGGAGGGAAGGAAGGAAGGAAGGAAGGAAGGAAGGAAGGATATTTAAGATGATGTGATGTTTATGGCCCTGAAAAAGTGTTAACTTAAACTTATTAAGGTGGGAGAATATACAAGTCTATTGAACAATGATGTATTTGAAGGACAGAATAGGCAATAATTAGAACAGGCAGAAATTAAGCCACAATAAACAGTAATCCTAGAGAAAACGAAAACACAGAAAGCACTGCATTATTTATTTGGTTTCAGTGGGAATGAGTAGAGGCAGTTGGCTTTCTGCTTTTTGGAATGTTTGTAGAACTAGAGAAGGAGCTGCCAATCAGATTTAAGCTCTCATTTAATTCTTGCTCTTAGGCCAGATCTAATGGCAAAGTAAAGTGGGGAAGAAACAGTTTATTACATGACCCAGGACAGGAAAGGGACCAGAGTGACAAGGCTTGAGTTTGGACTCTTCCTGTACTAATTACATCACCACCACCCACCATTTCCTAGGTTCTTTTCTCAGCAGGTCTTTGGGCCTCACAGCTGATTTTAGAGGCAGAAAAAGCTGGATTCAAAAGTCAGCATCTCCTTTTATTGCTTGTTACTTTAGGAATTAAAGTAATGTTTTATGCTTCATTTACTTCATTGTATCTAAGTTTCCACATCTGTAAAGTGGAAATAAAAAAAATTGAGCTTGCAGGATTATTATGAGAATGAAATATTAGTTCTTATCATGTAATTAAAATATTTGACATAGTGGTCAATAACTTCTAATTTTTTTTACTAGGGAATAAACTGGAAATTGAGACAAGATCCTGGCATGAAATGTTTTAAATAGTCGTTTTATTTTATATTTGTAGAAATAGCAGCATTTCTAATCTTCAAATTCATTACCTTTTATAGTTGATCTAATTTATTTGGACTTTCCCATAGCAACTTATTTTATTACTCTCCCTCATAGTTTTTTATAAAACGCCTTAATTATACAAGGTTTCAAAAATTTCTTGGGGGCTAAAGTCAACTATAGAATTTTCACTGATGGGAGTAGAAGTTGGTTCTTTTAATGAGAATAAGCATCCTGACTTAATGATTCTCATGTATTCCAGTTGAAAAGTTCTCATTAATGCAGCTTGGCACAACATATCCTACATAGTAAAAGCCTAATATACTAAGTGTTGGGTTGTCCCATCATCTGTTCAACCAATCAAAGCATAATATGCTAATGATATGCTAAGGCAGCTCAACTGCTTGCTATGACATGCCCTGACCACTAGGGGGCAGATGCTTTGCCTGGTAGGTTAGCTTGTTGCTGGGGTTCAGTTGATTGGGACTGAGAGAGATGGGCTAGACATACTCTGGATTCCTTCTGAGGTCCCTCCCCCCAGTTAGTCCCACCCCTGTTCATCCCCTTCCGGAGCTGGTCCCACCTCCAATGGGCCCCTATTGGGTGTGGGGCTGGCTGGACCTCGCCCATGCATGAATTTCTGCATCAAGCCCCTAGTATTATAAGTTCACAAATGAATTGTTTTCCAATTTAGGCTCTGGACCTTAAGAGTTGTAGTCATATCCCTAATAATGTTTTGCCTCTTCAGAGGCATTGTGATAAAATCAGGGTCATTTAAATGCCAGCTTATAAATGGGATGAAGGAGATGGATGGAAAATGGAGGAGATTCCATAGTTCTGCTGGAATTCTGTATTTTAACTTAAAAGGGGAGAAACTAACATTTCTTCTGCTTCATTAGAAGGTAGATTCCAGTTTTAGTCTTTGATCTGAAGGAGGAGATCTGTCAGTGTCCATGACTATTTCCAGGTGATATTGCTCTTTTAAGGCATATCACTGGGTGGGCTGGCTCAGCAGTGTGTCCTCAGTTCCGTTATCTGTGTTCTTCCATGCAGTGCTCAGAGACTTCAATAAAGAGATGCTGATAATCATCTGCAGGGACTATTGTTATTAGTATGACTTATAGGCTCGCAGTAGCCATTTGTCATATTTAGCACAGTCTTGGCAGGTTAAAATTTCTGTTACTCATCATCCAGAAATAAATGTATTTTTTGATCTTTGTTATAGATACCCTGCATGTATTACACAAAATCCATGTCCAAGACAGGATCATAGATACTTCCTCAGAGCGTCTTTTATAGCATTTACAAAGTGTCAAAGGACTGCTTTAATTTTTCCCCCCAGTCATCTAGACTGTGGTTCCTTGAGCTCAGGGGAATGTGAGCAATCATATTTTTAACCCCAGCACCAGACAGTCCCTGGCATGAATTAATGCTCTATAAATGTTTTAATGAATAAATCAAACTGTGTGGCACTTGTTTCACTGTTGTATGGCATGTGAATCTATTTCCAGATCTATTTCTACTCCAGACTTCTATGAGATCCTCACCTAGGTCTTCTCTCCTGTTTGGTTCTTTGCAGAGATATGAGACAATGTCTTAAAGATTTGTCTGTTAAGGAAAGATTATGTATGCTGTAGGTGCTATAGTTGTTCCTTATATGAGTCAGAATAGGTTGACTGATGAAAAAAACCATCCTCATATCTGAGCATAATAAAGGCTTATTTTTTCTGATCTCAGGAGCTAATGCAGGTTGGTAGCAGAGACAGGGTTGTAGGGGGTCTGCCCCATGCAGCCATTCAGCGACACAGGCCTATCTAGTGTTTCTGATATCCCATGTGCTTCAGAATTCTCCACTGGAGGAGCCACATCTGGCGTGCAGTCAAACAGAGGAGCCAGGTGGATAGAGAGAGGTTTTAGAGGCAGGGGTCTGGAAGTATATACACCAACCCATCCATAATCTATAGGTTATAATTCAGTCCTGTCGTTTACCAAGAAGGGAGACAAAGAGTGGGTAATGGTGGCCATGGTCAGTCCTTTGTCATATACTCTTTTATCAAATGTCTGTTCTTCTAAGCCAGGCAGAAATAGTGCCAGACTCTTTTTTTTTAAATTGTCTCAAGTTTTACATATGTCTCCTTTTCCCCACATTGACCCCCTACCCCATCCCTTTCCTGCCCAGGCAGGCCCCCACTGCCCCAATGTCTGTGTCCATTGGTTATGCTAATGTGCATGCATATAAGTCCTTTGGTTGCTCTCTAACCCCCATCCCCTACCAATTGTCTCTAGATTGATCTATTCTTGTTCATCAAATTATGTTGATCATTATATCCCACATATGAGTGAGATCATGTGATATTTATCTTTCTTCGACTACCTTATTTCGCTTAGCATAATGCTCTTCAGTTACATTCATGTTGTTGCAAATGGCAAAAGTTCCTTCTTTTAATAGTGGCATAGTATTCCATTATGTAGATGTACCATATTTTTTTAATCCACTCATCTGCTGATGGGCACTTAGGCTGTTTTGAAATCCTAGCTATTGTAAATTGTGCTGCTATGAACATAGGGATGCATATATCCTTTCTGATTGGTGTTTCTGGTTTTTTTTTTTTTGGGGGGGGGGGGCGGATTTAGTCCTAGAAGTGGGATTACTGGGTCAAATGGGAGTTCCATTTTTAACTTTTTCAGGAAACTCCATACTATTCTCCATAAAAATTCTACAAGACTTCATAGACAGCAAAATAGCAGACATATGTCATAGAAATATCTTTTTAATTTAATTTAATTTAATTTTTTTTAATTTTTATTGTTCAGTTTATTAATTACATTGTTTCCCCTTTTTATCCCCCTATAACTCCCCTCCACCCTGTACCTATCCCACCCTCCACCCTCACCTCCCCCTCCCTACTGTCCTCTCCCATTGTTGCTAGATTTTTGTCCAGTCTCTTGCTGCACTTCCACAACCCTTTTCTCCCCAAGAATTGTCAGTCTATTCCCTCTCTATTTCCATGTCTCTGTTATATTCACCAGTCTATCCTGTTCAACAGCCTATCAATTCACTTGATTTTTATGTTCATTTGCTGATAGATGTGTATTTGTTGTTCATAATTTTCATCTTTACCTTTTTCCTCTTCCTCTTCTTAAAGAATATCTTTCAGCATTTCATATAATGTTGGTTTGGTGGTGATGAACTCCTTTAGCTTTTTCTTATCTGTGAAGCACTTCATCTGACCTTCAATTCTGAATGATATATTTGCTGGATAGAGTAATCTTGGTTGTAGATTCTTGCTGTTCATCACTTTGAATATTTCTTGGCACTCCCGTCTGGCCTGCATCGTTTCTGTTGAGAAATCCGCTGACAATCGTATGGGTGCTCCCTTATAGGTAACCAACTGTTTCTCTCTTCCTGCTTTTAATATTCTCTCTTTGTCTTTTGCTCTTGGCATTTTAATTATGATGTGCCTTGGTGTGGTCCTCTTAGGGTTCCTATATATTGGGGTTCGGTGCACTTCTTGGACTCCTAAGTCAATTTCTTTCACCAGGTGTGGGAAGTTTTCAGTCACTATTTCTTCAAATAGGTTTTCATTGTCTTGGCCTCTCGCTTTTTCTGGTACCCCTATAATTCGGATGTTGGTATGCTTGAGATTGTCCCAGAGGCCCCTTACACTATCTTCAATTTTTTGGATTATTTTGGTTTCTTGCTTTTTCAGCTGAGTGGATTTTACCTCTTTGTATTTCAAATCTTTAACTTGGTTCTTGGGGTGCTCCAGGGCACTTTTAGGTCTTTGTATAATATTTTTTGTTTCAGTCAGTGTATGCTTAATTTCTGGATGGTCCTTTTTCATATCCTTGAGAGTCTGCTTTATATCCTTGAGGGTTTCTATCATTTCCTTGTAGGACTCATTCATTTCCACGTTGGTCTTGATCATTTCCACATTGGTCTTGATTATTTCTTTGCAGCTCTCATTTATATCATTGAGGGTGTTGTTCATTTTCTTGTAGGACTCATTCATTTCCTTTGTGGTCTTGCTTATTTCCTTATAGGCCTCGATCTTTTGTTGGAGCCTCTTAAAAAACCCTATAACCGTGGTTCTGAATTCCATGTCCAGTCGTTTTTTTTCCTCCATTTCTTTCACTTCTGATTTCTTTCCATGTTGCTGCATGGTGGCTGCTTCCCTGAGTTGGTCAATTAGCTTTGTGTGGTAGACTTCCTACTAGGGATAGTGGCTCAGCCTCCCCGGTTACCTGAGGTGGATATGGGCTGCACAGTCTTGCTGAAGTTAAGCTCAGTTAATCGTTGTTAGCACTTGGAGGGTTGACCTCCAGGCCAATTGTCTGTGAAGCTCAGTTGTGCTCAGGTTGGGTGGGAGGAATCTCCGGGCCAAGCAGACAGCCTTAGCTCCACCCTATGCGGCCCCAGGGACCCTGCGCCTGGGGCAATGGCCGCCAGCACCTCTGAGAGAGAGCTGCTGTGGAGCTCCACCGGCTGCCGGCTGCCAGGGAATTCAGACTTTCCCAAAATGAGTCTGCATGTGCAATGTCTCACCCAGGATGGTAAAACAAAGCAGTCTGACGGTTTTCCGAATGAGAGGCAAGTCGCGGTGCGCTCTCTGCGCCGTCACGCAGCCAAGCTGTTCGCGCGAGCTGCCTTCTCCACAAGCCGGGAGACCCATCAGCACCCGAGCTTCGGCGTGCCCTCCCACTGTCCAGTTTTCACCCCGTGTGATAGTGGGTTCTCTGGACTTCGCCCAGAGCTGGAGAATCAGTCCAGTGGGACGCCTTTGTCTCCCCGTACGAGAAAACTGGCCGGTTTTCAGCCGCCCGCCCTCTCCGCGGCATGCACTCCAAACCTCTCTCCGTGCGAATCTTTCAATGCTGTTCGCTGCCGCTCCTCCGAGTCACAGTGTCTTATTTTCACTTTTATTTGTGGAATTTTCACTCAGCGAGCTTTCTGGTGATTCTGGAAGGTGTTTGTTCTTTCGTTAAGTTGTAGTATTAAAATTGCTGATTATGACGGCAAGATAGGTGTTCTACCTTTGCCGCCATCTTAGTTCTCCATAGAAATATCTTTATAGGTACAGCCCCTAGAACAATGAAGACTAAGGAGAAAATAAACAAATTGGAGTACATCAAAATAAAAAGCTTCTGCACAGCAAAAGAAACCATCTACAAAACAACAAGAAAGCCCACTGCATGGGAGAACATACATTGGGTGGCCAGATTATTATAATCTCTGAACACATAATCTGGTCACTCAGAGTGTATGTGTGTGTATACATATATATACATATATATACATATATATATACATATGTGTGTGTGTGTGTGTGTGTGTGTTTGTGTGTGTATTGGTGGGGTTCGGCCAGCCTAGCCAGAGGGAGGGGACATGGACAGTTGGCCGGCCTGCCTGCTGGTCCCCTGGTCAAGGGGACAATTTGTATGTTAGCCTTTTATTATATAGGATATACACTGAGTGGCCAAATTATTATGTTTTCAGAGATCATAATAATCTGGCCACTCAGTGTATTTGCCAATGATATTTCTGATAAAGGTCCAAAATTTACAGAGAACTCATACAACTTAACAAAAGGAAGATAAATGATCCAGTAAAAAAATGGTCAAAGGATCTAAATAGACACTTTTTGAAAGAGGACATACAGAAGGCCCAGAGACATATGAAAACATGCTCAAAGTCAGTAATCATCCAAGAGATGCAAATCAAAACAACAATGAGGTACCATCTCACACCTGTCAGAATGGCTATCATCAACAAATCAACAAATGACAAGTGCTGGCAAGGATGTGGAGAGAAAGAAACCCTCCTGCACTGCTGGTGGGAATGCAGACTGTGCAGCCTCTGTGCCAAACTCTTTACATGCTCTTTCAGTGGCCCAGATGCTTGCTCTATTCTCATAGGAGCTGACTGTGAGTTTCAGAGAGAAGTAGATACTCTCTATAGTGTGAGTACTACTTTGAGTTGAGAGCTATTTTTTGCTCTCCTTTGTTTTGACCATGTTTCCAACTCTTCAGTCTGGTGTAGTTCCTGCTGAGACTAATGTCCAATCTAAAGTGGGTGGTGAGACTTTGCAATAAAATGATAAATAAGGCACAGAAAATTCAAGTGTAAAATGCAGACTCGATTATTTTTTAAAGTTAATGAAAAAATATTTTCCAGTCAATCTGTACTGTCACAGAAAGCACAAAAGGAAAGAAAGTGAAACTTATAATGTATGTAACTGGCCATATACTGAATTGAGAAGCTCCATCTGGTCACAAGAAAATTACTTCCTTAAAACCATGTCCCTGAGATAAGCATTGTGACTTGTCCCCATTTGAAAACTGAAGCTGGGTGGAGGGCAGCCAGCTGCCAATTGCCAGTTGTGTTGTGTTCAAATTTGCTATCCTGTAGTGCTTTACTGTATTATCTTTTGTAATTTTAAAAGTTTACATTTACCTACCACTCAGACATATAATGTAATGGTATACAGGTAATTGAGGATGATGCTTTATAAAAATGACTTTTTAAAATTAAATTTATTAGGGAGACATTGGTTAATAGAATTATATAGGGTTTAAGTATATAATTTTATGATATATAATCTGTATATTGCATTCTAAGCCAGATCACCATATACCCCTTTTACCCTTTACCACCTCCCACATTCTGCCCTCTGGTAATCACCATACTGTCATCTGTGTCTATGAATTTTTTTTGTTTACTCATTTGTTGCTTTCAGTTTTATATCCCACATATGAGTGAAATCATAAGTCATGTGGTTCTTGACTTTTTCTGAATTTATTTCACTTAGCGTTATATTCCTAAGATCCACTCATATTGTCACATAAGGACAGTATTTCATCTTTTCTTTTGGCTGAGTAGGGTTTCGTTGTATATTTGTACCACATCTATGTTATGTAGTCACCTACTGAAGGACAATTCAGTTGTTTCCATGTCTTGGGTACTGTAAATAATGCTTCAATGCACATAGCGGCACATATATATTTGTGAATAAATGTTTTTAAATTTTTCAGATAGATACATCCAGAAGAGGGATTGCTGGGTCATATGGTAACTCTATTCTTAATTTTTTTGAGGAACCTCTATATTCTTTTCTATAGTGGCTGTACTATTACATTCCCAGCAGCAGAAAATGAGAATTCCTTTTTCTCTACCAACCTCTCCAATGCTAGTTATTACTTCTCTTGTTGATAATAGACGTTCTAACAAGTGTGAGGTGGTATCTTTTTGTTGTTTTGATTTGCATTTCCCTAATAGCTAGTGAAGTTGAACATCTTTTTATATGTCTGTTGACCATTTATATGTCTTGTTGGCAGAAATATCTGCTCAGATCCTCTGCCCATTTTTAAATTGGATTGATTTTTTTTGAGCTACATGAACTCTTTATATATCTTGGATATTAACCCCTTGTCAGAGCTATTGTTTGCAAATTACTTTTGAGTCATATTCTTTGCGGGAAAGCTAGTTTCTGAGACCATTTGGTGACTTAAAAAATTGATACTTTTTTTGGGGGGGGCTCAGAAATAACAATTTATAAATTTACTTAATTAGTTTTCAGACCAGGAAATATTTGTGTTAATAATGAATAATTAGTAATTTAAAGACTTCAAAATGTTTGTGGAAATTTCTAGTTTATGACTATAGAATGGCAAACACATTGAGAGAAGCTGGCCTTCCCAATAGATTGTACCCCCCCTTTTTTTTGTCATGCAAACTTCTCCATGTATTTATGAAGTGTTAATACAGTTAGTATCTATTGTTCCTAATTTATGCAATTGGATATTTCATAAATGGATTTCCTGCATGCAAGCATTTGTACACATTAATATTTATGCAAGTATTCAAATCAATGCAAGGGCATCTGTCTAAGTATGTGATAAAAATATGCATATGCATGTACATTTGTACCAGGAGATGAGTCCCCAAAGTTAGTGATTGCTGATGTTATAGTTTTCAACTTTTGTTCTTTTGACAAACTTTCCTTGACTAGAAAAGGCATGAAGATACTTAGCACAAACGGAATATTGACAAATGAAACAATTTGCTGTAACAGCAATGCATTTTTTTTAAAAAACAGTGTTTTTAGAATATATACTGTTTTAGAATAAGAGTATTTTTCTAATATATTGTCAATACAAGAATATGCTGCTAGTAATGAAATAATGTTTGTAAGAAATATTTTAAAATTTCTTTTAGTTTGAATTTGATCCCTAGAAATAATTGGCTCAGTCGATACACAGCTTTCTTTGCCTTCCTTTTTTTAAAGGATGCATAGAAGAAGGTAAATGATGACAGAATGAGGAGGGTTGGGATTTCTCATTTCAACTCCCCATGGTCACTTTCATCTCAAGTGGTCCTGGTTTCTGGAATCTTTCCCAGGCTGGAAAGCTTGGTTTCCAGGGCCCAGCCTCCCTAGGTAAGTGAAGGAGCTCCCTTAGGAGGGCTGCGTATTTCCAGGGCACAATTGTGAGGCACAGGGGTTGAAGATTTCTACTGCTGGGCGATCTCCAGACCCTCACAGAGAGCCATCTGTCTTTGACCTCTTTTTATTTCTCATTCTGCTATGTGTGTTTATTAGGTTCAACTGGCAAAGTGTTTCTCTTTCTTTCTTTTAGTTTTGTTTTGTTGAGAGGAGAGAGAGGGAGAGAGGGAGAAGAGAAGAGAAGAGAAGAGAAGAGAAGAGAAGAGAAGAGAAGAGAAGAGAAGAGAAGAGGAGAGAGAGGGAGAAAGGGATAGAGGGAGAGGGAGAGAGATATTAATGTGAAAGAGACACACTGATTGGTTGCCTTTGGCATGTGGCCCTGACGGGGCCAGACATCCAACCTGCCACCCAGCTGTATGCTCTTGCCTGGGAATGGAACCGTGACCCTTTGATGTGTGGGCAAAACTCTGACCATTGAGAAACACTGGCCAGGATGCAAAGTGTGTCTCTTTATTTATGAAGTTATTTGTTGGTAAATTTCTAGTCTACCATGTGAACAGTTCATGGCAGGCTGAAAGTAAACAGAATTGATTCTGAAATATTAGTTTTGCAGATTAAAGATGTGTGAAAGATTTCTGTTTTTGTATCCTATTGGTGAGGAATTTTAAATCTACCAGCTGCTTAGAATGGATTGACAATTATGGCATATTTGTTATGCTTTAACAAAATTTACCCAGTGAAATTTTGCTTAGCTGATTTTAAGCTGAAATGCCAGGGAAATATATATATATTTTTTCTTATGGGAAAGTAAGAGTTGAGAAAATCCTGACTTAGGTGTGAACTTGAAAGTAATTTACTAGTATTACCTAGAGTTCTACTGTACTTTCTCAAATCCCAAATAGTACTTACTTTACAATATTAAGTGGGTGAAGGCACAGGGTTTTTTTCAGTGTTGCATATGTGGAAGGCAAAGCATCACTCTTCACATAATAGATGGCTGGTTAAAGTGTTTCAGATCTCTGATGGGCATATTGTATTGCCTGCTTGGAACATTTTCCAGTTAATTATTCTAGGCAAGCCCTATGATAGATAACTTGGGGACTGGATCACATAGCCTCTCTGTGTTGGAGGAAACTCAACCATTTGCAAAGAGGTTTTATCTTTCCTGTTGGGGTTTACTTGCAAAGCCTATTTGTTTAGGCTCAAGGAAGAAAGGGCATCCAGTGTAGCAATTTTGCAGTGGGAAAGAGTTTGTTATGTTGTAGGATGCTGCAGGCCTGGGGAAAAGCTAGAGTGAGCAAAAGGAAAAATGGTCTAGGATGTAGGAGGAGAGACCAAGATAAAGAATTGGAATTTTACTGTAACTACAGTGGATGCCATTGACATTTTTAAAGTTAGAGGTGTGACATAATTTGATTTACATTCTCCAAAAGATGACCTTGGCTGATATGTGGGAAAAAATGGATTACATGGGGCCAGGAATGAACACAGGGCATACTTATGGGGACAGGTAAGGTATGGTGATTTGGACTAAGCTGATGGCAACAGACAGGTAGAAAAGAGGACAATTTCAAATTTTATCTTGGAGATAGTTAACTGAATTAATATTGAAAATGAGGGACCAGAGAAAACAAAGATATATCCTAGCATTTTGGTTCTAGAAATAGGTGAATGGTGTGGCCATATAACTTAGATGAGGAAAGACTAAGGAAGGAGCAAGTGGGAGGTAGAAATACTATTTGGTTGGACATCCAAGTGGAAGCCACCAATACATTGTTCTCGCTACAGCATGAAACTCAGGAGAGAGTAGGAAAGGAGGTATAGATTTGAGAGAGCCATCAGCACCTAGGTGGTATTTACAATCCTGGCATTAGCTGAGCTTACGTAGGGAGAAAGTATAGAGATGGAGAAGAGGGACCAGGATCAAGTCTTAAGCTCTCAACATTTAGAGGTCCAGAGAAAAGGAGGAATGAGATGACAGAGAATTAAGGTAAATTAGGAAGCAGAAACTATGGGGGGAAAGCATTTTTAAAAAGGACATTGGTCGATGGGGCATAGGTAAACACATATTTTGCTGCCCCACACAACAATTCCAAAACTACAACTTAACAACAAAACAAATATCATCCAGAATCAACAGAAAGCTGGCTGAGTGAAAATCCCACAAATAAAAGTAAAAATAGGACACTGTGACTCAGAGGAGTGGTGGAGCGCAGCCATGAAGATACCTGCGGAGAGAGGTTCAGAGCCATGTGCTTGCTAGCGGAAAAGGGTGGGTGGCAGCAAACCCGGCTGGTTTTCTCCAATGGGGAGGGCGAAGACGTCCCACTGCACTGACTCCTCAGTTCCAGGCGAGGTCCGAGGTCTGGGATAGGCACGCTAAAACCCGGGCGCGGGCGTGGCAGAGGTCTGCGAGCTTGAGAGTGCGCATAAACTTGGAACAGCAGTTTGCATGTAACCAAGCAGAGAGGACTTGTGACTTGCTCCCTTGTTCGGGAGACACCAGACTGCTTTGTTTTACAACCCTGGGCAAGACTTTGGGTGTGCAGACTCATTTGGGGATAGGCAGAGTTGTCTGGCAATGGGTGGAGACCGGCGGCGGCTTTCTCTCAGAGGTGCCTGCACCATTACCACCTGACACAGACACCCACAAGCCGCATAGGGCGGAGCTGACGCTGCATGCTCAGCCTGGAGACTCTGCCCATCCAACTTGAACACAGCTCACCCACTCAGCCAGTTGGCCTGGAGGTCAAACCCTCCTAGTGCTAACAACAAAAGCTGGGCTTAACTTCAACAATACTGTACAACCCATAAACGATTGCAGTAAGAGTATCCGCCTCAGGTAATTGGGGAGGCTAAACCACTGTCCCTTAGAGGACATCTACCACACAAAGCTAATGGACCAACTCAGAAAAGCAGCCACAATGCAGAGAAATGGAAAGAAATCAAGTGTGAAAGAAATGGAGGAATAAAGAAGACTAGACATAGAGTTCAAAACCACGGTTATAAGGTTTTTCAAGAGGCTCCTAGAAAAGGCCGAGACCTACAAGGAAATGAACAAGACCTACGAGGAAATGAATGAGACCTACAAGGATTTGAAAAAGGACCAACTAGAAATTAAGCATACACTGATTGAAATAAAAATATTATAAAAATATTATATAATATAATATATAAAGACCTAAAAGCAGTCCAGACGAACGCAAGAACCAAGTCAAAGAATTGAAATACAAAGAAACAAAATCCACTCGGCCGGAAAAGCAAGAACCAAAAAGAATCCAAAAAATTGAAGAGAGTGTAAGGGGCCTCTGGGACAACCTCAAGCATACCAATATCCAAATTATAGGGGTGCCAGAAAAAGAGAGAGAGCAAGGTAATGAAAACCTACTAGAAGAAATAGTGACTGAAAACTTCCCTCACTTGGTGAAAGAAATTGACTTAAAAGCCCAAGAAGTGCACAGAACCCCAAAATATAGGATTCTAAACAGGACCACGCCAAGACACATCATAATTAAAATGCCAAGGGCAAAAGATAAAAAGAGAATATTAAAAGCAGCAAGAGAAAAACAATTAGTTACCTATAAGGGAGCACCCATACGATTGTCAGTGAATTTCTCAACAGAAATGATGCAGGCTAGACGGGAGTGGCAAAAAATATTCAAAGTGATGAATAGCAAGAATCTACAACCAAGATTACTCTACCCAGCAAAGAATTGTCTTGCAGAATTGAAGGTCAGATAAAGTGCTTCACAGATAAGAAAAAGCTAAAGGAGTTCATCACCGCCAAACCAATATTATATGAATTGCTGAAAGATAGTCTATAAGAAGAGTAAAAAGAAAAAGGTAAAAATATAAATTATGAACAACAAATACACATCTATCAACAAAGGAACCTAAAAATCAATGAATTAATAATCTGATGAACAGGATAAACTGGTGAATATAACAGAATCATGGACATAGAGAGGGAATGGATTGACAATTCTTGGGGAGTAAAGGGGAATGGGAGGTGCAGCAAGAGACTGGACAAAAATCATGTACCTATGGGAGAGGACAGTGTGGGGGGGTGAGGGTGGAGGGTGGGATGTGTGCTGGGTGGAGGGGAGCCATAGGGGAAAAAAGGGAAGCAATGTAATTAATAAACTGAACAATAAAGATTAATTTTAAAAAAGGAATTGGTCAATTGGCCAGTGCTGTAGAGGACTCAAGTAAAAGGAGGACCACAAAATGCTCATTAAATTTTGCACTGTCAAGGGAATTGCTGACCTTGGCAAGAGTAGTTTCAGTGAACTGGTGGGAAGGAGGTCAGGTTGTGGGGGGAGGGAATGAATTGGAAATAGTGAATAGAGGTAACTTGTTCAAAAGTTTTGCTATGAAGGGAAGCAAAGAAGAGAGTAAAGGGAAATGTAAACTTATGCTTAAAATATTTTTGTTATAGTGTTAATTTTATGGTTGATTGTTTTTTCATATGGGAACTATAAAGCATATTTGAATTAACATTGTTGGAATCCATCCATTGGTGATGCAGGAGAGAGAGAGGGCTGACAGCAGAAGGAGGATGGTGGGAAGGAATTTAAAGTAGAGGGTTGGCTTTTGATGGGGTATGGGAATATTTCTTTCTTTGCCCCAGGAGGGAAAGCAGAGGTGAATATTTAGTTATAGGAAGGTATATGGATGTTGGGGGAGGCGAGAGTGTGACAATGGGTTGCTTCCACTCTCTGTAGACCTGTTTGTGGGCTTTGCCTGCTCTGCCTTTCCCTAATCTCCTTTTTTCCTCAAGTGCTTAAGAATTGTTTTGCACAACCTCAGTCTCAACTCAATCACACTTCCTGTTGTATGTGCTTTCCCTCTTGTGGGTTTCTGCAAGCAAGGGCGAGGCCAGGCTCAGAATGAGTCTCAGAACTTTTCTTTCCTTGAGTCCTGAGCTGTCCAACAGAACAGTAGCCACTGGCCACATGTGGCTATTGAGGACTTGAAATGTGACTATGCGATGGATGAATTGGACATTTAATTTTACTTTATTTAACTTAGAAATTGATACTTCATTCACTTATTGGAAAACTTTTACTGTGCTTGAGACAATATAGATATGTGAATCTACTTTTCAACTATACTAACTATTTTCCATAAAATGTAACATCTGGATGGGGATGTGCTGTGAGTTGTAAATTTTACCCTGATTTTGAAAACTTAGCTAAAAGAAATATGCAAACTGTCTTATTGATAATTTTACATTGATCACATGTTGAAATGAGAATAATTTGGATCTGTTAAGTTAAACTATATTGTTAAATGAATTTCAAAGGACTGCTAAAATTTTTCTTTTAAAAGTAACTACTAGAAAAGTTAAAATTAATATATGCCTATTGGGTGGCCCTGTCTTAGGGGCTGTGCCTATAAGAAAAGCTCACATTTTATGTATATCCTTGTTCCTGCCTATCCAGCAGTAAGCTGTATCTCACCCCAGGGAGCAGTGACAGTTTTGGAAAAGGGTCCTCCAAGGGTTGATGCTACTTGCTTCAGGACTCAGAGCTGCAAAATTGGGATTTGAACCCTGGCTCCCTGGCTGCCTGAAGGTTGTGCCCTGGACTGTATGCCACATGGAAGTCATTTTGTGCATTCCTTCTCTGGAGTTATCCTGTGTTTACACTAGCAAAGGATTTTTACATGGACACTTAAAGGACAGAATTTGGTTTTTAACTCAAGCAGTTGAAATTATGACTTTCGGGGTATGGTTTTAATGTGCTGTTACTGACTTTGCTTTGATTTAGCTGAGGACCCACAGTTTATAGTTAGGTCTCTCCCTGTGCTTGGACTCATGGACTTACATGCAACTCTTTTCTGTTTCTTATTTATTCCTAATGGTGATCACTGTGTGCTCTGTGTACTGGATCTGCTGTCACTGAGTGCTGGCATGCACTTAGTCCATTATTCCATATTTGATGAAACTCTCCTTTTTGTCTTGATATTGTTAAACTTTTGTTAAGAATCCTTGTGAAGAAGAGATTTCTTTTTTATGGGAATAACTTAAAGTTAATATGCAATATACCATAAAAGTTCAAATTAAAGTTTATGATCAACCACGATGTTACATGGGCATGAGAAGATCAGTACATCCCGAACTGGACTCATTATCCATTCCTCTTCTCATTCCCTCTTCCGTACTTCGTGGCATCACCCCACATCCAGAAACTGAAGTCAGAAGCCTCAGTCATCCTCAGCTCCTTCTCTTCCATCCAGCATTGTCATCAGTAGTGCTGATGTGACTCTTTAAGTCCTTCCAGTCTCTCGTCCCTTCTTCCTACCCACTGCCACTGTTTAGTTCAGTCCTTCGACATCTCAAACTTTTCTTCTCGCTCCCAATCACTTGTGATTGTTGACGCATTCATCTTTCCCACTCATCTGTCATTTCTTTCAGGAGTGGGCCCTTTGTCTCTTTCGTCTTTGAGTTTTTAGGTCTTAGCTGAGAGCTCGTGCTGTTGGTTCGGATATTCATGTGCTGTTGGTAGGGATAGTCAGGTTTCTCTCTTCATGTGCAATCTTTTCTCCCTCACTCCTGAGTCCTGTTAGTCACTTCGGCTGATGCACAGTTGGCAGTGATGCTGCAGCCCTTGCTGGGTGTGAGCCTGCACACTGTATTCGTGTGCCCCCTCAGCTTGCATGGATCCAACAAAAATCCCTCCCCAGCTACTCTAGCTAAGGAGGGACAGATTTCTGCTTGGAGTCTGAGTTCTATAGTAACTTGCCCGGGGGAAATAGGATTCAGTGGAAATCCCTTAAATGTGATATCTAATACTCAATGACCTGGGGACAAATGGGGGATAATTTCTATGTAGTTGTATAGGCAAAGCATTGGCTCCCTGTTTATGAGCCAAGGTGTGCAATAGGAAACTAAAAGTGAAAAATTAAAAAGGGACTGTAAACGAAGCAGAATTTTATATAATCAAATCACTTTAAGTTCTCTTTAAAAATTAGGCAGGTTTCACAAGGATAGCAGAAGAATGCCATCAATATAAATCATACCTAGAGCTCTGTGTTACCATGCTACCTCAGCATTTAGATCTCTCTCCAAATGGGATAGAATTTCAGAAATGAGTCTGCATCCATCCTGATCCTGGTGAAAGGCGAACAGTTATTTCTGTCTAAAATGTAGCAACAAGATGCCAGTAGCTACTCAGGCAATTTTTTGTACATCTGATGAAGAGATATTGGTATTTTTATATGACATATAGGATTTCATAAGAGTTATAATGGGAAACTTAGTCAAACAAAATGTCCCTTTCTGCTCTTTCGCAGTTTACTGGTTGTATGTCTCAGAACGGTGGGTCTCTATGTTACAAATACCCATTTACTCATACCTACAGACCCCCCACCCCAGGCCCTCCCAGTCCCCTTCTTGAATAAGGCTATTGTGGAAGATCTCAGAACTTTTGAAGAGTAAGTGGACTTTTAACTTTAGGAAGAGAAGAAACTGACAAAAATATCAGAAGAAGTGCTTTCTGTCTAGATTCTCTCACATGAGTCAATAGTCAATCTGTAACCCCTAAAGTGTGTGCTCTTAACAGCTTCTATTCTGCCTGATTTTGTTTTACAAATTTCGTTGTTCTCCCTGGAATTCCATTAATTAGGTTAAACTTAGTTAACAATCTTTTCCTTTCCTAAATGTGAAGGTTAAGTACTTGCCAGTAATTCACATAATAATCATTGTGACTGAGATTACTTTCTTCAAAATGAGGTCAGTGAGGCTAGCCACTCTGAAAGAAGGTAAACGTGCTGAATGGAGAGAAAAAGCCCAGGATTTTGGATGGTAGACACTGTGGGAAATAGGATTGAGCATAATCAGTGAAGGGTTGGGGCAGCTCTGCATGTTGGGAAATCTTGGGGTTTGGGATACTAGGTTGTAAGGGGGAAGGTAAACTTCTGCTATTTCAAGATATTTGTAGAAGCCACCGTAATGTGGATAGAAATGGTACATCTTCTATATGATGGGATATTCTACAGTCACCAAAGAAACAAGGTAGATTTATGGTTAAAACAAAAGTGCAAAATAGACTGTATAGTAAGCTCCCATTTCTGTATATAAATTTGAAAGGTTATATATGCATACTAGAGGCCTGGTGCACAAATTTGTGCATGGGTGGGGTCCCTCAGCCTGGCTAGCCATTGAGGCCTATGTGTAGGGGGGCGGGGGCTTGCCAGCTAGGGGGAGGGACCTCAAGAGGTTGGCCAGCCGCCCACCCCCATCGTGGCCGATCAAGGGGCTGGCCAGGGGGAGGGGCCATGGGAGGTTCGCTGTGGGAGTGCACTGACCACCAGGGAGCAGTTCCTGCATTTAACTGGTGTTGAGTGCACATCATAGCGACTGGTCGACTGGTTGTTTTGATTGTTCTGGTAGTTTGATAGTTTTCTTAGGCTTTTATATATATGGTTATGCATGTATTTGTTTATATGAAGGTATGCAGAGTGTATTTCTGGAGGAAATGTAATAAACATTTACTGTGGCTGCCTCTGGGAAAGGAGCCCTGGGACCGGGATCTGAAGGAGGATTTTACTAATTTGGGGTACAGTTTGAATTTGTATGCACATTACTTTTAAATTAAAAATAGAGCTAGTTAACAGTTTTCTAGGATTACTCTTACCCTGTGGAAAGTTGGTGTCTGGTGGGAGAAAAGAGAGGGCGCAGGTAATGCCCTAATATGCTTATGCTTCTCTCTTCTGAGTCACAAAGCTCAGGGCTCTTGAACTCTAGTTCCATTTTCTCACCTGGCTTATGGCTATATAAGCTTTTCTGAGCTGACCTGGAATGGAATTATAATTTCTAATATTTTTCTATGGGGAAAACACTACAGTGTTCCAAGAGCATGCCAAACTAAATTGTCTCCACTCCTCTCTCTCTTGATTTTATGCCTATTACCTTCCTTTAAAAATAAAAGGACTTTAGACTTATTCCAGGAGGCCCTGTCCAATCACATTCTCACTCCTTTTATCAGAAATGACAGTTATGTGCTTGAATACCTTCTTGTTTTTTCCCCAACAAGATACTGTTTTCCGCGTTCTTTTCCAATTAGCATGTAAGTTTTTCTGAGTTTTTCTTATTTGTTTGCATGCCTAGTACAGAGCTAAAGGCATTCAATAAATATTCATTGGATCAATAAATTAAGGTGTGGGTGCCTATGCAGTTTGGTCACTGTAAATTGTCACAGGTAAGATTTTTCTGGTCTCAGAGACACTGCAAAAAGGGTTTTAATCTAGCACAGCACTCCTCAACATTGGCACTGTTGACATCGTGAGCCAGATAATACTTTATTGTTGGGCCAGCTGTCCTGTGCATTATAGGAGGTTTAGCAGCATCTCAGGCCAATATAACCCCCAGTCAGAACAATAAAAAAATGTGTGTAGACATTGCCACATAGCTCCTTGGGGCAAAATTGCCCTGACAATCGATGATTTGAAGTGATGTGGGATTTGCTATTCAATCTCCAAGAGTTCTTTAGTGAGAGAGGAATCTTCAAATCTTGGAGGCCTACAAGTAAGGGCAAACCAAGGCTTTCTGAAAGCTTCCGTACAGAATTAGATGCCCCTCTGGGCAGATGACTTGGGAAAGAGTTGGGAAGGAAGTGTGGGCTGGATTTCATTCTCATTTTAACTCCTCCTGTCATTCCTGCTGGATATGAGGAGTTCCCATGGCCTGGAACGAAGTCCAGAAGTGTACCCGAGTTATAAATAAGATGCTCTTGGGGCCAGTGCCCACGTGAAAGGATGGGGTGGAAGGCTTGACTGGCTTCAACATTAAATCATCTGTGCTGTGGTCACTCCAAATAACATGTCAAGGAACATTTTCTCATTAATATGGATGAGAGGCAGACTGTACTTCTCCAATGCGGTCATCTAACAAATGTTGACTGAGCACCTACATGGGCCAGGAGAAAAAATGGCCTTCTTTTTCCTCACCCTTATTTCTCCATGAAGTTTTCTATTTCTGTGTGAATTTTATGTTATTCACAATCTTACTTATTAACACAGAAACTTCTCCCCCCCCCCCCCACTTAATTGACTTACTTTTGGAAGGTCCAATTATACTTAAAAGGAAGAGGAGGAGCCATTGTAGATGGCGAGAATCTTCGGAATGATCCTTAGTTGTGTGCCAGTGCTCTGTGAGTGTACACACATGCTGGGCTGCATTCTGGAGACCGTCCTCAACTGTTCTTATATTTATAAGTTATCCTACAGTGCGTCAGCACATCAGCTGCCAAGGCGGTTTGTAGAATCTCCTTCCCTGGAGGTCTTTAAAAATAGAACTAAATACCCATCTGTCCAGAATGATTTTGATGCAGTCCTGCTGATTAGAAGGAATTGGCTAGATTTTTCTGTCAAGGTTCATTTCATCTCCAGTGCTCTTAAATGCATAAGCTTACTTTTTGGTGGGAGAGGGAGGGTGGAAAAGTGACACACCGTGGATTTAGTGATACATCACTGTACACACCCTGTATGAGTAGAATAGATTATCTCTTTCTCATTCTTTTAATGTTTCTGAAGCACTTGTTGCATTTGGAACCTTACAATGGACCTGGGGGGTAGATGAGGCCTTTCTTTGGGTCGCCAAGGCACACAGATGTTCAGTTATTGGACAGAATCACAGCGAGGCTGATGCAGAGTGAAGATGCCATTCCTGGCTGTCGGCTCTCTAGGTGCACATTCTTTTCTCTTGACCCTTGTGCAACTTTGTGTTCTGGGCTTTGCTCTGTCAGATAGTGTCCAGAAAATTTAGAGCCAAATTTTTTTTTAATTTGGAGCCAAAAAATTAAAAAAACCTCACCCAATTTGGCATGTTAATTAGGACTATTACTTTATTTCCTTTCCAGAAAAGTATACTTTCAACCTCACATGTGCACATATATGTATGTTCATGTATATTATTTATGTGAATATATATATATATATATATATATATATATATGTGTGTGTGTGTGTGTGTGTGCGCATGAATATAGGTGAGTGTGTGTATGTATATACATATGTGGATATATTCCTATGGCAGTGTATTTGTATGTGTGTATGTATGTGAATTTGTCTATTTTTCTAATTTCATCTTAGACCTAAAACATTTGGCACAAATCAGCACTGTTGTGTATTCTCTTGAGCTTAGATAACATGGCAACATTTCTTGGGACTGGAAGGAGGGGAGCAAAATGGGAGGGGTTAGTGGGAGAGATCTATAATACTGTCAACAGTCTACACTAATAAAAGAGAAACATGTGAATTGACCATACCTCTGTTCCACCCACAGCCATGCCCACCAGGCAATAAGGAGCTAGTATGCAAATTAACCCAACCAAGATGGCTATTGCCATGGAGCGAGCAGGAGGCTTGGGTTTCCCTGGCAATTGAGGAAGCCAAGCTTTGGCTGCTAGCTCTGGCCGGCCGTGTTCTCTGCTTCAAGGCTACAAAATTTCAATTATAGAAGATAAATAAATCCCAACAAAATTGGTGGCAGCCGTGGAGCTGGAGAGAGCAAGAGGCTTGGGTTTTCCCCCAGCAGTAGAGGAAACCAAGCTTCCTGGCTGGCCCTGGTCTCTGCTCAAGGCTACAAAGTTTTCATTACTGAAGATAAATAAATCCCAGATCCCAGGGCCTCTGCTTGGGTCACTGGGGGCATGGCTGGCCTGCAAACCACCACAGGCCCCTCGCCCAGACCCCCATCCCAATCCGGACACCCTTCAGGGCAAACCAGCTGGCCCCAACCCATGTACCAGGCCTCTATACTATCTAATAAATGAGTAATATGCAAATTGACTTATCACTCCAACACACAAGATGGCTGTCCCCATGTGATCAAAGATGGCTGCTTCCATGTGTACACAAGATGGCCATGACAAGATGGCCAGCAGGGGAGGACAGTTGGGAAGGACCAGGCCTACAAGGGAGGGCAGTTGTGGGTGATCAGTTCAGCAAGGAAGGGCAGTTGGGAGGGACCAGTCCTGCAAGGGAGGGCAGTTGGGGGCAATCAAGGCTGCAGGGGAGGGCAGTTAGGGGCAATCAGGCTGGTAGGGGAGTAGCTGGAATCAGGCTTGCAGGGTAGTGGTTAGGGGGTGATCAGGCTGGCAGGCAGAAGTGGTTAGGGGCAATCAGGAAGGCAGGCAGGTGAGCAGCTGGGAGCCAGCAGTGCTGGATTGTGAGAGGGATGTCTGACTGCCCGTTTAGGCCTGATCCTACTGTGATTGGGCCTAAACAGGCAGTTGGACATTTCTCGAGGGGTCTCAGATTGTAGAGGGTACAGGCTGGGCTAAAGGACACCCTCCCCCCTACCCACGCATGAATTTTGAGCACCAGGTCTCTAGTGAAAAATATATTTAAAAAAAGACAAATTCACTTTGTCAGGCTGTTCATGAAGATATATTGAAAAAAGTCTTTTTTTATAGTTTGAACTCCCATTACTTCTAGACATTTTCAGTGGACAGAGGTAGTAAACACTTTTTTAGAAAGAGAAAAATATGGTATTTACAAAATAACTTTATTAGTACTAAATATACTGAATCCTAGCATATCAAAATACTAGAAAGAATTCTTTTCTATGTGGTTATACTACTTAATTTATACACAGATAAGTTTATTTACTTTAGTTTAACTTTGAATTTTAGAGATGGCTTTATTTTTGTTTTTTTTGAGTTAGTATATTTTTAAATTAAATAAAGTGTTTACATAATTTTTAATATCAAAACGATGAAACAAAGTATATTTGGAGTGTGTGGCTTACTTTTATTTTCATTTCTTCTTTTTGTACTGTTACTTTCTTTTTTTTTTTTTTAATTATTTTTTATTGATTTTTTGCAGTATAATAGTAGTACATGTTTTCCTTTCCCCCTCCCCCTTATCCTCACTCCAGCCTCCCCCACCCCCCAGCACATATCCCCAGCTTCCCCCCTCCCCGCCCCAGTGTCTTTCATTCATTGGTTATGTTCATATGCATGCATACAAGTCCTTCCGTTGATCTCCCCCCGCATCTGCCTCCCATCCACCCAAGCCTCCCCCTGTAGCTTGACAGCCTGTTCAAGGCCATCCTGCCTCTATATCAATCACTCTCCCCTGTTTCTTTTCTTCAAAAATATCTTGCCTCTGAATACTAGAAATAAATGTATAAGAACAAAAAGTGTTTCAGTCTCGGTTTCAATGTCCAACTTTTCTGAGTCCCAGTTTCAGTGTCAAATAATTCATTATGTGTATAAGTCAGCAATGGTATCCAGATGGTGGACATATCGTGTCAATGCATGATCCATCCTCTCTGGTTTGGTCCTGGGCTGCCTGCAGACATGCACAGCTGCTGACTGCTAGTATGGCAAGGTGTCGTCAGTGTCCCCCATCTCTGGACCGTCCTCATGACTGGAACAGATCCATCAGTTCCTCACCGTGGCAGGAACCCACATGGTCTTGGAGTTGTTCTCTGAAAACACACAAACACATTCTCGACCAAAAGTTAACAAAGGGATCCTCTATGCAAAATAGACTTGGGATTCTTTTTAATTTTTGCCTAAATGATTTTCCTTTGGCTTATTTTGACACCATGTGTGTTTTTTCATGGGTGTCCTGCTATTGTTTTTACAAATGGAATTTACTTTACTGGAGTAAGAATTTTCTAGATGTATTTTACTTACTCGATATTTTTTTTTGTCCCTTTCATGATATTACCCCGCTGTCCCCTCCCCTTTTTTGATTAATGGGGACTTTTGGAAATTTTCTATTGCAGTCTTGATAATTTTAAATTTTAATTTTTGCACACAAAGTGACTGCTTTAGGTTCTTTGGATGTTAGGCAATTTTACAGAGAGATGAACTACTAATAGATTTTTCAGTTAATGTTTTAGGAAAAGCTTTTTGTCCAGTACACTATAATTTTCTTGAGTATTCTCGTATTTCACTTGGCCAATTTAAATTAATCTGAAAACTTGATTACTATTTTCCTGTCAATTTTAATACTCAAGCAGAAATCTTAGTTTACCCTGTGAATACTAGTGGAAAGGAATATTTGCAATTTTGAGTAGGTCCCGAGCATTCCTGGTAATAGACAGAATTTAGATATAGAGCAGCTATTGCTGGCCGAGTCTCTGTCTGCCGCCTGGGTCCCCGTATGAGTTGTGTGTGGGAGGCGAAGCAGCCGTGGGGGTAGGAGACCTCCCTTAGGAGGGTTGAGAATTCAAACCCCTGCAAGGTTTGTGGATGAGGGTCTGTGCCCCACCTCTGTTGACCTTTTAGTTCTCTCCTGTTGGCCCCTCTGCGACTGTGCCTGTCTTAGGTTGTTCCTTCCCTGAGGAATCTTACCCGTCTCTGGCTAACCAGCCATCCTCCGGGGCCAAACAGGGTGATGTGAGGTTCAGTTCTGTCTCCTTTGTAGTCTATGCCCCCCTGTGGCCTCCACGTCCAGTACCTGCCTTGGGGTCCCCTCACCTGCTGGCAGGGTCCCGGTACTGATCACATATCTCGGGGGACCCAGGTTTCTTCTCCAGAGAGGGCCCAGCTCACACCATTGGTCGAGATACAGATCCATGGTGCCAGCTGCCCAAAGGCTTCAGCCACAGCTCGAACTGAAAACTCTGGCATCAGCTGTGTGTATTTGGATAGTAACAAGAAGGTCCCTCTTGGCAGAAAGGGCAAGAAGGGCCAATTTAGAATGCTCGGATGCCTTCCCAGTGCCTTAATTCCTTCTGAAAGGGATTAATTTCTTTCCTATTCTTTTTTAAGTTGCTGCCCAACATTCAAAGAATTAGTTTATAAGTTTATTTGGGATAATTGTATAATATGCTGTTGTCAAATATCAAATATTATAATGACATTGTAGAATAATATCATGTAAGGGTATTATGGTGTCATGGGAGGTTAAGCAGGGCCTAGCCTAAGGACTGGTCTCCATAGGATATGACAAGCTCTAGGCCATGTCAATTCAATGTCAGACTAGCTGCCATTTTTTTATAATTTTATATAAACTTTGTCAGGGATGTAAAAACACAAATCACTTACCTCAGTTCAAGAGTTCAAGTATATTGACTTTTCCACTTACTCTCACCACCTGCCACTTACCCTGAGGTTTGACATTCTGATGGACTTTTCTCAGTCTCTGGATCTATTCTTGTTCATCAGTCTATGTCATTGATTGTATTCCTCAAATGAGTGAGATCATGTGATATTTGTCTTTCTCTGCCTGGCTAATTTCACTTAGCATAATGCTCTCCAAATCCATCCATGTTGTTACAAATGGTAGGAGCTCCTTCTTTTTTTCCGCGGCATAGTATTCCATTGTGTAAATGTACCATAGTTTTTTGAGCCACTCATCAGCTGATGGGCACTTCGGCTGTTTCCAAATCTTAGCTATGGTAAATTGTGCTGCTATGAACATAGGGGTACATATATCCTTTCTAATTCGCCTTTCTAATTTCTTGGGGTATATTCCTAGAAGTGGGATCACTGGGTCGAATGGGAGCTCCATTTTTAGTTTTTTGAGGAATCTCCATACTGTTCTCCACAGTGGCTGTACTAGTCTACAATCCCACCAGCAGTGCACAAGAGTTCCTTTTTCTCCGCATCCTCGCCAGCACTTGTCGTTTGTTGATTTGTTGATGTAAGCCATTCTGATAGGTGTGAGATGGTACCGCATAGTCGTTTTGATTTGCATCTCTCGGATAATTAGTGACTTTGAGCAAGTTTTCATGTGTCTCTGGGCCTTCCTTTTGTCTTCTTTCGTGAAGATTCTATTTAGGTCTGTTGCCCATTTTTTTATTGGATCATTTGTCCTCCTTTTATTGAGTTGGGTGAGTTGCCTGTAGAGGCTTGAGATTAAACCTTTATCACTAATAACATTTGCAAATATGTTCTCCCATACAGTGGGTTTTCTTGTTGTTTTGTTGATGGTTTCTTTAGCTGTGCAAAAGCTTTTGATTTTGATGTAGTCCCATTTGTTTATTTTCTCTTTAGCTTCCATTGCCCTCGGAGCGGTATCATCAAAGAAGTTCTTTTGGCATATGTCTGAGATTTTTCTTCCTGTAGATTCCTCTAATATTTTTATGGTTTCCTGTCTTACGTTTAAGTCCTGTATCCATTTTGAGTTTATTTTTGTGTATGGTGTAAGTTGGTGCTCTAGTTTCATTTTTTTGCATGTATCTGTCCAATTTTCCCAACACCATTTATTGAAGAGACTGTCTTGACTCCATTTTATGTTCCTGCCTCCTTTGTCAAATATTAATTGAGCATAGTGGATTGGGTTGATATCCGGATTCTCTATTCTATTCCATTGATCTATATGTCTGTTCTTGTGCCAGTACCAGGCTGTTTTAAGAACAGTAGCCTTGTAATACAGCTTGAAATCTGGTATGGAAATCCCACCGACTTTGTGCTTCTTTCTCAGGATTGCTGTGGCTATTCAGGGCCTTTTTTTGTTCCAGATGAATTTTTGGAGAGTTCTTTCTAGGTCTGTGAAATATGCCATTGGTATTTTAATGGGGAGTGCATTAAATTTATAGATTGCTTTGGGTAGTATGGACATTTTAATTATGTTGATTCTCCCAATCCATGAACATGGAATGTTCTTCCACCTGTTTACATCTTCCTCTATCTCTTTTTTCAGTGTCCTGTAGTTTTTCCACAAATAGATCTTTTACCTCCTTAGTTAAGTTTATTCCTAGGTATCTTAATTTTTTTGGTGTGATGGTAAATGGGATTGCTTTTTTAGTCTCTCTTTCTGTAAGTTCACTATTAGTGTATAGAAATGCCATAGATTTCTTGGCATTAATTTTGTAGCCTGCTACATTGCTGAACTCATTTATTAAGTCTACTAACTTTTTTATGGAGTCTTTCGGGTTTTTTATGTACAATATCATGTCATCTGCAAATAAGGATAGCTTAACTTCTTCTTTTCCAATTTGGATGCCTTTTATTTCTTCTTCTTGTCTAATTGCAATGGCTAATACTTCCAGTACTATGTTGAACAGGAGTGGTGAAAGTGGGCAACCCTGTCTTGTTCCTGTTCTTAGGGGAAATGGTTGTAGTTTTTGCCCATTGAGTATGATGTATGCTGTGGGTTTATCGTATATGGCTTTTATTATGTTGAGGTATGATCCTTCTATTCCTACCTTATTGAGAGTTTTTATTAAGAAAGGATGTTGGATTTTGTCAAATGCTTTTTCTGCATCAATTGATATGACTATGTGATTTTTATCTCTCAATTTGTTTATGTGATGTATCACATTTATTGATTTGCGGATATTGTACCATCCTTGCATTCCTGGGATAAATCCTACTTGGTCGTGGTGTATGATCTTTCTGATGTACTGCTGGATCCGATTTGCTAGAATTTTATTGAGGATTTTGGCATCTATATTCATGAGGGATATTGGCCTGTAATTCTCTTTCATTGTGTCATCTTTATCTGGTTTTGGTATTAGGGTGATGCTAGCTTCATAGAAGGAGTTTGGAAGTTTTCCATCCTCTTGAATTTTCTGGAATAGTCTGAGGAGTATAGGATTTAGTTCTTCCTTGAATGTTCGGTAAAACTCCCCTGTGAAGCCGTCTGGCCCTGGGCTTTTGTTTGCTGGAAGCTTTATGATGACTGCTTCAATTTCTTCCACAGTTATTGGTCTATTGAGTTGTTTAGATTCTTCTTGATTGAGTTTTGGGAGGTTATATTTTTCTAGAAACATATCCATTTCCTCCAGGTTGTCCAGTTTGTTGGAGTAGAGTTGTTCATAATATTTTTTAACAATCCTTTGTATTTCAATGGGGTCTGTTGTTATTTCACCTCTTTCATTTCTGATTTTATTTATTAGGGTCCTCTCTCTTTGCTTCTTGGTGAGTCTGGCTAGAGGTTCATCAATCTTGTTTATCCTTTCAAAGAACCAGCTCTTGGTTTCGTTGATTTTCTGTATTGTTTCTTTGGTCTCTATGTCATTTATTTCTGCTCTGATCTTTACTATTTCCTTCCTTCTGCTTACACTGGGCTTTTCTTGTTGCTTTCTTTCTAACTCTTTGAGTTGTTGGGTTAGATAATTTATTGCCGCTGTTCCTAGTTTTTTGCAGTAGGATTGTAGAGCTATGAACTTCCCTCTCAGAACTGCTTTCACTGTGTCCCATAGATTTTGGATTGTTGTGCTATCATTGTCATTTGTTTCCATGATGTTTTCTATCTCTTCCTTAATCTCTCTAGTAACCCAGTCATAGTTTAATAGCATGCTGTTTAGTCTCCATGTGTTCGATTTCTTTGGATTGTTTCTATTGTAGTTGATTTCCAGCTTTATGCCACTGTGATCTGAGAATATACTTGATATGATTTCTATCTTCTTGAATTTGGAGAGACTTTGCCTATGACCTAATACATGGTCTATCTTTGAGAATGACCCATGGGCACTTGAAAAGAATGTATATTCTGTGGCTTTGGGGTGAAATGATCTGAAGATGTCAATTAATTCCATCTGGTCCAGTGAGTCATTGAGAATTGATGTTTCTTTACTGATTTTTTGTTTAGAGGATCTGTCCAATGGTGATAATGGGGTATTAAAGTCTCCTACTATGATTGTATTGCTGTCTATCTCTCCCTTGATGTCCTCTAGGAGTTTTTGTATATATTTGGGTGCTCCTGTATTGGGTGCGTATATGTTTACAAGAGTTATTTCTTCTTGTTGAATTGCTCCCTTTAGTATTATGAAGTGGCCTTCTTTATCTCTTGTTATGTCCTTCACTTTGAGATCTAATTTGTCAGATATAAGTATGGCTACCCCAGCTTTTTTTTCATTTCCATTCGCCTGAATAACTTTTTTCCAACCTTTCATCCTCAGTCTGTGTGCATCTTTTTTTCGGAGGTGGGTTTCTTGTAGACAGCAGATACATGGGTTGTGTTTTCTTATCCAGTCTATTACCCTATGTCTTTTGATTGGAGCATTTAACCCGTTTACATTTAAAGTTATTATTGATAGGTGCTTATATGTTGCCATTTTTGTTCTTTGCCCCTGTGATCCTTCTTCGCTTCCTATTTCTTTTTACAGCAGATCCTTTAGCATTTCTTGCATTGCTGGTTTGGTGGTGACGAATTCCCTTAGTCCTTTTTTATCTGTGAAGCTCCTGATTTGACCTTCAATTTTGATTGAGAGCCTTGCTGGGTACAGTATTCTAGGATTCAGACCCTTCCTTTGCATGACTTTGTAGATTTCATTCCACTGCCTTCTGGCCTGATAGGTTTCTGTTGAGAGATCACTTGTTAGTCTGATGGGTGTTCCTTTGTAGGTGACTTTTTGTCTCTCTCTGGCAGCTTTTAAGATTCTTACTTTGTCATTGGTGTTTGCCAATTTAATTATAATGTGCCTTGGCGTAGGTCTTTTGGGGTTTATTTTGCTTGGGACTCTGTGAGCTTCTTGGATTTGTGTGGGTTTTTCCTTTCCTATACCAGGAAAGTTTTCTGTCATTATTTCTTCCAACAGGTTTTCTATTCCTTGCTCAGTTTCCTGTCCTTCTGGAAGCCCAATTATACGGATGTTGTTTTGTTTCATGTTGTCCCAAAGTTCTCTTAGGCTCTCCTCCTGCTTTTTATTTTTTTTTCTAGTAGCTGCTCTACTTGGTTATTTTTTCCTACCTGGTCTTCTAGCTCACTGATGCGATCCTCTGCTTCTTCTAGTCTACTCTTAATACTTTCTATTGAGTTCTTTACTTCAGCAATGTCACTTTTCATTTCTTCATGGCTCTTCATCATTTCTTCCTGGGTCTTCCTCATTTCCTCTTGGTTCTTACTCATATTATCAAATTTGTCTTCCATTCTTTTCAGCCACCTTATGACCATTTCTCTGAATTCTTTCTCTGACAGGTTGTTAACTTCCATTTCGTTTACCTCCTTTTCTGGTGAGCCTTGCTTTTCTTTCATATGTGGGCTATTTCTTTGTCTTCCCATGGTCTCTCTTCTCTGTGTATGTGGTTATGTAGTTCTCACTCTCCTGCGTTGATTTAAAGGCACAAAATACAACACAACCAGGTGCAATGCACCAGGCACTGAACCGGAATGTAGTCAAAGTAATTGTAATTCCAAATAAAGGTGACTGCCAGAGAAAGGCAAATTTGGTGATAGGTGGGAAAAAAGAAAGAGAACCTCCCCCAGACCCACACAGACACTCACACACCCACACTCACACAAAAAAGAAAGAGACCCCCCCACACACACATACACTCACAAAAAAGAAAGACAGGAATGCCAAAATGATAATGGGAAAAGGGGGAGAAGAAAAAAAAGAAATAAAAGGAGTAAATTATAAATGTGGGGTGAAAACTCCTATAGGACAGCCCTTAATCCGAACCAAACCTGCAACAAGTACTTGGAGATTGATACAAATTACATACAACTACTAATATCAAGAGAGGTGAGGGAACACAGAAGCAAAAATCTATCTCAAAAACAATGCAGATGAGGACAACAAAACAAGAAACAACACCAAAAATAAAAATAATCCCCCCTACAAGACAAACCAAAATAACAGAATAAGCAAATCAATCTCATAAACCTGCTTAAAAAATCAATATAATCAACAGTCAAGTAAACAACAACAACAGGACAGGGCTAAAAACACTTTAAGATAGTGAAGTCAGAGAAGTTAGAGGTATATATGCACTTGGATTAGGTGTTTAGAGATTAGATATATCAGTGGGGTGAAATTTTAACAGGGGGTAAGGGGAAAGAATTAGGTAAATCTAAAGCGGGAAAAGTGTAAGGGAAACAAGGCACTAAATAGGGAAAGGTTAGCCAGAGAGTGGTGGTATAAAGGTGAAGTTGAGGTAGAGTAAAAGATACTAAAGTGTAGATGAAAATAGACTGTATTCCCAAGGTCGAAGAGAAAATATAATCAATTCCCTGTCACATAAGAGTCAATTTGTGATTTGGCCCCTGGGTGGCAGTGTTTCTAGATTGACTTCTGGGTCTATCGGTCCTCTTTATCCTGAACTAAACAATACTGCCTCTCTAATGGTGACTGCTGTTTTAGCAGCCAGAACCCTCCCAAAATCTTTCGGGCTTCCCCCCTCTGTCAGGTCCAAACCGATTGCGCTCCAGGGATCAACTCTGCCACCAGCTCCAAGGGCCCTCTCCCGCGTTCACCAGCTTCAACAGCCACAGATTCTATTTCAGGTGCAGATCTCCAGGTTTTGAGTTCCAAGGTGCAGATCTCCCAGACTGCCAGCCCCCTCAGTTTCGCGCCCAAAGTACCCCCAGGGAAATCTGACCTTTCCGAGCTGGAGTTTAGCGCTCCCTGGGCTCTGCGCCACCCCGGAGGTGCAGCCGGTACCTTGTACGGCAGCTGTATGTTTTCCGGCTCCTCTCGTTCAAGATGTCGTGGTCCGCCTCTGCGCGCCTCCTCGCGCAGTTGGCTCAGGGAGAGAACCCAGCAGTACTGGGGCCGCTCAGGCTAGGGAGGCCAGCCCAGCAGTCCTCTATCTTCTCCTGGAGCACAGCTGTCCCCCCAGTCGCAGACAAATGCTCCCTGCGCGACTTTCAGCTGCTCCCTCCCTCTGCCCTGTGAGCAGATTCAGATCGAATCCCTCCGTTCCGCCACCATTTTCTGTACTGTTACTTTCTTGATAAAAATTATTTTATTAGTTTTGGATTATCCTTTATTTCTTTTTGAATATGTAAGTAGTTGTATTTATATCATACCTATTCTGTCCTTTCTCATCCAAATGGTAACATTCTGTATGCACTGTTCTGTACTTAGCTTTTTTTCTTTAATGATGTATCTTGGAGACCACCCATAGCAGTCTGTGGAGCTCTGCCTTATGGATCTGACAGTTTCCTGTGTGCTGTACTATATAATTTAATCAGTCTATTATTAATGGACTTTGCTGTTATTAGGCTTATAAATGAACTAGTGGCCCAGTGCATGAATTCGTGCATGGATGGGGTCCGGCCAGCCCTGAGTGAATTGGGGCTGGGCCTGTCAGGAGGAGGAGTCGGCAGAAGGTTGGCTGGCTTCCTGCCCAGATTAGGCCAGATCAAGATTAGGCCAGCTGTGGGGAGGGGCTATGGGTGATTGGCTGGTGGGCCCCACCCCTGATTGGAGTGGAGGTGCTGATTGGGGGTCAGCAGCTGGAGGAGGGGCCATTGGAGGTTGACTGGCCAGCCCCACCACTGATTGATGTGTGTGGGGCCCATCAGGGGTGGAGCTGGCTGGGGGGAAGGGCTGCAGGCAGTTGGCCAGCTGGCCCTACCCCCTCTTGGGGTGGGGTGCAATCAGGGGCGGGACCTGCCAGAGTAGGGGCTGTGGGCCGATTGGGGTGGTGGGGGGATAGTCAGGGGAAGTGGCTGAAGGAGGTTGGCTAGCTGTGGCCCTATCCCCTATTGGGGTGGGGGTGTGATTAGAGGTGGGACCGCCTCGGTGATGCGCTGTAGGCCAATGTGGGTGGGGGCAGGCCCATCGGGGGTGGGGTCCGCCTGGGGGAAGAGCCTCATTGGGGGCGGTTGCCGGCCACTCTGCCCTAGATCTGGGTAGGAGAGTCCGATCAGGATTGGGGCTGGCTGGGATGAGGAGCAGTGAGAAGTTGGCTGGTGGGCTCCATACCCCCATTGATGGCCACAGTGGGAGTCATACCAACCAGTTGTTCTGATAATTATGGTGGCTTTTTATATATATTGGTCGCTGGCTTTTTATATATATAGACTAGAAGCCCTTGCTTGAAGATTCATGTAGTAGATATTTCTTCCCTTGGCTGCCTGCACCAGTTTTCCTCTGGCACCCGGGACCCAGACCTTTGCTCTGGCTGCATCAGAGAAGCCAAGCCTCAAGGGTAAGCTTCTCCACTCTGGCTGCAGCGAGGCTTGGCCTCTCCACTCTGGCCACAGCAGCGAAACCAATCCTCTTCCGTCTTTAGTCTTCGGTCTTCAGTCTTTGCTCGGGCCAGAGCCTTCGGTCTTCATTCTGTGCCTGCATATGCAAGTTAATCCACTATCTTTGTTGGGTTAATTTGCATAGTCACTTCTGATTGTCTGGTGGGCGTAATGGAGGTATGGCCAATTTGCATATTTCTCTTTTATTTGTGTAGATAGTCTTATACATATATCATCATATATATGTATTTTACCAGTACTTTTGGGAGTTGATATTTTATGAGGAACTGAGGGGTTAGAGAGTAAATACATATGTAGTTTTTCTAGATATTGTCATTGGGGTTGAACAATTTTCTCAGCTGAAACACACAGAGGGGCCAATTTCTGTAGTCTTACCAACAAAGTCTGTTGTAAGCTTGTGGAGTGTTTTGCTAATTTGAAAGGTAAAAAATGGGATGTCGTTTCAATTTGTACTTCTCTTATCATTAGTGAAGTTGAGCATCTTGCTTATGCTGAGGACCATTTAAGTTTCTTTTTCTTAACTCTATGTCCAGTTTGGTTTGTTGACTTCTGCTTTTGAGTTTTTAGAAGTATCTTACATATTGGAGCTATTATTCCTTTACAATCTGCATGTTGTAGTTCCACCTCTACTATATTTTGCTCTCAATATTTTCTTTATATGTGTAAATTCCAAGTTATTTTTAATTTTTAATTTTTAAATTTTATTGTTATGTAATCATTCTTTCTCCCCATTGGTTCCATATTTTAAGTTAAGAATGGTTTCCTACTTCCAGGTTATAAAGTAACCTGTGGTTTCATATTTTACATTTAGACCTCATCTGAAATTTATCTTGGTATGAGATATGTGACCTGGATCCTATTTTATTTGTTCCCATGTTGTTCTAACATTACTAATGTATGTTCCTTTTCCTCATTGACTGGAATGCCTTTACATATACATTTGGGTCAGTCTCTGAACTGTTTATCACATCCTGTTGACTAACTTGCCAGTAAAACACAATTCTAATAATAAATTTTATAATGTGTGTTTAAAGTCTAACAAAAGTCATGGTGACATGATTCCTATATTTTGTAAAAACATAAAATTTGAAATGGAAGCTTTTTTAGAGAAACCCCTTGAATGGGCTATATTAGGCCTTACAGACTTATCCAAAATCACCTAAATAGTCATCAGTGGGACTGGAATCCATGATCTCAACTAATATATTGCATGATTTTCTCCGAAAATATAGGTGACTAGTCTAGCAAGAACCTAGACTTAGGTTGGATGCCTTCTCTTGCTACAAAAGATTTTCTTAGTTTTGAGTATTAGTTTATTTTAGTTATAATACATGAATTTTAGAAAATTTAGGGAAAAAACCCTATTACTGAAACCCAGATTTATGTTGATATTTTTGTCAATTCTTCCCCAAATTTTTAAATGCATAATCTTTTGCTTTTTTTATGATTATGTTAAGTGGGAAAAATTTTGAGAAAATGACAATAATATTAAGCTTTTAAGTGCACTGATCAAAGTGCTCTAAGTATTTACCTTATTTAGTTGCCATAAAACCGATTTAGGGATTTTGTCCTTTCGGTATAAATGTTGAGGAATGCTTGGATCTGAGAAGTTAAATAACCTGACCAGCCTCAGGGGGCTTGGAACTTAGATTTTGACTTGTGTGTTTACTCCAGTATTTATCATTTAATCAGTGTGCTCACTGTGTCCTGTTGTACATCATTTTGGAACCTATTATTTTATTAATACTTCCACAGAAACGTTCATCCTTGTTTCCTCAATGATCATATTAAGTTTTATTTATAATGTTGCCTTTTAACACAATTAAATTGCTTTATGCAAGATTGTGAGAAGAGAGTTAAGATTATTTTTCCTTTTTTCTTCAGATATTATTGACAAGATCTTGGCATTCATCCGCACAAAAAAGTATCTTTGAAAATAAAATTGAGTAATTCTGGAGAAGACCAATCAGTGTGAGACAGAAAAACATTAATTTTATAGACATAGTAGCTTCTCAAGCATTTTCTATGATGTTCAGAAATTTTATTTTCCTATGATGACTGGACATCTTTCCTGCAAGTTTGTTCATAATGAAATTTGCATAAATAACTTGTTTTTCTCCCAACCTTTTCCAGATCCAAATTGTCCCAAATTTGGAGTTAAGAGGTGACAAACATGAGAGTGAGGTGTGGCTGAAGTGTGAATAGTCTGGAGCTTTATGTGCCCTCAGAAGTAAAATAAACAGACATTTCCTGACTTGCTTCAAATTTCAACTTAGCTCACCCAGCAGTGTGCAACCCACCATTCACTTCAGCTGTGACATCACAGACATATCAGTAAGAAAGACAGAAACTTCATTGCCATAACGCGTCTCTTCCCTCAGAGAAATGGTGCAGAGGGGATTGTGGAGCGATAAATGAATTACAAATATCAGGCTAGTGTGAATTTACAGCCTTAGTAAAATTTTGCAAGGTCATTGTTTTTGCTGGCAGCATTTTAAGGGCAGTTTCTCGTGTGTCTGTGTGCTGGGAGAGAACAAATTGAGACTGAATTCATGAGCTGATTTTTAACTCAGCTCTGTTCTAGGTGCACAGGGATTAATGGGCTAACCCAGGGTAATTCCTGTCATCAAGAGGTTTATAATTTAGTGGACTGAACTTGTCCTTTTACCATGCAGTTTCTATCGGTAAATAAAAGTCTGAGCTCATTTCCAATTATATTTTATACTTATAAATAACATACATGTGTTACTATAGATCCATGAATTAGTGAAGTTTTTTTTTCCTTCAATTTTAAGAGTAAGCAAATGGTTCATAGACACTGTAATGGTTTTTCCTGCATGTGCAGTGCAGGGTGCATGTCTACCGTGTCAAATATCACTGGGCCGTCACTTAGAAGGTCGAGTAGAAAACAATCTGTTGCCTTGAGCAGCTTCTGCGGGGGACACATTTTATCCCTGAAAAGGGGTAGAAACTTTTAATCAAGGGGCCAGAAAGTTAAGTTGTTTTCTTCAGAGCTGCTTAAAAAAATATAATATTAGGAATCTAGATATGTCTACATTTAAAATTTTTAAATGGATACACTTAAATCTATTTTTTATTGCACTTGATTGTTTCTATTTTAAATCTCTGTTTTTAAATTGATAGTTTGCTTCTATTTCCATCTTCTCCCCTTTTGTAGTTGTTCGATTATAATTATATTTCAGGGTTGTATAGACTAAGGAGCTGGGAACTCTATAGGCAACAATTTCTATCTATAGTTCTAGAATTCTAACATTTTTCAAACTATTCATTAGGCACCTAGCCAAACTAGATGACTGGTTAATTACCTTATGATTCGTTATGTTTCACGTCTCACCTAGGCTAGCTATTTCTGAAATGGGAGATGACTTGGTTAATAAGGATTTATCATAAAAAGACAATTTTTTTTATTTCTGACTATGCTATAAACCAAGTGATAAGGTTATGATAACATTTGGAAATGAGTTTTAACAATTATATTTTTAATAGAATGTTCATTTACTATCTGGATATAAATATGTTCTGTTAACTTATAAATCTGATTTAAAACATCAATGTTATCATTTTCAAAGCCTGGTGCTTTGTATATATATTTGTAAAAAGTATTTTTCAGCAAAATATTATTTTAGTGATAATTTATTTGTTTTTATTTATTAGACTAGTGGTCCAGTGCATGAAATTCGTGGCCTGCACCCTTTACAATCTGGGACACCTCAAAGGACGTCCCACTGCCGGTTTATAGGGATCTGGCCTAAACTGGCAGTTGGACATCCCTCTCACAATCTGGGACTGCTGGCTCATAACCACTCACCTGCCTGACTGCCTGATTGCCTCTAACCACTCTGCCTGCTGGCCTGCTCGCCTCCAATTGCCCCCCGCCACTGGCCTTCTGATTCCCACCTTCCCTCCCTACTGGCCTGCTTGCTTCCAACTGCCCCCCTACTGGTCTGTTCACCCCCAACTCTCCCCACTTGCTGGCCTGATCACCCCAATGCCCCCCCCCCCCATTGGCCTGATCACCCACAACTGCCCTCCTCTCTTGGCCTCTAACCGCCTCTACCTTGGCCCCACCACCATGACTTTGTCCAGAAGAACATATGGAAGGTCTCCTGGAATGTCTCTCAGTCTAATTAGCATATTACCCTTTTATTAGTATAGATAGAGGGGGCTGGCTGGTTTGTCCTGAAGGGTTTCCTGGATCAGGGTGGGGGTTCCCTTGGGGCATGGGCAGCCTAGGAGAGAGGCCTGAGATGGTTTGCAGGCCAGCCACACCCTTATGGGGTGAGGGTCCCTGCTGGTGGGCATGGCCAGCCTGGATGAGTAGCTGAGGGCTGTTTTTAAGCTGGCCACAGCCCCTTCAGGGAGGAGGGTCCCACTGGGGTGTCTGGCCAGCCTGGGTGAGGGGCTGAGGGCTGTTTTTAGGCTGGCCACACTCCCTTCAGGGTGGGGGTCCCCCCTGGGGTGCCTGGCCAGCCTGGGTGAGGGGCTGAGGGCTATTTTCAGGCTGGCCATGCCCCCCAGCACCCCAGGCTCCCAGCTCCTCCTTTTTTTTTTCCAGCCACTCCTTCAGCAGCTACCAGGGTGGCTGGGAGCTTGGCTTCCTCTGTCACTGGGGGCAACCTAAGCCTCCTGCTTGCTCCAGCTTCATGGCCACTGCCATCTTTGTTAGATTAATTTGCATGCTTGCTCCTGATTGGCTGGTGGGCATAGTGGAGGGACCATCAATTTCCACGTTTCTCTTTTATTAGTGTAGATTCCTGCTCTGTACTATAAAGAACTTTTATTAATAAAATATATAAAAATAAATATTGTTAGCTAGTGTCAATATATTAAATTTATTAACGTTGTTTGGTAATTTGGTCTCTACCTTCCTACTTATTTTTATTCTCTCATACATTTCTCTTAAGTTTGGAATATCTGCTTGCATGTATAGTTTCCTCTAGCTCAAAGTCTGGTTACACTATCATTAAACACAAAACCCACAAAAGCACATCTATATCCTATCTAATAAAAAAGAAACATGCAAATTGACTGTACCTTCGCTACGCTACCAGCCAATAGGAGCAATATGCAAATTAATCTCCAAGCAAGATGATGGGTGGGCCCCCTCCACCCCGAGCCGGCCATGGTGGCGCTTTGCTGCAGGTGGTGGGGTCTGGATCGCAGCCCCAACCCCAGCCCCAGCCCCAGCAGGGCACCTGCTTTGTTGCAGGTGGGTGGTGGAGGTCCCCATCACAGCCCCAGTCCCAGCCCCAGCAGGAAGTGGGCAGGAAATCCCCGTCTGACAAACTGGGAAAGAAACCGCTCAGATTCAGACCGGCGGTCTGGGAGAGGTTGCACAGAGACTTGGGGGGCATGGACTTCTTTCCAGGGCTGTGCGCTGGAGTCTTCGTGTACCCAGATGCCCTGAAAAGTGGATTTCCATGACAAGTTTACTGCCTGTGGGGAATGTGTCACACTGAGTGTCACACTGCGTGTCACAGGCACATGAGAAATCTGTCCATGGGCTCCTGCACTTCACTTCTAGAAGAGGCACATGGGCTTTGAATTAAAGAAAAAAAAAGGCAAAGCAACTTGCGTCTTTGTTTCAGTCTCCACTGGAGAAAGGCTCTTTGGTGAACAAAGAGGTATTCCTCTAGGGTGACTGAAAGTACCTGCCTGCCTGTTCTTTGGGAGGGGAGGAAGTCATCATGTCACTGGCAAATGAACTGCGGCTGAATTACTGGGAACTAGCCTGGAGCGGCTGGTACTCTGCTCATTCCATGGGTTGTTTATGCAGTTACTGTTGTATTATGTGGGATCTGGGTGCTCTCTGTCTCATAATGTGGCCCTACAGCCATCCATCAATACCAGCCTCTAAGCAGGAGGAAGTTTGTGAAACTCTAAGGATTTGGGAGGCTGGCAAGTGTCTGATGCTATAACAATGAAGTTAGAGAAGAGAATGGGTAACAAAGGATGAAGTAAATGAATGGAATTCTCTCCCTACTTTTTCTTCCTAGATCCAATTTTCTCATTTCCTACTGCTGGAATATTATTATGAAACTCCAACACACAAGAGGGCTGCCCCCATGTGGACACAAGATGGCCACCACAAGATGGCCAGCAGGGGAGGGCAGTTGGGAGGGACCAGGCCTGCAAGGGAGGGCAGTTGGGTGCGATCAGGTTTCAGGAGAGAGCAGTTAGGTGTGACCAGGCCGGCAGAGGAGGGAAGTTGGGGGCAAACAGGCTGGCAGGGGAGCGGTTAGACATCAATTAGGCTGGCAGGGTAGTGTTTAGGGGGTGATCAGGCTGGCAGGCAGAAGCGGTTGGGGCAATCAGGGAGGCAGATAGGTGAGCTGTTTGGAACCAGCAGTCCTGGATTGTGAGAAGGATGTCCGACTGCCCGTTTAGGCCCGATCCCAGTAGAATCCGGCCTAAACAGGCAGGCAGACATCTCTTAAGGGGTCCCAGATTGGAGAGGGTGCAGGCTGGGCTGAGGGACATCCCTCACCCTCTGTGCACGAATTTCGTGCACTGGGTCTCTAGTATGTATATATGTGTGTGTATGTGTGTATGTATGTGTGTGTGTGTATATATATATGTGTGTGTGTGTGTGTATGTGTGTATATATATATATATATATATGTATATATATATGCACCAAGCAATGGTAACGACAGAATGCTGGAACGACCAGAATGGCTGGTCACTATGACACACACTATGGCAGCCAAAAGGCCTGATCGGGGCCACGATCAGCCCCCCAACTGCCCACATCCCCTCCCCCTGGCTGACCCCAATTCCAGTTGGCCCTCCCCTAGCCCAATCAGGGGCAGGGGCAGCCTCCTGTGACCCCTCTCTCCTGCTGGCCCCTCCCCCAGTAGCCCCAATTGGGGAGGGCTGGCGGTACCCCAGCTGTGCACAAATTTGTGCACTGGGCCTCTAGTTATATTAATAAATCTGGAAAGTATAAATGAAATGAAATTTTAAAACAAATAATGTAAAATACCAAAATTGGTAGTAGAGGAATTGGAAAAGCAGAGCTATGCAATAACTAAGAAAAACATTGAAAATGTTATGAACTAATTAGCTTTATGCAAGTCTCCTGCCTATGATATTTTTTTTCGGATTGCTTGATTTCAAGGAATAGCTAAAGGAAAAAGGGATTTATACAAAGAATGTAGAATAATCTCATAGAAACAGTTACAACAAATAAGACTGGACTTAATGGGAACTGGGAAATTACTAGAAAGCAAATCTCTTTTACCATGTTTTTCAGGGTATGTGCAGTTCTTTGTTTCTGCTCTTCTTTGAATACAGAATTTCTTAGCTTGCTTGTCAGTCTATAGTTGAAAAGTAGCTGCCCACCTTATTCTAACTGGGCTTATAGCTTTAGCTGTTACTATCATCTGTTTATCTACAGCTAAATGTCTATTGGTTTAAACTCATGAGACACAATCTTACTGGTTCCTGAATGTCCAGTGCACTTCTTTCTTCTCCCCAAGTGCAGTGTCTGCTCTAGGATTAATGAGCTGTAGTTGGATAGGTCATGTGACTTATAGTCTGCTCATAAGAGCCTTGAACCTGAGCATGGTCCACACAAGTAAGATTATTGACATGTCTGCTATGGCTTCATTAATGAGTCTGTCCTATTTTCAAGGAAGAACCATTTCAAAGGTACATAAATTGGCATAGAGCACAAAAAAGGTATTAGTCTCAAAAGAAAACTTCAGTTCATGAACATAAATGGCTGAGTTATGAACATATTTATACATTATTATCTACATATTATATAAACAAACACTATAAAATCATATTCATTCTAAGAATAGTCTATCAAAAGCAAGTAGTATTTAATCTAAGAATGCAAGAATGGTTTAATGTTCAGAAACCTAGTAACATATTGTAATAAATTAAATATGCTATTGACATAGGTGAAAAGTGAAGTAAAAAAGCCATCTAAGGCTGAAACTGCACTTGAAAAATTAAAACATTCCTGATACCATATTTCAAATGCTTGATTTTTATGCTTTGTGTTACTGTCAGTAAACTGTGAACATTTATTATCTTTATAATCAGACAAGCTCCTTGGGGCATATAATTTTTGTATTTCAAGTTTCTAATTCATATAATGGTAAATTAATAAATATTTTTAGTGAATCATTCCATTAAAATAGTAAAGTTTTTGAGAATTGTTAAGAAAACAGAATAGAGATTTTTTTCCCTTGTCTCATGGGAGACCTTGTTTTAGGACTGTACATTTTTCTGTGTGCAGTATGAACTATCAGCAGGTTTTTTTGGATGAATTGCTTTTACTTAGGAGATGCCTTTGCAAATTGTTCTCTTTATAACATTTCCTTGTGGCTCTGTGAACTCTGACTCCTCTCCTTGAGCTGAGTCAGTGCCCTAATCTGACCACTTGTGCATATCTAACTGGTGGCTGACTCTCCTCCTGAGCAATTCCATTTTAGATTCCATTTTCCTCTCAATCCAAACAACTCAAAGGAGCTTAGAATGGCCTTTCTCCTTTCAGTCTTCACATCCTGTCTGTTGCTCAGCCTACATCTGTAGTGTATTCCAAATCTTTATCTTTAACAACTTTCATGCCCCTGATATCAATCTTTATTTCTTGCCTGGACTGTTTTTCATTCTTCTGGTGTTCTTTTTCCTTCCATTTCAGCATATCATACCTATATTGCAACTAGATTAAACTTCCTATATTGAATTTATATGTCACTCTCCAGCTTAAAATTTTGTGATGCAATATCTCTGATTGAATTACATATAAAATTGTTGGCTTGACATTCGAAGCTGTTTCCATTCTGCCTTTTCTGAATTCCTCCTCCTCACCTTCCCCTGCATCCTGAACTTGTTAGCATGGCTCTTCTGTTGTCTTTACTTGTGCTGTGTCTTCTAACCCTCTTCTTCCTCACTTATAAAAATAGCTCATCTTTATAATTTGCACATTAAAGGCAATGTCCTGGAACTTTAGAGTGTCCCCAACATTTATGATTTTCTTTATCCTCTGAACCATCCTGGCACTTTGTACTTCTCCGATGACCTCACTATGCTCTTTAGTTGCCTCATTTGTGCTAATAGAGTACAATCTCCTTGTGTATGAAAGACTAGATTTTATTGTTTTATATTTATTGCAATGCCCAACATAGTCATTTATTCATAGTTCAAATATTGACATTTTGAACCAAATACTGAATTATTTGAAAATAATATACACATTAAAAATAAGCAGTATACAGTTGTATTTCAAATGTATCAATACCATGATTTGCTCTTTTTTGTAAGTTTCAATACCAGGATTTACTCTCTTTGTAAGTCACAATCTTCCGACATCCCTTTGGGAAATGATAAGACAACTAAAAATATAAAACGGCGCTAATATAACATATGGTTGTGTTAGTCATCTAGTTTGTTTTTAAAAAGGGACTTTTTACACATTTACATTCATATTTGCAGAACAACTAAAATGTTAGTGTGAAGAACAAAAACAGTTTTTATTATAACCTTGAGAGAGAATGCTAATTAAACTGAGGGATAAGGAAAGGTAGTGCATAAGATAATTCCGACCCCCCCCATTTTTGATGACACTGAAACTTGATTTCCTTATATTGAACTTCTTATATTATATATTTTATTATCTTGAATTGCCAAGATATTCTTGTAGCAGATTGAATGCTATGACAAATATCTGCTTTTTAAAGCTTTGGACAGTGTTGTTTCTGAAAGCAAGCTTGAACTCCTCATGAGATCATTGTAGAGATAAATGCTTAAAAGCTTTTCAGAGCCATACCTTGGCTCTAGCAAAATTTAATTTCCCACTGATTATGTTTATATTGATTTTGGAACACATAGCCATGAATATACTCAGCTACATCATCGACAGTTTTCCATTCCTTGGGAATACATTCCTGTTTTATAAGCATATGGAAACCAGTTATTCTTTATATATATATATATATATATATATATATATATATATATATGTATGTATCTAGGGTGAAATTATCTAGTTTTTAGAATAGACTAAGAAATGTTCTTACAGTTGTTTAAAGGCTGTTTCTTTATAACAGTTAAAAACATTTTGATGTATATGGGAATGGGCTTTGTAAATATTCTTTACTTTATTAGCTATTCAATATACCTAGTTAGGTTCTGACCTATAGTCAAAATACAAAATGAGTTTTTAAAAGTAGATTCCAGCTACATAACAATCACAGTGTTGAATGTATATAATGGGTGTATATAGTGATAAATAAACATATAAAAGACTTTGGTTCAGTTCTGTTGGTGTTACTTTTAAGCAAATTATCATAACTTTTTTTTTAGCTCTGTTTATGGATCCTGATAGTATCTACTTTCCAGAGAGTTTATGAGTATGTTTTGAGCTAAGATATGGAAAAGACTTACTATAGTGTCTACTGTTAAACATAGGTTTCTTCTATTACTCTTGTACCAAAAATTTTTTTAAAGTGATTTGATAAAATAATTTGTTGATAATATTTTCATCTTTGAACTTTTATACTATGATGATTAGTATATTAGCAGGTACATTTGGTAATCAGAGGTAATACAATCTCAGAACTAGAAAGATTCTCATCTATTTACCGATGAGAAAATAAAGAACCAATTACCTCAAGTGACCCACTTGTCACCGCATAGCAGGTCAATAGTAGAGTGAAGTTTCAAACCTAGATCGTGGGGCTCTTTTTTGCATGGTGCTCTTTCCATGCACCACATTAGATGTGGCGTTTCCAGGGTCTCCCTTTTCCAAATAACTCTGTGACTATGGTTCATTAAGAGGATCTAGCAAGCGTCAAGCTCTTCTGTTCTTAGTCATTCTTTATTTTAAAAAAATATGTTTTATTGATTTTAGAGAGTAAGGGAGAGGGAGAGAGAGATAGAAACATCAATGATGAGAATCATTGACTTCCTGCCTCCTGCACGCCCCCTCCTGGGGATCAAGCCTGCAATCCAGGCATGTGCCATTGGCCGGAATCAAAGCTGGGACCCTTTAGACCAACAGTCTATCCATTGAGCCAAACCAGATAGGACACGTTCTTGGTCATTCTTTTTTATGAATTGTAGAGTTTTTGCCAGGCTGGAATATAGAAATAAAGTTCAGATATAAATTCATTGTGGAATATAATCTCATGCATGTGTTTTATTTTTTGAGTGAGCAGAAGCCCCATTGTAGCATAGTTCACAAGTCAGTTATAATTTCTATTAAATTATCACCCCCAAATACAGTCACTAGTCAGTCCTGTCTCTGAAATTCAAAAATTATAAAAGCCTGTAATAAATTTTAAAAAGATACATTTTGATGATGTTTTGAGAAATACTTAGTCCTTATCTCATAAACATTTAAACCTTGAATATTTAAAGGATAGTTTGCTTAAGCAGGATGTTCACCATTGTTGTGTTTGGAAAAGTAGAAAAAAATCGAATGAAATACTGAACTTAAAGTATAATAAAAAGATGAACTAAGTAAAGAACTAGTTAAAACAAAACTGTGCAATTTTCCTTACAATATTTAAGTCTTCTGCAACACTATCCCAGAAGATTAGATTTTATAACAGATAATTTACAGGAATTTTCGTGTTTTGAAATGGCCATACTTAATTGGCAATTAGGTAGTCTCTACAAAAGATCTTATAACATTTGTTAAGAAAATCTAAATCTATAAATTTTTAAAAATCCTTACATATGAGTGCTTTGTCTATTATAGAATTTGTCTATTTTGCCTGATTAAATTAAATTCCTAACTCATGACTGTTTTTGTACGAGAGAAAGTAACATAGATGCCATAAAGGATGTCAAAGGGCCTCGCCTGTGTGGTTCAGTTGTTGAGTGTCACTAAGAGGTCACAGTTTGACTCCTGTTTGGGATACATGCTTGGGTTGTGGGCTCAATTCTTAGGATGGGTCAAGTGGGAGGTGACCAATCAGTTATTCTTTTTTGTCATTGATGTTTCTGTCCCTCCCTCCCTCTCCCTGACTCTCTCTAAAATCAATAAAATATATTTTCAAAAAAGAATGTTGAAGGAAATAACATGTATAGTGATTTTAAATTTTAAAATAAGGAACGAAGTATATTCTTGATCAAATAGTAAAAAATATTTCATAAGATTATGGCAATAGTAGTCTAGATTCAAAGCTTAAGCCAAACCTTGAAAAAAGTTGTTCTTGCTACTTCATTAACATGTAACAAAGCTCTTTTTTTTCCCAGCAAACTTTATTCTTACATAAAAATTTTGACATAAAATAAGACTCTGAGAGTAAGATTGCTCTTTAAAACACTATTTGGGGCAGTTTGTTATAAAAATCCTTAAAAGTAATTTCTCTGTGCTTTAAAAGTAGTTAGATTACAATAAATGGGTAGAGTACATACATTAAAAATGACTAATATAGTTAAATGAAATTATTTTTTAGCTCAAAGTACATATAAGACCTGTATTTTATTTATATAGTTATAGTTACTATTATATTTTGGGACGAAAATTTTCTAATATTCTAGACTAAATCTAGAAAATTTTTCAGTGTTTGGTAAGTTATCTTCATTAGTTTTATGTAAATCACAGAATACATACTGTAAAAGTCATGATAAACACACTATTTTCAATGAATTCTTTTTATATTCTAAATTATTATGTATTGAATATAATTAAAATAAAGCTTTCTAGGTCTTTTTGACTATCAAGACAACTATGAAGAAAGGACAGACTCTATTTGAGTACAATAAAATCTGCCTCTCCAGTTATTTTTCATTCCAGCTCCTTTGTTTGTGTGTACAATATCTTTCATGCATCTGAATCATTTTTTAGTGTACCAGAAATACAAACTTTATAATTTCTGTATCTGGTGATCATAGAGAAAAAGTACTGCTCAAGTAGAAAACAGGAAAGGTCATTATTATCAGCTTTTACTCTTGCTACTAATCCTGGGGAGTCTTATTTTTGCTGATCATAATAACCAGATTGCCTCCATCACAACAGGGTTTTCCTTGCTTTCAATAATCATCTGCAATAACAATTCCTTTGAAGTTGGAAATTGGAAAAGATGAGAGAAGTTAATATCACTATCAGAAATAATAGTCAGTGTTCTGCTGCTCCGTGCTTCAGTAGGTTCTACACAAAATGAAGCAGTTCAGACCTAGGTTTGCATCTCTTTCTGTGAGAACTTGGACAATTGATCACTCTAAGTCCTATGAAATGGATGTTGTGAAGATTAAATGGAATTTTATATGTAAAGGCCATGATCCAGTGCTTGGCATAAGATGATTATCCTTTTGTTCCCTCTTACAGTACCTGGTAGATTCTAGTAGAGGGGATTTCTAAATGTTGTTGAATGACTTCCTTCATTTTTATAGTTTTATCTTTCTTCAAAATTTTCAGCAGAGCTTGGAAAAGGGATAATATGAATAAAGTTTAAGACCTTGGATGTCATTTTGTAACAGTATTTTTAGATTAAAAGAACTTTATTGTATTTGGATGTTATTAAAAATCCTTGAAGTTAGAAAAATTAATTTTATTGGTTCCATCAAGGAAACAAGCTAAAGTCGTATGTAGAACAGAACATAGATATGTTTCCCCTCACTGCTGAAGATCTTTTCTGCAAAATTTAAGGTTTTTAATAGAAAAATCTTATTTCAGCAAAACACTGAGGTTCTTTAAATGATCCATCAACCTCTTTATTAAATCTCATAACTCACTTTGACATTGCTTTACAGCTTGGTTTTTAAAAGGATTTACCTAGCCAAATTGATGGGCAAATTGTTGGTGTGTTTTAAATTGGATTATATGAGTTAAAAGGGGAGTAACAGTGGAAGATATTTCACTGTTTGGGTTTTGTGCTATTTAGACAGAGAAATTAAGAATGAATGCCTATTACTCACTCATATAATTATCTACTTATTAGGTAGATAATTAAAGAGTGAGTGTTTATCCTGAAAATTGCTGGGACTTTAAATATGTCATTCTCATTAATGAAACACGATAGCATTTTACATACACTTTTGGTGAAATTAATTAAAACACAATTTAAAGAGTTAATTTGTTATTTATAATAACAATTTAAACCTTTAATGACATACATTCTTATACAGAGGATTCTGATTTAGATAAGTGTGGAAACTAAAATAGATTATAGTTTTTATTGCTTAATTATTGATTAGGAATATGAAATTCTCATCTTAAGAAGTTTAATTTTAAATGTACTTTTCCACATTTTATATATATATATATATATATATATATATATATATATATATATATATATACACATACATACTATCAAAATGAAAACTAGCTAATGATGTCCAGTCTTACAGCATTACTGTATAGCTCACGGTCCACTATGGTAGCCACTATCCAATATGGCTCCTCTGAATTGAGATGTGCTGTGAGTGTAAAATTAAAACACACTGGATTTCAAAGACTAAGTATTTCAAAATGTAAAATCTCAGTACTTTTTTACATTGATCACACGGTGAAAGGGTAATATTTTTGGATACATCGAGTTAAATAAAATATATCATTTAAATCAGTCTGTTTCTTTTTTTCAGAGAGAGTGGAAGGGAGAGGGAGAGGGAGGGAGAGAGGAAGAGAAATACCAATGTGAGAGATACACATCAATTGGTTGCCTCCTTCACCACCCCCATTGGGGCCAGGGATTGAACCTGCAACCCTAGGGCTTTTTTTTTTTTAATGTGGTAACCAGAATATTTAAAATTACTTATGTGGCTCACATTATATTTCTACTGGACAGAGCTGCTCCCGAAAATGGCTTCTGAAATAATTAAAAATCATATAGACATTGCCTGAGGGATCTCACTTTATGAGCAAATTAAAAATATGCCAAGCATATTGAGTTTATGAAGGAAGTTTTGCATATACAATTTGAGAACATATAGATGGAGAAAACCATCTGTAGATATAATTAGGGTATAAAATAGGATAGAAAATTGATATCTATAAAATTATTTGAATAATGATGAAGTTTTTAAAAAATATTATGAAACTTTCTTGAAAATACAGCTTTTATTAATTCAACAAACTTTCAGTCTAAGAAAATACATATTTTAACTTAATAAAGTGGTAAATATTGACTATCTCTTATGTGTATATTCAGTACCTGAAATATACTCAAGATATAAAACTTTGTACAGTGCATGGCATAAAATAGATGCTCAATAAATATTTGATAAATGAATATATGATTGAAATAGGAGGGATGGCTAGGGATTTTTATTGGTTATTGTTCAGAGATTATATGAAGAGATTAAAATAGCTCCTGGTACATACATAGAAGGCACACAAGAAATAGTTGTGAAATGATGAAGATAGACATACATACAAATTAAATTATAAAAAAGATGGAGTCCTTAGAGAGAAATTACTACCCATACATGTTACATATGAAAAACTCAATGGAAACAATTGAAATAAGACTGAGAAATTAAGGGCTTCCGAAGTTCTGACTTGTGAGCATCATTTGTGTTGTTTGCCCTGGCTTAAGCTATAATGAAATCATGATTTCAGGATAGAAAAAATCTTTAGGGGACTTAGGTATAGTAATTGGTCACTTAGGTTCAAGTAGAAATTTTAATAAAACTTATTCAGGAAAAAAGTAGAAAAAATAGGTAAATTTCAAGAATATAATTGTAATTTTGTAAAAGTGTTAAATTTATATTATAAATACACTTAACATAAATTTTATTTCTGGATATATATAGAACAAATAAATTTCCCTTGAATGTTTTCTTCACTAGACTAATAAACCTAGGAATAATTTCTTCACTTTGAGTTTTCCTAAAGTCCAGATGTTATTGGTTGCTAGTGGGAGTGGGCTTCTTATGATATCTCAAGAAAATGAATTTTCAGAGATTCTCACAGGAAGATGAGATATTGTAGAAAACTATTTCTATGGAATCAAACTCCTGAGTTTCCAAAGTTCCATTTCCTTCATTCCTACCATAGAATAAGTCTCATTTTGCTTTCAGTAGAGCTAAAATCCAGTGTCCACAGTTTTGTTCTGTGTTAGGGCATAGTCCAATGCAGCATTGGGTTAGCTTAGTCTGTGTTTTCTGCTGCAGTCCATCATCAGTCCATTGCATGTGGGGTCCACATGACCATGGGCCATGTGGTTTTGGAGGGAACATAGGCAGGAGCAAAGCCAGATTTTCATGGGTTTGCAATGGCCCTGCCAATCCATTGTTCCCCAGCCTTGACTGACAGGCACTTCCCCTGTTTCACCCCAACTCATTGCGCATGTGCCCATCTTCCCCTTTGTTGGACCCCTATCCCAATGACCTGCAGGGAATGGGCCAGTGGTTCCCTGGGGCGTGTGAAATTGCAGCTTCCTGGCGAAGCTGTCCAAATGGCCACGTTTTTAATATCTGGCCTCCTTTTTTGCTCCTTTCCTATTTTTAATAACTAGCTAATTACAGTGGTATTACAGATACATGAGGAGTGTTTCAATAGGCTAATGATAATATGAAGGAGTAAAAATTAAATCCAAAGCCTATGAAGGGGATTGAGTAGCTGTAGAACCACTGTTTTCATAGTTAATTGACCGGGAACTATGTTATTTGTAAAGGATTCATGGTTCATAATGGCTTCCTCAAGCTACTGATGCTCTGCTGTCCTTATCTCTCTCCATTTATGCACCACTAACATTGAACTTTGGGCTCCTCCAACTCTGGTTTCTGGGTCTCACCAATGCTCTCTGGATGCCTTTTCTATATACCATCATTTTACTTAATTCTGCCATAATGGGAAAATCTCATTCCTTAATTTCTCTTAAATCTTGCTGTTATATAATACTTCCCTTTTAGAAACATTACACTTTCTCCATAAAGAGCTGGACTGCCTAGTTTTGTGTGTGTTTACATGTTATTGTTCTATGTCTTTATTCTGTATGCTCTACAGCCCCAAAGCCTTGCCTGTTTTTTCTTAAACATAGGACTGTCTCATTATTTTCAAATTTCAATATATGACTCCCTCTCAACCCCTGGAAACATGACAAAAACAGGATTTTTTGTAAATTGCTAGGAAATTATTTATTTTTCTGTGTTTCCATAAAATTAATAAATCATGTAAGCAGGACATGAAATGAATTAATTAGTAGAACATCTCTCTCTGAAGGGTTAAAGGATTGCCAGCACTGATCAAACTTGCTTTCTCTCTGGATCCTGGTATGGTGTTGACAGCCAGGCAAAGAGCTTCTTCAATAAATCCACTCTCATATTTAAGTTTTTCCAGATGTGAGAAGTAATTAAGTCTTTGCATTTACTGAAGCCTTGTGTGTTTTTCAAAAGGGAACTGGCATCTGTGGTGAATTAACTCTGCTTAAGTGTGTATGTGTGTTCTGGGTATATGTATGTTGTGTGAATGTACATATACACTAGCACACATTGGCATTTGCCAATAGTCAAATGAGATCAGATCTAAAAACAAAACAAAAAGCTAATTTCAATAAACAACAAGAATTGTTGCAGCTATGTTTATAATAGAGAGAATTGGGCTTTATTGAATACTTTCTCCTTTTCTATTTTTGCTGAACATTAAAGAAAAGAAGTAGGATAATTAAATCATTGTATCTGTGAAAGGATTTTTAAAAATGGTGAAATCCTGATTCTCATAAAACATAAAATAAACATGTTTTAAAGATCTTAACTCAATTAGTTAGGGTACTAGTAAGATATTACAATTGGTTCAAAGGCGAATTTAAAGAACCACACACAAATGAGTAATAAGGGAATGCTGAATTTATAAATAGATGTCCAGAGGTTATATCAATAAGGCAATAACCAATTGCTTTCCCAGGAAACAATTAATTTGCATTTTTGTGGATAAAGAATCATAGCATTGTTATCAGTTATTAACAATTTATAGGGTTGTAAAATAGTACAAAAACAGTGAAAGGCCAAATTATCCAGAAGGTAGCACCAGATAAGACACCAGGTAATCTTTTATTATTATTATTATTATTATTATTATTATTATTATTATTACTACTAGTGGCCCAGTGCACGAAATTTGTGCACATTAAAAGAGAATTAATTAGGGGAAATATTTTAATATTGCTTTTTGCACTTTCTCTATATTAGAAGTGTCAGAGGTGAAAGAAAATTAGTAAAATGTATATGAAAACCTTCCTCCTGTCAGCATCTGGGGTGCACCGTGAGACCCAGAGTCAAGGCCCCGTGCACCCATGCATGCCTTGAAATTATACGAGACCCAGACCTGGCTGGCCCCACCCTTGTCAAGCCCCACAGGGGTAGGGCCACAGCCTCAGGTCTCCCCACCCAGCCTCAGGTTCCCCGGCTTCAACACCAGAGCATGAGGGCGAGAGGGCATGATGACCGTTTGCATATTAGCTCTTTATTATGTAGGATTATTTGCTAGTTTCCGAGTGTTTTATAATTTTTCCTGACATCTCACAAAACTTCAGAAAAAGGTTTCTTTGAGGATAGCCAACTGTTTGATCCTGCCTGGTCCTTTAGTTCTGGTTACAGGTCACATAGAAGCTACTCAAACCATGAGCTTCTTTTCTCTTAGTGTGCAGGATTGTGGAAGTGATTGTGGTTTTAACCTCATTGTTATTAAAGCTGAACTAATATCTCAAGTAAGTAGTAAATTAGACCAATGTCTTTCAGTCTACTGGGTGCTTATGTTAATGTAGACTCCTAATAATAATACTTTTTCCCTGTCAGTATATCTAGAAGAGTACATATTTTAATTTCGGCATCCTAAATACTCCCAACTTGGAAATTGTTGTGTCAAAAGTTATTTGCAGTTTCTTGTTCTCCTACTCCTCCAATACCAGTTTAGATGCATGGGTCTCATTTGTAATTAGGATCTATATTTGTGAAAACAGGAACACAGAAAAACACTCTATTAAATCGTATTTTGATGGCATAATTGGTAAAGGTGACAATTATTCAAGTTGTTTTGTATTCTTTTGATTTCTAATTAACAAACAGTAATGAAATAGCCATTAGAAATAAGTTAGGCTTAATGAGTGTAAATTGTAAAAATAGATGGAGCTAATATTAAGCAGAACTCTTTTATAAAGAAGATAAATTGCTCTAGAGAGCTCACATTTCTTGTTTTAAGAAACAATTCCCCTAACCCCCTCACCCCCCAATCTGTTAGTAAAGTTCTCATTTGGACAGATGCCAAATGATGGAGAGATACATGAAGCAAAAGTAAAATAACCAGGAATTCAGCTGAGAACCTTCTGGGAGATAGTCAGAAAAATAAACAAACAAGCAAACAAGCATAGCAGCAACAACGAAACCAAAACAAAAAATAAAAACCAAAAACCGAGGCAACTAAAATCGAATATGTGACAGACTGGGAAAGCAGAGAAACAGGTCAGATGAACTGAATCCTCTCTCACCTAATCATTTACAGTGAATATTTTATAGTAACAATTGGTGAATTAATTTTTTTATACCCAGAGTAGTCATTTCTTTTTCTAATATGCTAGAAAGTATTATTTCATCAATACAATTCATTTTTGCATGTTTAACTTTCACATTAATAGGACAAACACCTTGAATGTAATTAAAAATAAGTTATTTTGTATTCTTCCATTAACTGGTGCTAATGCAAATATGGGCTTTAGCTCACAGTTGCTTTCTTGTCTTTTACTGCAAAGCTGAATTGTTGAAATGAATAATAGCATATGTTTTCCTTTTCTTTTTTCCATTGCCATTTATCCTCTCTATGCCCTTTTCTACCTCCATTCACACCCCTCTGGAAAAAAAATCAGTTTTTCTCTGTAAGTTTTCCTCAACTCAGAACTGATTCTCAATTGGAAGCAGAGAAGGGTTAAATAATTTGTCCTAGAAGATATGAGAGAGCTAGTCCTAGAAGTAGGGTATCTGGCTGTAAGTAAGGTGATCCTCATTCTAAATCAGCGGATGGTTAGAGTATTAATGCAGAGTACATTATATAAAATGAAATGCTCTCTAAGTAATAGGGATTAGCAACTATAAAGAAATTTCCTTTTGGGACTCCCTAAGGTGAAAATATGTATTAAAATATAATATTTAACTTTTTTTTAAGCGGATGATAGGGACTATTGAAACGTGATAGCTATCCATGAATAACATTTTCTTCTTATTCCCCAAGTCATATATTGAAGCTGTTGACAAGAGTGCTCTGCTGTGATAAAGTGGAGGGCTTAAAATGTTTTAGAGAAAACTTTACATGAATTTTGTATTATATCTATAGGTGAAAGGAAAAATGCATTCAATCAAAAAGTACTAATGTGTCTAGCTCGCCAAACAATCCATTAAGGAGTTCCTCCAGCAAGTCTTGAATGATGCATTTCTTATTCCCTATCTTATATTAGTACTAAGTGTGTTTTACTCACCACTGCATATCTGACACCAAGCAGAGTGCCTGGCATAACACACTTATTTGAATGCATGAACTTGGGGCTCTAGTTAAATTCTGGCTCTAATGCTCTACTGAATACTTTTCTGAGTAAAACAAATAATTAATTTCTCTTGATCATAATATTGTCCTCTGTAAAAGAGAAGGCTTTCGTAGGATTGATTTCTTAAGGTTCTCTGTGGCTTTAAAATTTTGATTCTAAAATCTCAAATGGAAAATTTATGTTTACATATGGTGTTTGGTTTTGCTTTCATAATGTTTGTATATACTCTCAACAGATTATTTTCTTCCAGCACAGTGAAGAGTCAATGAGAACTTACTACATGCTGGGAAATGAGAAAAAGCAGCCATTGAAGTCTGAAGGTAATTCACCAGAAGTCTGATGAAAATAATTTACCAGGGTGAATGGATGTCATCATGAGCAATGCAAGTATGTCACCTCAAACACTAGCCAAGAGGTGCGTCTTAGGCAGCTGTGGCAAGGTTTTTTTTCCCCTACACCACTAGAAGTTTGCAAGAAAAGCTTATAGAAAATGCTTCTCCATATTTCTAAATAAAGATAATAGAGTCAATCTTCTGTAGTATAGTCTTTTGGCAGAGAATTTGAGGGAATCAGTCAGAACTCACACATTCTGCTCTTTAATGTAAGGAGCATTTCCTTGTAGAATTCTCTGCACTGGCATGACAGGGCTGTTATTTTAAAGTTAAGTTTTCCAAATTCAGTACTCTTGGTATTTTGCGGATTAGCAGGACATATGATTGCCATCAAATTAGTCTGTATCAAAATTGTTTCATAAAAAAACCAATGAATCTTCTAGGACACATTACTTTTTTTCAGAATAGAACAGTTTCTCTAAGTAATATTTCACAGAAGAATGTTAGTTTTCTGGAACATCAGATAGCATTAAAAATAAGCAGGTAAAAAAGTTTAGATTAGATCTGATGGACAGGATTTCATTGTTTGGGAAATGCTGGGTTCAGCAAACAGAGGCTTTTCCTGGCTGTGGGTCTCCTCAGAGCTTCTAATACGCCATTATGCTGTGTAGCTTTTCAGTGGGAGACATAGAAATTAGCATACAGGTTACCCCAAACATGTTTAAGAAACTTCCTTTCCTCCTTCAGAGTGTTCAATGGAATACAGTTTGAGAAATTATTTACATATGATGACTGTGTGAAATTTTTTCTTGTCAGAATTTTTAGTTTAGGCAAGACTAAGGCATTTAAAAAATAAATTTAAAACTAGATATAATATCAAAATAAAATAACATTATACTTAGCTATTTAGAATGATGTATTATTTTTAAATAAAATTATATTTTGTATAACTAATTTAATTATTCACCAGTGCTTATCTGCTATTGCTGTATAAATATTAATTTATCCTAATATTTAAATAACAAATTGACAAATTATAAGTTGTATAGAAACTTAGAATTACCTAAATTTCATGTGAAAGGAATTATTTTGAAAAATAAATTTTTAATTATATAACCATTGACACATACCACATTATAAGTGTTGGTACAGTTTATTTTTCCAGACTCTTCTGAGTCTGTAGTATGCTTTGAAGCATATAAAAATAACTAGCAAATTTGTAAAATTTGACACAATGGGCAGAATTGAAAGAGATGACTATTATTTTTAGAAACAATGATGTTTCTAGAATTCCTAAATGATATATCAACATATGTTAACTGCAACTTCTCAGATTTAATGATATTTACAATTAAAATAATACAATAGCAACATAGGATTAACAGTTATAATTAACTCGGAATAGATTCTCTGAAGCGTTCGAAGAGCTTTTCATAATAAATTACTAGCCTTTAATCAGCTAATTTAATGTACTTTTAAGAATGTGTCAAGTATATTTATATTTCATAAAAATTTTAACTTGGGTTAATGAAATGAGTTTGAATGATCCAGATTCACTATACCAAATCAGAGATATGTCTGACATTCTAGTGAAAGCTTTATTTAGAAGGAGTTGAGGAATTCTTTGAGATAACAGGCTTCTGACTGTGCTATCTTGAGTGTTAAAGCTGAGTGGTTTCCCCAGAATCTTGAAGTCTTTTTCAAACTCCTTTATGAATGAATTGAATTAGTGAAATATAAATAAGTTGTCTTTTTTGAATTTCGTAACCAGTTAAAAAAATGCTGACTTGAATGTTCATAAAACTGAATTTGCTCATTGAAATGTTATTTACCCTTGGGAGGCTAGCCCTGGTCCACCTCCGGGATCCTGTTCCATCCACTCACACACAGTTGTGATAAGGAGAGTGAAGTGTGAGCTAAATAGGGAGGAGGCCTGGGCAAGGTCATTTCTGCCAGAGTGCCAGAGATGCTAAGATCTCAAGGGTGCCATAGTGCATAAACAGATGCTACGTTAGAGAATTAAAACAATATATAGAGAGAGAGAAAGAAAGAAAGAGAAAGAGGGAGTAAAAATGAGGGTCCCTGTCTATGAAGATGTAAAAGGTGAAACGGAAGAGGAAAAAATAGAGGAAGAAGAAAATGAAGACGACAGGGTGAGTGTGCCAGCACCTGCTGAAGAAGGGTATTTGTTCCTATAAGCTGGTGATTAGAAGTTTGTTTTCTTTCCTTTTTTCCTGGACAGGTATTCTTTAAGCCTGTAATTGAAGACCTGAGCATGGAATTGGCCAGAAAATGCACCGAACTTATTAGTGATGTAAGTGGCTTACGAAATTTTTGTCTCATTTTGCATTGTGTGTCATAGAATATTATGCCACAGAATCATAGAGCTGGAGAGAAAAACCCTGGATCTGCCTATTAAAACATGTTTTCCAGATCATGGAACTGAGTCTAGAAATTTTAGGTAATTTCTCCAAGGTCACCCATACAGAGAGTTTCTGTGGGAACAGGTCTCTGTGTTCTTAATCCAGAATCCTGTTCCTTATGAATTCCGGTCATTCTGGCAATAGGAATTCCATTTAGGAAAGGAAACAAAAAGGATAATACTCTGTACACTACTACTTTTGTATAATCAGTGCTTTATAAAGGTTTCATAAATTTAATTCCTTAAAGACAATCTATGATAAAGTCATGTATTCAGAGCCTATTTCTTTGAGAACCCAAAGCCTTTACAATTTGTAAATATTTAAATTTGTAATGATGTGAAATGTTTTAGAAAGATCTCTACATAAATGAGTGATTTTTTAAAAAGCATTTGGAGGTCTTTTGAGGAATATGATGAATGCAATAGTTTTTCAAACCAAAAAAAATTTGCATATAGTATCTATGTGCATGTAACGATTTCCAGTTTATAATTTATGGATAATTGAGCTACATGTTAAGAACTCTGGACTAGATGATAATGATGACAGTGATGAAAAGGAACATTGTTATTGTGACTTTTTCCATTAACTGGAATCAGTTTATATATTTCAAGGGAATCATAGAATTGTAGATTTGACTCATTTTTATGTATTTTTACAGTTAATAATTAACTAAAATTCTAGAGGCACAAGAAAAGTATTGCTCACAAGGGATAAGAATTTAGATGATCCTCATTTAAAAAGTTGTTAGAAAATTGCCTTGTGACAAAAAATTGTCAGAAAGAGCCAAAGGATGGTGGAAATCATACCCCTGCCCATATACTTGACGTGTAATATAATTAAATATTTCTTAGTGCCATTATTTAATAATAGTCATAAGCTACTGTATGTGAAAGTTTGTTGTAAACTGTAATAATACTGAAATAGAAATAATATCAGCAACAGTTAAGATGTATGAATACTGTATGGTAGGCATTGAAGCTTATGAGGTAGGCTCTGTTGTTTTCCCCATTTTAGAGGTGAGGAAGCAAAGGCGCAGAGAGGCTAATTATCTTTCCCTGGCCACTCAGCTAAGCAGTGGGGATTTAAACACAAAGCACTCTCTCTTAGCCACACTGCCATGTTAATCTCACTCTAGATTTCCAGGCAGTTTCTCTTACCTTTATTATTAATTTTTATACTACTGTTAGTAATAGTAACACTATCAACCCTTTTATTAATTTGCTAGAGGCCTGATGCACAAAAATTCATGCAAGAGTAGGCCTTCCTTCCCCCGGCTGTGAACACCGGCTTCCCTCCGGGATCTGGGACCTGGGCTTCCCTCCTCTGGCTACCGGCAGGCACCCAGGACCTGGCTGGCTTCCCTCTGGCCCCGGGTTCATCGGGAAGGACGTTCAAAGATGTCCAGTCTAATTAGCATATTACCCTTTTTTATTACAGATTTTTAAAAGAGGAAGTACTTTTTAAAAAATATGTTTTTATTGGAGAGAGAGAGAGAGAGGAGAGAGAGAGAGAGAGAGAGAGAGAGAGAGAGAGAGAGAGAGAGAGAGAGAGAGAGAGAGAGAGACAGATGGAGATGGAGATGGAGAGACAGACAGGGAGAGAGAAACATGTGAAACAAAAACATCAGTTGATTGCTTCTGTACACATCCCAACTGTGCACATGCCCACTGGGGATGAAACCCACGACCTGGACATGTGCCGGGACCAGGAATCTAACCAACGACCTTTTGATGCCTGGGATGATGCTCAGCCACCTGAACCACGCCAATCAGGGTGTCACCAATGTTTTTATATGGAGCAGATGAACTTAAATTTGGAGTTATATCTGTTATATTGTGTGCATGACTAATGGTTGTCTAAAATGTATATTTGAGGTTGCATTAATTACAGAACTAAAATAGATATAAAAATGGATGAGTTGACACACTGAGTTAGATGGAGTTCCATTCAAGTCTCTATTATGCCTCTGACAGTGCCCATATGTTAGTGTCCACATTTAATTCAGTACCCCTGTCTTTTCTCTAGTATCAAAGTTGATTTAAAGACCAACCTTCCAATCCCTCAGTTTTGTTTTCTAATTCATTATATCCCAAAAGGGCATCATGTGTTTACCTGAGCCTTTTTGTTTGTTTGAAGGAAATCTGTCTGCAGCCTCTGCACCAAGAGAATTTGGTGTGTTGCTTGCCTCCTCGGTAGAGTCCTACATACTAAAGCTTTAAGAAGCAGCCTTACTTTCTGTTGATCAAATCACATAGCTAGTGAGCCAGAGACCTGGGATTTGAAACAAAGTCTGACTCCCAAGTCTTGGCCACCATGATGTCCCTGTGCAAGGCAGTCCAGCATACATTTATTGTACTCTATTATTGGTTCTGTGAGGCTCAGTTCAGAGCCAGTGCAAGATTATCTTGCCCAAGGCTACCTGGCTAGTTAGGGGTGGGTACAAAATTCAGGCTTAGGTCTGGCTAAGTCCAGAGCCACTTGTCACTGCTTTATTTTTTTAGATGAATTGGGCTGTTTTTCAGGCTTCTTTTCTTAGAGTAGCTTTTCTATATCGCTTTCATCATCATGCTAATGGTCTCTCTTTGGACTCTCCTACCTCTTGTATGTTTTTATTGGGGTGTGATAAGCAGATCTGTGCACAGCAGGTCAAATATGGATGGCCTGGGGTTATGGGCAGGATGGATGATGTTTCCTTTTGCTCCATGTATTCTTTGTGATGATAGTTATGGTATCTTGGACTTGTGGCTACAGAAAGCTATTAGATCAACCTCTGTAGGACATCTTTCTCAGCCAGTTTCAATCATAATTTCTGACTTATAGCTGATTGCTTATGGCTCATCAACTTTTCATAGTAGTTTGAGTGGTTTTCACCTTGGTAGAAAAGAATGTCATGTGTAGCTGTCTGTCCTCTGGCATGGCCCTTTGTGAGCTTCCCCATGTCAGCTCCTTTAGTTTGACATTTTATATTCCCTGAGAGCTTGGGGTCACCAGCAGACCTGCAGACTTGCTGTATAATGTCCTTTCCAGATAATTTATTAATATAGTAAATAAGATTGGTCTAGAGTGAATAAGATTGGTCTAGAGAGAAGTCCTAGGAGGTCTGCACTGCTTAAAATTCTCTATTTTCCAGATCAGGTGGCTTCACTCTGGGGATCAGAATAAGGCATTTTTCAAGTTTTCTTTGCCCTCCCTAGTTTCTGCTTTGCACTTTCCCTGCCCATGTTGTGGGGTTTCCCTTTGCATAACTCACTTCTCAACCTAGAAGACAGCACCTGGCTTCTGAGACAGCCTCTTTTCTTCTGTTAACCAAGGCATGCTTCTCATTTGGCCCCTCTGTTATTTCAGCCTGTTGGTCAACTCTCTACTCAAACCCTTGGATAAATCAAACCTATCGACTAGATTGAGCAGTCAGAGCATGGTTCTAGAGGCCTTTTGTCAAGTAGACTTACACAATTATTAGGGTCAAGGTGAGCTTTTATATGTTTCTTGTAAATTAGGCATAAAGTCTCTGCAGGGCAAGTTTGGCCACATCTTCACGAAGCCTCTGACTTAATGTTTTGGTTGAAACCTTTTAAGGGCGATAACCTTCAATGCAGCAGAAAGAACATTTTCCAGGCAAATGAGCTTTGTGTGTTGTGGGCAAGTCCTTTCAATGCTGAAAACATTAGATTTGTGGTTTCCCATCCAGAGAAAGCTCTGAATGTATTAGAGAACCGAGAGAGTAGCCTTGGCTGGGAGCAGCCCGTTACAAATAGCAATGGAGTCCTGGTTCCTTCTTCCAGGGTTTCCTGCATTTAGCAATATGGCTCCATTTGTGAAAAGGCTTTCTAGGTACTTTTGTTAAGAATGCTTGTAAAAGGAAATATCCTCAAACGTCTACATCTGTCATCCCCTTTCAGCCATTAACTAATCTCAGACTAAACTGAAAGAAACTGGGGGAGGAGGCGGGAGCACTACTGATGTAATTTAACTCTCATTGTAGTTGAGACATGATAGGATTGATTAATGGGTGAGGTCAAAGCAGAAAGTGAATATTTTAGTCATCTTAATGATCATTAAATCATCAACTTTCCCTTTCTTTTCTCAGTCAGAATGTGACTTGGGTGGTGTATTGGTTATGAGTACAGAAGGCTGCAGGTAACAGGAAAACCCTGGCACAGAGGTTTAACAAATGGGTATTTGTTTTTTTCACATGCAAAGCTTGGAGGAAGCGGGAGGTCCAGTTTTGGCATATTTGATGCTATTATTTTCTCAGATTCCTTTTCTTCTGCTCTGTCAACATTAGTATGGTGGCTTACGGTCTAATTGTGACACCATTGTTGATGCATCCCTGTGACTAGGGAAGGAAAAAGGTGGAAGGGCTATGTGTCAAAGGGCAATGCCAGCAAGTCTCTCCCTTTACTCCAGAAACACCAGAACACTGCTGGGAAGACTCCACTAATGTCTTGACCCAGAGCTGGGCACCTGGCCTGTCTAGGCCAATCACCAGCCAAGGGGGCTGAGGAAACCCTGCCTGGTTTAGAGCAATTTCTACTCTGTGGCTGGGGCAGAGGCCTGGCTACTCTCATGAATACATTTGGGTTCTGTTATTAAGAAAGATAGGGGTTGGATAGCCAATCCACCTAAGAGATAGAGCCATGCTTGTCTTAAAAATATATACATATATATAGGAAATGGCTATCTGCACAGTGATTATTTTACTGAAGATTTTGTGTCCTCATTGGTGCAGTTTCATCTACCTTCTCCATGTGTAGGGAGGTTACTAGTATGTGATATTTTTTATATAAAAATTTAAGATAATGTGCTATTACTATCCTATCTAATAAAAGAGTAACATGCAAATTGACCAGACCTACAGTATACTACGCTACCAGCCAATCAGGGCAGGGGGCTTGGCAGGGGCATGGCCAGCACACAGGGAGTGAGGCCAGCAGGGGCAATGGCCACAGTGCAGTGAAAGCAAACACCACTCTATAAGCTCTCCCCACACGGTACTTAAGGGTCGGCCCTCCTTACACTTAAGGTGACTGAATCACATGCAAATGAGCGCCCGGGGTCCCTGCATGTCCCCCAGCCCAGCACCCACGATGGGAGTGGGGAGGCTGCTGCCAGTCTCTGGGGTGTGCAGAGACCTTGGTGGCCACCACCGGGTGGAGAAAATTCACAGTGGTCTTGGTTCACCACAGAGCTCAGGTTATTGGTCAATTCAGTGAAAATGGGACAGAAAACTCACTAAGGAACAACAGCTCCCTGAATCTGGTCACTCATTTCCTATCTCACCCAGAAATGCAGAAAATTGCCGTCAGACACATCACAGGATCAAAGCCTTTGTGTCCAGGAGAAGCTTAAAAGGACACAGACTTTTCCATTCGCTCTGCTCTTCCCTCCACAGGATTATCTTCTGAAATCCCCAAGCATCTACCCCTGACACAGCTTTCTCACATACCACGCTGCCCACCCTCCCATCTATCCCTATCCATTTTAAAGTGCCTGGCAAACACAAGAAGAAGAAAAAAAGGGCAATTGCCAGTCTGTGGCCTTTGTCTGAACTTAGTCAAGCATGATATCTGTGGAATGGTGTGTGGAAGTTTCCATGGAAACAAGACTTCAAGGCAGGCAGGGAAGTCACATATTCTTTCTACCAAGGTAACAGAAACACGGAGGCCACCCAAGGGATGCTGAAGGGGGACACAGCGAATTCAGAGTTCTCTGGTGATTGCAAAGACCTAGGTCCCCATTGCCTCCTCCCCCACCCTCTGCTGCTCCTTGAAATAATCAATCATCCCTCTTTTGGAGGAAAGGAAGGAGCACATTAAAGAAGTCTTCTCAAAAGGGATGCTTATGAAAAAAATGTAGAAAGAACTACAAGAGAAGAGTGTTTTCTTGAGTAGACAAAGCAGCTCTATTAGGCAACAGGTTTGGGAGCCCTGGCAGCCTGAGCCCACGCTGGCTACCTACAGGGGCGCTTGCACTTCCACCAAGCTTCTCCGCTTTACATTGCAACATGGTCTTCTTGGTGAACCCAATCCGTAATGAAAAACTCCTGAACTACACTGTGTTTTACAGATGGTTTTTTAAAATTGTCCAACTGATGGTTCACCCCCAGCCTGCCCGAGGCTTTAGGCTGGGGGTGAACCATCAGTTGGACATCCCATAAGGGCTCCCAGTATGTGAGAGGGGGCAGGTTGGGCTGAGGGACCCCCCACCCCCAATGCACAAATTTTGTGCACCGGGCCACTAGTTTATCTATAGTAATAAAGGTGTAATATGGTAATTAGACTAATGAGCTTAATGACATTCCAGACAACCTTCTGGATGAAGCCAGGGCTGCGAGGGCCGAGGCAGCCACCACAGCTATGAGGGCTGAGCCCCTTGCATGAATTTTGGGCACCAGGCCTCTAGTATTATGTAAGTCATTAGAAATTAGAAATGTGCGTGGGTATATCTTTTAAGTAAAGGACAAAGTAAGCAATGGAGATCACACTTAAAGTTGAACTGTTTGCCTACATAGCAAAGGAAGTAAATACTTCACCCTTATCCCTGCTGCCTTCCTGAACATTCTGCTCAGGTCAGAGCTTATCAGGAGGCCTTGGCCCTCACACATACCACTGCAGAGAAGAATGTGGATGTGAGAGTGAAAGATTGTGGTGGAAGATAAAAATAATGAGGCAGACGTAAGCCTAATAACAGGTTATTTTCTCTCACACATATTATATAACAGGGGTACTTTATCCCTCTTCCTCTGATCAAAATCGCCTAGTATTTATCATACTGCCATGCTTACTTACTAGTGATTGAGGAGGGTGATTTGCAAAGACCTGAAATTATGGCTAATCTCAGAAGAAGCAAAAAAGTAATTTAGTGCTCAGATAAGATAAATATTTCCTAATGTTGATTTCATGAATAAAGCAAATGTTTAATGTGGTGAGCATGTAATATCTGAGTCTCAGCAGTGAAATATGGTATTTTGAAATAACATTGCTTAGTATGTTCCTATCTGGTTACAGTCAAATAATGCCCTTCAAATCAGGTTTGCATGTGGTAAAATCCCTATGTAATGTTTGTAGGTAACGTCAGTATTAGTCATGTCTTTTAAGGACCAGGGAGTGTACAGAATTAAACTTGACTTTTAGGCTATAATTAGGAAGACCATGGGACCTTTTTTCAGCCTAAGTATTTATAGTCTTGGGTAGATAAACATGACTTTATTACAGGGTGATAGAACTTTTAGAAAATACCTTCATCCTCTCAACTAGTTGTAAATTTTGCCTCCCCAGTTTTCAGATTGGGCTGTAGTTAGTATGATAGTGGGATTACATTTTAGGTCCTTCTCCATGCAGGTTTGTGTGTCCCTGCAGGGTCTTTCCCCAGAATAGCAACTCCAGCCTCTGTCCAAGAGAAAAGGAGTGACCCATTTTACTAGTGAGTGCAAGTGGCGAAATGAGCATGCTCAGCAAGGCCGCTCTGATCTTCTTGCTCATCTACATATCATAGCAAGGGGGCATTCTGGAATAATCTCAGCCATGTGGCAAACTTTCTAGGCAGGTTCTATTTTTGTTGAGGAAGTGGTGGAGGATGGGAGGCCTATGGTGCTCGTAAAATGGATAAGTTTGAGTGAGATTAATTAGTAACAGGAAATGCATGGTGACCATCATTTAAGTCCCTTCCTCTAATCCAGTGGGTCTAATGGTGCTAATATAATAGTAATCTTCATTTGTTTAATTTCTGCCTCTACTTCTTAAATGGTTTCATCTGTCCTGATGACCTCTTGTTTTAGCCTAGAGGTGGGCAGCTGCATTTCTGTTTGGTCATAGGCTTCACTGCTAAGGTCAGTGGCTTAGAAAAGTCATCAACTGGGCAACAGGATTTGTCATCATTGTGAGTTCAACACACGCGGTCCTTGACAATAACCAGAGCCTTGTTAATCTAAAGAAAAGGATTCCTTTATTATGCCCATCATTTTGCAGTTCTGTTCCGGTTGCCAGTTTATTTGATCTGGCTTATTTTGAGCATCATTTCACATTTAAGTATTTACTTCAGAAAATGGACTTCTCATGTTAATTCTTCTGTTCAGTTCCAGAGCACTGACATTGTTTTTCCGTCTCCCTCTTATGTGAAATATTCTCTCTTTTAGATCCATTATAGAGAAGATTATAGAAAATCTAAGGACAAGTGTACATTTGTGACCGACACTCCGATGCTAAACCATGTAAAGAATATTGGTGCTTTTATTTCTGAGGTAAGGTATCAAAAACTGGCAAAATGGCTTGCATTTTCTCTATATATTTATATAGATAAAGGTCTGTGCATTGAAGTTGAAGAATAATATTTTCAAAAGCACCACTGGCCGAAGCTAGTTTGGCTCAGTGGATAGAGCGTCGGCCTGCGGACTGAAAGGTCCCAGGTTCGATTCCGGTCAAGGGCATGTACGCCATGTATCATGGCTGCGGGCACATCCCCAGTAGGGGGTGTGCAAGAGGCAGCTGATGGATGTTTCTCTCTCATTGATGTTTCTGACTTTCTATCCCTCTCTCTTCCTCTCTGTGAAAAATCAATAAAATATATATTTTTAAAAAGCACCACTGAATGTTGGCAATATATAATTTTGTAATTCTATGCACTATCAATTAATTCATGTAAATTGACATATTTTACTGGCTACGGCTGATAAGTTTTATTATGTGTCTGTGTTTTGAATCCAAACCTTTCTTATTTATATAGAATTATTATTTCTTTTAAAAAATATTTTTATTGATTTCAGAGAGGAAGGAATTCTTGATGTTCTAATTATTTGTTTTCCTGAAGGAGTTAATTGTAGAGCAAAAACAAGGACATGGCCATTCTATTGTGTTACTTTGAACCTAATCTTCCCAAGAAGAAATGGTGAATGGGTATTTCTCTTTGAGAGTAGGGACTGAGATCACTTAGAACAGTGCAGATGGGAGGTGTGAGCCAAGAAACAGCAAAGAAGCTCCTCCCTCTCATATTGGTAGAAGGATAAAAAGACTTGATTAAAGGAGTTCTGTCCTTTGCATTCAGGTTCTATAGAATTTGTGTTTAAAAACATTTTTTAATTGATTTCAGAGAGGAAGGGAAATTGAGGGAGAGAGAGATAGAAATTTCAATGATGAGAGAGAATCATTGATTGGCTGCTTCCTGATCAAGCACACGACTTGGACATGTGCCCTTGCCCGGAATCAAACCAAGGACCCTTCAGTCCCTTGGCCCATGCTCCATCCACTGAGCCAAACCAGCCAGGACTGCTTTAGGGTTCTAGTCAGGAGGACATACCAGCTTGTATCATCTGGAGCAACTCAAATATTTGTCTCATTGCTCTCCAGTTTTATTTCGTGATCAAACAGATGAAACTCTTGATAAACACAAATAGGTTTACTTTCAGAAATGCACATGGGTTTAAATAGTCATTTTTTTTCTTGCATGTCTGGTTTAAAGCTTTCTCCATGTTAAAGTGGATTTGTCTTTCTTCAAAAGATGTTTGTCACATCTGGGATTAAAATGCTCTTCAGATTTTTATATCTGTTCCTGAAGGAAGTTTCTTTTTATTCATTTTTAATATTCACAGTAAAAAAAAGAGGAATGTTTACTTAATTTTTAAAAACTTTCTTCTCCCTAGGCAAAATACAAAGGCACCACTAAGGCAGACCTCTCAAATTCTCTTTATAAGCAGATGCCAGCCACAATTGACAGTGTCTTCGCAGGAGAAGTTACGCAGCTTCAGAGTAAGGTGTGCTTTCCTAAACTGTTACATTATTATGTGGATAAAACAGGTAACCTAATATAAATTATTCAGCATTTTAAAAAGTTGTTTATCTTGAGTACCACATCTATATATAAAAAGGCTAAGTGACCTGCTGACTGGCTGGTAGCTATGACACACACTGACCACCCGGGGGCAGATGCTCAATGCAGGAGGAGCAACTTTCACACTCGGGGACCCCTTAGGGGATGTTGTACTGCCAGTTTTGGCCTGATCCCTTTAGGCTAGGGCCAAGGGGCCCCACTTGCCAGACATCCTACCCACTACATAAACACCCTTTGAGCCCCAGCATCACCCCAGGTGCGGCCAGCTGGGGAGGGATTGTAGGAGTTTGGCTCCAGGGCATGTCTGGCCTGTCTCACCCAGTCCAGCTCCACTGGCCACCTTCTAATTAATTTACTTTCAATGTGCATGAATCGTGCACTGGACCTCTAGTCCTATATAATAAAAGCCTAATATGCAAATTGTCCCCTCAACCGGGAGTTCGACTGCTCGCTATAACATGCGCTGACCACCAGGGGATGGTGTAGAACATGGCGGGCGTCCATGATGTGGTGCTGGTAGGAGGCAGCAGTGGAGGTGCTGCCAGCCCCTATGGGTCCTGATGAAAGCCAGTCCGCGGTGGGATGGTGGAGCAGGTGAGCGAGCAGCACCAGGCCAAGGCGGGTGCAAGCAGGGCCCAATTGCCCTCAGATGGTGACCAGCAGAAGCCGCAGGGGCCAATGACTCAAGTGGAGGGAGCACACAGGGGCCCAGGGGTCCAGGTGCTGCCCAGGACATTGAGGTCAGCTGGGACCTGCCCTTTCACACCAGACGCTTAAGCTTAAATCACTAGCCAGGTCTAGGGATTGCACCCATGCATGAATTTCCTGTACCAGGCCTCTAGTCCTATAAAAAGCTTAGTATGCAAATTATCCCCTCGACCAGGAGTTATCTAGGAGTTCGACCAGGGGGTGGGGATGGCCAGGGGAAGGGAGGACAGTGGTAGGTAACCAGGGGAAGGGAGGGAGGCCCTGGCAGTGGCAGCCGACAACTACTAGGGACCCTGCTAGTGCATGAATTTTGTGCAATGGGCCTCTAATATTGAATAAAACATGAAAGTTTCATTGTGCTTTTCATTTAGAATACCTCAGGCTACCTAAAACAGCCTCCATCAGGTGGAAGTGGCCATTTTGGTGATGGTCAGTTGCAGACAAACTTAAGAACTATCAATGTGTAAACTCATGTTGAATCCACAGGAGTTTAGGAGTAATTTTTCCTTTTTAAGACATCAAAACATCAGGAATACATAATCCATTTAATGTGTTGGATTTCTTAAGACATAATTTAAAAATAGAGTATTTCATCTCTTTCTCATTCATCTTATTGTTTTGTTTTTTTTCATAGCACAATCTGATTTTTTTTTAACTTTATTAATCTGTTATTTGGTTCCCTAAGTGATATGAGAGCAGAGACCTCATTTGTCTTGTTTCCTGCCCCACCTCTGCTTAGAACTGTCCCTGGCACATCGGAAATGTTCAGTAAATACTTGTAAAGTTGACTTTTATTCAGTTTGGTTTCCTTTCCAAGGAAATATTTTGTTTTACAAATTTATATTCTTCATGCTACATTTTAGGTTAAAAGGATATGTAGATACTGTTCTATGCTTTTCATAAATATTTATATCATTTAATCCTCACAAGCACTTTCTGAGATATTCCCATTTTGGTGATGTAGAAACTGAAGCACAGAGAGGTCAGGTAATTTGCCCCTGGCTGAGCTAGAGAATGACCATGGATTGTCTGGCTCCAGAATCGGATTTCTCAACCATACACTGTACCACTTTTTTCTTACCATCCCTACTCTTCTTTTTCTTATTAAACAAATTTCTTTCTTTTTTTATTTTTAATGTGTGTGTGTGTGTATATATATATATATATATATATATATTTATATATAATTGATTTCAGAGAGGGAAGGAGAGGGAGAGAGAGCTAGAAACAACAATGATGAGAGAAATTTATTGATCAGCTGCCTCCTGCACGACCCATTGAGCCCACTGAGCAGGAAAGGAGCCGTGACCTCCTGATTCCTAGGCTGACACTCAACCCCTGAGCCACACTGGCTGGGCTGAACAAGTTTACTTTTTGCTCTGGAATCTTTTTATTTTAAGTATAGGATACCTAGATAGATTTTAAATAGTCTGCAAAGAGATTACTCTTGGAAAATACTGAGCAGAGTTATTCTTTGCATAACCTCTTTAAGTCCTTCATTATTACAAGTTTAAATGGCCACTATGTACACAACTTGGCAGTAAGCTAATCTCAGCTGTGCAACATGAGGCTAAAAATATATGATGTTAAAGTTTCACATGACTGACTGTGACTAATATGCCCTCCTTTTTTTTTTTTTTTTTTTTGCTGCCCATATCTAGTCACCTAGCCATTTGTTGATAATACGGACTACTTTAAAAAGCAAATAATTATAACACAACACTTGATTATGTGACAAGCAGTACACCCCCAACTGCCCTCCCTTGTAGGCCTGGTCCCTCCCAACTGCCCTCCCCTGTTGGCCTGATTACCCATAACTGCCCTCTCTTGCAGGCCTGGAACCTCCCAACGACCCTTCCCTGCTGGCCATCTTGTGGTGGCCATCTTGTGTCCACATGGGGACAGGATCTTTGACCACATGGTGACAACTCTCTTGTGTATTGGAGTGATGATCAATCTGCAAATTACTTTTTTATTAGATAGGATAGAGGCCTGGTGCATGGGTGGAGGCCAGCTGGTTTGCCCTGAAAAGTGTCCCAGATCAGGGTGGGGGTTCCCTTGGGTAATGGGGCAGCCTGGATGGGGGGGCCTGTGGTGGTTTGCAGGCCAACCATGCTTTTCAGTGACCCAAGTGGAGGCCCTGGGATCTGGGATTAATTTATATTCTACAATTGAAACTTTGTAGCCTAGAGTGGAGGCCTAGATGCCAGGGCTGCAGAAGCTTGGCATCCTACATCACCCGGGCAACTCTAGCCTCTGCTCTCTCCAGCTCCATGGCTGCGCCATTTCTGTTGGAATATATTTTCTATAAATGAAACTTTGTAGCATTGAGTGGAGGCCTAGGCCAGCAAGGACAGGTAGAAAGCTTGGCTTTCTCCATTGCCAGGAAATCCAAGCCTCCCTTTTGCTCTCAGTGGCCACAGCCATCTTTGTTGGAGTTTACTTGCTCCTGATTGGCTGGTGGGCGTGGCTTGATTGGAGGTACAGTCATATTACTCTTTCATTAGATAGGACTAGAGGCCCAATGCACAAAATTTGTACACAGGTAGAGTCCCTAGGCCTGCCTGGAGATCAAAGCTAATCAGGGCTTTCTGGCTGCTGGCTGGGGCCTTCCTTCCCTGGCTGCTGGCTGCTGGCTGCTGGCTGGGGCCTTCCTTTGTTCTGCACCTCCTCCTGGTGGTTAGCGCACGTTATAGTGAGTGTCAAACTCCCAGTCTCTGAGTCGAACTCTTGTGGGGACACTTTGCATATCAGCCTTTTATATATATGTATAGCCTTATACATACACACACACACACACACACACACACACATATATATATAATAGATTTATCATTAAAAATGTTATAAACACAGATCATAAAAGAGAGCTTTTGGAAATGGATAGATTGGGTCATAAAACAGTGAAATCCTTTTCTCCAGGGCTATTTCAGGTGGAGGCTAAGTCATCCCTTATCACAGAAGTAACACCGGCTACTCAGGCATAGGCTCTGGGAGGTTTATGAGAGCCTATGTTTTTACCTATAGTGGCCACAAGGTCCTTCTTAAGGAGCATTATAGGTACCTGTGCTATCAATTAGAAGAATATATACCTATGTAGTAGTTATAAAATATAAATTAGAAATCTATGCACATCTTATATATGTATATATGATATAAATATACACTATGTGATCAAATAACTAAGATAAATATACACATACTAGAGGCCTAGTACATGAAATTCCTGCCTGGGTAGGACCTTAGGCCTGGCCAGTGATCAGGGCCAATCTGTGGGGTGATTCGGGGCTGCTGCTCACACCCACCCTAGCTGGCCTGGTGCTGCCCGTTTGCCAGCCCCACCCCCAACCACCACCAGCTGGGGCCTGCAGGCTGGGGGCAGCTCCTGTATTAAGCATCTATCCCCTGGTGGTCAATGTGCATCATAACAACTGTCATTCTGCCGGCCATTCTGTTGTTTGGTAGATTTGCATATTAGGGTTTTATATAGGTAGATTCTTATGTAAGTAAATCTATCTATATATCTAACAGGTTAAGTGACCGACTACCTGTCTGTCCAACCATTTGACTACATATAATATGCACTGGCAATTTAAAAATAAATGTTTACTCACACATGCAGGATACATATAAAGCTCTTGCTGGTGCCAATTGGACACGTGTGTTTTGATCTGTCATTGTCAATTGTGAATTTGGTTGACATTTTTATTATAGAGGAAGGGTGAATAGTAACATTGAAATATTTCTTCTAATTAATTTTCTTTCAATGTGCACAAATCCATGCACTGGGACACTAGTTTATATATTAAGTATGTAAGACTATCGCAAGTGTCCTCTACAAGGTAGGTGTCCATAAGTACCACAGCCACCTTAATTCTCAGGGTGTGAGGGAAATAAGTGCTAATATAGGGAAATGCCAACAATAATGACAATCCTAGGAGATAAAATTCATCAGGAAATTTATTAGTTTGATATAATTTTCCATTAGCTATTTTAAAGATGAAAATTAATACGATAAATGAAAGTTCAGCCACCTCCAAGTTGATCTAATTTTAATTCTGAAGGGATGGTTAGTAGAAGCTACATATGAAAAGAAATGACTGTTTTAATGCTACATGTAGAAAATTACATAGCCCTTTTTAACAGAGTGCTTTTTAAAACCATGTCTGATGATGCATCATTTCTATGATAACCCACAAAATGTATTGGTTATGTTTATAAAGTCCCAAGTGTGATAGTCAATCTAAGATGCAAAATAAACCAGGCATCTAGTAAAAGGAGACAGACACATACTAGCTATTTTTATTTAAGTGGAGGAACATACCTTATAGTTTTCTTCCCCTGGATTAATAGACTTAGCCCCGAATTTACCCCCTCTCTCCTGCCCCAGGATATAATATAGAATATCTAATGGAATTGAGATAATGGACTTTCTCAACCCGAATGGAGGTTCTTAATGGGTTTCCTATTTAACATAATTAATTGGTGAAAAATGTAAAGTTATGTTTACCAGAGTTAAATATCCTGGTGGATTAAGTTGCTGGACAGATTCTGAGAAGGTGAATGATCTCTAGACTAAGGTGAGGTGCTGCATGTGAGCCTAATAGTCATCCAGAGATGCAGGGTTGGGTGTAGGAACAGGGCTAGGTGGGACTGAACAAGACTTAACTTCCTGTTATTTGACAGGAATCTCAACATAACCATCAAAAGGTAACAGTGTGACCTATGGCTGCATTAATCACATATAGCGCATGAGAGATGGTAGTCTGGATTAAGTTGAATAGTTCTAATGAGGCTAGGTCTGGAACATGTGGGCACCTTCAGAAAGAGATGGATAAATTGGGATTTGTGCTGAGGATAGGGGTTCAGCGCTTCAGTACACATAGACAGCCTGGAAGAAGGGAAGTTATAGACAGCTTTGTTCCCCTGTTTAAAGTTCTGCCTTGTGAACTAGACTCCACCTGTATGGCCAAGTAGATGCAGCTATGGGCAGATAGTTAGATTTCATTGAAAGAACTTTTTGTCACAGCTTTCAAAATTTATATGCTGTGATGCCCCAGATTGAGTTCTCTCTTATTAGTTTTCAAGAAAAATTCAGTGGAGGAAGGAGAGAAGGTAATTAAACACTGATAGCTGTTTTTTTTTTTTGTATGGTTATAGTTGATTATTTTATTTTTTTTAAATGTAGTTATCACTTTATTCCTCTAGACAAGTATGTTATCTAAGTCAAATGGGTGATTAATTCTGTTTAGTAAAGACTATAAGGAGTTTAAGTTCATGAGAATATTTAATAAATTAATTTATTCATTCGCTAAACATTTATTTCCTTTCTACTCTTTATCATTCACTGTGGTTGGCACAGGATATTAAAACATGTGTACAATATAGGCATAGCTTTCAAGGAGATCATGTTAGTAAAATAAAATTTCCCCAAGTTTAACTTTATTCTTCTTCATTGAAAATTGGATTTCTTGATTAAGACTGTCCTAATCTTTCTTTTTAAGGTGACTTTATTCTTTTGGGCTAAGTAATACTAATTCCATTTAATATTTTTTATTATTAAAAGTTTGATAAATATTTAATATTAATTTTGAAATAATTTATTTGTGTTTTATTCTCATTTATTCAGTTATTCATTTCATTTTTCATTCACTTTAGCAAATATTTATTACTGCCTACTTTGCGCCAGGTAGTATTTGGGGTTCTGAGCCTTCAGTGAGCTAGACATTTATGTTCTAGTAAGGGCAGACAGAATATAAATGGCATAAAGGAAACAAAGTAACTAAAAATTGTGAAGGAAATAAATAGGATAATGGCATAGGTTGAGTAAGGGGACAGTTTGTTTGCTCTCTTCTAGATCTTTACTTTCTAACTCTTCTGTTGAGTTTGGTTGCTTCTGAAATAACCATACTCATGCCTTCTCAGTACAGAACAAAGTTAACTTGGTGGTGATGGATATGTTGATATGATGTTTCTTTCTATAATGGAGGACTGGGGTTGACATATTTGAGGTTTTTTTTGCCTGCATTCTATTTTCTCCCACAGTTAAGGCATTTAAATATTATAGCTGGGTCTTCATAAAATCATAACAATTAATTAAAAAATGAAAAATTCACTTTTAAATATCTGATCATTTCACCCACTTTATCAGTTGCTTTCCCAAGACTCAGATTTTGAATATTTAGAACCCTAAAAGTTCTTGGGTGCGGGAGATTTTCCAAAATCGTAGCTAAGATTTAAACTGGATGAACACAAGAGTTGGAATTTCAGCCAATGGTCAAGGACTTTTGAGATAAGTGACAAAGATTTAGAATTAGGAGTATAAACTGGAACACTAAAATGAAAATTTATGTGTATTATCTTGTTATAGAGACTCAGTCAAATTTGACCATCAGTTGTGATATTCAAATATATAAAATCCTAGCAAAACTCTTAAATTTAACAGACAAAAAGTTAATGCACCTCTAAATGAGAGTAATGGTTTATTGTGTGTGTGTGTGTGTGTGTTTTTTTTTAAAGATTGCCTACAAGCAGAAACATGATGCTGCCAGAGGACTCTCAGATTACACCCATATGAAGGAGCCACCTGAGATCAAACATGCCATGGAGGTCAACAAACACCAGAGTAATGTAAGGAAGCCATTCCCCAGGACTTTCTGGAAAGTTGTGGTTGACCCACAGAGAGGCTAATGGGTATTTTGTTGAAATTTAAATATCATGACACTCCTTTTAAAAAATGACTTTAAATTTTCTTTTCTTTATATTTCTCCGTGTTCGGTAAGAAAGATATCTGAATTATTCTGTTAACAGTTATTGAAACCTCCTGGAATGCCTTTAAAATGCCAGGCACTTGCAGGCATTGGAAATTTTGTTTTGAATAAGACACTCATGGGTCCTTAGAAATTCCTTGACTTGATGGCAAAGCTCCCATGGTTTCCTGCCTAGGATTGCAGAATTGGGAGAAAGAGTGCTGCGAATCAGTGGCCCAGGGAAGAATCATTCACAGATGCTCACGAGATTGTCCCCCACTCCTATTTCTTTTGGAATGCTCTGGGGGGCAAAGTGTCAAACTAAAGACCCATGGAGAATAGGAAATCAATAGATGCCTAATGGTTAGCTTAGAAGCAGAAGCCAAGAGGGATGAAGTGAGCCTATAGGAAAGGAATCTCTCTTTGGTTATAAGTTAGGAGGGACATCAAAGCTTTCACGCGTTGGCTCAATTACCACCACTCTCATGGTGGCCTGTAGCCTGGAAGAAACATTTCTTCCTGAAATCTCAGAGAAAGCTTATTTATCTCCCCATTGTGAATATTTTGCTTTCTAGAAGGAATATAAAAACTATTTGCCAGGTTCTTTATTGGTTAAAATCAGTTAAGATAAAGCGTCTGTCTTAGTTGGGTCAAGAAACTCCCTTTTGGCAAAAGCACCTGAAGCATCTTTGTCCTCTCACACAGGGTCTGTCCCACCAGTTAATTCTCTTACTGAAGGTGCTTTGCAGATCTGTGCTCCGGAGCCCCAGCTGTGCAGTGTGTCTTTGCAGGATAGCAGCAGGTTTTTTATGTTAAATTGCAACAGGTCAATACTTAAGTGAAAACTGAGAGAGGTTTTACATTTTAATTCAAATGTAAAAATGGATGCCAATTCCAAAGCACTTTCCTAAGATGGTTTGAGATTGATAAGAGGCGAGGAAACTACATGTCTGTTATTATTACGAGCAAGGTCATTTTAAGGGGATGCTTTATAAGAACAGTTTGCTTAGAGAATGACCATAAAAATCGTAATAACTACCTCTTAGCCAGCACTGCTGTGTAGCAGAACTGTGCCTAGACTTTGACCATTGCCAGTTCTCACAAAATCCCTGTACCGATTCCCATTTTGTGGATGAGAAGAATGAGACTCAAGAATCAAAGCCCTGAGTTTTCTCTTTCTGTTAGGCACCTTGCTGCCCTCTTAAAGGTCACTAGTTATTGGTCAAGATTTTAAATGCAGTTCTTAAAATGAGCATCAAATAGGCTGTCATCAGAATTCAGATCAGCGACTCCAGTGCACTGCAGGAAAGAAGGTGGTGGTGGTGGTGGTAGGTTGGGGAGGGGGCTGTACTGCAAGGATCCTCAGGAGGCCCTTCCAACTCTATAATTCAATGAAATTCAAATACGGAAGTCCCTTATCATAGAACTGGGGCTATTATTTTAAGTCTGCCTTTTCTTTTCAAAGGTCTTTGATTGAGGGGTTGAGGGAACAGAGTATAAAGCCCTTTTCTCCGTTCAATACTGTGTACTTAAGGGAGAAGGGTGTATTTACTTACACTCCTCTGCCTAACCAGCTCAACCTTTACATGCAAAGTTTGTACATATAATAGGATTTAGAAAGTGTTTAAAACTATTTACTCAGATTTAAAGTGAGGAGGATATTTGTATTCTGTCTGTGAAGTAGTTGCTATTCCTCTAGAGTAAGGCACTTAGAATAATACACTTGTCCTTGAAATATGAAATTTAAACGCAGGTCTGGATAGCCAGGAGGAGAGCAAGTACAACTACCCTGTGGTTCAGGTGGCAAGGCTGCCGAGTCACCAGCAGACAAACCTGCCTCCTTCAATCTGGTGACGCTCATTGGCAGAGAATTTACTAATTGAACTACCCTTTCATAACGTGGTCTGTGACTTCGCACTAAGCCCATACATGACTTGATTTAATTTAAAAGCAAATGTGTTGCCACATCCGCAACTAATTCACCTAGAAACATCTTGGCTTACCTTTTTTATGTTTCCATCCAAATCAAATTAGCTTTTGAATAGCTGTTAGAGACACAAGGAGCTGGGACAGCAATAGTTCAATGTTTTTAACGTCTGCTTTCTTTTCACTCAGACCTTTTACTACAATATTCATCAATGGCTCACAGGGAACACTTTTTGTTTTGAAACCTTTCTCTCCTTTCCGCCTCGAGGTGTGGATGTGTGTAAGCAGAAGAGGATGGGGAGAGGATTCTGTGTGACTGGCAAACTGAATTTTCACCTTTGAATAACAGAGTTCCAATGAGAAGAGCATTGGGGGGCAATTAATCTCCTTTGTCACTCTCAAACACAATGATCATGAAGCAAGGAAAACATATTTCTCAGAATATCCTCCCCTTAGCATACAATAGAAAAGGTATCTGGAGTCAAATCAGAGCTAAAATGTTTGCTTTGCCCTTTGCCTGAATGACCTTGGACAAGTTACCGATATCTCCAATTCTCTGTTTTCTCATCTTAAAATCGGGGCAATGATCTTTATCTCATTAGGGCTGCAAGTGTTAAATGAGATGACATATGTGAAGGGCTCTGCAGAAGATCACTCCATAAAATGTTAGTCCTAGTTAGTTCCCTTCCAGTTTCTAAGGAATTTAGGAATTTACAGTGATATCACAGTTAATTCAAAACAATCTAAAGAAGTAAGACTTCATTAAAGTCCAAATTCATATAAAATTTCAGAAGCATTTAGGTCAGAAGGGCATATTCAAAACCTCTCTGAACGAACCCTTATTGCTGATATTATAACTAAAAAATGATTAAAAAGAGCCAATCTAAATCCTTTTATATCTTAAGGGATGTACCCCTGCCAAATTTTTCTAATGTAATTAGAGAAACTGGAGGTTTCTATTCTGTTGCTTTTCCCTAAAGATGGGCTTGTAATGAAAACCCCAGTAACATTATTAGTTCTCATCAATCTTACCAGAGACACAAACTCCACTAAAGTTCTGAAGTAAGGCAAACAAATGTTAAGCTGCCATTTTAAGTTTTATGAGGAATGTGGTCTATATAGACTTGTCATGAAATTGGAGTGGTAAACTTCTCCAAAACATCATATTGGTTCAATGTGCATTAGAAAGATGCATTCAGCCGAAGAAGCAAGAGACTTAATGTTCTTTTCAAAAATGGTATATGTAGTTTCTTAATGTAAATAAAAACTTATCAGGAGACAAAATTTCTATTCAATCAGAAAATGAAAAACCTTCAAGAAAAATCAGTAAAAACAATGCTAGGAAAACATTTCCGACTCTATATGGTTTCTTGATGTGACTTACTATAAGAGTGCTTTAGGATTTAGCATCAAGCTAGGTGTATTAGTATTTTGTTCATCCCTAAGACAGAATAGATAGTATTATCTGTTCTGCCTTCTTCACAGGATTGTGGTAATGATAAAATTAAACCATGACAAAGAAAACTGTCAACTCTAAAATGCTCTTATAAACAATGACAATAATTATAATAGTAAACTGTTCTAGATACAACTCTGTATGTTACTTCCTTTTGTAGGAGATTGAAAAATTTTCTTTCTTTCCTATTTAATATCATATCCTCCATTTACTTATACTTAAAAGGTTTACATTACCTGATAAAATAATATTTATAATTTAATAATTTTTTCAAGTACAGTATGCCCAGGCAGAAATAAGCCTAGACTTTCCAGTGTGTGTGCCCCTTTGGAGATACCTGAAGAGTTTTTCTAATGTGAGAGTTTATGGTGATACAGGTATTTTTTGATAATGATAACTTCTGTTGCACAAAATTAAAAATACATATCCTCTCTAGTGTCTTTTCACTAAGAATCATGTTAACCTTCACCAGAGTATCAAAAAGATGAATGTTTCTGGGCCAGTTCTATTTGGTTTCTGTAAGTCTGTCTGCTCACCCTGCTCTTAGCCCCAGCAAGTGTCTGTCTGTGGCTCCCATCTTGGCTGACATCCCTCAGCTCTCAATGTTCACCTCTCCAAGTGCTTGAACTTCACTGTATGGGCAGTTTTGGGGGAGGTTTTGCTTTCCTGTAGTTTATTAGTTCACCTTTTGAGGAATCTCAAATGACTGTTGTATAAATATTAAAAGCTTGCTGTAAAGTCACTGGGAGTTCTTAGTCTGCCCATGTGTCTATCTTTACATGGAAAATAGAGGCATCTATTTCACTTCTGTTTCCAAAATCAAATGAGTCTCTTATTGGCCAAATTGAACCCAGCGCAATACAATGATTTCATGAGTTAATGTGTGTAAAATATTTAGAACAGAGCCTGGCACTCTATGAACAGGAAACATGCAAAAGCCGTGGCCTTATGAAACAGAACTAGAAAACTTACAAGGAGAGAACAAACTGAGATTCTAAGATGAAGGGAGATTTAAAAAAAGAAGGTGCCCTGATCAGTGTGATTGAGTGATAGAGGTTAGGCTTGGGCACCAAAGGGCCAAAAATTCCTTTCCCAGTCAAGGGCACATACCTAGGTTGCAGATTTGTGCCCCAGATGGGGTGCATGCAGAAGGCAACCAATGGATGTGCCTCTCTCGCATTGACATTCTTCTCTCTCCCTCCCTTCCACTTTGAAAAGCAATGGGAAAAATATTCTCAGGTGAGGATTAACAACAACAACAAAGTTGAGTAGGAAAGTGAACGTTGTGAGATGAGGAAGAAATTCATCAACAGATTTTGATAGAATTAAAATCCTTATTGGAGGCAATAAAGAGCAGATTGACACTGTAGATGAAGGAAAGACTGTTGGCAGTTCCTAGATCCAGTGAGAGAAATCCATCTTAAGTTAGCTCATATAAGAAACAAGGATGTATTGGTTTGCATAACTGGAAAAGTCATGCTACTTTTGGGCATGGCTGGATCTGGAGGCTTCACAGTGTCACCAGGATGTTCCTTCTCTCCCAACCTCTTGGCTCTGCTGGCTTCTGTGACCTCACTTCCAGAGAGACTGTTTAAATGGTCTCAAGATGAGAGCTGGTTTTCTTAAAATTAAACCATCTTTGCAACAGCTAATTCCAGAGGAAAGGATAACAGCTCTGTCTCTCCTAGCCTCAGATCCTTCAAATGATTCTGACCCTGCTTGGGTTATGTCTGCTTTCTTATTAATCACTAGAGACCTAGTGCACAAAATTTATACACTGGTAGGGTCCCTAGTGGCTGCAGCTGGCAGCCGCTGGGGCCTTTCTCTCTTCCCACAGCTGGCCTCACCTCCTGGTCGAACTCCCAGACAAACTCCTGGTTGAGGGGGCAATTTGCATAATATGCTTTTATTATATAGGATGATTTCCAAAGGGCTGGGGTTTTTGATTGGCTAGCCTGTCACGTGGCCACTCCTGTTACCAGAAGAGTAGGCTGTATTTGATAGCGCTACCAAATCACATGGAGTGAGGGTGGGGCAATTTCCAAAAATAAAAATGCTAGGCAGATAAAAAACAACAACAACGGTTTACTACAAAGGAATAACTTAGGATAATGATCCATGTTATCATACCACCTATGTTTAGACATCCTTGAAGTAGTGAAAACCAGGAACTTGCTGCTCATCTTAAATCCCCATTCCTGCGTACTATCACTAAGCAGCGATATTCTGGAAGATCTGACTAGAGACCAGGCTCCTGTGGTCTTTCCTGTGTGGCTCTGTGGTGTCCATTTGTTTGAATTTGCAGCTCACGTCAATCTTAATATTTGTTTTGAGTCACATATGCCGGCCTCTCATTTGCAATTTACATGGATGATGGGGTCCTATTCAGAGTCCTGCTCCTGTGTCTTTATGCCATTCACCTCTCTTCACTCCATCATTAGTCTGAACAGCATATAATTAGGTAACTCTTGTACAGCTTAGATTTCTGAAAGGTTGAAGTTCCTTTAAAAAAGTAAGGGTTTCAATTTTACTCTCATTCTTTTCTAAACAAAAAGATATCCCCTCCCGCCCCCTATGATTTTGCTATGAATGTAGTAACGTGGATACAGCTAGCCTTGTAGGGAGGCAATGATTTTGCCTTCTTTTCACCTGAGAGTTGGTTTTTGTTTACACAGCTTGTGTGTAACTCAGTGCAGGCTGAGGTGATTGGCCAGCACTTGTGGGTGAGTGTGTTGCTTTTTGAAACCAATAAAATTGGATTATTTTAAATTCCATTCAATAAAATAATTCAATTTTCAGCTTATTTTTTATGTTTCTTTTGTTAATTGTATGCACAAAACCAACCTGAACTTTTGTTAAGTTAAATCCTATGAAAATGAGAATACTAAAGAAAAAATATTCTTGTTGAAATTATGCTAATTGTATTTAAACTATTCACTTGTCAGCTAAGTTCATGATTATAAACAGTTGAAAACTGGTCTTGATGGTGAGGCACACACAGCTCTTAAAAATGTAAATAGAGCCCTAGCTGGTTTGGCTCAGTCGCTAGAGCATTGGCCTGCGGACTGAAGGGTCCCAAGTTTGATTCCAGTCAAGGGCACATGCCTGGGTTGTGGGCTCGATCCCCAGTAGGGGGCACGCAGGAGGCAAGCCGATCAATGATTCTCTCTTGCTGGAAGCCAATTCCAACATAAAGCAAGGGCTCAATCATCTGGGGTGGCTGAAAGGCATTTCCCCAAACCTGAAAAGGATGCATTAAATTGTTTGTTGCCAGACAACTCAGGGCAATGGTCGGCAAACTGCGGCTCTTGAGCCACATGCTTGCGAGCTATGGTTTGCAGCTCTGTTGACTAATGAGTTTGCTGACCACTGGCTCAGGGCATCTTAATCTACATGTTATTGCCTCCTGTTGGCCAAACACTTGAACAACCTCAGGCAATCCCCAATCTGACAATGCTTCTGTATGAAACCTTACCCTTTGAAGAGTATATCTTCACCTTGCCTTAGGATAATTTGTGTTAATAAAAAGGGGCACTGAGACAAGGAGAATTTGGTTTATTTAGCCAGGCTCCTCTGCTCTCGCCCCCCATACCTTCCAAAATTATGTTTCATCTCTGGGCTCTTACTTAATCTACGCACAGCCCTTCTAGATGCTGGATCTAGACCACCAGCATTAAATGTCGTCCAGCGTTCGGCATTACTCTCTCATCAATGACGATTCTCTCTCTCTCTCTCTCTCTCTCTCTCTCTCTCTCTCTCTCTCTTCCTCTCTGAAATCAATAAGTACATATTAAAAAATGTAAATAGAAATGTATTTAAATGTTTCATTGAAATAAAATAATATAATGTATAGGGAGCCTCTCTACTGACCTCCTAAAACGTGATCATTTTGTATACTTGATACAATTTTTGAAAGAAAGAATGTAGCCATGTTTTTTGTTAATCCTGCAAGGTTGAAAAGAAAATAACAAGATACATGGAATTATCTAGAATACCCATTCATAGTAGTCAACCAGGGAATTTATTGAAATGCAAATTCTTGGGGCCCCATTTATTGAAATTCCATTACAAAGTTGGGAATGGATCTCAGAAATCTAAATTTGAAATAAGTACCCCACGTGATGTTATTGCAAGAGGTTTGCAGACAATATTAGAAGTGTTTTGCGCAAAATGCAGTTGATTGTGCATTTGTATAGATGTTTAGCTGTATACTGTCAAGCCTCGGTTCTTGAAAGTGTCCCATCTCAAACAGTTCAGTTCTCCACCAAGTTGTTCACAGAAAAAAATGTTTCCATTATGGAACAAATCTTCAGTTCTCAACATAACAACCCTTTTACACTGATACACAAGCATGACAAAAAGTCTCTTAGGCCACAAACAAAGGAGAAAATGCAATTTGGTTTACCATTAAACTTCATGTTGTTAATATCTCAGGAAATTGTGCTGTGAATATTTTTGTGTGTGTGTTTTTGTTTTTATTGTTATTGCTTTTGTTGCTGGTGAAATGGATGATTAGCACAATTGTAAATCATAAAGAGGCCATCAAGGGTGTTAATGTTGCTAAGGTGTGAAAGACACAATGATCACAAGCAATCTAAGAGGTAGAAAAACTATTGTTAATTTGGATAAAAGAACAGCAGTTAGCCAGTGACAACATTTTGGAGGCAGTGATATTTGAAAAAGTGAAGATATTGCATATTGACTTCCTGAAAGATACCTTAGGACAAGTGCTGAAAATTATTTGTGAAAAGCTAATAGGGGGTGGTTCAATAAATTTAAGAAAAGATGTGTTTGTTTATAGATTAAACAGTACATTAGACATTTACTTGTATACAAGAAAGGTTAAAACCAGGAATCATCGGCAGGTCTGGAATGGATTTACATTATTTCTAATGGGAAATAATTATTTATTTCTAATTTATATTATTTCTAATGGAAAACAATGATTCAGTTTTTCAAACAACTCACTTCTTGAGCAGTCTCTGGAATGAATTAAATTCAAGACCTGAGGTTCCACTGTATTTCCATGTTCCACTTAGATCTGTGCCTTTAAAAAATGAAGATGAATTTCTAAAACCATTACCATACCCTCTGCATTATAACTTTAATAGAATATATAGTTATGTGAGGGGCCCAGTGCATGAATTTGTGTACTTTGAAAGGAACTGTGGGCCTCGAGGCTGCAGTGAGCATGGGGGCGGGGGGAGGGTGTCTCGCCCTATCCTCAGTGCTTCCGCCCAGCCTCTCTTGCCTTGGTCCCCAGTCCCCTGTCTGCTGGCAGACCTGCTCCCATCGCCACTGCTCCCACATGCTGATGGTGCCATCTCTGCTTGCACCTGCTGATGGCACATAGTGATTGGGGTTGGCGCCAGCAGCGGGTGCAAGGGGGGGCCGCTCTGTCAGTGGGTGTGAGTGGCAGCTACTGCCCCAATCACCCCTCAGGAGCAGGGGGAGGTGGAGAAGCCTTGAGGGACGATCGGGACCAGCAGCTGGTGCTTACACTTGCTGACAGTGTTGAGTGATCGGGGCCAGTGCCGGGTGCCAGCAGTGGGTGCCAAGTGGGGCCAGCACTGCAAGCACTGGGTGGTACTATGGTGTAGAGGAACAAAAAATTTTCAGTAACCACCAGAAGCTCACCCCAATGACAGCGACTGGTGCCCCACCTTGATCTGGTGCCCCTGCTCACCTGCTTCACCATCCTGCCACGGCTGATTCCTCCATGGTATACACTTTTCTGCCTGTTGTCAATGCCCACCATGTTCTGCACATGCCCCCTGGTGGTCAGCACACCTCATAGAAACGGGTTGTTCTGTTGTTTGGTTGTTCCACCATTTCATCTATTGTTAAGGTTTTATATATACACTAGAGGCCAGGTGCACAAAATTTGTGCATGAGGGGTGGGGGATGTCCCTTAGCCCAGTCTGCACCCTCTCCAATCTGGGACCCCTCGAAGTATGTCCGACTGCCTGGTAGGATGGGGCCTAGATGGGCAGTCGGACATCCTTCTCACAATCCAGGACTGCTGGCTCTAAACTGCCTGCCTGCCTCCCTGATTGCCCCTAACTGCTTCTGCCTGCCAGCCTGATCACCCCCTAACCACTACTCTGCCAGACTAATTGATGTCTAACTGCTCCCCTGCCAGCCTGTTTACCTCCAACTTCCCTCCTTTGCTGGCCTGGACACTCCTAAATGCCCACCCCTGAAGGTTTGATCACCCCAAACTGCCCTCCCTTGCAGGCCTGGTCCTTCCTAACTGCCCTCCCCTGCTGGCCTGATCGCCCACAAATGCCCTCCCTTGCAGGTCTGGAACCTCCCACTGTCCTCTTGTGGTGGCCATCTTGTGTCCACATGGGGGCAGGATCTTTGACCACATGGAGGCAGCCCTCTTGTGTGTTGGAGTGATGCATCTGAAAATTACTCTTTTATTAGATAGGATAGAGGCCTGGTGCATGGGTGGGGGCCAGCTGGTTTGCCCTGAAGAGTGTCCCAGATCAGGTTGGGGGTTCCCTTGGGGTCAGGGGCAGCCTAGGCAAGGGGCCTGTGGAGGTTTGCAGGCTGGTCACATCCCCAGCCACCCAAGCCAAGGCCCTGGGATCTGGGATTAATCTATGTCTACAATTGAAACTTTGTAGCCTGGAGCAGAGCCAAGCCTTCTGCTTGCTCCATGGCAGCAGCCATTTCTGTTTGAAACATTGTAGCCTAGAGTGGAGGCCTAGGCCAGCAATGGCAGACTGAAAGCTTGGCTTCCTCTGTTGCCAGGGAAACCCAAGCCTTCCTCCTGCTCTCAGTGGTGGCAGCCATCTTGGTTGGGTTTGTTTGCATAATTTGCTCCTGATTGGCTGGTGGGCGTGGCTGTGGGCATGGCTGTGGGTGTGGCAAAGGTACAGTCAAATTTGAATATTACTCTTTTATTAGATAGGATGATATATATATATATATATATATATATATATATATATATATATAAGTTGAACAGGCCTTGGTGATATTGCCAAGTAGAACTGCATCTGGAGGATAGCTAAGTATTCTTTCAGATCATGACTGATCTCAAGAAGTAGAGAAGGGGACGGATTGGTGAAGTGTTTACTATTGGACATTATACTGGTTCACTTCGGGTCTGTTCTTATTTGTCAACACAGTTAATCTAAATGACCACTGCTATCTAGAGTACCTTTGGCAAAATTTATGTATATTTTTCTTTTCAAATCTTTATTTTCCATATTTTACTTGGTGCCGAATATACATTTGGCGGATGAATGTACCTTAATGTAATTGCTTTATTTGGAGATGATCCAAGTCATTGCAATGGTATTTAATAGGTAATAAAACTATCAGTACCCAAGACTAGGATTTCCAGATGTGGGCATTTGAATAGTTCAGTCAGAAATGGAAAGAAGGATATGGTTGGCAGGGTGAGAGTTACAGAACTTCACACACCCTCCCACTCCCCCGAAGTGATTTTCTATATTCATGTGCTAGGTTTATCCTGCATCCATTGGGGTAGAGACTGTATAAAGGACAAGTGAAAGCCCTTGACGAGCCGAGACCAGTTTGGCTCAGTGGATAGAGCGTCGGACTGCGGACTGAAGGGTCCCAGGTTCGATTCTGGCAAGGGCATGTACCTTGGCTGTGGGCACATCCCCAGTAGGGGGTGTGCAAGAGGCAGCTGATCGATGTTTCTGACTTTCTATCCATCTCCCTTCCACTCTGTAAAAAAATCAATAAAATATATATTTTAAAAAGTCCTTGATGAGGATGTTATTTATGTGAACATCAGTGTGCACACTTAGACACAATGACATGCATATGAGGGTAATGTATATGAAATCCTTTAAGAATAGTTTTGTGCCAAGGTCTTCGGCTCATATTTCTTACGTTGTATAAATTTGGTTCATATGTCATAATGATAGTGAGGTATAGGTATAGTAAAAAGAGAATATATCTGTTCAAATAAATGTTGCATTAAATGTCAGTTGGCTTTCTAAGGTGAGTGTAACAAGGGTAAATAATGTTGTGGGCATTAAGGTTATGTGAAATTACTAATTTATTTTTTTAAATCAAAACTGTCTCTTTGATCAGATTTCTTATAGAAAAGATATGCAGGACACCCACATGTATAACGCAGAGCTCAACAGACCAGACATCAAGATGGCAACACAGATCTCCAAGATCGTAAGCAATGTAATTGAGCTTTCTTATCTTGAGTGGAAATGATTTCTTATTTTTGCAGGAACAAAACATGGCTTTGGCAGTTTCATGGTTAATTTAATGAGTGAAATTAATTATTTCAGTTTTTAAATCTGAATTATACACTTAATCCTGTAAATAATTTGGGCATATGCAGAAGCTGCTAAAACTCGACTTGACTATGGCTAGTATTACCATACTTTTAGACCAATATATAGATATATAGTATTCAGGTATAAGACAGCATTCAAATATTCCAGTTTGAAAGTCAAGTTGTTAGTCATCTGGTCCCATATTATCTCTTACCTCACCCTGTCCAAAAGAACTTTACTTGGCCTTGTTCTTATTTTGTTGCTGTTCATTTGCGGATTCTGTTCTGCCAACATTTACCTTTGCACGTTTCCTACACAACAGAGCTATTTCTTATGTTCTCTAAGGCATCCTCCTTGATTAATACTATTTTGAACATTCCTAATACCTGGGTAAAAATGATGCCTTAACTTGAACCAAATATTTAAGTCACCGGCTTTACACACCTTAAAATTAATAATCAATAATTATTTTCTAACTTCAACTGCATGTTAATCAAATAGGGTTAGATCAGTTCCTGAGACCAAAGCCATAAAAACTATCAGTATGTAGAACACAGAGTCTCAGTTACTCAGAAATATCTTATTTTTTCAGTGTTTATACATAGATACAATGATGATGATTGGATACATGACTCAAAATGAGTAATTATTTTACTACAGAAATGTTGAATTTATTTAGATAGCCATATTATCTAAATAAAATCAATTTTTGCTTTAGCATTCAGTATTTTAGAATTTGATGAGTTATAAGGAATACTTTTATGGACCGAGAGTCTTTTATCTATATCTATATCTATCTGTCTGTGTCTATGCCTATGCCTCTATCTATCTATCTATCTATCTATCTATCTATCTATCTATCTATCTCTGTCTCTATCTCTATCTCTATCTCTATATCTATCTCTATCTCTATTTATCTCTATAGCTATATCTTTTGTGGCTAGTGTCAATGTAATTCTTCATTGGAATGTAGAAATAGTTAACATTCTCTCATTTATTTATTTTAGGCAGAATACAAGAAAGGCCAAGGAGTAATGAGTAAAGAGCCTGCTGTAATTGGAAGACTAGATTTTGAACATGCTGTTGAAGCTTCTAAACTTTCTAGTCAAGTAAGACTCTCCTGATGATTTCACAATGATTTTATTCAGAGATTTTGTTTCTAGCAGCACAGGAAAATATTTCATTTTAGATAATATCTTTACTTTCAAGAATATGCAAAGATAATGTTTCTGAAGCTATTTCAGATAGGATTGCAATAATTATAAATTTCAGTATAAAAAATAAGCCCATTTTAAGCATGAAACAAAGTTTTCTTTTCTCTGTGCTCACATTTCTCAGGACTTCTAAAATTTAGCAGTAGTCATATCAAAACATTAAATTTCTATCTACACACTCTAGCTTAGTAATAAAGTATTAGTTTCTTCATTTTTAAATGATTTAGTTTAATCATGAACTAAATAAGAGTGATGGAAATGAAGAAAACTTTGAAACCTTATTGAAGAACATAAAACAAAATCAGAACAAGTGTAAAAACACGGCATGTTTTTGGTTGAAAGTCTCAATAGATAAAAATTTCAATTCTTCCCAAATTAATATATATGATTATTAGATTCCAACAGGTTTGAAAATATATGGCTAAAATGATCTTAGAGTTTGAATGAAAAGGAAATGCCTGAAAATAGCTCTGAAAAGTATAAAAATGAAGACCAGTGAGGGAGAACTTAAGTTATAAGTTACCATAGCATAATATAAAACCACTGAAATTAAATCAATATGGGATTGATATAGTAAGAGATAAAATAATTAATAGGATGAAAAGAGAATCCTGAAATAGATTCCAATATCTATAAAAACTTAATAAATGATAAAAGTGTTGGTTCAAGTCAGTGGGAAAAAGTTGGATTAGTTAATAAATGGTGCTGACATAACTGGTCATCCATCAGGGTAAAAATAAAATTGGACCTGAATCTTAAACCATATAAAAATGAATTCCAGATGGATTAACTATGTGAATGTAAACAATAAAATAACTTTAAAATCTTAAAAAGAAAATCCAGGAGACCATACATATCAAATAGAGATAACCGAGTTGTTTTTGAATAAGACTAGAGATGGGGTGGGAGGTGGGGAGGGGCGAGTAGAAGAGGTCAGTGGGGCGGGGGGAAGGGGAAGGGGATATATGTAATTCAATAATATTTAAAAAAATAAAAAAATAATAAAAAATAGATGTACCTGACTATAAAACAATTTAAAATTCTTTCAATGGAAAAAGATAACACTTGTAAAGTCAGCAATATGATATCATACAGTAAGTTTTATATGCTTAAAGTGCTTTCAACTTTGAAAATATCCATTCTTGAAGTTTCAAATGTTCTAATTACGTTTTACAATGAAGAGATGTAAATGAGTAAAACTATAACTGAAGAATATAAAATGATAGAATTTATCATATGGAGAAGGAAGTGTCTGAGAATTTTTATAGTTGTTGTTAATCCTCACCCAAGGATATTTTTTTCAGTTGGTTTTTATAAAGAGGAAGGGTGGAAGGAGGCAAAAGGGAAGAGAGAGAAACATTGATATGAGAGAGGTGCATCTGTTGGTTTCCTCCCACAAGCGCCCTGCCTCAGGCTGGGAACAGAACCTGCAACAAAGAGCAGACAGAACTGAAAAGACTTGAGGGCCATGGTGTGAAAATGAGACAGAGGGAGGACAAGTCAGGCTGGCCCAAATGTAAATGTCTCATATTGATTGGTTTACAGTTCAAGGCACTTTTACTTACTAAACAACTTTGTGACTCAGGAGGCTGACGCCAAACTAATAGCCTGGGGACATTCTCATCAGGGCCTAAGTGCTTCTCATTCCCAATAATTCCTGTTGAAGAGGCAGGAAGTATTGGCAACCCTTCTGGTATTGCTTTAGATTTATAGCATAATTACCCGACTTCTTATGATTTCAGCTTTTTCGGGGGGCAAAGATTCCCCCCTAAATTTTTTAGGAGAAGCAGCAGATTCTAAGAAAGCTATAATGTTTGGCTGAGTGGTTAAGAAATGGGCTCTGAACTGCCCAATTTGAATGCCTGGTTCTGCCACTTGCTCAGTGACCTTGGACTCATTCTTAACTTTTCTATCTGTAGTTCCATCAAAGGTAAAGTGGATGTGACAGCAATTCTCACTTTTTGAGTTATTGTGAGAATTAAATGAACTACTGTGAGTAAAGCACTTTAAGGTCAGCCCAGCCCATAGAAACACTACATAATTTCATAGGTATGATTTTGCAGTAGACATTCAGAATAATTTTCCACTTCACATTTTGACATGAATTCACATACAGAATGAAGCAGGAATAGTTCACATTGGCTCTTAGATGCTGGTCTTAAATTACCTCCTTCACAATTTTATTTGAGGGTACTTAGAATAAAGTTTTGATATCTGAGTTTTTATTTTTGCATTTTAAATTCAGTCACCCCAAATCTCACCATTGATTTCTACATGGATTTTAAGGAAGGTATAAAAAAAAATCTCAAATCATTGGCATCGGATGATCAGGTACTTAGGCAAATTGTAATGTGCATGTTATATCTATCTGCTTTTATTTTTCCTGGCATTCTCAGATCTCATGGTATAAGATCATCAGAAAAGGGGAAAACTGGAATGATAAATATATAGGATTTCTGGAATGAATTCAGGATGTTGCATTTGTTTTTTCAGGTGTATCAACTAGAAACAAGGGCAGAAGGTGCAGCTTCTTATTTTCATTGACTGTGAAAATCATATATTGTCTTGCTTTTAAACTAATGACAGATTGTTTATATAGCTGCACTCAAAGGCAAATAAATACATAGAAAAGAAATGCTTTAGGAAGGCATTTTTTAAAGAAATGATTTAGGAAAGCAGGGAAAGTGGGAGCAGGATGCAGGAAGAAAAGATCAAGTTAATGCCAGAGGGCTTGTGCCAGAGAAGGTGATGATGAGGCAGTGCTCATGGAATGGAGGGATAAGACCTGCCTGATGAAAGGATGAGAGTGAGAAAGCCAGTGGATTGGACCTGGTAAAGGCAATGGAATTACCTAGCAGACTCTTCCTATGTTAACTTGTACAATAGTTTTGCTCACATAGTTGCAAATTTGCCCTTTTTAAGACTTAGAAGGAAGATAACATTATGGTAAAGTAATTAAAAGGACATTAGTAAAAAATGAAGTAAATTTTATGTGCCAAAATAAAAAGATTGGTGAATTTATGAGTGTCTCAAATGTTAAGTGTAGGAACTATTAAAGTCATCATCTTAAAAAAATTCTTCTAAGAGCAGTTAATTTGTTAATATATTCCTATGTCATCTTAATTTATTTCTTGGGATTTATCTATAATGCATGGGATTCTTTAGGTTATAATATCAAAGGAAAATTTTTGTATGTAGATAATAACTAGAGGCCCATTGCAGGAAGATTCCTGCAAGAATAGGACATTCTGCGGCCTGAGCAATCCTCCCTCCTAATTCCACTGCCTCGCTCTCTCCCATATCCTCTGCCTCGCACCCTACCGTCTCTGCTGCCTTGCTTCCTCCTCCACTGCCTCGCTCCCTCCCATTCCTTCTGCCTTGCTCCCTCCCGTCTCCGCTGCCTCACTCCCTCCCCTGCTGCCTCACTCCCTCCCCTGCTGCCTCACTCCTTCTTCTGCTGCCTCACTTCCTCCCATCTCCGCTGCCTCACTCCCTCCTCTGCTGCCTCTCTCCCTCCTGTCTCTTCTGCTTCACTCCCTCCTGTCTCCTCTGCTTTGCTCCCTCCTCTCTCCTCTGCTTCACTCCCTCCTGTCTCTGCTGGTTCACTCCCTCCCCTGCTGCCTCACTCCCTCCTGTTTTCTCTGCCTCATTCCCTTCTCTGCTGCCTCACTCCCTCCTGTCTCCTCTGCCTTGCTCCTTCCCTTCTCCTTCACCCTGCCTGCTTCCCTCCTTTCTCTGCCACCTGCCTGCTTCCCTCCCTTCTCCCCGGTCCCGCTTGCTTGCTTCTCCACAGCTTTGCTCCCTTCTGCAGTGCTTGGCTTCCTTCTACACCACCTTCTGCACTTGGATATACAAATTAACCATCATCTTGGTTGGGTTAATTTGCATACTCACTCCTGATTGGTTTGTGGGCATGGCTTGTGGGTGTAGCAGAGGTACGGTCTATTTGAAAATTATTCTTTTATTATATAGGATTATTCTGTGTTTTAAATTTTCATTTGCTATATTGACAATGTGTTTTAAACCTATAAAAAATAACCTTTTAGATTTCTATTAAAATTTAATAATAAGCATTGTTTTTAAATTGTAAGGGATAGTCATTGATTTAGAGAATGTCTCATTTTCCCTTCCTAGAAAGTATTCTGTCCACCAACCTTCTCACACCCAAGTATTGGCTTAAATGTCACAGGCTTGATTTGCCAATTTAAATTGTATCACTCTCTGTTCTTTTTTATAGTTCTTAACATAAATTTTAATATTCATATATATGTTTGTATGTATATGTGTGTTTTAGATATCTGTTTTATTACCTACAGGACTTATATGTGTTTAAACCACCATTATAGAATTCTATATATTATATAGAATACACACACACACACACACACACACACACACATATATATATACACACACATATATATATGAGAAACATGTAAATTGACTGTACCTCTGCTACACTCATCAGCCAATCAGGAATGAGCATGCAAATCAATCCAACAAAGATAGCAGGTTAATTTGCATACGTAGGTTCCTGCATAAAACCTGAGCAGCTGGGATCCCAGAACGCCCCAGCCACTCCTGGCCTATGGGCGCTGGTGCCAAGCAGCAGCCCAGGTCCATGCTCCCAGCCTGGTGCCCACAATGCAGGGCTGGCTGTTGGCCTTGGGGGCATGCCCCCTAGGCTGTGGGAGACACACCTCTAGCCCTGTGGACACAACTCAGGGGATCCTCTGCACATGAGCTGCAGAGGAAACACCTTTTTTCCCCCCTTCTTTAAAAAATTTATTTTATTGATTTGTTTTTACTGAGAAGAGTGGAAAGGGATAGACAGTCGGAAACAGTAATGAGAGAGAAACATAGATCAGCTGCCTCCTGCACACCCCCCACTGGGGATGTGCCCCCAACCAAGGTACATGCCTTAACAGAAATCAAACCTGGAACCCTTCAGTCTTCAGGTCAATGCTCTATCCACTGAGCCAAACCAGTTCCAGCATAAACACCTTTTCTGACTGCTCATTGGCTAAGCTCCTGTATGACACCACTTGGTAACTTGGGTAATAAGAATCCAAGAAGGTGATGTAGGGTTTTTCCACCTCACTCCTGAAGGAAAAAAATGAAGGTCCACTGCTGGAGGGGCTTAGAAATGCCACATCCTGCCCTAGCCAGTTTCGCTCAGTGGATAGAGCCTCAGCCTGCCAACCATGGAGTTTTGGGTTTGACTCTGATCATGGGCATGTGTCTAGGTTATGCGCTTCTCCCTGGCCAGGGTCCAGGTCAAGGCTCATGTAGAGGCAAACAATCAAAGTGTCCCTCTCACATTGATGTTTCTCTCTGTCTTTCCCTGTCTTTGACACTCTCTAAAAATCAATGGAAGCATATCCTCAGATGAGGATAAAAAGAGAGAGAGAGAGAGAGAGAGAGAGAGAGAGAGAGAGAGAGAGAGAGAGAAATGTCATCTCCTATGAAAGACGCATCTTGACAAAGCCTAAAGAAAGTTGTCATTTTTATTCATGGTGAACGGATTGGAGTCCGTGTTAATGAAAACACCTTGGTGGCTGTGGTGGCTGGCAGTGGCTGCAGCAGTGGGGTGATAGCCTTTCCTTGATCAATCTGGTCACCTCCTCAGAGGGCGGCCAGACTGCAGCTTAGGTCTGCTGCTACAGGGTGCAGGCATAAGCCATCAGTAGGACATCCCCTGAGGGCTCACAGTCTGTGAGAGGGGGCAGGCCGGGCTGAGGGAATTTCGTGCACCGTGGTCCCCTAGTGTGCGTGTGTATGTGTGTGTGTGTGTGTGTGTGTGTGTGTGTAAAGACCAAATCAACATATTTCTCAAGATCATCCACATTTGGTGCAAAATCAGTAAGATATTACTTTGTTATGAAAGTGAGGATAAAAATGTTATCTTGTCTAAAATTCAGACTTAAAATGTTATTGATTTTATGATTGAGTTTTACATAAAAATCTACTTTTTTTCTCTTGCTTGACAGTATTTCCAACTCAGTTATCCAATATTGGAAGGAATTAATGCCGATAGATATTTGGCATTATGAAGTTTACTTTTCATTTTCACTAATAAGTAAGCTATACTTATCACATTTTCCATTTTTTCCTAACATTTATTTCTATAGTTATGATGAAAAGCTTTTGTTCAGGGTCTGTTTTTTTCGGCCTTTTCTGAATCATTGTGAATCTGAGACATAGATGTCATGAAGCCTATACTCCTTTGTGGTACAGAAGTCTGTTTTCAGACTGTTGAAACACTGCCTGGTCCAGATGCAGTGCTAAAGAACAAATTTAAGTTACATCATTGTAATTTAACAGTTCCAGTGTTTTCTCTGAGTATGGGCCTTTGAAAGTCCTGCTAAGCCTGTTAAAAGTTTTTAAAAATACTTAGACATTTAACCCTAAATACCTATCCACATTTTTAAAAAGTTGGTAGCCTAGCCGGTTTCTCCCAGTGGTTAGAGCATCGCTTGTCCACTGAAGGGTTGCAGGTTTGTTTCTGGTCAAGGGTATATACCTTGGTTGCAGGCTCCATCCCTGAACATCCGGGAGGCAACCAATCAATGTGTCTCTCTCCCGTTGATGTTTCTTTCTCTCTCTACCTCTCCTCTTGCCTTACACTCTCTCTAAAAAAGCTCAATGGAAAAAATATATCCTTAAGGAAGGATCAACAACGAAAAAACATTGATATAACATAAGATATATTCATCGTTCAAATAAAATCAGTTATAAGTATAAGTAACTTTTATTTGTTTCCAAAATAACTGATTTAGGTAAGAGATACCATTGTGTCTTAAAACCACAGCAGAATCACCCAATACCTCTTTTTGTCTCATAAACTGGAGATCCTTTGTTCTGTTTGAGTTGCCAGTTATAATCAAAGAAAAGCTTTGCCTTGATCCCTTAGGAGATGTGAGTGTGCATGAAGAGGTAGACACTCAGATGTATAAACTGTGTTGAAAATAGGAGATAATCCTGGGTATGCAGGTGTAGTTTGTGAGTTAACAAGTCAGAAGTTGAGCAATAGGAACCATTTAAATCATTTGGCTATTTTCTTTGTTCACTTATATGCAATCCTTACAGAAAGAGGTAAGAAATAGTTGGGTGTTAGTGTCTGGTAAATGTATTTTTTAATATAATGCGGTTATTCTACTTTGTGGCTAATTAATAAGGGAGATTCTTACATTTTTCTTAGGCACTTTTGCATCAAATCATGCAAAGTACTGAAAGTTAGATTAAGATAAATTTCACAACACTTTGCTCATTATTACATTCATTATAAGGGTATGAATGACAGATGTACTTTAAATAATTAATCCCACACTATAGAAATAACCTGGAAAGGTTAGGCAGCATTTTAAAATTAAAATTTTAAGGTGTGTAATCTAATGCAAAACAGTGATAGAAATTTTCAAAAATAAAGTTCTCATTAAAATGTATTTTAACACAGAACATGTATGTTAAAATATGAATTTTGAAAGACATTTTAAAAAGATATATTGCTAATCTATCTGAGCTCTAGAATCCTATATATCCTATATAATAAGGAGGTAATATGCAAATTGAATTTTGAAAGACATTTAAAAAAGATATATTGCTAATCTAAGCTCTAGAATCCTATATATCCTATATAATAAGGAGGTAATATGCAAATTGACCATCACTCCAATACACAATATGGCTGCCCCCATGTGGAAACAAGATGGCTGCCACAAGATGACCAGCAGGAGAGGGCAGTTGTGGGTGATCAGGCCAGCAGGGGAGGCAATTGGGGGTGACTGGACCAGCAGGGAGTACAGTTATGGGCAACCAGACCAGCAAGGGAGGACAGTTAGGGGCAATCAGGCCGGAAGGGGAACAGTTAGGCATCGATCAGCCTGGCAGGAGAGTGGTTAGGGGTGATCATGCAGGCAGGCAGTTGGGATCGAGCCTAAACGGGCAATTGGACATCCCTTAAGGGGTCCCAGATTGGAGAAGGTGCAGGCTGGGCTGAGGGACATCCCCCCCCATGCACGAATTTCGTGTACTGAGCCTCTAGTCTTCTAGATATTTATGCTCCTTCCTGGCTCTTCTGGTTGCCTTCACCACCCTTATTTTAACAATAATTTCTTTGAACATGTAATTGCCTTCATTAAGTCTTTCAGAGAAATAACGCAGTTTTCATAGAGATAATAAAACTGTTTTTGCAATAAATTTGTCAGTGTTCACAACATTAAATTAAATTACCCTATCTAATAAAGAGGTAATATGCTAATTGACCCTCACACCCTCACAAAGATTGTGGTGCCCACAGCCAATAGGAGGGAATATGCTAATTGACTTCTGCATCCTCAAAGATGGTGGCTCCCACAGCCACAAGATGCAGTGCCTATTCCCCTCAGCCCTGTATGGGTGGCAGGTGTGCCACATGGCTGGGTCCACCCCCAGGTGGGTCCGGTTGCTCCATGCGCCTGCCTCTGGAACCCCCCACTCCCCTCAGCCATCTTGCCCAGAGCTGGCCCAAGATACAGGCAAGCCTCAGATGGCAGCTGCCCAGCTGCCCAGGGTCACCCAAGGCTCAGATAGTCAGGGCCGGCTGAGGCTTGTGCTGCCAGCAGTGGCAGTAGCAGAGGTGTGATGGGGGTGTTGCCTTCCCCTGATCACCAGGTCGCATCCTGCCACTGAAGGCTCCTGGACTGTAAGAGGAGGCAGGCTGGGCTCAGAGGCTTCCCCTCCAGTTCATGAATTTTCATGCACTGGGCCTCTAGTGTAATTATAATAAATACAACTAGCATAAACAGGATTGGGGCAAACTCAGTTGACTCCTAGCCAGCTTACAGCTAGATTACAGTGTACCAATGGGAGCAAAAATGCTGGAGTTTACTTGTAAACCATTTGTAAGTGTGTGATTCAATCAGTTGCTTTGGAAAGAGATGACTGACATCAGTCTTGACAGAGTGTGTCTGGGTCATATCACTGTTCCCATCCTCAGGTAAGAACTCAACACAGGCTCAATGTTTAATGAGTAGAGGAAGGAATTAATTATTACAACTTGGATTGTTACTGCTTTTCAGAAAGATACCTTTACTCAGGAAGAGTGAATGCCAGGTTTAATGACATGAGAATTTACCAGGTTAATTTCCAAGTCACACCCCTCTCTGTGTTGTCGGTGCTCCTAGTGTAGTCATGCTGGGACTATACGGTACACAGGAAAGTACGCTGCGCTCTGTGGGCACAAGGATTATATAATCTGCATTTGCCATTTAGCTGATCCATAACTCATGTTGCCTGGGGTTGGGGTATATGCACAATCAAGAGAAAATTTGGTGTAAGCCCATACACAGTACATAGCAGGATCAGCTGCTTAGTTAAATAGCCACCAGCCAAGAGTGTTCTGGATACCATGGCCGTCAGTCAGCATGCGTAACTCAGTGAGCGGAGAGTGTGGGTGGGACTGGCTGAGTCAGAATTTCATTCAAGGGAAATCAGTTAAGACAGCTCACCCTCATTGTCCAGGGAATAGGGGCTAGGCACTAAAAACTAGAGAGAAACAAAATCACCAATTAAAATATCTTGAAGGTTCCTTAGCAAAAAGGTGTTAAGGGTACAAAGACAGTGGAATTGTGATTAGTCCAGGGGCAAATGGCATTTTTTTACATTGGTACCAGCTACTGTGGAAAATAGTGAATGAGCTCCAAATTTATATCATTGGTGATATTGTGCACAATTTCAAGACATAAAATGATTTCTTTTAATTCAGAGTGTTTCTTGTTATAGGGAGACCTCACCAAATAATTAGAATAAATGAGGTTTTTGCTTGAATTTAGAAGGTAATATGAATATCAGAAAGTTTATCGGCAAATGGAACCACAACAGAAAATATTTGCTATAAAGCATCTTGAAATATTTTCCAAAAGTACTCCTATCAAAATTTTACTAGCTCTCTCCCATAGATTTCAGGCACATGTCCCTCAGAGAGATAACACAGACTCAATTAAAATAGCCATCTCCAAATTACTTTTTAATAAACACTCTTTTAAGGCACAGCTTACTATGTATGCATAAAGGTACATTATGAGAATGTTGTAAAATATTATAAGAATTATTACTGTAAAAATGTTATAAAAGAACAAAACAGCTTACTTTTGCTTTTGAAGTCTGTTCATCCTTTCCTGGCTACAGGAATCAAAGGGGATATAAAATTCGAGTAGCCTTTTGTTTGTTTTTGGTAAATAAATTGTGTCATAGCCCAGTTAGTTCTCATAGCATACGTTCATTTTCCTCTATCCATGGAGAAAAGTACAGTTCTATAGAATAATTTGATAATCTTCATTTGGTTGCCCTAAGATTACTTATGAAAATAAGAAAATTATTTAGAATAAATATTAGAATTAGTTTTACTGCTGGTTACAACTTTGGAGTTGAAGCAGAGGAACAAAAAATGACATTAATTAGACCCAGGACACATTAAAAAATATAGTCCCTAAATATGAATTTTTGAACAAATGGGAAATGGTGAGAAAAACCATGAGATAAAGCATGTTTTATATTTGGAACAATTCCCTCAGGAAATTTTATATTCAAATTCTGGTGCTTAGGATCTTTTTTCTAGATGTGGAAAAATTTAATTCATTTATGGTCTAAATTTCTAATTAATCCTAGATCATATGAATGCAGAAATGGAAAGTGATTTAAAAATCCTGAGATTTAGTGCATATTCTTGTTAATAGGATTTGAGTTCATGCCTAATTGCATTTAGGATCAATGTTCAAGTAGAGGTTGTTTTTTTAATAAACAATTTATGCCTAATTAAACTTAATATGTGTGAAAATATGGGGAATTTTAAACTTTGCTATCATTTGTTTTTAAGGTGGCTTTTTGTATAATCTAATTACATATCAAATCTGCTATTTTGAAACTGTAATGGTAAATGTGCTACTAAATTTATCTTGTTTTTTTCTTTTATGGCAGGTTAAATACAAAGAAAAATTTGATAATGAAATGAAGGATAAAAAACATCATTACAATCCTCTTGAAAGTCTTTCTTTTAAGCAAAGCCAGCTTGCCACTGAGCTGGCAAGTAATGTAAGTGTCCCATGGCTTGTAATTCATAGAAAATTATTTTCAACATATTTGATTCTTGGTTTCTCAGAGTTGGCTGTATTGTAATGAAATAAAACCATGTGATTTCCAACCAATTTTAGTTGAAGCACTGAAGCATATTTTCTTGAAGCTTTTTTTTCTTTAGGAAAAAAAATGTATTATTATTATTAACTATTAGTAGTTAATAATACTAATTAGTTTGTATAAGAATAGTATTGCTAGTAAGACTAATATGTCTGATTAAGAGTAGAAATAGATTGCGGAGTTTTGCAGAAAACTAGTGTGTTGTAGCATAAATTAGTGATTATGATAGTAGTTAACTCATAATAAAACCCATGAAAGGAGCCTTATTGTAAAGTGCTACCTGGTACATGCTAATTTATCATAAAGACATTTTCAGAAATTGTATCTGTAATGGCTAACCATTCCTTTCTTATTCATTTTGTAAATGTTGTAATACTTCTTCACAAGATTTGTTTTCATTTCATGTGTTTTAAAATAATCAAGTTCAAATTTACAAGGAAAATGTCTTAATTTTTTATTAGAATTAGGCAGAATATAAAAGCAAACATAGAAAGAAACTGATCATTTTGCTATTTTTGAGCACCCTTTCAAACATGAACTGTTGCTTTGTTAGGTCATTTACACTTTGAAACTTCTGTCATATCCTGGCACTTCTGTCTTACTTTCATTAATGTTTACAAGGTATTGTCATTTGTGTTCATTAACTAATATTGTTATTTTGTTTATCGTCACCAGAAATTGAAAAGGATGTTTCTGTCTTTTTGGACCACTTGGAATATCAAAATAATTTCTTTTTTTAAAATATGTATTTGTGTCTGTGCGTGTGTGTAGGTAAAAACATGATGCAAATAGAGTTGGAATATACTTACAGGAGCCTAGAGCATAGTATAGAAAACACAGGTTTAGAATCAGATTGCCTTTATTTGAATCCTGATATATCTCTTAATATTATATCTTCATCTTCCTGTACCTCAGTTTCCTCATCTGTAAAATGGGAGATACTTAAAGTACCTACGTACTAGGGTTGTTATGGAGACTAAATATCAGTATATATAAAGTGCTTAGAAAAATGTTTGGCACATAGTAAGTGCTCAGTACATTTTCTATTTTTAATATTTTATTATTATTATTACTGATATTATTATATTCCCAAAGGAGATGGTACAAAGATTTACATGGCATTAGCATGAAAATACCCAAAACTTCCATATTGCCACAAAGCACAATCAAAATACAGTAGTAATTTCTCTTTGTTTTGCAAGCAGAATTTCCATTAAATTTACTCGATTCTGCTTACATCACCCCTTTTTTAATACATAAAACAAACAAACAAAAAGAATTATCAAAATATATTCAAGTCCCTAGAAATAACTCTTTACAATGCATTCAGCAGTAAATGAGCTCCATCTAGTGGCTATTTTCAAATTCATCTGCCAGTTTACCACTAACTAGTACTTTATGATATATTAAACATGAGAATAGCAATAATGCAAAAGCATATTTTCTCCTCCTAGATGGTATTGTGTTCCATATTATTTTCATAGGTGATGTACAAGAAAGACATTCAAAATATGCATGATCCGGTTTCGAATCTCCCATCCTTGTTTTTAGACCATGCTTTGAAAGTCAGCAAAATGTTCAGCCGAGTAAGTGGGTTGTGGCAGCTCCAGCCACTATGCCTGCAGCGTTCTTGAGCACACGTGCTTCCTTAGGTGTGGCCGGGCATCACTGTCCCCTCAATAACTAACTAATTGAAAAGTAGTGGTCTCTCGTGTATGTCCCACCAAAGCTGTTGCTTTACAAAGAGCTTCCCCCCACCCCACCCGCCAACCCTTTAATATCTTTTGAATGCAAACTTTCTTATTGAATATCTACACTTCATAGTTCTTTCTGTCTTTCTTCTTCTTTCTTTTTCTGTATTTAGTTCAGAAAGTCAGGCTCTTAAGTCACAGATCTTTCATTTTATGCAGACCAGAGCAGAGTGTCTGATATTTAATAGGCTTCAGTGACATAAAAAAGTGTCTTAGTGTAATTTGTATTTTCTCTGAAAATAAATCCTAAAGGTTTTGACACTATACTTTTGGTCTTATAATGATTCCTAATTTTCTTCAGAGCTACTAAGAATGGAGGGTGATTTCTTCATGTTCTGATGACAGTGTTTGGATATCCCAAGTGGGTTATTCCATCAGCACTCACTTTCTATATGCTATTTCAAACACTTAGCGATGTCCCTGTGCTCATAACTGGTGATCTGGTTCCCCTGTGCCTCCATTTCCTACATCCTAGAATGCCTCGTGGCGGTGATGAAGTCTAATTTGACCTCAGGTTATTCTATGTCTACTTCAATAATTGCTCACTCATTCACTCACCCATTCACTTAAATTATCCCACTTTATTGAATACCTGCTTTGGGCCAGGTGCAGGTTAGATTCAAGGAATGTGGAAAAGTGAAAAGAGTTGTCTTCAGGAGATGTGGCCATAGTCATAGATTTAAAAGACCTGCAGTCAAAACCTGCTTCCGAAACTATTTTTTTTAATATTTTATTTTCACTGATTTCAGAGAGGAGGAGAGAGAGAGAAACATCAGTGATGAGAGAGAACCATCAGTTGGCTGTCTCCTGCACACCGCCTCCTGAGAGTTGAGTCTGCAACCCGGGCATGTGCCCTGCCTGACCAGGGATCAAACGATGATCTCCTGGTTCATCGGTCAATGCTAAACCACCAACCCACGCTGAGCTGGTTCCCAAACTATTAAATAATGCGATACTGCTTTAGTTCAGGTTTGAAAATGTCTACCCTTGGCTTCATGTATTGAAACTTATGTTCCTTATGTAGTGATCTTCCTTTTTCCACCACCCCTGCTGTCCTTTTCCTGCAATGCATTTGCATGTAAATAATTCATACTCGCAGATCATTTTGATCAGTGTTTTTTTTTTTTTTTAAAGGAAAAGCAGCCCATCATTCTGTTCAGTCTGTTGAGCAGAGAATGAAGGTTAGAGGGCTATTGGGTCCAGAATTAGACTCAGTCCCAGGACACTTAATTCATGCCTTCATACTGTTCTAGGAAACATGCTCATCTGTCTACCACTGTACACACTCCTCTGCTCCTGGAGTGTCTGTTTCAGTAACAGGTTTCCCCCCATGACTCATAGGTATGCTTCCAAATTCAATACGTGTCTATTTTCTGAGCTGCTTTGCTCACATTCAGTCATTGTCCAGTTTTGATTCTTGCACTGGCATTTTGCCCTTGACTATTCCTCATCCATACTTGGGTTAAATTTTCTTAGGACATGAGGATTCATGTGTAAATATGCCAATAAAATATCTTGATAGTAATGAAAACACTTGGTAGTTGGAGGAATATGTGCCAATCATAGGCAATATTTCTTTTCAAGAATATTGACTTTTATTATAATGGTGAAAATCATAGCTTAACATAAATTATTTTTATTATCTCTTCAACAAAAAAACCTCACAAAGTCATATATTACATTTATTTTATATACCATTTATAAAGTTTAAATCTCTGTGCAGGTGGTGCTTTTGCCTTAGATTAGACTATTCTCCACATAGTAGAATTGTGACTTAATGGTTACCTCACAAGAGAAAAAGTTTAAGTCTCATAATGCATTACTCTGAGGTATCTGTTTATTAAAATTGTATGATCATATATTGGCTCAATTTTATTGTACATTAGAATTGCCTTCTTTTAAATTTTAATGTAAATAGAATTGGAATTTTGTAGATTTATAAAGGCAACTTAATTTTATTGAAAGACTGAGTAAGAGGATGCTTAATTAAAAGATATTCTGCTGGAATTAGTTGTCAGTTTGTTATAAATAGATGTTTTTAAAGACCTACCTCTAAGTATCTTTAGTATAAATCAACATTTTTTATTTTAATGCTTAGTGTGTAGAGTGAAATTAGTGCTCATGAGTTTGTGTAGCTGTACTAATTACATTTTTGAGGGAACATTTGCCCCTGGAAAATAGAACTCCAGTAGCTTTTATAACTTTGCATAAATTATAAGTATATATGACATGTTGCTCTCTGCAACTCCCACTAGGAGGCAGCAGAGACTATTATATAAGGAACAGCAAACACTAAAAGCTCTTTTGCAGATCTTAATTCAAATAGGTTTTGTTTGCTTATTTAATTCTTAAACTTATGTGTTTCTGAAATTCTTTATAACTACAATAGATCATTGCTTTGGGGATGCTATTCATTGACATTTTCTCAGGATAGATTTATTATTCCAAATATAATATCCTGGTCTTTATTAGTTCTTGATTTTATCTCTCCTCAGTCAAGATGTAGGATGTAAACATTATTATGAGCTTCCTGGGCCTCTTTTCCTCCTTTATTCTGGTTGGAGTTTGGGGACACACACATCACTCTAATTGCCTGAAAGGGCCCTGGGGGACCATTGTTGTATCTCTGTGGAACAGCGGCTCTCATGTGCGATCTCCCATCTCCAGCACTGGGCCTCTTTCGTTTCACTCTCAGATGTCTGGAGCATCTGCTAACACCCAATGTCAGTTTCATCATGGCAGACCTTTCCTGCTCTCTTTCAAATGCTGCTCACCTTGCCCCACTCTACACGAAGCGGCCATTGTCACTGAAATCTTCACTGCCTAAGCAGCCAACTTTAGTTCAAGTCTCTGTGGCCTCGAGTCCTTGAGGATCACCATTTACTTCCAAAGGTCTTTCCCAAACATGGCAAAATAACTGTGTCCAATAGCCAAATATAAAATTATGAAGTAGTTTTTGTCTTATTCATGACTATTTCACTTAGAGACCTGTAGCTGTCAAATTTGGCATTCTTAACCATTTGGGTATCTTCCAAATCCACTGTTTTGTCTGTATATCTAAATAGTCTTAATTCAATTTCTTTAACCTAAAAATTCAATCGACTGTATCTAGTTTCTCAGTTTCACTCTCAGACACCTTCTAACCACTCCTTTGAGAACAGTTAGTTGAATCATTTCTCACTCTCTCATTGTTCTTATGAGCATCCACTTTCCTCATGGCTGAGAAGTATACCTCTTCTTTCTGTCTGCCTCCAACTTTCCTTTCCTCTGCTCTTTCTTCTTTTAGATGCTGTTAAACACACACCTGTTCTAGAAAGGGGCAGGACAATCCGCCTCCATTTTGCTCACCTTGCCTGTGTACTCTTGTCTCATGCCTGGCTTTTCCATTGCCACTCCCCAGTGTTGTGACTGTCTTTTATGTTGTATTTCAGCAAATTGTCATCTGCTTCTTTTGAGTATTTCATATGCTGTTCACACTGGCCACCTAGAGCTGGTCTATCTTGCATTGTCGGTTTATCTCACTGCTAGAAATCCACATGACCAGCTGACTGCTGATGGGAGCTTTCCAGCTCTTGTTGGCTTGTGTTTTTCAGTTCGCATCCCTAAGTATTGGTTACTCTAATCAACCTCTTTCATTCTGAATTAATTTTCATGTTTGCTATTTTAGCGAGAGTATAGAAAGCTTTTTGAGGAAAACAAAGGCATGTATCATTTCGATTCGGACGCTGCAGAACACCTGCACCACAAAGGCAATGCCATCCTCCAGAGTCAGGTATGTGCCCTCCCAACCTGGACCCCTAACCCCCCAGGGCCGTGCGCTTCCACCGAGAACATGAAGCTGCTGAAGACACGTGTACCCTGAGAAAGTGAATTTGATTCTGAACATCTCAAACTCTCTTCTCTCAGTATTTATTGAGTTTGGGAAGCTTAAACCATGTTTCAATGTGCAGGCATTCTATCACATAACAGTAAATTCACACAATTTAAAACTTACAATATATGATTGTTTCTAGTATGCAGAGGCAAGATATTTTTGAAGAAAAGAAACAGGGGAGTGATTGATATAGAGGCAGGGTGGCCTTGAACAGGCTGTCAAGCTACAGGGGGAAGGCTGGAGTGGATGGGAGGCGGATGCTGGGGGAGATCAACAGAAGGACTTGTATGCATACATATGAGCATAACCAATGAATGAAAGACACTGGGCGGGGAGGGGGGCAGGTGGGGACATGTGCTGGGGGGTAAGGGAGGCTGCGGGGAGGATATTGGGGGGGAAAAAGGAAAACATATGTACTACTATTAAATATAAGTTATATTGTAAATAAAAAAAACAAAAATAAAAACAAACAAACAAAAACTTACAATATATTAGTTAAATTATGGTCAAATATAATGATGACTTCAATGTTTATTGTGTACTGATTTATCATTTTGTGCCACAAAATTAATTTTCCAGGCACAAAGTTATGATAATTTCTCAGTTCAGTTACAAGTACTATGAAAATGGTAAAACTATATCTTGGCAGTATAGTCAACATTAATGTTTCTTTCAATTGTGAAATTCTATGTACTCCCTGAACAAAATTTAAAAAATATTTTCCTTCTTGCACACTTTGAATTTGGTATCTATGTATTTATTTTTTGTTCTGAGTTTCAATAGCTGCAAAATATGCCATGCCAACATCTATTAAATTAAATTTTGCATCACTCTTTTAGTTGTATCCTGTGGAACATAAATTTAATAATGATTTGACATCCCATGTTCACTATGTAAAAAAAATAAAAACTAGTTCTTCTTTAAGATATAGAAATTGATATTTTTTCTTAGCACTCTTATTTTCATTTTATTTTTTCCATAAAATTTTATCATAATATAGTAAGTTATTATAATTAAAATACTTTCATTGATCACTCTTATCATACTTCTTTGAAATAAAAATATGCCTACAAATAGGAATTTTAAAATTTGTTATGTTTCCTGGTACTGTAAAGTTCTAAGTATTGAGAAATATCTTTTGGATTTAATTACCATTAAAATTATTATTATTATACAACTTAAGAAATAATTTTTATTAAATATTAAACATAGAGTGTAAATGAAAGTGCATTTCTGAATGAAATGGATTATGACCAAACTTTTCTATGATTTTAATTTTGTAATTTTTATATTGCTAAAAAAGCCAACTACCTTGACAGCTTATATACTAGTATATTTATGAGGGGCCCAGTGCATGAATTCATGCACCTTGAAAGGAACTGTGGGTGCTGAGGCTGCAGCAGGCATAGGGGAGGGTCTCGGCCCATCCTCCATGCTCCTGCTCAGCTCCTTCCATTCCCCCAGCTTCCCCTCTCTGCCAGCAACTCCACTCCTGCTGCTGCTGCTGCTCCCATGCGCTGATGGTGCTGGCCCTGCTTGTACCCACTGATGCCATGGAGCAATTGGGGCTGGCACCAGCAGTGGGTGCAAGTGGGGCTGGCGCCTTCAGTGGGTGCCAGCGGTGGCTGCTGCCCTGATTGCTCCTCTGGAACAGGGGAGGGTGGAGAAGCCCTCAGGGGTAATCAGGAATGGCAGCTGTCGCTCGCACTCACTGACAGTGCCAAGTGATCAGGACTGGCACCGGACAGTGGCAGCAGGTACAAGCGCAGGGCAGGACAGCGACATGCATGGGAGCACAGAATTTTCAGTAACCACCAGAGGCTCACCCTGTAGACAGTGACCTTGATCTGGTGCTCACCTGCTCCACCATCCTGCCATGGCCAATGAAAGCCTGCAATGTTTTGTGCACGCTCCCTGGTGGTCAGCGCACATTATAGTGACCAGTTGTTTGGTTGTTTGGTTGTTCTACCATTTGGTCTATTTGCATATCAGGATTTTATATATATATAGAATATATAGATGTTTTTATGATTAGTGGAGGGAAAATATTGACATATTTATAAATGGAAATGAAATAAGAATTAGTTGTAATTGAATTAAATAATTCATGCTATTCTATATAGTAAAAACATAAGATGCAAATTGACTGAACAAGAAAATGACCATTTGGTGGGGGGGTGGGTCTGGTAAGCAGGCTGTGCCAGGAGCATGCCAGTGGACAGAGGAAGGGGACAGCTGGAGTGGAAGGCAGCAGCAACTGTCAGCTGCAAAGGGGTGATGGGGGAGGGGACAGGACTGTGCCTGCCAGAGCCATTCCCTAATTGGCTGCCTGGTCACCTCCGCAGAGGGAGGCCAGTGATGGCAGCAGTGGGGTGATGGGGGTAGCTCTGTCCTCTGATCGCACATCAGTTCACCTCCTGCAGAGGGAGGCTGGCAGAGGCAGCAGCAGCGGGGTCGTAGGGGCGGCATGATCGGCTTGCCCTGTCAACCTCCCGCAGAGGGAGGCTGGCGGCAGCAGCAAGGTGAAGGGGGCAGCACCGTCCCCCGATCAGCCTGCTCCATCCAGTAGCAGCAGCAGGGTAATGGGATCACCTGGCCTGGTCGCCTCCTGCAGAGGAAAACTAGACTGGACATCCCCTGATGGGTGCTGGACTATGGGAGGGTACAGGCTGGGCTGAGGGACCCCCCCCCCCCCCACTCCCAAGTGCACAGATTTTCATGTATCAGGCCTCTAGTCTCTATATATAAAAGCCTAAGTGACTGTTATGACTGGATGACCTGATGACTGACTGGTAGATATGATGCTCACTGACCTCCAGGGGGCAGATGCTCAATGCAGGAGCTTCCCCTGGTAGTCAATGCGCTCCTACAGCCAACCTCCCATGGGTTCTCCCCTCGGCCGGCCAGCCCTGAATTGCCCCGATTGGGACTGGGCAAGATAGGGAGGGAGGGACCCCACCTGAGCATGAATCTGTGCAACAGGCCTCTAGTTATTAAATAATGCATAGTGAAACTGAGAGAAATCACAGAAGAGCTCTATGTGTGTTTTACTTAATGTTTATGGAAAATTCAGCAATCCCAGAAAATACTGTCATCCTTTTGACAAAAGAGAGAGAATCACTATGTTGTCTTTTCTTGTTCATGCTTTACTGATAGGCATTCCATCTATCACAGGATCTCTCTCTCTGTCTTTCTGTATAATAGTATATGTGTATATACATATATAGCCCCATGTGTATGATATGTATCTATTTATGTCATGCCAGCTATTTAAATCCTTTATTTAAGTCCTAGAACTACGTTATTTAGTAATTCTAAATTATTTTTATTTCTTAAGCAGATACACACACACACACACACACACACACACACACACACACACACACACACACACAGTAGAGGCCTGGTGAATGGAATTTGAGCATGGGGGAGGGGAATGTCCCTCAGCCCAGCCTGCACCCTGTCTAATCTGGGACCCCTTGAGGGATGTCTGACTGCCAGTTTAGGCCTGATCCCAATAGGATTGGGCCCAAATGGGCAGTTGGACATCCCTCTCACAATCTCAGACTGCTGGCTCCCAACTACTCGCCTGCCTGCCTTCCTGATTGCCCCTAACTGCTTCTGCGTGCCAGCCAGATCACCCCCTAGCCACTCCCCTGCCAGCCTGATTGATGCCTAACTGCTCTCCTGCCAGCCTGTTTGCCCCTATTTGCTCTCCCCCACAGGCCTGGGTCCCCCCCAACTGCCCTTCCCTAGAGGCTTGGTTGCCCCCAAGTTTCTTTGCTGGCCTGGTCACCCCTAACTGCCCTCCCCTGCAGGCTTGATCACCCTCAACTGCCCTGCCTTGCAGGCCTGGTCCCTCCCAACTGCCCTCCTCTGCTGGCCATCTTGTGGCGACCATCTTGTGTCTACATAGGGTCAGTCATCTTTGTGTGTTGGAGTGATGGTCAATTTACATATTATTCTTTTATTAGATAAGAGAATCAGATAGGATAGAGGCCTGGTGCTCAGGTGGGTACTGGCTGCTTTGCCCTGAAGGGTGTACTGGTGGGGGTTCCCTTGGGGTATGGAGCACCCTGGACTAGGGGCCTGTGGTGGTTTGCAGGCCAGCCACACCCCCTGGTGACCCAAGCAGAGGCCCTGGTATCTGGAATTTCTTTATCTTCTACAATTGAAACTTTGTAGCCTGGTGTGGAGCCAAGCCTCCTGCTTGCTCTATGGCCATAGCCATTTCTGTTGGGATTTATTTATCCTCTATAATTGAAACTTTGTAGCCTTAAATGGAGGCCAAGGCAGGCCAGGGCTGCAGAAAGCTTGGCTTCCTACATCACTGGGTACAACCCTAGCCTCCTTCTCTGTCCAGCTCTGTGGCTGCCGCCATTTTGTTGGGATTTATTTATCTTCTATAATTTAAAATTTGTAGCCTTAAGTGGAGGCCAAGGCAGGCCAGGGTGGTGGAAAGCTTGGCTTTCTCCATTGCCAGCTCTTTCTATGGCCATAGCTATCTTGGTTGGGTTAATTTGCATAGTCACTCCTGATTGGCTGGTGGGTGTAGTGGAGGTATGGTCAATTTGCATATTACTCTTTTATTGGATAGGATATCTTACCTCTTTCTTTGTATTTCATTAACTATAGGAAACTCAGGAGTCAACCTCAATGACCAGAATAATGCAATTTTTAGAAAAATGATCAATTTGAGATATAATTATTTTACTTTGCTCTATTTGCATAAGGGCTCATGAGCTTTATATGCTTTTTACATCTTTTCAATAAAGGTTAAGTACAGAGAAGAATATGAAAAAAATAAGGGGAAATCAATGCTTGAATTTGTTGAGACACCATCATATCAAGCTTCAAAGGAGGCCCAGAAGATGCAGAGTGAGGTGAGTTCTTTTGGTTTATTTTCAACTCGTCAACACATATTTGATGTTTTATCAGTTGAAAGGAACCAGTGAAGTTCAGTGAAGTTTAGAATGTTTAGTGGGTCCAGAGGACCCTACACAAGGGGATCTAGGAAGTCATAGTCTGGATCTAGGGACCTGTCTGGGTCATTGGGTCCTTAGTTTTTCCTACTTGGGTATCAGGCCACGTGAACTCTTAACATCCCTCCCAGCACTCACATTCTGTGAATATAAAATTGATACTTTCAGGCTGTGTCCATGTGGGCAGAGTCAAATGTTTCTTCCCCGCTTATTCACTTCATTCTCCACTTAAGCTAGTACTAAGCCTCATGCACATGTTCCCCTCACTGATTTTGCTCTGTCCCAGGATGATTTCTTCTGTTCCTGTTTTGTTTTTTTCTATTTTGGGTTGGGGGGCGGGGAAGAGAGACCAAACACAGAAAGTGTTGTCTACAGCCAACATCCCAATTGTGAGGGTACAACAAGATTATTCCTTCAAAGGGTTAGAAATAATGTTTAGTGGAATCAGCTGACCACACCCTCAGTGCTCTACTTCAGACCTTTTCTGTTCTCCATTAACAACAGGAAAACAAGGAGAAATAAGAACTCTGGACAATAAAACTGTCATGGATTTCATAAACATTCTAGATGCTATTTGTTGAGGTGTTATAATTCATCTTCTCAGAGAAAGGGCCCTCAGATATGACCGTGGCTTGTTAAATAATCTTCAATTGTTTAATTTTTTCTTCAAGCAAGAGAAGAGAAAATAATTACTTATATTTTTCATCTTCTTAGACCAATTAAAATACTCTAAAACATATAGATATGTGCTTCTCAAAAAATCAATGGAAAAATTAGACTAAATTGTCTTAATTTACATGAACTGCTCAGTTTATCTTTTTTTCCATTGAGGACAGTCCTCCGAAAGAGTAAAGATCCCCATGCTCAGATTTCACTGTGTAGATGACAAGGACTTCCATGGCGGCCTCAGCACTGAAAAAGTGCTATACATTCGATGAAGCAGGTTTCCTTGTGCAGATCTTGGCTTTTACCATTGCTGTGGCCGCACAGCACGAAAGGAAAATGAAATATTAAGAACTGACAAAGTCAGTTAAATGAACTTCATTTGTAGAGGCTAAGACATGTTTCCCTTCAATTACAGCTATTGGCCATTATGTTTCTGCGTATCAGGGCTTAATGAGAAAGAAATCTTTCAACAGAAAATAACTTGGGACCAAATTTATACTATAATGGTTTATAGTATGAAATTTATTCTATGTAATTTAGCATATAAATTTTATGCTAGAAAAGCAAAATGTTAGACACAGTTGGAAAAGAAAAATGTATTTAAATACAGGACCAATCGAAGTGTTGATGTTTATTACTAAGAGATCAACTTGACCATGAGCTTCTTGGGGAGCCTCTTCTGTGTTAAGCTTAAGTGTTGGTCATCTCAGGAAAAGCCACTCATGTTTTTGTTATAGCCTATAATTGTGGTTCTCTCACTTTCTTCTAATGCCAGATATAGGATGAATCACTGTGTGCTAGGAGAAATCTCTAAATCTGGTTTTGAAAAGTTATTTGTCTTCTGTTTCACAAATAAAGCTCTCTTAACAAAAAGCATTCTAAAGTCCTCCCCCCACTTCCTTAGTAAGGTACAAATCTCCTAGGTTATATATTAGCCAGTTTTGGTCATCATCAACCTTACTTAATGACTTAAGTCAAATAATTGTTTTTCAGAAGAGAAGTGTTTTTTGAAGTGAAGTATCTGAAGTAATATAAATGCACACATATTTATATTTCACTTTTTTTAAAGACTCATTTTGGGCCTGGAAATGCCCTAGATTGAGCCCTATAGGACAACTTTTCATTATTATTTTTTGGTATGTCTTTAGTTCCTTTAACTCAGAATGTTCTCAATGCAACTTCTTACCTAGCTTTGTTAGTTTTAGTATTTATGGAACATCCATTGTGGATTTTTCTTTGGCTATTTCTAGATTTGTTAATATGTAACACAAATGTAGGTGAGGAGATGGCCTATTCTCTTACCCTCCCTTGTAGTATGGAGAATTTCTTTCTATAATTGCCTATCTCTTTTAATAAGTACATAATGAACCTGGAAATAGCTTTTCATTTTGCATTTATGGCAATCTCATGCAGAATTATTTTTATCTTGGTGGTTCAATCTGAATCAAATATTTAGCTGGTAAGTTTTGGCTGTTTGGTAAATATTTCACATGAATGAATATTTTTGTTACTTAGAATGTCTTTATAGTTATAAACTATAGGTTATTATTGACTTGCAAATGTGTGGCGTTTTGAAAATCATAGCCGATGGGTGACAGAGTGTCAGAAGGACAGGTGGGGGTGTGGATTTAGACTCTTCACGATCTCTATTGGCATCTTTCATTTCTTACTGGGAACACTTACTTAAAGAATCATTTATCAGATTCAAGATAAAATTCTCCTCACAGTGTAACTTAATTCGTATCAAACTCTATAGATGGTAAAGAAATGTTCTCAATGCCAAAATCAGTAAAGGAAAATCTTCCTCTCCTACCTCCATTACATTTTATAAATGTCTTTTATGAATTCACAAAACACAGACAGTGAAAAGGATGGTGAGGACATGAACATTAATGCTGCTTTGGTTGGAATGGGCGTCCATGCTGCCAGATTTTTTTTCCAGCTGATGGGTCCACTCCTTATTGGGTGAGCCAGTCAGGCGGTCCAATCAGATAGCCAGCTCTCATGGTTCTCCTCCACAAATGGGCCGATGTCAAACCAGAAGGTGTTAAGCAGCCTCGCTCAACATGCTTTCCCAGAGAGAGTTGGTTCTTAAAGATTCTGCTGTTTGTAGAATTCTAAAATTTATGATAAAGTTGGAGTTATTTCCCTGTTGATAAGAAGATTGAGATGATGAGATTACATAAGAAAAATATCAGTTTTATTCTGGGGACTCTTGTTATAATATTTTTTCAGCAATCACTAGTATTTTGTTGGTTTAAAACTTATGTGATCTTATTTAACAGAGAGTTTACAGAGAGGATTTTGAGAAAGAGATTAAAGGAAGGTCATCACTGGATTTAGACAAGACTCCAGAATTTCTACATGTAAAGTACATTACCAACTTACTGAAGGAGGTATGATCCTGATATTTACCATTATTGCAAAAGAAATTAAAAACTAAAGAAATAACCCTGGAAGTATTATTTAACAATTCTCTATTAATTCAATGAATTATAGAAATCAATCTGTTACTTTTCCCCTCAGTTTGATCTTTACTAATAGATTTTTTAATTTTCATATTAGAACGAACTTTGTCTCAAACTTCCCTGCAGCATTCTCATGACAGCGATATTAGAAATAAGGTGCCCATGTGTGAAGGTCTGGATAAATGCTACATTATTTATAACTGGTTTGTGATCTGAATTGGGGAACGATATATTTAGCATATTGAACACAGGAACTTATACCCATTTTTTATTTTGTTCTCAGCAGGATTTCTCTCCAAATTTAGTGGTGCATTTGGCTCACAATTAGTGTATTAAATTTATTGAGCATTAAGGTACTCAAATCTAATAAAAATACCAAGCTCACTGTCCCTTTAAAAATTTTGTCTCCTTTTTAAAAAATTAAATCTTTATTTTTAAAAGTATTACACATGTCCCCCCTTCTAGCCCACCCCAGGCTTTCTCCACCCTATTGTCTGTGTCCGTGGATTATACATATATGCATATAATTTATTTGGTTGATCTTTCTACCCACTCTCTGAGTAGATTTTTTTTTAAATGGCTACAAAGTAACTTGGAGCTCTTCCAACTCTTTATTTAAATAGATTCTTTTTACATTAAGGGAAAGCATTAAAGAACTCCATTTCATCCTGAATTTTGAACTAAACAAATTATTCCTGAATGAAATGTCTTAAACCAATGAAATAAGTGTCTATTATTGCCTACATAGAAGTGCATCATTTTAAAGATGAAATTCCAATTGGTCTTTGTCATTTAACAGCTTTTACACATTTAATGTGATTCACTGTTGTAATATATGTTGGACTGTAATAGGTGTATAATTTATGGAAGCGTTCTTTTGCTAAATTATCTTTGCTCACTTTTATTACTGTAAAGTATTTTGAAGTTGAAAGCTAGTGCTACTATTACTGATTTCCATTTTAAAAATATTTACTGTTGCTTAGCTGGTGTGGCTCAGTTGGTTGAGTGTCATCCCATGCATCAAGAGGTCACCATTTCAATTCCCAGTCAGGGCACATGCCCGGGTTTCCTGCTTATTCCTAGTAGGGTGTGCAAGAGGCAGCTGATTGATGTTTCTCTCTTATTGATATTTCTATCTCACTCTCCTTATCTCTTCCTCTCCCTCTAAAAAATCAATAAGAGCATATTTTAAAAACATAAAAAATATACACTACTTATGTGATTTTTTAAAAGGGGAATCCTTTCATAATTTACATACAAATGAAAATGTGAGCTCTATTTTGAGATCCATAAATAACTTTAATAGAATATCATTACCTTTTTTCTTTTATTCCTCTTTTTTAGTGAATCTTTTTTCTTTTCTTTTCTTTTTTTTTATAGATTTATTGATTCAGTTTGTATAGGACAGAAAAAAGCCCAGGACTCAGTAATTAAAAATCTTTTAATAAGTTATAGAGATGTCTAATTTTAAAAATGTACTTTCAGTCACAATGAAATTGTAACTTCCTTTTCTAAGTATAAGCATTCAGCTTTAAATAGTCTTTGCATTTTTTACTTTATTATGGTTTTTACATATATCTTGCCATTTAGAGTGTTAAAATATTTTATGCTGCATTTCACTTGATTCTCACAATTAGCCTTTCACAGTGGTAGATAAATATTTTTATTTTTATTTTGTCTGTGTGGAAATCAAGGTCAGTTACTTAAAAGTCTTCTTGAAGGTCGCATGTCCAAATTATTAAAGTAACTCTTTTCTCCAAGTCATTTGACACTAGAGCTCTTTCCAAATTTACATGCAGGTCATTACAGTGTCTTGTAGGCTATTAGTTAAGCAGAGCACCAGCTAGCTTCATTACAGTGAATAAAGATAAAATAACAAGAATTAACTGGAACGTGATTTCTTATCACTAAAGAAAGTTTCATCTTTCATAAGTGCAACTTAATCAAATGGGATTAAGATATTTTCATAACACGGTTAGTAAGAAAACAAATTCATTAGTATAAGAAACTCAAGTTATTACATGTGTTAGTAAAAACATTTAGATGTACTTAAAATATATTATTAAAATAGGTGAGATTCAAACATTATATTATTAACCAATTAGGAAATTATTTAGTTTTATGAGCTTTGAATAAAATGGAAACTTATTTTAAAACTTTGGCTACGCCAATGCTTTTGATTTTGTAATTTTTCACTCTTTTCAACTATGTTCTTTTGATGATTCATATTTTATAGGCAGTTTTTGAAAAATATTTCAAAAAATAAGTAAGAAGCATGTATTTCTAAGATTTTCCTCACCATTGAAAGGAAAGACATTTAAAAAAGTGTGGCACCAATATGGTACCAAAGTATAATAAAAGAAAGGATGAAAGGGGAAAGTGATAATATTGGAAGCCACTTTATACATGTTTAAAGGAGAAACTTTCTGTAGGAAATGAGCAGGAGCGCTCAGGAGTCTAATTCATTCATTTCTAGAAATAATTTCTTCTTTCTGGGGTTTCTAGAAAATAAGTAAAACTATAAAGATTAAAGAGATTCCCAATAAATTTCAAATTGTATTATTCTTGTCTCATAGAAGGAATATAGAAAAGATTTGGAAAATGAAATAAAAGGGAAAGGAATGGAACTTAATTCAGAAGTTCTTGATATTCAAAGAGCAAAACGAGCATCTGAAATAGCTAGTGAGGTGAGTATATTTCTTTTACAGCTGGGAATGTATGAATTTTTAGCTGATGTGTTATCTATAAATATTTCTCAAAGATTTTGTATTTTAATAGGTACAAATATAAATATAATATATATAAATTCTATATACTCCACAACTTTTATGTGTAAGGTGATTATGAGTAGCTGTGTCCTTGCAGTCTTTTTCTAATCAATGATTTTTTAAAACAATGCTCATTATCTTCTTTTTATATGGCATGAGAAAAATGGCTATTTGCCTGTTTTTGAGACAAATCTATATTACAAACCAATGTAAGTTTATGAGCTATAACTTGATCCTTTAAGTAAGTAAAAGGCAGAAGATTAGAGAGTTGTGTTATCACGGTCTAGTGGTAACTGCAGCTTAAATGTTCACGTGCTGACAAACCAACTCTCCCAATCCTTGCCTAGCATGCTACATGAGTCTACTTAAATCTCTTTATTAACATGGAAGTGGCCACTGCTCACTTTACATAAAATTTGGTACCAAACAATGGCACTGTGCTTTCAGGAGAATATAGCTGAATTTAGCAGTGAAAAAAATTCAAAGCTTTATACCAATTTATTAATAAACTGTGGTGATGATGATGATGAACCTGTTAGTCTAATTGCAAATGACAAAAACCCAACTCAAAATGAGTTGAGCAACAAAGAAAATGTTTTGGGTTATGACTAGAGAAGTCCAAAGATCAGGTTTCCTTCAGGTTGGAATTCAAAAGTTTCTCTTCCTCATTCTCTGTTGCTTCACTGTTAGGAGGCTGTCTCGAAGTGATGGCCCCTCTTAATGACAAGATAACTATATTTGTGGCTAGTAATCCCAGTAAGAAGTAAGCATCTGAATTCTTGTGGTTATAATTTAAGTCCAAGGATTGAATCTCAATGAATCAACCTCTATCCTACGCCCACACCTGACTCAGTCATTATTTCTAAGCTCAGGGGACTATAATGTGCTGGTGACCTCAGATGGTTCTTCTGGTCACCCACTTGTATGGTTAACATCCTGGGTAGTTTAACAATGTTTTAAGTATAAAATATTCTAAGCCATTATGTGTTTTTAAAAAATTTACATTTATCTTTGACCATATTCATGTTCTTTAAGTAAATTAAAGGAACCATCAAAAAACATTCGGGTGGATTTAAAAATATATGTGGGGAGTAGGAATCAACCAACCCAAAGTGTATGGATTGGGAGGGGCTACAGGTAATTTCTGAAAAGAAAATTATGGAACTTTTTGCCAGAAGAAGGAGGAATGGATGCTAGTCGTGTAATAATGTAATAATTCCAGCATCTAATTACAAGAGTTTTACCAAAAGGTTGGTGAAGTTTGGGGAGCTCAACAGGGTTGAGTTATATGTAGTTCACCTGTTGGAAATGGCTAAATGGCACTTCCCCCAAATCTGAATAGGATTGTTAACTGCCAGACAGCTCAGGGAATTTTATTACCTCTTGTTGGGCAAACACCTGAATAGCTATAGGCTATTCCCCAAACTGATAATGCTTCTGTACCCTTTGATATCTTACCTTCTGAAGTGTATATTTTCACCTTGCCTTGGGACAAATTGCACTAATAATTGTCAAATTGTAATTACAAATTGTAAACAGGGTCCTGAGTGAAGGAGGAGAGTCTTCAGGTCCTTTTAGCTGAAGCTCCTCTGACCCCCCCAATGTCTTTCAAAACTATCTTTCGTCTTTGGACTCCTTCTTTATCATCTATGAGCAGCCCTTTTCTCCAGAATGCTGAACCCTTTGTAAGGCTGGGAAAAGAACCCTGGCATTATGGTGCCCTAACGAGGGACACCAACAGTTCGCTGTCATCTTTGGCTAATATTATCAATGCATATTCCTACATCAGTACTTTTCTACAAATTAATTTACTATGGTGACGTATCCAGCATAGATTTACAAATACAATTCTTTGTCATAATATTTGGAAAAAATTATCTTGAATTCTCAATGGCAGAGTCTAGGCAGATGCAGTTGAATGACAAGATGGTGACTGGAACACAGTAAATCAGGTCTTTGTGTATAGGTGTAGGAGTAAACGACCAGAAGAAGCTATCAGTTGTTGAATACTCCTCGCAGTGACCCTTCATTAGGATTCATTACCCCATTTTGCATATTAGTAAACCAAAAATGTTAGGAAACATTCCAGTGTCACACAGCTGTCAAGGCCTCGAAGTGTCTTTTTTACAACATCCACTCAAACCTGCCTCCCTGTCCTCCAGGCCCCAGGACCGTTGTCAGTGAAGCTCTTCACTGCCTTTCTACAGTGAAAGTCTTCAGAACTTTATATATTTTTCTTCAGTGGAAATAGTAATTAGAGTTCTAAGAGGTTTAGAGACTTTAGTTCTAGCTCAGTGGCTGGCAAACTCATTAGTCAACAGAGCCAAATATCAATAGTACAATGACTGACATTTCTTTTCAGAGCCAAATTTGTAAAAATATATTTTATTGGTTTTTACAGAGAGGTAGGGAGAGGGATAGAGAGTTAGAAACATCAATCAGCTACCTCCTGCACACCCCCTACTGGGGATGTGCCTGCAACCAAGGTACATGCCCTTGACTGGAGTCGAACCTGGGACTCTTTAGTCCTCAGGCTGACCCTCTATCCACTGAGCCAAACTGGTCAGGGCGAGAGCCAAATTTTTTAAACTTAAACTTCTCCTAATGCCACTTCTTCAAAATAGACTCACCCAGGCCATGATATTTTGTGGCAGAGCCACACTCAAGGGACCAAGAGCCACATGTGGCTCGCAAAGCCGCGGTTTGCCAACCACTGTTCTAGGTGATCATTCATAGCACTTAAGTAAGCTGTGGTGTTTTCTTTTTCTTTTCTTAATAAATATGTTTAATCATTTTTTTGGTATCATTGAATACAAACATAAAACTGTCCCCTGAGTGTCTGAATGTTGTAAATATTGTTGTTTTTCAGAAAGAATACAAGAAAGATCTGGAGTCAGAAATTAAAGGGAAAGGCATGCAAGTTGGCATTGATACCCTTGAAATACAACATGCCAAAAAAGCTTCAGAGATAGCTTCAGAGGTGAGCAGAATAAGTAACGCAGACCTAGAGAATCATATTTCAGAGCTTAACAAATCATATTAGCAACTTGATGAGTGCCTGGGATGTTGCAAAGCTTTCTATGACTATTTTAACAGTTTGGAATAGAAACCATTTCAAATCATCATGCTTATTTGAAGACTTACACTTTCTGCTTGGCTCATTTCCTTTAAATATATCAAAGAAAATTTTGGGGAAGGCATTGTAATATAACAAACACACATGAGTGCATGCACACACATCTTACTGTATCCTATAATGCAACAAATTTCCCGTTAATCTAGGCTATGCTAAATATTTTCATACTGCTTTTTCTTTAAGGATGGATCATGTGCTACTTTTCATTTCTGTTTGCAACTTCCTGAGCAGAGTTTGAAAATCACATATGAACATGCTAACATGTCATTGATCGCCATTTCTGTGTGATTTGGTTGCATGTCCTAAAAATATTCTCTTTGACCTCATCACCATTCCTGTAATTTCTACAGTCAGCATTTGGGGTTGGGGTATTATATGTCCTCAATGACCATGTTCTTTTGTCTAATACCATTTCCTCTTCATGTAATACATGTAATATCAGGAAGTTAATTTAGGAGTTTTGGCTTAGATGCGATGATGTGATACATATCAGGTAACAAAGTTGTAGGAGTCGGACACTAGGTATATTTTTCAAAGGAAATACTCCAGAATTGGTTCCATACCTCTTGAACTTACCCCCAAACTTTCAAGAATATAAAAGGGTTGGTGGATTGGAGAACAGTTGGGAAGAGTTGATTTTGTGAGAAATATATGTAAAGAGAAACTTGGGTACAGGTTAAGGGGTGCTGCTTATCTCCAAGCTGATAATGGGGATGCTTCAGTGGAGCTGCTCTGAGAGATATAACATGGCACTTGCAGTGATAGGAGCTGGCTTTCTTCTGCTGCTTGCAAAGAGGCATCTAGCAGCTCCTAAACCACTTTCTTCATGGACAGAAGGAAATAGAGTCATTATAGCTCTCGAGGAGAAAGAATGCACCTATCCCTGAGCCAATCGTGAAGAGCCAGGGATAGGTGTAATGATCAATTTAAATCCAACAGGGCCCATGCATCTGGGCCGTCTCACCTGAGCTGAGTGGCTTAGAATGGGGGAGCAGTGGTAAATCGGAGCTAAAGAAGGGAAAAGGGGGAATTAGATTTCAGGGAAGCAACCAGCACTTATTCATTACAGAGCAAAAAGTGACAATTTTACAAATCTGTCTTACTGATATTCATTAATTGAGTGATATCTTAACCTGTAATTCATCAATTTTCTCATATGAAGATAGAAAGTTTCTCCTGGATTAACTGTGTTTTCTTTCTTAATTCATGTGAGTAGGAAAAAGCCTCTGATTATGTGACTAAAACCTTCCAAGTCATGTTTCTACCACAAGTTAAAATTATAAAGTTCTATAGAAATAAAAGACATAAAGGTCCAGCATATCTCCAGAAGACATGATTCTGATGGTGAAATGACATCGAAATTTTCAAATTATTTTGGAGTTCTAATTGCATGTTTTATTATTTTACAGAAAGACTATAAAAGAGATCTAGAGACTGAAATTAAAGGGAAGGGCATGCAGGTGAGCACAGACACACTTGATATCCAGAGAGCCAAGAAAGCATCCGGAATGGCCAGTCAGGTAAGAAATGAATGACATACAAAGTTTAAAACACACATATTGAGTTGTATATAGAATGAGTACAAATGGTATTTTCACATGTGTGGCTTTGAGATTTGAACACATAAGTATCTACATTGCTCTGTGAGGTTAAGCAAAGCCCTGAAGATTCCTTTTTATTCTTTCAGGTAGAATATAAGAAAGATCTGGAAACAGAAATCAAAGGGAAAGGAATGCAAGTGAGCATGGACATTCCAGATATGCTTCGAGCCAAGAGGGCGTCAGAAATGTATAGCCAGGTTGGTGTAGTTCTGCTGCTCAGAACAATGCATTCTAACAGCCAGTCACATTGTGTTTTGTGCATTTCTACGATCGATAGCTTTTTGAGGGCACTGAATTCAAAGTCAGTGCACTCCATGGTAAAGGAACCAGTGGCCAAACATAACTTCACTAATGAAAGGAACAACTGCCACAGATTCAGTTCCACAGACATCATTCACTGTCAGAGCTCCTCTGTTGGAACTTCTGTTTTGTATCCAATGACATTTAGACCTTTTTAAAATAACACCAAAAAACTCTATTGCATACTTAGCTTTAATGTTCATTGTAAAGAAACAAGATTACAGCTGAATTAATTGTCTTTTTCCCATTTCATAATTAGTATTATCTTTAAAATAGCTCCAACTAAAACAAAAGTAAGTAAAACTGGACAAAGTTTAAGGTGAAAGTGAATCTATATACACTATAAAGATATATATAAAAGCCTAAGTGACCATTACAATGAAATGACCAGTAGCTATGCCGTACACTAAGCAGGCAGACAGGAGAGCAGTTAGGGGCGAGCAGACAGGCAGGCGAGCAGTTAGGAGTGAGCAGTCCCAGATTGCGAGAGGGTGCAGGCCAGGCTGAGGGAACTCTCCACCCCCCCCCCCCACACACACATACAAATTTCATGTACCTCTAGAATTGAAAAAAAATTAACAACTAAGTTTTTTTTTTTTTTTTTTTTTTTGTAATATGCCAAATTTATCCTCAGGAAAACTTGATATGGGTGAAATAATGACCACAAAATAAAATATTTAATGGAAGAAGAATTAAAATCTGATTTGAGTAAAAATTTTCATTAGTGAAATATTTCCCTGGTATAAATTTTACATGGAAAAGAATGAATCTCAATGAAAAACAAATAGTAAAAATAAATAGTAAATTTGATTAATGGGGTTTATGCTGAAAATAACTTTTAACCAATTTTTTAAAAAAATTCTGGTTAAAATATGAACAAGGAATCTAAATATCTGATACTGGATGAAAAATGTGAAAATAAAGATGGCAGAGTCAGCTGTCAAAAGAGATATCTGCTTTTCAGCCCCATCAGATGACACAGTAGTTGGGATGGTCCTGATGTGCATGTCCATCTGTCCTCATGTCTCATGATGGCATGTAACTTGGAGAAGAGCTCTAACTAAATCAGTTAAACTAATCCTATCTAATAAGAGAGTAATATGCAAATTGACCATCAGACCATGACGCACTCAAGTGGTCAAAGATCCTGCCCCCATGTGGACACAAAATGGCTGCTACAAGATGGCCTGCAGGGGAGGGCAGTTGTGGGAAGTTAGGGGTGACCAGGCCAGCAGAGTAGGGCAGTTGGGGGTGACCAGGCTGACAGAGGAGGGCAGTTGGGGGAGACCAGGCCTGTAGGGGAGGGCAGTTGGAGAGAGGCAAGGCCAGCAGGGAAGGGGAGTTGGGAGGGACCAGGCCTGCAGGAGAGGGCAGTTGTGAGCCAGCAGTCCTGGATTGTGAGAGGGATGTTTGACCACCTATGTAGGCCTTAAATGGAAGGTTGGACATCCCTCAGTAGGTCCCAGATTGGAGAGGGTGCAGGCTGGGCTGAGGGACAACCCTTCCCATGCATAAATTTCATGCACCGGGCCTCTAGTATCCTAGATAAACATGTAAAACAGACAAATGGTCATTTGAGTCAGTGGAGAGAAGTTGCCATCTCAGTAATACCAAGCTCATTAATTCATTAAGCAAATACTTCCTGAGCAAAATTATATATGGATTTTCTCTTTGGGAGGTAAAGACTAATCTAATAATCAAATTACCATGCAAGGAGAGTATGGCAAACCATGATATATGCTATGACAAGGTAAATTATTTAAGAGTAAAGGCTTTACAGAGGAGACGATGTTTCAGCTATCAAAATTTCTGTTTTAATTGACCAGTGTTGATTTTTAAAAAGTATTTTGGATACAATGGAATTCTAGAGGATGTAATGAAGCTATGGTGCATTTCAACATGAACAATAATTACCTTTCCTAACAAGCAATAGTGTGCTAAAATGGTTAATGTTATTGATTTTGGAATTAGAGTGCCTGGCTTTAACTCCCTAGTTCTGACATTTCTTAGTTAATGACTCAGTTTCCCCATCTATAAGAGGGAATAATAAAATAATTTTTATTTTAAGGTACTTTTACCTTAATCAAATATATCTGTTTTGTAAAGTCTTACCAAGGATATGTTTTTATTGACTTTTAGAGAAAAAGGAAGAGGAAAGGCAGAGAGAGAGAGAGAGGAGAGAGGAGAGGAGAGAGGAGAGAGGAGAGAGGAGAGAGGAGAGAGGAGAGAGGAGAGAGGAGAGAGGAGAGAGGAGAGAGGAGAGAGGAGAGAGGAGAGAGGAGAGAGGAGAGAGGAGAGAGGAGAGAGGAGAGAGGAGAGAGGAGAGAGGAGAGAGGAGAGAGGAGAGAGGAGAGAGAGAGTCAGTCAGAAATTGATATGTGAGAGAAGCATTGACAATCAACAGGTTGTCTCCAATAATACACGTTGGCCAGGGATTGAACCTAAAACCTATGTATGTTCCCTGACTGGGAATTGAATCCACAACCTTTTGTATACAGAATGACACATCAGTCAACTGAGCCACCTGGCCAGGGCTCAAGTGTATCTTTATTTGAAGTAGGAAGAAAAACAGAAACCCACAAGCATGAAAACAAGAAGGTAAAGAAAGCCAGGTTACTTGCAGGAACTATGGTGCAACTGTGAACAGGGGTGGGACTACTCATAAAAGAATAGGTTCTAAACAAAGAGCAGCTTAGAAGTCAAGTCCTCCTGAGGTCTGGAACAGACAGGGGTGGAACCACTGCCTGAGCAGAGGTGCAGCTGCTCCCCAACCGTGGGCTTACTCTGTTAGCATATGCCCTCATTTTTGCTGTTGCATCAACAACTGCTTTTAATCATAAGATATAACTTACAGCCATGTGGTAGAGTAGAATTTGAAGTAGTATTACTATCATTTTCTCTGTCCTTGTCTCATATGTACACATGCACATGAGTATGTGTGCACACACACAAAGTTTCAGGTTGATATTAACTGTTTATATTTCTAGAAGAAGTATAAAGATGAAGCAGAGAAGATGCTTTCTAACTTTTCTCCTGTGGCAGATACTCCTGAAATCCAGAGAATTAAGACAACTCAACAGAACATTAGTGCAGTGAGTAGCCATTATTTCTTTTTGGTCGCCTCCTTGAAATGGTATTTTGTAAGGAGGATTGCCCCTCATTGTCTCATGTTTTTGCTGCATTACTTGAATTTTATATCAAATTTATTATCTTTATTTCTTTATTATGATTGATTTAGAATTACAGAACCAAATTTTCTTTTTTAGTACAAGCTATAGTTATTCTTAACTGAATTTATTAATTTTTCCTCAGGAAAAGAGGTCTTACTTAATCTTCTACTTTACCTTGAAGACGAAAATAGTCAGATGAAGAGATTTCTTTCCCAGTCATTGCTAACCTGCATTGATAATATATCTAGGCACTTATTAGTTTGTAACCAGTTCTTAAACTTTCATATAGCTATTTTGAGCAATAGGAATTATATCAGCACCATTAATTAAGAAATTGGGTCTAGGTTTAATGGATAGATAAACTTGAATTATAAAATGATCAAAACTGACCACACAGCCAGTATTTTTCTTTGTTTATTTTGTTATTCTTTACCTGAGGATATTTTTCCCATTGAATTTTACAGAGTGGTAAGGAAGGGGAGAGACAGAGAGAAACATCAATGTGAGATAGACACATTGATTGGTTGCCTTCCGAATGTGCCACAACTAGGGCCGGGGATCAAGCTGTAACCAGTACACGCCCTTGACCAGAATCAAACCTGGGACCCTTCAGTCTGCAGGCTGATGCTCTATCCTCTGAGCCAAACCAGCTAGAGCCATACAGCAAGTATTTTAATGTAGAATTACCTCATTTAGTAGTCAAGCAAATGTCTCATCAAAATATAAATTCTCTTAAGTCTGATAACTTCTGAAATATTTTTCTTCTTGCTAAAAAGTTGCCAAGTGCTAATGGAACAAGTGCTTCTCAGTTTTCATAGTCAGGCTGTGCTAAGTAATGGAGTCCTGTTGGGAGGCAGGGTTTGAGAAAAAGGCTGTTTTGGCTTTCAAGTCCTGTGATTTCATGGCATTCTATATTTCTAGCTTCTGGAGGAGAACATCTCTCATGCCAGTTTCCCAACCCTGACATGTGGATTATCACACTTCAAGATGATTTGTTCTGTCTTCAGGGCTTTCCTTAATTCTTCTATTTTATTTATTTATTTTTGTAGAGCACTTTTTTCTTCTTCTCTATGTTGGAAAGGCTTAGATATTGGTGGAAGTGGAAAGACATGGGGAGGCTAATGAATAAATGGAAGATGTGGAAAATACTGAGTTATGTTGATATTGATGATAGCCTTATATTTTCTTTAAAGAGAATGAGGGCACTTTTGTGTTTGTAGATTAATACCTGCTTAAAATTTTATGCTGGTTTTGAATTAGTGAACTTTTATAATATGCACTTTGATTTTTCTCAAAGTACCCATGTAGAATTTATATTTGAAGAAGGAAACTCTAGTTCTCTAACACATTCTTAGAGCAAATAATTTGTAGCCAAATACTAGGAAGATACCAAGCATGCCTTAGAACATGCATAAGAGGGGTACTTGTAAGATAATGGCCTATGAAACCAAAGGGGAGCATTCATTCTCTAATGGATTATTTAATTGATTAATATGTCAATGGTACTCATAAATAGAAGCTGTAATCACACTACTTTAAGACTTGAGAAATTGTCTTTCATAAAAATCAAGTCTAGGGCTTGAATGTTAATAAGCGTATACTTATTCTTTTCCTTCTTTTATAATAAAGGTATTGTATAAAAAAGAAGTAGGAGCTGGCATAGCAGTAAAAGATACTCCGGAGATTGAACGAGTGAAGAAAAATCAGCAGAATATTAGCTCAGTAAGTTCTGTATGACATTAATTATCCTTTCCAAAAACAAATGTAAGTTAGATAAATGTTTTTCATTCTTTACTAAACTGGTTGCCTTTTTTTGATTTTATACTTTGTTGACATGCTATTTCTCTAAATATCAAATATCTAACTTTCAGAAGGAAAATTGTAGCATTGTTCCCCTTGAACCTAAAGCAGTGTTTCATCTTGCTGTATCATAGTGCACAAGAGATCGATCACTTTAATAGTATAGTCATGACATATAGGGTTAGATTTTATCTTTTTAAACAGAATTTTCACTATATTAATTTTTTAAGAGAAAGGATACATTTCAGTACTTCTCTGCAACTTCGAAGAAAGGAATTTTATCCTGGAGAATGATTAAAGGCCTTAGAATATTTATTTGGTGTCTTAAGAGAAGGTTTCAAAGGAACCATTGGCCTTTACCTCTTCCAGCATCTAGCAAAGCAAAGTTCACTTTAACTATCATTTGTAATTAACTTCCCTTCCATTTCCTTTTGAGCTAGAGGGGAAGGTTGGGGAGGTGCTTAATGTATGGGTATAATAACAAAGTTGCTTGACATTGACAATGGATAATTGTTACCCATACATCAATGGATATCCTTCTATGTATGTTTTGTTTCTTGACTAGGAAGTCAAAAAAGTTCTTTTCTTAAATCCCCATTTGACTTTCTCTTTATCTTTGCCCTTGGAGGCCAAGCCTTTCTTTAAGTAATCCAAGTAAAAATTCCTTGATTCGACTCATGTGTCAGGAGCTCTGATAGTTTTGTGGCATTCGTTTTAGAATACGAGTGTGTGCTGGCATTTGTGGAGAAGGAGCAGGAAAGGCAAGTAATGCTGTAGTAAAATGTACTTCAAAATGAATTTATAAAACATCTATAGGATGCTGGTGTAAATGGATTATTTAATTGATTAATGTGTCAATGGTACTCATAAATAGAAGCTGTAATCACACTACTTTAAGACTTGAGAAATTGTCTTTCATAAAAATCTGTAGCATGAATGAAGCTATCTCCTGAAGAAAGCACAAGAAGAGTCTAATGCTGAGGGTATACAAATGTGCTGAGCTCCACATGGAGAGAGCCTGTCTCAGGCAACACTCAGGTCTGGTAGGAAATTAGTTTGGCAGAGAAGTGTAAAATGTTTGTTTCCTTCACTTTCAAATGATAATATTTGAAATGTACACATCAGTGTACTGAAATATAATGTTATAAATGTTCTGTAGTGTGCAATTCTATTGCCTACAGTGAAATGACTGTGCCATTTTGATTAGAGTCCTATGGAAAACAAAAATGTTCATCTTTAATCGTGTTTAACTTCTCACCCGAGGAAAATCACACCAAGTAATACAGTATATCATTTGTTCTCCCAGTGTCCCACAGCCTCTTCCAGCACACAATAAATGCATAGTTCTGCATCTCTGTGAGGTTGGGCCATAAACTCCTGCTTAGCATTCAAATGGAAAGTTGCCCTTTCAAGATTAGCTAGATCTGTCAAACCAAGATATGATTCTCTAGCATTTAAAGATCTCGACATTTTCCACCTCCAGAGTACAACAAGCCTTTTAGCTATTAGCTTTCTCTAAGAACCATTTCTGAATCTTATTTAGAGGTAGCCTGTTTCAGCATACTCTTAATTTAACTCTTTTGGATCCAGACTAATATTGGCATTATTACTTACATTGAATCCATAGACAGTGCAATAGGTGATATCTGAGGTATTTAGGTACCATTTTTTAAATTTTTTTTTTACTCCTGGCATGAATTTTAGCCTTAATCACCTTAAATGCTACCAAGTGATTTCTTAATTGTGTTGTTTTTTTGTAGATTTAAGTCTTTGCTAAGTTTCAATGTGTGCCTCTTTAGTCTAGCCTTTGTTTTCACACCTAAATATATATTTGTGTCCTTTTTTTAATCCAACCTTCTATGAATTTTAGACATTAAAATAACACCTGATATGATGGCATTTATAAGTTAAAGAGCTGTTTCTTGCCCCATGCATAAATGTGTTCTGGTATTACCATTTGTTGGCTTGATGTTCCTCTAAATAGATTTGAAAGAGAAGCTTTTCAATGAATTGTATGCCAGGATATAGGTTGGCTTTCCATGACATGATTGTGGGGGTAGAAGGCAGTTGCTGACTTTCTGCTACTGGTTTTTCTATAGTGATCAGGACCCAGTGGCCTCTGTTTTTGGAACAATTACCTCAACTCCCCCTTTCTCTTCTTTTATCATGGACATATTTATTTTTTTCCTTATTCTGGATTATTTGAATGCTCTCTATCAAATAAGCAATGTTCCCAAGATCCGATAGCTAACTTGATTTGACATTTTGTATATACAATAATAAATTATTATATTACTTCAAATATTTTCCAAGGTTTTTTTGTATATATGCCTAATGACAAAACTTATTATCATAAACAACATTTGCTTTCTTTAATTAAAAAAACTCCTACAATGATGGATAGGTGAATAGATATGGGCTTATTTGTACTGTATATAAAGGAACCCTGAAGTATCAGATAAAATAAAAATTTATATTCCTATTGAAGGGAAATTAATGTTGGAATTAGAAAATTTCAATTATGCAATAGATACAAATGAAGAATTTTTAACGTTTTTAAAGCCTTGTGTTGAGTAACACATTTTTAAAAATAAATTATTCAGGTGAAATACAAAGAAGGGATAAAACATTCAACAACCATTTCTGATCCTCCAGAGCTAAAGAGAGTTAAAGAAAACTAGAAGAACATCAGCAATGTGCGATCACATTTTCCTAAGTATTGTTTTTCATTCTTTACTAAACTGGTTGCCTACTTTCATTCTTTACTAAACTGGTATCATACATGACACTTACAAAGGTAGAGGCCCATTATGGTTAATATCATTCAGGAGGGCCAGTTCTTGAAAGGTGGAGATAGGATCTCACACACCTTCATGTCATCCATTACTCCTAGCCCTTGCTTCATGTACATTTGCTTATTTAAAAACCACAAACATGTTATTGAATTCCTACTATATTTTTATTTTGGGGGGAATTCAAAGATGATTAAGGTACACTGTAAAGGCTGTGAATATTCTCAAGGTCTCTAGAAGAAACAGGCGTAAAAAAGTAATGATGAAGCATTAAGTATTATAACAATAACCAATATTAATTAGGTGTTTATTCTTCTTTTTGAGTATTTTACATGTAATATCTCATTTAATAATAAGTAATAATTCCTCTTGCAAAATGATGTAGGAAAATGCAGAGGAAGAAGGCTGTGCTAATGAAAGAGAGTAAAACTCTTAGAGAAAAAGTGACATTTGAATTAGATCTTGAAGAATTAATAAAGGTTTGGGGTTGGCTTGCTGGGGAATGTTCTTACTGGCAGAGCAAACTGATTCTGTTCAGAATCCAAAGCTTGTTCAAGTTGGGGGAGGCTTAGTGTGATGGGTTCTTGGGGTGAAGTGTGGCACAATATGACAGTGGGGTCTTAAGCGGGCAGTTGTGAGACTCACAGTGTCCCTCAAATGTGTTCACAGACAGCTGAATGGCCCACTGGTGATTAGGCCTTGACTTAGTGATTAAGTAGTTTTAATGTGTTCATCATAGGAATGTAACACTCCCTTAAAAATAAATTTATTTGAAAAGAATAGCTAGTAAAAGAACTGAAAAATAATATAAAGCATAGCACAGATGGCATCTGGCATGACATATAGGTAAATGGTGTGCAAATGTGAGAAATTTAGATAACACTGGAATAGCAGGGAAGGACCCTGGTCTGTTGGTTCAATCCCATCTCCAGACCTTACTTGTTCTATAACCTTCATAAGCCACCAAGCTCTCCAAGCCTCCCTTTCCTCATCTATAGCACTGGGACTAAAGTATTAAGTGAGATATTGCTTGTAAAGCACTTGGCATGTTTGCAAATGGATGAATGCAAAATATGAACAATCTCCACATCAACCTTATGTCCCCAAACCCACATCCACCAGAAATCAGTTTCAAAAGTCTCTCTACATCACTAATGCTATTCCACAGATTTCCCCCGCTCTGAGCTCTATCCAGAGTGATCTCTGTGTATCTTGCCACCAATAGAGATTATACTGGACCTTTCCTCACTTTTCCTCACACAGTTATCCCTGACGCAGACTCTGCCCGCCTCTCAAAATGCACGCCATGGCACAGAGAAGGTCACACGTTGTGGAAGGGGCCTGTCCCTTTGTTGCTTATTTTCCAAACTTACCAAATGTGTCTTCACTTGCACATTCACTGCTGAGAGTGGAATCTCAAGTCCATTTTATCTGAAGGCACTGTAGGCCTGGTAATTTCTTAGGAAAAAAATTCCTGTAGGCTAAATTTAAACTCTAAAATTTCTCTACCACAGTCCCTGCTGACTTCCTTATGGGATTTTCACTGTGAGTTTTACGTTCGCTGGTCAAAAATTTTGTCGATGGACATACCATTTTTGTCCTCTATGTTGAATGCTCATTTATTTTTGGGGTGTGTGCAATTGCTCGGAAAGTTGACCATAAATAATGGGTCTGATATCCTGGCTAAGCAAAGGCACCTCTATGCTGCAAGCCAGGAAAACATCCCTACTGCCATTCCAGAGGGCAAGCCTTCCAAGGTTGGATGTTTTCAGAGAAGAAAACTTGGGGGTTCACAGTTTTTTTTATATAGTGACCGTGCATTCCTAAGGTACAAGCATAGAACTGATATAACATATCAGTTAAAATATAAAATGGTAACTTAATCAGTGTGGCTTTACTGCTATGAAGAAATAAATTCACAGAAAGGATCATTTGTTATCACTGATAAGGTCAAATACATGATGCAATTGAAAGAATAACAACCAAAGGTGGACTTCAAAACATTTGGACAAGAAAACGTGTAGTCTGGGATCAATATGATGAAGTCTCTTAGCAATACATATTTCACTTCGGATTCTGATGAAGATTCTAACTAAGGAATGCTCTGTAGCATGCGCATTTCCTCTGATCCTTCTGGTGGAGGGGCACCTGTTTCCTTCCCGCAGCCTCACACTGTCCTGCCCTGTGTTCCCAGCTCCAGTACAAAGAGCAGTGCTACAGGGCAACCCCAGTCAGCATGACACCAGAAATAGAGAGAGTGAAGAGGAACCAGGAGCAGCTGAGTATGGCAAGTTGTCTGTTTTCTCTTATTGTATCACACATTACATATCCTTATTCATCACAACACTCTCTGAAAACCTTTGAACACTCTGCATCGTGATGGTCCTTTTTTTAAAAAAAATTCTTTATTGATTAAGATATTACATATGTGTCCTCCTTCTTCCATTACCCCCACCTCCCATTCATGCCCCTCCCCCCCTGTTGTTTGTATCCATTGATTAGGCTTATATGCATGCATATAAGTCCTTTGGTTGATCTCTCCCCCTTACCCCCACTCTCCCCTACCTTCCCTGAGGTTTGATGGTCTGATCGATGTTTCTCTGTCTCTAGATCTGTTTTTGTTCATCAGTTTATGTTGTTCATTATATTCCACAAATGAGTGAGATCATGTGATATTTATCTTTCACTGCCTGGCTTATTTCACTTAGCATAATGCTCTCCAGTTCGATGATGGTCCTTTCACAGGCACACATGGAAGGGCATGAACTGGGGCCCTCCCATGGGAGTGGAGGAAATTTGGGGTTGTTTTACTATAATTTAAATATTTTTGTTTATTTAAAAAATCTTCAGCAAGCACATCAATGTGCCAGACATTATCCTGGTCACTGGTACGCAGAGATGGGTAAGACCCACTTCCTGTCCTCCTGGGCCTTGTAATTTAGTTGGTAGATGTTTAAAACTTCATCTAGGCCGGGACCTAGGGAGTTGTGGGTCTGCTGTCAATAGAGAGGAAAATGATCGCCTGAGTTCTAAGTCATACTGTCATGGCAGGAAACCTTATAAACAAAAGAGGAACATTATTTGATCAGTCAGTAATCTATGGCTAATAAAGTGATGATAATTAGCAATTATGAGGTACCTGTAATGTAGATCCTGTGTTACATGCCTTATGTGAACTCATGAGGTGGTACTGTTTATGTCTCTGATTTGCAGGAGTGGGAAATTGAGCCTGGGAGGTCAGAGAACATGCCAGGGACCCACAATTTATAAGGGCAGGGCTGAGATTTTAAACCAGTTTCTTGGAATTTAGAAATCCTTTCAAAGGTGCTACCTACCTCAATAGTTATTTTTTTTATCCTCTTAATGGAACTTTTATCAATATAAATAAGAGCTTTCTTCTTCCACCAAATAGGCAATTTTAAAAGACTTTAAAATTTAAGTGAGTTCTCCCAGGTGGAGGACAAAATCAAGGTGACCACTGCTTTATCCTTATAAGTGCCTTGGAGGACGATAAGAATGAGAGATCTTTAGCATCTTCCCATTTCTTTGTCCTAATTTATCCATTTATCCACTAGATACTTAGTAAGCCCCTGATACATGTTCAGTATTATGCTAGACATTAATTGTAAGAAAACAAAACCGTCTTGGCTTCAAACTCACAGATATTCCAGAATAGTAAAAATAATAAGAGGAATGAGGAGGAGAGAGGAAGGAAGAGGTGGTGTTAGAGAAGGCAGAGAAGGGGAGGAGGTGGGATGGAGAGAAGAAGGTTTTTGGGAAGCAAGGAGCTCCTCCAGGTGCTGCCCAGCACCCTGTCTGCAGGGCTGAACCCCCACAGGATGAGACTATGGGGACCAACAATCAAAGCTACACCTGTGAGAGAGGACACTGCTGTGGACAGTCTCAGTGCTGCACCTACTACTACGAACTCTGGTGTTGTGTTCTGGCTGTGTGGACCATTATCATCATCCTGAGCGGCTGCCGTGCCTGCCACCATTGCCGGCCCAGCGCCCAAGCACCGCCTACCGGCCCAGTGGTGGGAACATGAAATCAACCCGATCGCCTACAAGAAGCCCACACTTAGCGCTGCCATTTTATTTCATGCCTTCCAGCTACAGCAGCAGCTGCTGCCTGTACAGTGTGGCTCTGTGGGAAGCAGTCTCCAGGTACCAGTCCCATCAGGGGTCTCCAGGGGGCACAGAGCAGCCCTTTGTCTGTGTCCAGCAGAAGCAGCACGTGACTCCCCAGAATCATCACTGACCCTGAGCCCTCCAACACAGACACGTCAGCCAACCTACAGCCGCCAAAGCCCCTGGAATGGAGCCCAGAGGCTCTGTCTCTGCCCTGGGAACTGGCCCCTGGGGCCTTGCTAGACATGGATTCTGAATGTAAGGAGGAGCTGCTGAAAGATTATACCTGCAAGCAGGACAGCGCCCTTCCCAACAGCAGGGATAGGACGCCTGGCAGACATCGCCACTTCAGGGTGACTTGGGTATTGAGGTGTGTGTGTGAGCAACAGGGGCCACCACAATGACAATCTCAAAGAGTTGAATGCTCTGGCCAATGCTCTGGATGGAGCCCCGGACTTTTATCACCGCTGCCATATGTGGCCCCTGGAGATGAGAGGAAGGGCTCTGCCAGCCTTCCTGGGCACCCTCACCTGCCAAGGCCACCCTCATGCCTACTTCTGAATACCATCAATGAGCAGGGCTCCCCAAACACCCAGCGCAGCAGCTCCCCGAGCGAGAGCAGGCCCTGTTTGTACCGGAGGACTTGGCAGAGCAACCAGGGTAGGGGAGAAGGGAGAGAGAAGCATAGGTAACTTGCAGAGAAAGTGGTACAGCTACTCGTTTTTGTTTTTTCCTTTTACCTTTTTTTGCTCTTGCACTCACATTTTCCTACAATGGATGCCTCTCCCCTCACAGAAGCACAGTGTTGGAGGGTTGAGAAGTTGGTTCTATGACTCATTCCTCATTCCCCACCACCATTTCCATTTTCCCCTTTTCAAGTCAGACAGACCTCACTATCTGCTTAGGTCGGAGAGATGTGTGTTTCTGAAGCCCCCAAGGAAGGGGGCCGAGACTGTGCCCTGAGGTGATGCTTTGTGAAGGAGTGGGTGTTGGCTCTTGTGTTTGTGTAAGAGAATTTTGCCGTGTCTCAGCCAGGAGAGGCGGCAGGTCTCAGCCCTGGATGAAGAAGGATGCCTGCAGAGACCCAGAGGTTGTCACCCGCTGCCAGTGTCTGCAGACCTGGACTTGGGCTAGCCCTGTGGGAGGTTGAGGGCTGATGGGCCCTCGTTATCAGCCTGCCGGGGAGTGTCCACCGCCACTCAAGGCAGCAGGTGAAAGTGGAACTTCAGACAGAAGCTAACTGGGTCTTCAGGGACAAGCTTGGACTAGCTGTGGCCCAGATGTCAGCCCTGCCCCAGTTGGTAGGAAGTCCAGTGTGTGCCAGCAGCTGGAGAGTGTCAAGGATGGGTGGGAGTACATCAGCAGCCAGCAGATGCCTTTCCACCATTAAAAATAAAAATCCCAAATAACTCACTAAAATGTCTCCAAGGAGATCAGATTTTACTAAAATGAAGGAGGCTTCAGTTAACCAATCAAGTGGATGAATTCAGGCCTTCTCAAGGTTCCTTCCCCAGTTAGAGGGAACTGGTATGAATGTTAGGGTTCATGGCAGCGTCCCACCCTAAAGGCAGGAAAAGGGGATAAAGGAACCAGGGAGCTGGGCTTGATTCAGCACTCACCCTCCCGTCCCTGCCACAGGAGGATTCCCTGTGTGCAGAGAAAGGGAAATGGGGAGTTGAAAGACTAGTTAGGGGCCAGGGAGGTTTGGTGGAGTCTAGTATCCATCTGTCACCATACATAGTTATTACAGTATCAATGATTATATTCCTTGTGCTGTGACTATTTTTATAACTGACAGTTTGTACTTCTTAATCCCCTTTGTCTTTTCCACTGGTCCCCATTCCCTCCTCTTCGGTTTTTGGTTTTTGGTTTTTGAAGATTGCAGCCTGGGTTTGAGTCTTGGCTTTCCAGGTTGCCATGTGACCTCACCATAGTTCGTAGGTAATGACTTCATTCTGATGATCCCCCTTCTGTGTCTATTACTTTTAGTCCTGGAATTTTGGCAGTTAGTTTAGATATTGAACAGCAAAGTATTTATTAGAAGTTCATTTTCTAAAAGCATAACCAACCCTTGTGCTTGCTAAGTTAGATGAATCAGAATCCAGTGGTAGATGTCAACATATCTACAGTGGAAAAGATGTGTGAGAAGACAGGCTTAATTTGAGGTTCATCCTCTCTGGTGTTTGGGTAGAAATCATCATTTAACCTATTAACATTATTATTTATCGTCCACAGGTAAAATACAAAGGAGAGATTAAACAGGCAACTACAATTTCTGATCCACCAGAGCTGAAGAGAGTTAAAGAAAACCAGAGGAACATCAGCAATGTGTGATCCTAGCGACTTATTTCTTATAATACCAAACATATTGTCAGCGTGCCAGTGAAGGGATGATGTTTACAAGTGTTCATGACCTGGAGTTGACATTGGGTTCTGCTCTCAATGGACTATCAACTTTTTGGGAAGGTTTCAGGGTCTTAGTTCTTGTGGGTATAGCCAGGCATTCTCCCAGAGTTCCCAGGGACATGCCGGTGTGACTTTTGTCTGCAGGTTATTGTGTATCTCTCTTATCTAGTCTTCCTGCTTGTGCTTGCTGTCGGTCCTCAAAGGGACTCGGAGGCAGCTCATGGCATCATGGCCCTGCACGTCAGCTTTCCCACTCCCTTTCCTTCCGACACATGATCTCTCTAGCCTGTTCAGCCCACTCCTAACTATTATTACTTTATTTTTGGATGCTGTCTGGAGAGCAGCTATAAAGTGTGTATGCTAAATAGGTCACCTGGGGCAGGCCCATTTTAGGGTCCTTGTAGGGGCTGCCAGTTTTTATTAAGACACTAACTCCCAGCCTGCTCTAGCTCCTTGCTGTTTATGTAATCCATAGATGCAATTCACTGAGAGAATTCTTCTTTGAAGTCATTAACATATAGATGGAATTCTTTGGAGGAGGAAATTTGGAAATCTATTAGGTTCAAAGAAATCTTATATTCTTTAAACCTTTTAAGTTATTTGACCAGATTATAAAGCAAAGGCGTCTTGTTGTTTGGCACTTTTCCTGACAACTATATTTTGGAGAAGTAGATGCTCATCTTTTCCTGCTATGTTTAGAGTCACACTGGATGTGACTCCATTACTCTCAAAAGGGACATGGTTATTGAAAAGGAGGGAGAGAGTAGTGGGAAGCACATCGGCCTTTTTATGCAAGATCGTGTCACCTATTTAAAGATAACCTTTCAAAAGACCTGCCACAATTAATTACTAAGAAACCACAATGGAACCATTCTATATGGGCAGGAGTACCTTTAAGTAATATCCACGAAGACATTTCTCATCACATTCGTTTGTGATGGAATGCGCATTACAGTGTTACCGATGGTATGCCCATATATTTGAGTACATTCACAGTGACTCATTGCTATGGGATGAATTAAAATAGATTGATTTAAGGTGCAAGCATTTAAAATATGACTAGACATCTGATAGTAACCTCTTTCCTTATAGTTTTCTTCTTTTGGCTAGTTCTTTAAAATAAATACTGTGAAACTCTTATTTAGTTGAATTGATTCACAGTACACTATTTTTTTGTCCTCTGAAATGATAGGTTTATTATAAAGGCCATCTGGGAAGAGCTACGGCTTTAAGTGTAACCCCTGAAATGGAAAGAGTAAAGAAGAATCAAGAAAATATTAGTTCGGCAAGTGGTTTTATTCATTTTGGACTATCACAAAAGGTGTATCATTTATTATTTATATGCAGTACTGTATTCTTTTCCTTATGAAAACAAAATATAATTTCAAGTAACATTTGGGATATATGCAGTAAACACATGTGTTATTTCAGAAGACTTCCAAAAGCTGCCACTGTATAAATTCACATTTATAAAATTTTAGATTGTTATTCTAGAATGAAATTAATTCACTGAACAAGTGACCTGGGAGAATAATTTATAATATGTTGTATATATTTCACTCATTTGGAAAACTTGAAAAAGTTATATAATTTTTAAAGATTGTATTTTTCTTATTAAGTATGTTCTGCTATTTACTTTGCAGGTAAAATACACCCAGGACCATAAACAGATGAAAGGTAGACCAAGTCTTATTTTAGATACACCTGGTCTGAGATATGTCAAAGAAGCGCAGAATCATATTTCAATGGTAGGGCACAACCAGCTCCTTCTTCCCACTACTAAAATGCACTAAGGTGTGGCACCACCCAGTGTGCAGATGGCGCTAGCTCATCCATAACCCGGATAACTAACAAAGTGTGGAAATGCAGATGGGCCTGTGCTTTGGGGGAGACGTGTTAATCCCACTGAAATGTAATGGAAATGTGCTCTAATAAAAAAATTTTTCTCTGTGTGATTTTTTGGATGTGTTTTTATTTCTAACATGACTATTGTAAATACATTTTATGAAAGACATTTGGCTGGACTTATTTCTAATTAATTTTAAGGCAGAGTTTGACATGTTGGCATGTTGCCAAGAAAATTAAAAATGTATGTACTTAAAAACAGTTTCATAAGATATGATTAATATGCCATAACGTGTACCCATTTAAAGTGTACAATTCAGTGGTTTGTATAATTCGCAGAGTTGAACAACTATCACCCTAATCCAATTTCAGAACCTGAAAAGTGTATATTTTGAAGTATATATACTCTTTTGTATATAATTACAACATTAATTACAAATAATTTAATTACAAATAATTGTAATTATTTGTAATTATCTTAATCTAATTTTAATACTGTTTTCTTGAATAAGTATGGAATTAGCTTATCATTTTATTGCACATTAAAAATTAAGAAATAGGAAATGAATATGTACCTAAGTTAGTATATTTTAGAGAGGAACCAGGATTAAAAAAACATTTCTATCTTTTAAAAATTCTTACTGATATGCAGGTTTATATGTAATTTAAAAGAACTGCTAACCATAATAATGCCAAACTGTGAATATATCAGCGCTTGATTTTTGATACTAGGAAGCGAAAGTTTCAGACATTATATTTGGAATGGAAAAATGTACATATATGCAGAAAATAAGCTAGATGTAGCTGGTGCAGTGACAGCTGTCGTTATGTCAAAAATGTGCGAGCTATGTAATAATAGGAAATTACAGTTTGAGTTAATACCATTTTACCTTTTTTTCAGGTCAAATATCATGAAGATTTTGAAAAGACAAAGGGAAGGGGCTTTACCCCCGTCGTGGATGACCCTGTGACAGAGCGCGTGAGGAAGAACACCCAGGTGGTCAGTGATGCCGCTTACAAAGGTGTCCACCCTCACATCGTGGAGATGGACAGGAGACCTGGCATCATTGTTGGTAAGTTGACGCTCCTTCTCAGCAGGTCACAATGATCATGCTTGCTCAAGCTTTAGAAGTAGCCTCCTTGTTCATTGGACAGCCCCTCAATGTTTGATGTGCTGACCCATTGAAAATGGACCAAAGGGTTATTGAGGCACCATATTGAATGGGATTCGTGGCTTTCGCCAGGTATTGTTTCAATCCTTTCTGTAATTGGACACTCTCTGTCTTTAATAACTTTCTGGTCTTAAGAATGTTTCTACCTGTTTAGCAAAGAAGCAGCCCAATATCAAACTTGGGTGATAACACTGTTTGAACAATTAGTTTGGTTTTACTTTACCTATGTATTTGATCAATATATTGTACTGCAGTCATTGTCTAGCACAAATCGAAATCCCAGAGAGATTCTGATTCATTGTATGAATAACTTATATTTTTTGAATATTGTCTCTGAACTGGGATAATTGAGAGCTGTCTGGAGGTCCCACATATCAGAGAGGAAAGAACCTTCTGTTCCTTCTAGTAAGTCAGGGAAAGTCGTAGGGACATAGTGTTTGAAGAGGGCTGAGACAGCAAGGGTCCTAAGACAGCACTAGGCAGGAAAACTATTAATTTTTCAGTACATATCAACAACCCATACTTCCAAATGACTATTGTCTTCTTCTGAGCAGTTAGTCTCTGAATTTTTATAGCTAGTCCAATTACATTGCTCAAATTATATATATAATCTGTACAACAATGCCTCTCAGCCATCTCATTGTTAGGTTACATCATCTTCAAATGTAAAAGGTTTTGTGGAACTACTGAGAGGCCATTTAGAGGTGAGATGGATAAGGAAGCTGTGTATTTGACAGGCTCGTGTCTTAGTGTAAAATACTGGTACTGAAGTAGGGCACTGAGTTACTTGGATGGTTGCTAAGTGGCTCTGAAAGTGTTTTCCAAAGAGGGATTCCAAGCGTATTTGCAGGTAGTTGATAGTTTTGCTGATCTTCCTGAGTTGGTTGCTTAAAGTGATCACATTCATTTGGATACAGAGTGAGGTTTGCATCAAAAGTACCACAGGGTGAGAGTTTCCTTGCTTTTATCGGCATCTCCTAAGAGCAGCGCGTCTGATTCCCGGGAGGGTGACGTCTGCACAGCTGACACCAGGGGCCCACCCCAGATCAGGGGCCAGGAATGAATGTGAGATTCCTGTTAAATATGAGGTTGTTAGACTTCGAGCTCTCAGAATTCAGTACTCATTACCTTTGAGATAGAAAATTTTTTAAAAATATAAGATATTCAACTGTAACTTATTAACTTTCTGGGCAATCCAGAAGTCAGTTTTTGCTGTTTTTTTCCTAATTGAGAGAAACTGTTTTCCACTGGGGACTTGCCTATGAAACCACAAAATGTATTACATTCAATAAACATTAAACCTCAAACCAGGCATAGAAATGGAGGTTTAGAGGTTTCCTGAGTAATTCAGACTTAAGCCAATTTTTGGAGACTCTACTACTTATTAGTTGCATAACCTTGGCTAAGCTAACTCCTTCTTTTTGCCTCAATTTCCTCATCTATAAAATGGGAATAGTAATAATACCTACTTTGCTATATTGTAAAGCTTAAATCAGTGACATTAGAACTGAGAATAGTATTTGGCAAGCACTATACAATATTAATTAAAGACAGACAAACAAATCTCCAGTTACAGGTTACTAATGAATTGTTTTTACTAAAGCTCCATTTTTGCCTCACATCTTTAACTAGGTTTTTATTTTCCTGTTGTTGGTACAGCACTGTACACATCACTTTAGGACTTGATAGCCTTTAGGTAGAGAGACTGAAAACATGAAAGTTATTAGATTTAGATTTTTGCCCCCAACTAAAATAAGAGAATAAATTGGCTTGCAGAGTCTGATACTGGCCATAGCGATGAACTAATCTGTGGTCCACTGAGAACAGGCAGCTCTACCTTGTTCATCTTCCCACCCCTCCAGCCTTGCTCGGTGCCTTGCTTTATTGTACTTTTCAAATAAGTGAATCCTACAGTATGTGGGTTAGCTTGTGCTCTTTGGCTCACAATGAAAACTGGGCTGCCACGTGCCTACATTTTAAACATTTATTTCTGTTAGAGGGAGAGAATTTTTGTTTTTATCTCAGATAAAAACCTCTCGGTCACATAAAGAATTAGTCATATGTCTTCAATCAGGGGTTTTCATTAAACATTGTACCTGTTTCAGTGTGTGGAAAGCATGAGAGATCGGCGTGCAGGGATGTGGGGAGCACACAGAGTTGTCTGGCATGCATGTGTGCGGGGGGATGGCAATGAAGATAAACAGGGCAGCTTACATTTCATCCCAAAGTTTTCTCAACAGATTTCCTGCTGAGCGGACATTTTCTTTGTTCTCCTTTGATGCCTGCATTGCAGTGTTTGCTTATTACGTGTTCTCTCTTTACATAGGTTCCTTTCATGATTTTTCTCTTGACTCTCTTTGGTGCTGACTTTTTTTTAATTCATTCTTGACTTGTTGGTTTTTTTCTTTTGGTAAAAGACCTCAAAGTTTGGCGCACCGATCCCGGCTCCATCTTCGACATTGACCCCCTGGAAGACAATATTCAGTCTAGAAGTCTACACATGCTCTCTGGTACTGCTTGTATTTTGAGTTCCTCCCATTTACATGGTTTTGTCCTAAAAGTGGAGCTACCCGGAACTGTAGAAGTGTATTGTGTAATGTACACTTTAAAAGTTGACGATTCACAAAACTAAAAAAAGTGCTAGGCTGCTGTAAAATTCCATTAATCATTTATGAAAACAGAACGTGAAATGGGCTTTTTAATATATCCAAATTAGTTTGTTCTAGATTCGTTTAAAAAGGCCTCTACAGCCCTAGCCAGTTTGGCTCAGTAGATAGAGCACTGGCCTGCGGACCGAACAGTCTCGGGGCTCAGTTCTGGTCATGGGCACGTGCCTTGGTTGCAGGCTCCTCCCCAGCCCCGGCCCTGGTTGGAGCTTGTATAAGAGGCAACCAGTTGATGTGTTTCTCTCACATGGATGTTTCTCTCTGTCTTTCCCTCTCCAACTTTCCCTAAAAACCAATGGAAAAATATCCTTGGATGAGAATTAACCAAAAAATAAAGGCATCTAGAACTTATATCTGCTTTTGATTAGTAAATATTATCTTACAGATTTTATGGGCTTTCAAATGTATTTATTTGGATTGCACTCAACTGCCAAAATGTAAAGGAGATCTGTTTCATGAAAAACACTTACAATATTTTAAAGGTAGATTTAAAGAATTTATATATATAAGCATAATATGCTAATTAGACCAGGCAGCCGAACCACCTTGCGGACATCCTTCTGGATGACCTTCTGGACGAAGCTGAGGCTGCGAGGGCCAGGGCAAGCCACTGCCGCTGCGAAGGCCAAGCCCCTTGCACAAATTTTATCCATTGGGCCTCTATTTATATGAAATAGTGGGGAGGTTACCTACATAGGATCATAAATATCTTAAAATAAACCTTCATGTGTCCCGAAATTTTACTTCTGAGTTTTTATATAATGTAAAGTTTATAGTTTCCATAGGAAGTTTATTTGACTTGTAACTTAGACTGCATATTTATAATTAAAAACAAAAACCCAAATGGTTTGGATATTTGAACATAGTGATAGCATGATTTGATATTTTGGACTGTCAGACTGTTTTTACCAAACCAAAGTTTTGACAGTTATGCAATTATTTTAAACAATAAAAATAGACATCATATCACTTAGGTCTTGCCCTGCCCTCTGATTTCTACTTTAGATTTAATTGCTGATATTGATAAATTGAAAGCTCAAAGCAAAATAGGAATTTTAATAGTCAATTTGATCCATATAATCACCCAAATAGGCATTTAAATTTCTAAAAATATAGAAAAGGCAACAAATATTATGTGTTTGGCGACACATAAAAACAATTATTTGTAATCAGTCATTATGTTTGATAGAAATTTATCAATTTACTAATGTTTTCTTAGTTCTTGTCAATTTCCCATCTCTCATATTTCTTTTAAAATCTACATTAAAAATGAGTGTAAATGATCATTAAGTCATTAATATAGTTGATACAATGTATGTTAAAGTTTGGGAGTAGGTGATTACAATTTAAAATACTGAGCTTTTGGATTATTATTTTATAAGGGATTATTTTTCTTCTTGTTAAACTTTTAAAGTAATTTTTTGTTTCTTTTGTTTTTCAATTCACTTAATCACAAGTATGAATATTTTCCCTCCAATATAGAAAAGGCAAGTCAATATAGGAGACAGCGGTCTCGATCTCATTCGAGCAGTACTTTTGGTACAGTTCTTGGAGATGACAAGTCAGAAATATCCGAGATTTACCCTAGTTTTTCGTGCAGCAGTGAGGTGACAAGACCGTCTGATGAAGGAGGTATCAAGCATTAAACATTCTCACAAAAACATTAATTCATTTTAAAAAATGTGACACAGTGTGCTTTTAACAGTTTCACCTTTGCATAAGCATTTAGCCTGGATGTATTTGACAATTTTAAATTATATTTAGAAAGTTGAGCCCTGATTTAAAACTACTAATTTTCATTTTTGCATGTTTGTTTTTCCCTTCTTCCTTTACTATTTTCACTGCAAACGGATCTTTGTTGACAAAAGTGTTTTAGGACCTGCTACATGAGTGTGTTTTACAGGAGTTGTATGTGATGGATATACACAGCCAGAGTGGAAACTTGAGTACTGCAAAATTTGTATCATATTTCCATTGAGAAAAACCATTCTTGTAGTTGCATTGGAGTGGCTAAGTGGTTGCTAGATATTGCCAAAAGAAGTTGGATATGTCATTTGGGATATGAGGGCTGTTTTTTTGTTTTGTTTTTTAAAGAAAAATTCTGTTGATTGTTCTTCTACCTGTTCCTCTACCTTTTCCTGTTTTCTACATCTAAACTGGTGAATTCGGTCTAAAACACTTAGTTGAAATTGTTTTGGACATTAAACTTATTTATTGTGTTTTTGTTTTGGTGAGAACATTTACTTTCTACTCTCAACAATTTTTTTTAAAAGCTATGATAGTTTGTGTCATATTGTATATCATACTTTAAAATTATTTTATTGTGATAAAATATATATAACATGGACTATGCCATTTTAGCTATTTTAAGTATATAATTCAGCAGCATTAATTATATGTATAATATTGTGCATTCATTAGTAGTATTTTCAAAATGTTTTAATTACCCATCATACTTTTGTTTGTTTCCTTAAATGGCCTTTCTCACTCTGTAGGTGCTCTCCTGTGTTCATATCCTGGGATTAAGCAAATTATGTGCACCCCCTACAGCCTGGATTACTTTTTTTTATTGTAGACTTAGAGACTCCATGTCCTTTCTGTTCTTTAGATTCAAGATTGTTGTTTTATAAATTGAATTTATTGAAGTGACATTGGTTAATAAAAGTAGATTTCAGGTGTACAATTCTATAACACATCATTGTATATTGTATTGTGTGTTCACCACCCAACTCATGTTCCTTTTCATCACCATTTATCACCTCCTTTACCTTCTCCTGCCTTCCCCACCCCCATTTTCCTCTGGTAATGATCATAATGTTTCTATATTGTTTGATAGTTTATTTTATTCATTAGATTCCATCTTTAATTGAAATCATGGTATTTGTCTTTCTCTGACTGGTTTATTTCCTTAGCATAATACTCTCCAGATCCATCCATGCTGTTGTAAAAGGTAAGATCTCTCTCTCATTCTCTCTCTCTCTCTCATTCATTCTCTCTCTCTCTCTCATTCATTCTCTCTCTCTCTCTCTCTCTCTCTCTCTCTCTCTCTCTCTCTCTCTCTCCAGATGAGTAATATTCCATTGTGTAAATGTACCACTTTCTTTTTATTCACTCATCTACTGATAGGCACTTGGCCTGCTTCCAAATTATGGCTATTGTAAATAACATAGCAATGAACATAGGGTTGCATATATTTTTTTGAATTAGGGTTTTGGGTTATTTTGAATAAATTCCAAGAAGTGGAATTGCTGGGTCATAAGGCAATTCCATTTTTAATTTTTTGAGGTAACTCCATACTGCTTTCCAGTCTGCATCAATATTAATCCCCATCAGTAGTGCATAAGGGTTCTCTTTTCTGATATTATTCCATATCCTCACCAACACTTGTTTGTTGATTTATTGATGATAGTCATTCTGGCAGGTGTCAGATGACACCTCATTGTGGTTTTAATTTGCATGTCTCTGATGATTAGTGACATTAACCATCTTTTCATATGTCTATTGGTCATCTGTATGTCCTCTTTTGAGAAATATCTATTCAGGTCCGTTGTCCATTTTTTAATTAGATTGCTTTTTTGGTGTTGAGTTTTATAAGTTCCTTATAAATTTTGAATATCAAATTATTATATATATCATTGGCAAATATGTTCTCCCATTCAGTGGGTTGTCTTTTCATTTTGGTGATAGTTTCTTTTGCTGTGAAAGAACTTTTGAATTTGATATAGTCCCATTTGTTTATTTTTCTTTTGGTTTCCTTTCTCAAGGAGATATAACACAAAATATTGCTATGAGAAATGTCTTAGATTTTATTGCCTGTGTTTTCTTCTAACAATTTTATGGCGTTGAGTCTAACATTTAAATCTTTAATCCATTTTGAGTTTATTCTTGTATGTGGTGTAGCAAGCAGCAAGGCGGTTGGTTCAGTTTCTTTCTTTCTTTTTTTTGCATGTATCTGTCCAATTTTCTCAACATTTATTTATAAGACTTAAGCCATCATATGTTCTTGCCTCCTTTGACAAATATTAATTGACCATAAAGGCATGGGCTCTTGCTGAAACCGGCTTGGCTCAGTGGTAGAGCGTCGGCCTTTGGACTGAAAGGTCCCGGGTTCGATTCCGGTCAAGGGCATGTACCTTGGCTGCGGGCACATCTCCAGTAGGGGGTGTGCAAGAGGCAGCTGATCGATGTTTCTCTCTCATCGATGTTTCTGACTTTCTATCCCTCTCTCTTCCTCTCTGTGAAAAATCAATAAAATATATTTTTTTAAAAAAAGGCATGGGCTCTTTATTCTGTTCCATTTATCTATATGTATGTTTTCTTGCTGCTTTGATTATTATGGCCTTGCAGTATATTTTGATATCAAGTAGAATGATTCCTCTAATTTTGTTCTTCTTTCTGAAGATGCCATGGCTATTCAGAGTCTTTTGTGGTTCCATATAAATTTTTGTTCTAGTATTTTTAAAATAAGCCATTGGTATGTTGATAACAATTACATTGAATGTATAGATTACTTTGGGAAATATGGAAATTTTAGTGATATTTATTCTTGCTATCCATGGACATGGTGTATGCTTTCACTTATTTATATCTTCTTCAATTTCTTTCTTCAGTGTTTTGTAATTTCCCAAGTATAGGTTTTTTTACATTCTTAGTTAAATCTATTTCAAGGTATTTTTTATGCAATTGTAAATGGGATTGTTTTCTGAGTTTCCCTTTTGGATAGTTCATTATTGGTAAATAGAAATGCAACTGATTTCTGGATATTTATTTTGTATTCTACCACTTTATTGGATTCATTTATCAGTTGTAGTGGTTTTTTGGTGGAGTCTTTAGGGTTCTCTCTATATAGTATCATGTCATCTGCAAATAATTATAGTTTTACTTCTCCCTTTTCTGTTTGGATTTCTTTTATATTTTTGTCTGATTGCTATGGTTAGGACCTCCAGGACTATGTTGAATAAAAGTGTTGAAAGCATACATCCCTGCCTTGTTCCTGATAGTAAGGGAAATATTTTTAGTTTTCTTTATTGAGTATGATATTGGTTATGGATTTGTTATATATGGCCTTTATTATATTGAGGTATGTTTTCTCTATTCCCTCTTTGCTGAGAGTCTTTGTCATAAATGGTTTTATCAAGTTCTTTTTTATTCATCAATCGATATGATCATATGATTTTTATCCATTTTTTTATTTATGTGGTGTATCATGTTTATTGATCTGTGGATAGTGTACCAACCTTGCATTCGTAGAATAAATTCATATCTGATCATGGTGTATGGTCTTTTTAACATATTATTGTATTAGGTTTGCTAAAATATTATTGAGGATGTTAGCACTAGGTTCATCAGGGATATTGGCCTATAATTTTCTTTCTGTATAGTTCCTTATCTAGTTTTAGAATTAGGATAATGCTGGCTTCATAAAATAAGCTTGGGAGTCTTCCCTCTTCTTGAATTTTTGGGAATAGTTTGAGGATGGTAGGTGTTAGTTCTTCTTTGAATGTTTGGAAAAATTCACCTGTGAAGCCATACAGTCAGGATTTTTGTTTGCTGGGTATTTTTTGAATATTGCTTCCATTTCACTAGATATAATATATCTATTGAGATTTTTCTGATTCTTAATGATTCAGTTTTGGAGAATTATGTTTCTAGGAATTTATAGATGTCCTCCCATTTGTCCAGTCCATTAGCATATAGTTGTTCATAGTATTTTCTTACAATCCTTTGATTTTTTTCCTTGATCTAATTGTGAACCCATTCATTGTTTAATAGCATGTCTTTGTTTGTTTTCCAGTTTTTTCTTGTGAATGATTTCTAGTTTTATGCTATTATGGTCAGAGAAGATGCTTTCAGTCTTCTTAAATTTACTGAGACTTGTTTGGTGTCCCAATGTGGTCTATCTTAGAAAATGTACCATGTGCACTTAAAAATAATCTATGCTCTGCTGCTTTGGGGTGAAATTCTCTGAAGATATCAATTAAATTAATCTAATCTAGTGCATTATTTAAAGCTTGCTTCAGCCTATTTTTTTTTTTTTACCTTCTGTTCAGTTGTCGCTTTATCAGAGAGACCCTCTCTACCAGAGATAAAATAGCACCCCTTCTTGTGTTGTCTGTCCCTGTAACTTGCTGCTTTTTTTCCCCATTAGCCCTTGACACCACCTTTCTCTTTCTTACCAGAATGTAGCCCTACAGGAGCAGGGATGTTAGTGATCAATTTCCACTTCTTGGAATAAGCATTCAGCAAATATTTGGTGAATGAATGAAATGGCCAAATTAAATTAGTTTCTGCTTATTGTTTTCTTAAAATATTTTTATTGATTTCAGAGAGGAAAGGAGAGGGAGAGAGATAAAAACATCAGTGAGAGAGAATCATTGATCAGCTGCCTTCTGCATACCCAGCAGTGGGGCCTGAGCTTGCAACCTGGGCATGTGCCCTGACTGGGCATTGAAGTGTGACCTCCTGGTTCAGAGTCGATGCTCAACCACTGAGCCACACCAGCTGGCTGCTCATTCTTTTTTTGAATTGAGATATAATTGACATATAACGTTGTGTTTTAGGTATGCAATGAATTAATAGTTTAAATATTAATAGTTTAAATATTAAAATTACATATGTAAACCTAACTATGACTTTTTAAAAATAAAATTCTATCATGTGAAGCTTTCAAGAAAATTCTTTCATTTTTTGTTTTGATCTGTTTAAATAACCTTAAAGCATAGCTGGAAAAAAAACTTAAAGTGAAAACATTCCCAGGGTATTTTTTTTTCTGGTTGGAAGGGAAAGAGTCATATCCATGACTTCAGTTGCTTTGAAATTTAGGGTCCCCTTTGAAATGTGCCCTATGCTGGTGAGGAAGCGCTGATTGACTCTAGAAGTATGAAGCGGCTATGGTCATGACAGCTGCTTGATGCAAACCTTTAGTGCCTGTGGTAGTAACGGTCCATCATATGCATTTGTTTAAATACTATTGTAGAAATTGAAAAGAAATTTGAGTGGTAAGACGAAAAAGAAAATGTTTTTAGTATTAAGAAATGCCACTTTTTAAACCCAGATTATTTTAGTTTCTTTAATTTTGATTAGGATTTTTAATGATAAAACCTGTTGTGTCCCTGTTGTTGGGGTAGCATGTGGCGGTGATGAACGGCAGTGGCCACAGGCCGTCCAGGAGGATGAGACATTGGGCTTCACTTCGCTCTCACTGCATGGTCTGTGCTCACAGCAGGGCATTTATAACCTTCTAGGCTCAGATTCCACATCTGTACCACGAAGGGTAGAGAGCAAGAAGCTTTCTGAGATAATTTACATTTCCTAGTCTGAGTGCCATACATTTAAGTGAACTTTTATTTTCTTTCTGTAGCTTCTGTGTATGAGAACGTGCTTACGTCTTGAAGCTTATCTATTTTACTTTGTGGGTTAAGTGGCCCGGCAGTTGTGGGAGTCATGGTTTTAGGCTCCTTCTTCTGAGTTAGAGAAAATTCTGATTGTTAGCACAAAGGGTTAGATGATCAGCTCATTTTCTTGAGGCAAAAGTCCGATGTTTTTATCACTCCCATTTGTTGTTCATGAGCATTAACAGAGAAGGCTTCTCCTTTATGTTTTTAACATTGTTTTATTTATGTGTTTCTTATGATGCTTCCCCAAAGTGCTTTGATTGCTGAGTATTTTCATTTTCTTTTGTGATTATTTTGGGCTTTTTTTTTTATGTTTCAGTCTACTTTCCAAGATATTAAGTTACCAAAGGGTTTTCATTTTGCATCTCTACTGTTACTTTGACGCAATAAAGGGGACTTCTATTTAAAGTTCATCAAATTTTGACTTGATTTTTGAATAGTATTGGAAATCATCTTTATTGCCTTTTGACATTCAGTTAGGTTAACCTACGTACTTTCATTTGGCACAGTTCCTTAAGAGGCAGTAATCCTGATGGTTTCTGCTTCTCTCACCGCAAGGCTTTTTTGATCTTCATGTTTGTCTTTGGTTCATTTGCCTGCAACATGCATTTGCCTTCTGGTATCACTTTGTATTTCCTCAGTTTTCTTTAATTTACAGTGCTCTGTATTGCTAGTGTGTTTATGTTCGCAATCTCAACCCTTGTTTACTCTTTTCAGTTTGAAATTGTATTCAGTTTTGCTTCAGGTATTTCATGTGTTTCTGTCACCGGAATATAACATTGTAATCTGTGTTTATTACAAAGCCTGAGTGTACTAATGACCTCTCATGCCAAGAAAGCAGTAAATCATTTCTACATTAACTCTTCTGCTTTCATATAAATATTCCTCATCTTCGTATTTTGTGTATTTTAGTTGACACCTGTCCTCAACAGAGTAGAAGTGTACTTCAGAATTCTGAAAGTCAGACCTTTATCATGGCCTTTATTCCAGTTTGTTAGATCGTGACCTCTGTGGAGACAGAAAGCATGTGTCAGACAGCTTCCCTCCCAGTGCCTTGCACAGGACCGGAGGATTCCATGAGTAAATGAAAGGGGACAAGATGCAAAAACAAATCATCACTTTCCTAGACTCAGCAAAGGCCACTAGGATGTGCCCTGAGTTCCTAAGGACAATCGCTGTCATTAAAAGTTAAATTTGCCTTGAGTTGGGAACAGAAATGTTAAATTCAGGCACATTAATAAGCTATTAATATATTTTGAAAGTAATGTTTGCACAACCAGTAGTGTTTTGGGATTTCTTTTTAACATGAATAGAATTCATAAAGTTGAAATCCTTTGCCCAGAATTCCGATTGAATCGGAAGTACTTAGAGAAACTTGTATCAACAGACTTGGAATGAAAGAAACGTGTTAAGTTTCCTTTTCTGAGTGTGAAGTTGGGGAAAGAATTAAATACTAATGAGTAGCACCTGTTCTAAGATGCCCATGTGTCTTTCATTGATTTGCAAAAATTAAATCAAAGTATTCCTTCCATATGTGTATGAAGGAGAAACATCTGACACTTAAAGTAGCAAATAAAACATTAAGAGTACATTTCCTGTGAAGCTGAGTTGATTGGAAAAGGGGAGGTTTGATCACTAGGAAACTTATAAATGTGGTTATGGCTTATGCACCAAGTGAGAAAACTTTGAAAGAGTTTTATAAATTGTAAAGCGGTATACATGTAAAGAAGAGAATAGGCATTCTTATTTTTTTTTTATTGTTGAACAATCACAGTAAAATTGGAAGTAATAGTTTTTATTTTTTATGGCTCAAAATTGATGTCCAAGTTGGATGGTACACATGCATATTTGTGTGTTTGCCTTGTACATAAAACAGGATTGCCATGGCATTTTTTCCGTTGACATGAATTTAACCACTTTCCCCAACTTCCTGTTTCATCCAGCTGCCCGAATCCTTCTGCCCTGAGCCCCAGGCCAGTAGATCGGAGAACGGATCCTGACTTCAGCAGGAAGTACTTAACATTTTCATGGACAGACACTGCTGGCTGATGCACTGAGTTTCTCGTTTTGTTTGTTCACTTTCTCCTGTTGCCCAGGTTTATTGTCATGATGCTTCTCTTGTAGCCAGATCCCCTGCTCCTGATTGCCCAATCTTTATCTTAAGATACTGCTGATCTGCCCATGCCACACTTTTTCAGACATCCTTTCTGGTTCTTGATCTTTATCTTTCACTACATTCCTGATCCATGTGTACTGAAATTGTTGTCTAAGTCTGTCTCTTAAGATCTAGGATCTTACCTATGTCCTGTCTGAATGTCTTTGTAATAGTGTGCGTTTGATCACAGTGACCGATTGCTCATCTCCCTACCTCTACTTGATTGTGACTCTTCAGCCCCTTACCTGGCCACTTACCTTGAACGTGCAGCTTGGGTTTTGTGAAACCCAGATAGTTTTTTACATTCATTTCCTCACAGTTCTCTGTTTTCAAATCATGTCAGGGACACACTGAGCCAGTTTCATATATGTGTATTTGTTGAAAAAATGTATCTTCCTGTTCAGAAATGTAACCAACCCTTAGATATATCTATATGTGATATTTATGTGGCTTGTGACGAAGGGTGTCTAATGTAAAACTATATTTTGGAACTCCTTATGGATTGATGATATTCCCGAAGAGTTGAATTGATTAGTACAGGAGAAAAAAGTGCACACATAGTCTAGTTTTAAGTCTATAAAACATATTATATATATTTATTCAATAAGTACTTACAGAATACCCTCTGCAATGACGTTATGAGCATTTCTCTTATTATACTTGAATGAAGAATCTTCCTGTGTAAGATTGATTCATACAATATGTGCAGTTTTATTCAGCAAAGAAAATGGGGATTTGCTTTGAGGTGACTTTTTAGTCATGGCATAATTTGTTTCCAAAAGTTAGACTTGGTGATATGGTTTACCTAAATGGAAACAGTGTTCCTATCCACCTGCTATTCTTAATTCTTTATTGCTTTCCTCTTCTCAAACTACTGCCCCACATCATATAGTGCTTGTCAGGATATTCATACTGTACATTCATACTGTACATTCCTTTTATTTCTTTTTTTGGGGGGGGGTAGTGTGTGTGTGTGTGTGTGTGTGTGTGTGTGTTGTGTAGACACAGATATATACCCTATAGATTTTGTGCCATGAAAATATTATTAAAGACTGTAATTTAGGACAGAAATTATTCCTTTTTCTCTTAATGACAATCCCACTTATATTTGTGGTTTGGTTTATAATGACAGGTCAGAGAGTTTGTCCTTGGCTTAAGTAGCTAAAAATTATAAACCAATCAGAGAGAAAAAATACACAAGTTGAAATTCAAATCTAGATGTAGGTATAAATTGGCTAGATTATTCTGAGGTAAAATAAAATATATTCCTAAATATCTAGATCTATTCAAATCAGAGAACATTTACAAACCAGTTAGCTTTGAAATCAGAATATACTGCTTTTCTGGACAATAATTTAAAATATAACAAATTTTGTATTTTTTTTTTTAGTAATTAGGAACTCCAGAATCACAAAACAGTATTTTAGAAGTTCTTACTTGAGACAACTAATCCAAATATATAAGTGAATGGTCAAAAGTAATATATACATTTATGTGTGTGTGTGTGTGTGTGTGTGTGTGTGTGTGTATACATATATATATGTGTGTGTGTGTGTGTGTGTGTGTATGTGTGTATATATATTTATGTATCCTATCTAAGAGTAATGACCGTACCTTCACCATACCCACAAGCCTTGCCCACAGCCACACCCACCAGCCAATCAGGAGCAAATTATGCAAATAAACCCCAACCAAGATGGCTGCCGCCACTGAGAGCAGGAGGAAGGCTTGGGTTTCTCCGGCAATAGAGGAAGCCAAGCTTTCTGCCTCGCTAGGCCTCCACTCAATGTTACAAAGTTTCAATTATAAAAGATACAGAAATGGCAGCAGCCACTGAGTTGGAGAGAAAACAGAGGCTTGGGTTTCCCTGGCAATGGAGGAAGCCAAGCTTTCTGTCTGCCATTGCTGGCCTAGGCCTCCACTCTAGGCTAAAATGTTTCAAACAGAAATGGCTGCCACCCAGGAGTAAGCAGAAGGCTTGGCTCAGCTCCAGGCTACAAAGTTTCAATTATAGATATAGATTATTTAATCCCAGATACCAGGGCCTCTGCTTGGGTCGCTGGGGCCGTGGCCGGCCTGCAAACCTCCACAGGCCCCTCGCTCAGGCTGCCCCTCACCCCAAGGTAACCCCCACCCTGATCTGGAACACTCTTCAGGGCAAACCAGCTGGCCCCCACCCATGCACCAGGCATGTATCCTATTTAATAAAAGAGTAATTTGCGGATTGACCATCAATCCAACACACAAGAGGGCTGCCCCCAGGTGGTCAAAGATTCTGCCCCCATGTAGACACAAGATGGCCACCTCAAGATGGCCAGCAGGGGAGGGCCATTGGAGGTTCCAGGCCTTGCAAGGATGGCAGTTGTGGGCAATCACGCCAGCAAGGGAGGGCAGTTGGGAGGTACCAGGCCTGCAAGGGAGGGCAGTTGGAGGCAATCAAGCCTGCAGGGGAGGGCAGTTAGGGTTGACCAGGGCGGGAGAGGAGGGAAGTTGGGGGCAAACAGGCTGTCAGGGGAGCACTTAGACCTCAATTAGGCTGGCAGGGTAGTGGTTAGTGGGTGATCAGGCTGGCAGGCAGAAGCATTTAGGGGCAATCAGGGAGGCAGGTAGGTATGTAGTTTGAACCCAGCAGTCCTGGATTGTGAGAAGTATATCCAATTGCTGGGCAGTCAGACATACCTTGAGGGGTCCCAGATTGGAGAGAGTGCAGGCTGGGCTAAGGGACATCCCCCACCCCCATGCACAAATTTCATGTACCGGGCTTCTAGTATATATATATATATATATATATATATATATATATATATATGCATGCATAGTTCAAAAGAGTACATAATCTGTATGTTTTCTTTTGCAGTCAGTGGGTAGTTAGAAATCTTTAAATATTCAACTTATGTTTGATTAGAGCAAGATTATAATATAAACATTACTGCTTAAGTTTAGGGGATAAATGTTTAAATAATGTCTTGGATTTAATTGTCTTGCTGAATTCTTAGCATGTCTGTGGGAAAAGAGCTTGTCACTATTCTGATGTCTTGGGGATGTAACATTTCCAGCTGTGTTCTACAAAATGATTTTGTAAATTTCTAGGGGACATCATCATGGGTGTCTTTGTTGCTCAGTGAGAAAGTGGTTGGAGTCATATTTAGGAGCCAGAATTCAACACAGACTTGAAATTATTCATGCAGTATAAGATGACTGAATGACAATTGTTCTGGGTAAAATAGGATAGCATTGGCAACGGGTAAAAGAAACAAAGATTAAACACACACATCAGAGACTTATCAGATGCTAAAGTGACACTCAAAATAAAACTAAAAGCCATTGCTCCAGAAGTGATTCTACTCTTTGGGATCTGAGCTTGCTTTTCCAAAAATAAATGAATTATTCTCACTATAATTTCTCCCAGAGGTGGTCTGGCACACTTCTGGCACAAACATAAACTTCTTATGGGGTTGACATTCCAAATTTTACCACAAAAAAAGGCCAGTGATAAACAGAGTAACCTCTGTGGGCACGGCCAGCCTCAGTGTGCATCTCCAGAAGCTGTGCTTTTCCTCTCCCTCCCTCTCAGTCCGGTTAGCCCACCCAGCAGGAATGAATGGTTGACTGCCAGCACATCCAGCATCTGAATGAGTCCTCACTGCTCCTGGAAGCTTCCTGCTTTCCAGACCACAGGGCTCTTCCATGTTCCTGAATCTCACAATGGTTACTTGGAGGTTAACTTCATGCTGTCTTATCACTACTTCCATGATTATTTTGGTGTGGGATAGTCGAGAGTTTGGGTTTTGCAGTCAGATTTTTGTCTTCTGAATTCTGGATCCTGGTTAGCTCTGGTATTTTTCTAAAAGTTACAGAATATCGCTAACCTTCAGTTTCCATGTATAAAAACTGCGGATTTACCATCTATAAAATGCTGACAATCACACCAGTTTATGCATGTGACACATTAAGCAAAGGGCCTGATACAGTGTAAGTAGGAGACTGACTCTACCAACTTGCCCAAAACTAAAGGAGTTCCCAGAAAGCAGAACTTTCAGTTCTGAGACTGGGAAAGTCCTGAGCAAACTGGGTTGGTCCCCCTAGTTGTAAGCATGTCATTTACATTATTTAAACTTCAGTGTATTCATATCTTGTATTCCTTGGGAAGCAGAATCCTGTGTTTGCTCTTTCCACCACTAAGTCTCACAGGGCCCCGACCTCAGTACTTAAATATTTTCATGGGTAATGCATTTTCTTAAAAGAGGTCTGCAATACTTTCTAGTGATAAAACTTACCTAAAATTAGAAAATTAAAACAAAGACAATAGGGGAATCTAAAAGGAGAAAATTGTTAGGACTGTAGCCTTGGTTTGAGAGAATTTTTGAATCTGCAAAGGCAATTTTTGGCTGCAATCTCCTTTCCTTGCAGATGGCAACCAGGTTCTGTTCTGGTCAGCCCCCAGAGAGTGGGGCCAGCTTCCCCAAGTCTGTTCATTGTTGTGCCCGTCGTGGTGCTTGTTTTATTTGGAGTGTTCCATGTTTGCCTACAAATTATTCTCCAGGGAGCTTGTTGATTCAGATATCTTCTCAGAATTCCAAGTTGCTTCTTGAATCCCAGATTTAAACATCTGCCTCCAAGAATATTAGAAGCAAATCATGGGACAGAGTATGTGTTAGCCTCTTCCAGCTGCTATAAGAGAGCACCATAGACTATGTGCATATAAACAACTGAAATCTATTCCTCATCATTCTGGAGGCTAAGTCTGAGATCCGAGTACTAGCATGCTTGGGTCTGATGAGGCCCCTCTTCCAGATGCTTGACTTGTCTTCTCCTTGTGTCCTCACCTGATGGCCTATTCTCATAATGCCACTAATCTCATTCATGAGGGTTCCACCCTCAAGACCCGATCGCCTCACAAAGGCCCCATCTCAAAATACCATTACATTGGGTGTTAGGTTTTAACATATGAATTTGGGGTGAAGGAATGACACAAATATTCTATCTCATTTCAGGGAAAAAGAGGGAATTTGGGAATAGCAAAAACAGGGCCATACATGCTCCTAAATTTGTGTCAGGTAGGAGAGAAGGAAGCTAACAGTAGTTCAGTGGTTTATCACCATGGCTGACCATTTGAATCACTTGGAAGATTTAAAAAATAAAACACTAGTATCCAGTACCTCCGTTCCCACTCCAGAGATTCTGATATACTGGGTCTGGGGATGGGGTTTAAAAGACTCAAGGTGAATTTAATATGCAGCCAGGGTGAAAACCACTGCAAGTAACTGATTCATCCTCAGTATCATATCTTTTAAAAAATAATTTAATCTTTATTGTTCAATTTATTAATTACATTGTTCCTCCTATTTGCCCCTATAGCTCCCCTCCACCCGGTACCCATCCCAACCCCTGCCCTCACCCCCCCCCCCCACTGTCCTCACCCATAGGTGCATTATTTTTGCACAGTCTCTTACTGCAACTTCCACACCCCTTTTCTCCCCAAGAATTGTCAGTTCATTCCCTCTCTATGCCCATAATTCTGTTATATTCAACAGTTTATTCTGTTCATCAGATTTTTAATTCACTTGATTTTTAGATTCAATTGTTGATAGGTGTGTATTTGTTGTTCAGAATTTTTATTTTTACCTTTTTTTTCTTCCTCTTCTTAAAGAATATCTTTCAGTATTTCATATAATATTGGTTTGGCGGTGATGAATTCCTTTAGCTTTTTCTTATCTGCGAAGCACTTTATCTGACCTTCAATTCTGAATGATAGCTTTGCTGGGTCGAGTAATCTTGGTTGTAGATTCTTATTATTAATCACTTTGAATATTTCTTGCCACTCCTGTCTGGTCTGCATAGTTTCTGTTGAGAAATCTGCTGAAAATCGTATGGGTGCTCCCTTATAGGTAACTAACTGTTTTTGTCTTGCTGCTTTTAATATTCTCTCTTTGTCTTTTGCTCTTGGCATTTTAATTATGATGCGTCTTGGTGTGGTCCTCTTTGGATTCATATAGTTTGGGGTTCTGTGTGCTTCTTGGACTCGTAAGTCAATTTCTTTCACCAGGTTGGGGAAGTTTTCAGTCACTATTTCTTCAAGTAGTTTTCATTATCTTGCTCTCTCTCTTTTTCTGGCACCCCTATAATTTGGATGTTGGTATGCTTGAGGTTGTCCCAGAAGCCCCTTACACTATCTTCAATTTTTTGGATTCTTTTGGCTTCTTGCTTTTCTGGCTGAGTGGATTTTGCCTCTTTGTATTTCAAATCTTTGACTTGGTTCTTGAGGTCCTCTAGACTACTTTTAGGTCTTCATATAATATTTTTTATTTCAGTCAGTGTATGCTTAATTTCTAGTTGGTCCTTTTTCATATCCTTGAGGGTCTCGTTCATATCCTCGTAGGTCTCATTCATTTCCTGGTAGGTCTCGTTCATTTCCTTGTTGGTCTTGTTCATTTCCTTGTAGGTCTCATTACGTTCATCAGCCTTTTCTAGGAGCCTCTTGAAAAACCCTATAACCGTGGTTTTGAACTCTATGTCCAGTTGTGTTTTTTTCCTCCATTTCTTTCACATCTGATTTCTTTCCATGTCTCTGCATGGTGGTTGCTTTCCTGAGTTGGTCGATTAGCTTTGTCTGGTAAATGTCCTCTAAATGACAGTGGCTCAGTCTCTCCAGTTACCTGATGTGGATACTCTTGGTGCAGCCCTTTATGGGTTGCACAGTTTTGTTGAAGTTAAGCCTAGATTATTGTTGTTAGCACTGGGAGGGTTTGACCTCCAGGCCAAATGGCTGTGAGGGCAGCTGTGCTCAGGTTGTATGGGCAGAGTCTCCGGGCTGAGCAGGCAGCGTCAGCTCCACCCTATGTGGCACCTGGGTTTCTGTGCTGGGTGGTAATGGCTGCAAGCACCTCTGAGAGAAAGCTGCTGCTGAGCTCTACCTGCTGCCAGAAAATTCAGCCTCTCCCCAAATGAGTCTGCACACCCAAAGTCTCACCCAGGGTTGTAAAACAATGCAGTCTGGTGGTTTCTTGAACGAGAGAACAAATCACAAGTCCTCTCTGCGTGCTCACGTACCTCTGCTATTCCCAAGTTTACGTGCACTTTCCACAAGCTCGCCCTCTCCACAAGCTCTCAGACCATTGCAGCGCCTGAGTTTCAGTGTGCTTCCCTACTGCCCAGTTTCACCCCGTATGATTGTAGGTTCCCCGGACTTCTCATGGAACTGGGGAATCAGTGCAGTGGGATGCCTTTGTCTCCCCGTTCGAGAAAACCAGCCAGGTTTGCAGCCACTCATCTGTCCGCTCGCTCGAGCATGCACAAGGCTCTAAACCTCTGGCTCCACGCGTAACTTCAACGCTGCCCTCCGTTGCTCCTCTGAGTCACAGTGTCCTGTCTTTACTTTTATTTGTGGAATTTGCACTCAACTAGCTTTCCGGTGATTCTGGATGATGTTTGTTCTGTCGTTAAGTTGTAGTTTTGAAATTGCTGTGTGGGGCAGCAAGCTAGGTGTTTACCTATGCCGCCATCTTGGTTCCTCCCCCTCAGTCTCATATCTTCCACAGTTCATAGCTCCTGCCTGAACTCAGAATTGAACATATGAAATAGCAGTGATTGCTTTTGCTTTTTTCTTTACATAGGATTTTCAACATTTGAGCATATATAACAGTGATGGTTATGCATGTCTTTAAAACTTGTTTTTTTTTTTTTAACTCAGTTGTAGATAATTTCCTTTCTGTGTTAATGGCTTATTAACTAGCAAGCCTGCTTCTTAGGCAGCTGTCTGTTCACAGCTTATCATTAAAAACAATTCCAAGCCTAGAGGCAACCTGCCTTGTTTCTGTTTTCTGCAGGGAAGGAAAAAAAATTTCAAAATGGCTAGGAATTCTCTTATATTAAAAAATAGCATTTTGCTGCTGGATTAGGTATAAATGTTGTGGCTTTCGTACTTTCCTCTGGCCTGTGAAGAGCATTTGATGCTGTGAGGACTGGGGTTCTGACACAGAACTCTGCATGGCATGTGTGAATGGGTCCACATCATGGGCCCATTTTATTACCAACTCAAGCAGTGGTTCTCAACCTTTCTAATGCCACAACCCTTTAATACAGTTCATGTTGTGGTGACCCCCAACCTTAAAATTATTTTCATTGCTACCTCATAACTGTAATTTTGCTACTGTTAGGAATCGCAATGAAATAGCGATGTAGGCAACCCTGCTAGCTGTTCTCAGCCTGAGGGTCTCCACCCACTGGTTGAGAACTGCTGCTGTAGAGCCTGAGACCATTGGAAAACACAGATCTTTACATTACAATTCATTAACAGTAGCAAAATTACAGTTATGAAGTAGCAATAAAAATAATTTTATGGTTGGGGGTCACCACAGCATGAGGAACTGTATTAAAGGGTTGTGGCATTAGAAAGGTTGAGAACCACTGAACTAGAGGTTCGGTGCCCTGCTGGCTCCTGTCCACCTCTGCTTGCCTGCCTGATCACCCCTAACTGCTCTCCTGCTGGCCTCATTGCCCCTAACAACCTCTACCTCGCCCACACCCAGGATGCAGGATTCCTTCCTCTGGCTGGTTGGGGGCACCTGGGACATGGGCTTCCCTTCCTCTGGCTGGCCACAGGCACCCAGGACCCAGGCTGGCTTCATCCGGGCTAGACACAGCTGCAGCTGCAAGGAACTGTGGGTGGGCAGCTTCATCTGGGCTGCAGCCACAGGTGCCCGGGACCACAGAGTAGGTGGCTTGTCCCTCTCCTGGGCTGCAGCCTGGATGGTCCCCATTCCTATCTCTCAAGCTCATTTGTGCCTGGCTGGTCCCTATTCCTCTCTCCCCAGAGTTGATTGTCTAAGCCATTATGGCGTGATGGTGTGAAGGTGTGACAACCATTTGCATATTAGCTCTTTGTTATATAGGACAGAGGCCTGGTGCACAAAGTTCCTGCACAGGAGGGGCAGGGGTTGTTCCTCAGCCTGACCTGCACCCTCTCCAATCTCGGACTCCTCAGGGTATATCCAACTGCCTGATGCAGGTATTGGGCCTAAACCAGCAGTTGGACATCTCTCTTACAATCCAGGACCGTTTCTAACTGCTTGCCTGCCTGCCAGCCTGATTGCCCCCTAACTGCTCCCCTGCCAGCCTGATTGCCTAAAGCTGCCCTCCCTTGCCGCAATCCATTTCCTCCACCTGAGGCAGTGGAGATACCAAGACCAGCCTCCTCTGTGCCATGCAGAGCCACAGGACCCTAAGGCCTCACTGTGTAGAGTGGCTGCTGTACTCTGCCTCTGTTATGCACGTGGCCATCTTGTGACAACATGAGGGCATGATGCCACCTAGGTTATTATTAGTATAGGTTACCACATGCTCATGGCCTGGATGGGATCTAGTTAGGACTTCGCTCATTATTTAATATTTTGTTCAAAACTAGCAGCATTTTTATACTTTATCTTTTATTTTGTTTTCTTTTAGTTTAGCAATCCCCCTATAATAGTCTACATAGAAATTTTTTGTCCTAAAAAACCCTTTATCTTTGATAAAACTGTGGTCAAGTGTTAGAAAATATGACGGTACTTCAAAAATTTTTTTAATTTTATTGTTTAAGATATTACAAATAGTAGTACATAGGTCTCTCGTTTATTTTTCCCACTGACCTCCCCATCCCTGGCCTTCCCTACCCCCCCCCCGGCACTTGTCCTCTTCCCCTGGCCCCCAGTGTCTTGCGTCTATTGGTTGTGCTTATATGCGTGCATACAAGTCCTTCAGTTGATCTCTGACCCCCCATAACCCTCCCCTACCTTCCCGCCGCAGTTTGACGGTCTGTTCGATGCTTCTTCGCCTCTGTCTATTTTTGTTCAACAGTTTGTAATGTTCTTTATTAACCATAAGTGAGTGAGATCATGTGGTATTTATCTTTCACTGACTGGCTTATTTCACTTAGCATAATGCTCTCCAGATCCATCCATGCTGTTGCAAATGGTAAGAATTCCTGCTTTTTTACAGCAGCGTAGTATTCCATTGTGTAGATGAACCACAGTTTTCTAACCCATGGATGTGGAGAAAAAGGAACCCTTCTTTACTGCTGGTGGGAATGCAAACTGGTACAGCCACTGTGGAAAACAGTATGGCATTTCCTCAAAAAATTTAAAAATGGAACTGCCATTTGACCCAGTAATACCACTTCTAGGAATACATCCCAAGAAATCAGAAATACCAATCAGAAAGACTATATGCATCCCTATGTTCATAGCAGCACAATTTACAATAGCTAAGATTTGGAAACAGCCTAAATGACAGTACTTTTATTACATCCTGTATTCTTTTTTGGAAAACTTCTGGTGATTTTCTCCTTATTTTGGATTTTTCAAAAAGGAAACCTCCCAAATTGTTTTCTCTGTGTTAAGTCTATATATAGCCATTGTGTCTTCCCCCATCCTCACCAACATTCACAAGTTGTAATCTAATGCCCAAGAGTAATGTTATTGGGAGGAGGGGCCTTTGGGAGGTGATTAGGCCATGAGTAGAGTCCCAATGAATGGGATTTAGTGCCCTTATAAAAGACTTCATAGAACTCCTTTGTCCCCTTCTGCCCATAAGGACACTGAGATTTGAATCAGGAAGCAAGAGCTCACCAGATACTGATCCTGCTGACCCCTTAATTTGGGACTTCCCAGTCTGTAGAACTGTGAGATATAAATGTTTATAGTTTAAGACACCCAGTCTGTGGAATTCTGTTATAGCAGCCCAATAGGCCAAGACATCAATATAGCATTATTTTTATTTTTTGCATTTGGAATTTGGCCACCTACTGTTATCCTATAGTATTGGTGCAGTTTTTTAAAACCTCCACCTCATCTTTAATGAGTGGAGACCTTTGTTGTGGGGTCACAGTGCAGAGCTAACTTACTGCCTTCCTGGTTAATCTGTCAGCTGTTGTATTTTTATTCTGAAAAGTGGGAATGCACCTCTTTGAAAGAGGAGTTCTGGTAACTAAAAGTCTACTTCTTTCACCTACTCTTGGCACTTCCCCCAAAGTGGACTTCATTTTGGGTCCTTTTATTGTAGATATTTTTTTTTTGGAGAGGGGGATTCATTTACTCTAATCTTTGTATATTTTCATGTATTTCTCTGTTTTCTGACCTTCATGTCTACTTCTTTTGTTTTGTTAATCCTTCCTTACCCAAGGATATTTTTTCTATTGATTTTTAGAGAGAGTAGAAGGGAGGGGGAGAGACATGCAGAGAGAAACGTTGTTATGAAAGAGACACATCAGTTGGTTGCCACGTGCATGTGCCCTGACCGGGGTCAGTAATGAAGCCCGCAACCAAGGTATGCGCCCTTGCTGGACCAAACCTGGCACTCTTCAGTCTGCAGGCTGAAGCTCTAGCCACTGTGCCAAAACGGCTAGGGCTTCTTGTTTCTTTATCTTGGTTTTATCTACCATCATAAGGATAAACAATAAATAGGAAATACTATTTATTTACTATAAATACTATTTACTATAAATACTATTAAATACTATTTATTTACTAATACTATAATAGTTGTGGCTAATTGTGGAAGAGCTTTATTGTACAGTGGAAGTGAGATTTTGGTTTTATAAGTACTACAGGACACTCCAAATCAACCCTGGGATCCTTGGAGTTTTTTTTCAGCTTCCAGATCTCTGGTCAATAAATCTCATTTATGTTGCCCTTAGGATAACAAAAGCTAGTGTGTTGTGACTTTTATGTTATTGAAATAAAAACCCCCTCAAACTCAAAACTCTTAGGTTGTAAGATGATTGTGTCCTTATCATCATCCATTTGTACCAGTGGGACCTGACCACTAGTTAATAAAGAGAGTGCTGTGTTTTTCTTTTTCATAAGAAGGCCTTGCTTGTTGTGAAGTTAGCCTAACGTCTAGCTTTTGCACAACACTTTGAATTTCATATTTTCATGGAAGAAATCTCCCAACTCACATGGACTATCTGTTAAGCAAATAAACCCAATTTCCAAAGCCATTGCTAACAATTTCCTTTTGCTTGTTTTGTTTTCTAAAAAGCATTTATGTAATGGAACACAATAAAAAGCAATGTCTGTGCCTCTTTTTATGTAGTTTTAGTTGCATTTATTGGTATGACATTGGTTAGTAAAATTACATAGGTTTTAAGTGTACAACTCTTATAATACATCATCTGTATATTGTATTGTGTGTTCATGACCAAAGTTGAGTTTTATCCTCCTTTTACCCTGTGCCTCTTTTAAATTGGCATTTGCTTTTAGTAAGTTGATTTATCTGGGCCCTCAGTTATGGTTTTCATAACCGTAATAGGAGCTTCATAATAACTCTTTCACTGTACCAGGTAAAAAGTAGATATCAAAGTTTAATTACCCCAAGGGAACTTGTATTAAATAGTGCAGCCAGAGAGGGAAATGGAAATAATCAACAGAAGCATGAAGAGAAGCCATAAGGACTAGATAGATTGATTATATTTACTTCGAGGTTTCTTATTCTACATTTCTTCTCTTGCTCTCTCAAAACCAGGCATATTTAGGACAAATCCATTACCTTTTTAAAAATAAACTTTTATTGATTTCAGAGAAGAAAGGAGAGGAGAGAGAGATAGAAACATCAATGATGAGAGAGAATCATTGATTGACTGCTTCCTGCACACCGCCTCCTGGGTATCAAGCCCACAACCCTGGCCTGTGACCCACAGGAATGGAACTGTGACTCCTGGTTCACAGGTGAACACTCAACCACTGAGCCACATTGTCTGGGCACAGATACACTACTTTTATTTCCTGGCATTGGACAATAACCAAAGGCTCTCTTAAGGTCGAACTTGAGCAATTGAGTAGGCATGAATATACTTGATTTTTAAAAGCCAAAATTAGAGAATTCTGTTAAACAACATTCTTGAATTGTTAGAATTTGTGGGCTCTAACTGGGATTAGGTACAAATTAAGCATAGACATATTATAGCATCTGATATAGTATATTTAATGTTGTGTTTTTTAACTATCCTTTCCTGTTTCCCCCCCCCCCAAAAAATATTTTGAGATGGTTGTACTTAACTCTGTGCATAAAAATTTAAAGGACATAATTAAATGGTTAACAAAGGATTAAAAGTTTAATTTTTATTTTAAGTAAGTTTACAGTGTTATTCATTCAAACTTACTTAGTATTTACAAGTACATTAAAATAATAATTAATGAAATGACTTGTGTAATGGATAAAAACCTCTTCAGAAGTGCCAATCTGGAATATGTAGTTGGAATTATTGACATATATTTAATTGGAAATGCCCTAAGTATCCAGAGCCATTTCTTTAATTGGGCAAAGGGCAGATGTCCAGGGCCATCGCTGCTCTAGAGGGCAGTGGTTATGTTGGTCCTGGCATGCCTTGAAAATGGGGGCTAGTGATGCCTGTTAACATTTGTGGAGGTTCACTAAATGACAGGCGATGCAGTAAGCTCTGTGCACACATGAACTCACTTAGTAAATATTTGCTGAGAGTCAATGGAATGAATAAATGGTCAGTGTGTCCAGCTTTCAACACACAGAAAAGGCTCTCTGACAACTAATTAGGTGTCCCAGTTATTTATGGGGATTTCATTATTTTTCTTCATGTGTGAATTTTGACACCATCTTTAGCATCTCTTGACATTAAATATTTAAATTGAGTTGATAATGTTAAAAAGTGCTATTTTCTGAAGTATTTGAAGTTTAATGTTTTAATAACTTTATAATGTACTACAAATCCAAACAAATATCTTGGCAATTTCTCATTGATGCCACATCTAGACGTTAAATCAGGACAATTTTGTAACAACACTGTAATATTAATTAATTCAAGAACTATTTTTAAAAATCCCCATTCAACCTAATGTCATCATCAGGAGAACACACTAATGTTTTGTAATTTTCTGAGGATTAAATTTCTTTAAAGTTTGATATTTTCATATATTATTAGAATCAATGTGCCACTCATAAAACATTAGTTATTCATAACACCCAAGAATTACACCTGCTTTATTTTTTATTATAAAAACTGACCTGAATAATCAACCCATAATAATTACTTTACTCAACCTGATTGAACAAAAATGGGACCCTGCTATGGATTTTTACATTACATGTATCCCATAAGTTTTACTAATGTATCATATAATTAATTCAAAATGTAGTGAAGGGCATGGTACTAAAATGCCCTCATGTAAAGCCCATGTTTCTGCTTCCCAATACTGAAAAGTACTTCCAGAGAAACACACAGCATATGTCTACTGATGTTGTGGGGTTTTATCTAGCTTCTCTGTTGATTTCTCTAGAATTCAGCATTCTTCAAAGCAGAAACTGTGTCTTTTGAATGTCATAATTAGTGGTGAGAACAGCACAAATTAAGTAAATACTATTTTGATAGAATTCTTTTTAATATAGTGGGACAATATTTATGACATTCTTTAAATGGTTTGGTTTATCATGCTTTTGCAACAGCTTCAGTTGATTGATTTAGTCTCGACTTACAGCAAAATAAAATGGAAAATTAATGTATTCTAAGTAAAGGTTTATTTTAATGATGTAGACTTATTAACTGCTAAACAAGCATGTGTTACTAAACATATGCTGTGCTTATCATCTTTGTAAAGGTAACATTCAGCTGTATGTCTTGAAATATGCAAAGCATCCTCTTATGTGTGAAGTATACAATGAAAACATTTATACTCTGTCATTGGTTTGACAATCTAGTTACATGTATTTAAATATGTTTTTTTTTTTAAAAAAAGCACTCTAAGAGGATCACATGGCCAAGTGAAAATATAATATTGTTAAGAGGTTATGGGAAATTCATTTTTTTTTGTATTTGTGTTATTTTAACATAGCAACTGCAATGGAGTTATAGAAATATTTCTAATATAGTTAATTGCATGTTTAACTGATTCCCTATATATGTCCTTAATTACTGAGTTTATACTAACCTAGAGATTGCTTATGACATCACTACCCAAATGTTACACTGCACTGAAAAATGGAATTTTGTTTCAGAAGATGCTAGCAGAGCATGAAGTCACTTGAGAGGGTGGGAGAGGGTTTTGAGACTTGCTTTAAGGAACCTATGCGTGTGTGTATTTAATGTGCAGCACCTGTCCTTCCTGGAGCCTACCAGCAAAGCCATTCCCAAGGCTATGGGTACATGCACCAGACCAGCCTGTCATCCATGAGGTCAATGCAGCATTCACCAAATCTAGTAAGTGTGGCTTTGAAGTGTTTCTTTTTGCCCAGTGTTCCTGTTTCATCTCCAAAATATAAATAGACATGGAAAAATAATTTTATTTATTTTATATTTTACCATTTACCATTTATTAACATGTAGATAATATATAATATTGTATTAGTTTCAGTGTACACCATAGTGATTTGACATTTACTTACTTTACATTGCTATCACCACACAGTAAGTCTAGTAAGCATCCATCACCATACATTTGACTGACATTTTCACTTAACATAATATCCTCTAAGCCATTTTTATTGCCAATGGCAAAATTTCATTTTTATGGCTGCCTAATATTCCATTGCATATATGTACCATTTCTTTATCTGTCCATCTGTCAATGGGCATGTACATTTTCAAATAAAGGATAAATGATGTGCTGTTATTGGTACAACCTTTCTGAAGGAACCAAAAGGCATATAGAGGTAAACTATTAAGAAGGAAAGGTATGATGTGAAAACATATAAACAATGAAACACAAAGATTCTACTAGTGCAATGCCCTAATTGTTATTTTATTATTGGTGGTAGCCAGGTATGATCTTCATTCACGTCTGTAAAACACAAATATTTGGTCATATTAACTAATTAATCTGGACATTAATCAAAATGGCCACTAAAACCTAAATGACAGAGCCAACATGTCTTTGAATCCTCCCATTGGAAATCTTGAAGCATTAATTTATTAATTAAATGCCAAATTTGGAGATGTTATTCATGGTCATTTTGGTGTCAAATGTGACATCTCATGCTGAAATTGCTTCTCCAAGCACCTGACACAGTCACTTTGCCCTTTGAGAACTTAGAAACAGGGGCTCCTCACCGACACCCACAGTTTGAAATTTATCTTTAGTTGCTCTAAAATTCTTTGTGTCTCAGCCAGTTTCCTCAGGGTATGAATTCATTTGATTTTGGGGTTGTCTGATATCAGCTAAACTTTTGGCCTTAAGTGAAAACAAGTATGGTAAAATTCACTTTGTATTTTGAATATTGATCACTTATCAGAGATATTATTTATAAATATTGTATCTCATTCACTAAGTTTGCCTATTCATTTTGATGCTGGTTTATTTGTTGCGCAGAAACTTTTTAGTTTGATGTAGTCCCATTTATATTTTTGCTTCTGTTGCCTTTGCTTTTGGTGTCAAATAAAAAAAAATCATGGCCAAGACCAACATTTTATTTTTAGGAATTTTATGATTTCAGTTCCTACATTCAAATCTTTCATCCATTGTGAGTTAATATTTTGTGTATTGTATAAAATAGTGGTCCAGTTTTATTCTTTTGCATGTGGCTATCCAGTGTTCCCAACACCTTTTATTGAAGAGATTGTCCTTTCCCCATTGTGCATTCATGGGTCCTTTGTCATAAATTAGTTGACAATATATGCATAGGTATATTTCTGGACTCTCTATCCTATTCCATTGATTTATGCCAATACTATACTATATTGATGACATAGTTTTATAGCATAGTTTGAAGTGAGGAAGTAAACATTTTCCTCATTATAATAAAGATTTAGTTATAGTAGTATGTACACTAATATATAAAACATGTATATGCTAAATTTCTACCACTGTGGTGCAAAAGCAAAAAAATGAGTGTATTATTGCTTCTTTTATTTGTTTTGTATATTTTTTAAGAGGAAAGATACATTTTAAATACTAGCTTAAGGAAAGTGTATTGCCTCTGCCAAGGGCCATTTGGACTTGGCAGTGACATGGCTCTGCCTGCCACTGTGGCAGGTTTTATTCTCTGAAGACTGTGGACTGGGGGAGAATCTATGTCACCGGATGTCTCTGAGGTTAGCCAAACCTGGGGCGAGTTGGGCTTCACTACTTTAAAGCTTACTTTTTGACAGGCTATCAATTGTATTTAGTGGCTTGCTCTATCCCTGTTCTGGCCCCCAAATGTTAGCTTTTTGCTAGCCTAGCAAACTTGAGATGAGCACAGTTAGAACAGTAGGCTCTGGTGTACAACTCTCCAGAAGTAAATGTACTTGGAAACATTCCTAATAGTTGCTTTATGAGTGGGTTGGTTTGTTGGGATCAGCATTTGTGGCCATGACTATATTGGTATCATAGTGACACTGTCTTTCTTTTCTCAGAGGACCTACCGAGCCATGTACGATTACAGTGCCCAGGATGAAGATGAAGTCTCCTTCAGGGACGGCGACTACATTGTCAACGTGCAGCCCATCGACGAGGGCTGGATGTACGGCACGGTGCAGAGAACTGGGAAAACCGGGATGCTCCCAGCAAATTACATTGAGTTTGTTAATTAATCATTTCTCCTTGCCCTTTGAGCTTTACTCTAATGTATACTAAACCTAGTCTTTTTTAAAAGATAGAAGATACTTCTAAGACAACTTGGCAGTTATTTTACGACAATCTACCCTTACTGTAACAATTAGACACACAGGTACCAGGAGGAAGGAGTCATTTCTGGGCTGAGAACAGCAGCATTTTCAATAGTTCCTGTAAACAAAATAATTAGGTATGGAGACCTGGTGCTGCTAATTGTATTACTGGTTTCTTTTGATTGGCTACTGAACCCTTCCGGGAAATGTATTTTTGTAGAATTTAATAGAGATGTTGATTGTCCTGTAAATGTAACACGTATATGAGACTTCTTAGCTGTCGCTTTGGAATCACCAGAAGCCAACTCTCTTAATTCAGCAACACAGCCAATAATTTAAAAACTGTGTAGCTTTGGAGTCATTAGGCAAATTCCGATTCCAGTGAAAATCATCTAGTTTAATAAAGTAAGCAATGGCAGAATGACAGTTTGGTTAAAATTATATTGAGTGGTGGCCTTAGGGACCTAGAAACTTCTACTGAACAAAGAAATGTTTTGTTTCCTTGGCCAACTTGGGTCTATTTAGTTCTTATTTGTACCAAGACATATCCTACTCTCTACTTACATTCTATGGACCCACACGTATGCGTGGCTCCACAGAATGTCAGGACCAAATAACTTCACAGCTGCTCTGCAAAGGGCAGATTTCAGGCCCATCTATCTGATTCCCCTAATAGTCTTTACCCTGTTGCATGACATGTAGGCTCAAGCTTCTGTAACATAGGCAGCTGCACTGGTAATACCATTACTCCTATTAGATCTAAAAGAGTGGCTGATATCTAAAGGCCTTTTCTCTAGTTGTCAGCTCATCAGAAAAACATATTTTGAAAAGTTGCTTAAGATTCTCCTGCTACATTGCACTCTAGTTTTGAAGGAAATACACTTTAGGAAATAGATGTATACTCTAGTAAATAAGTGACTTAGGTGTTTATTGAACATCTTTCATTAACTTAATGCCGCTGCTAATTTAAAAGCTAAGAAAATTTAACAGGAGCCAGTGACAAAGTGGGGTAGGAAGTGTGCTAGAGAAAACCAGTGAACAGAAAGTGACTGATCAACGAGAGAGAGAGAGAGAGAGAGAGAGAGAGAGAGAGAGAGAGAGAGAGAGAGAGAGATGTGTGTGTGTGTGTGTGTGTGTCTGGTTTCTTGTTTTGGAAAAGGTATTTAAATTCTGGAATGGAAATGTAGCCATGAAACCAGCAAAAGAAAAGACTCACTTTCTGCTTTTTACTTTCTCAATCACATTGTGGGGGTGAGATAGGAATGTCATCAGAGATTTTAGGTACAGGCACAGGTTATTCACTAAAAATGGAATTTTCAGATTTTGATTTTCAAATGAGTGACCAGGCAGTTTCTTTTTTTGATTCACAGTCACGCCTGCATCCTTTGCTGGCTGGTCGTGACCTTCACCTGAGTCCACAGTCAAAAATCACCTCAGATTAACATCCATCAGCAACTGTTTTTTTTTCTGATTGTGTCATTTATTGGGACCTGCAACAGGGTAGCATTCATGTAGGATCTGACTCTATAGTTGAGGTAAAACTGAAAAAGCAAAGTCTCAAAAATGCAATAAAATATATGGGTTGGGGATATTTCCTTATACCATATAATCAAAGAAATTAACAAAATATATTTTATTGAAATGTTTATCAGTCCAAAGGCAAATGTTAATTTATTAACACATTTGAAAGCTTAGCAAATACTTTTGAAAATCTGTAGTTTCATTTTATCTAGCTAAAACAGTAAATAGAATAAAATTTATTGCATAAACTTCATCTGCATGACACTGACATAAAATTGAAGAGAAAAAAATTCAGGCAAATAACTAGAGATTTTTTTGAGTGAGCTTTATAGAAAAGGCAGCTTAACTGATTTTCTGTCATTGAAATAACGGGTGATGATTAGATTGATTAAATCCCATATCAGTTTTGATGTTCTGTACACAAACCTACAAACAAACTGAACCTGCAATATTCTTGCAAAATTTATGTGCATTAAAAGTGAGGGAAATGAGCTTGCTTGGTTTTATTATACCATTAAGTAAATATTTATGTTTCACCCAGACTTCTTTTCACGATTACATGAAAGGAGTTGTTGTTGATTAAATTTTGCAAACTAAATGTAGGACAGGTACAATTTTTGATAAATAGCACATTTATAGGGAACACAAAGAAAACTGACTTAAAATGATAAGTATAATGGGGAAAGTTACCATAAAGTAGCAGCTTGATGTTTCATTGTTTTTCTCATCCCCTGATTTCAAAAGTGGGTTCATTGAATGTGAAAGTCAATACTTACTTGGGGAATAATTCTCCTAAGTCATAAGCTTTACATAATGTCTGCATAGCAAAGTGTTTGTGCTTCTAGTCTTTGGGAATTAAGATCTGATCAGAATTTACTAGAGGGAAGTTATTTCACAGAAAAACTGAGGGAGAACAAGATGTCACATGCTTCTCTCACTTGATAGTGTTGTCGTTGTCACTAAAGCTTGTCAGGATATTAAGCATCTCAGCAGAAATATAGGAAATGTGTGTGTAATACCAAAGTGCTGTTTTACAGGATCATTTTCAAAACTGCATTGTTGAATAGCTTTTCCCCTTTCAACACAGCCCCTGCCCAGCTTCAGTTTGCAAGAGGTAGCATACATCACGCTGACAGCTAAACAAGGGTCTAAGAAATGAGCCTTTTACAAATCCAGTTACAGAAGACTGTGGGTGCCCAAACACCGAGAGCATGCACCTGCTTTTCTAAGCCCATGTCCTCCAGCCTGACAAAAGCACAAGGAGAAATGTGATAGACTTTCCAAGTTTTCAGAAACAAAGCTGTATGTGGATCACGTCTCTCTGGAGAAAGCAGTTTTTGTAGTGAGTGTTTTTATGAATTCTTTATCTCCAAGGAAGCTTTCTATCTCTCACCTGTGGCAAAGTGACTTCCTTGTGTCTTGTAGTCTTACACTGGCAATGTAGCCCAATTTGAAACATTTATCTGGTTGCCAGATGTCCCTGCATCTTCTCAGGCCTCCCTCCACCTCCAGACACCACCCAGGAATGTGCAAGCACAATTTCCAAGAGCACCTTGTGTGAAGCAGGAAGAGACCAGCCCCCCCCCCCCCTCCCTTGCCACTAGGGTCACTGCTTGAAGATGGTCTTTTTTCCGAATCCTCTCTGTGTTGAGCTCTACAACACTTTGGGAGGCGGGAAGCCAAGTTTTCTAAAACAGTGGAAGTTGAAGAGGTGTACTTTTTTTTTTTTAAAAGATTTGTCCAACTCCAGTGAAATGTTTTTAAAGAAAAGACAAAGAAAATGTGTGCGATCCTTTAATAACACATCTCTATATAAAGTAGATATAGTTTATACCAAAATTATAATATAGACATATACAAAAATAGGTGCCTTTTTGATTACCCTTTTTGTCCACTATGGTCTGGGAAAGAAAACCAAGCTTTCGCTTATCCTATAGTAATATTTTATTACACATGATTGGTATTTTTGTGGTGGGGAAGTAAGATGTCCTGACAGGTATGAAGGGTGATAGCTGATTATATTCTACTTCTAAAGCTTTAGAATGACAATCCTGACTCTTTCCACCAATTTTTGAATGGTTCTTTGTAGGTTTATATATAGTTGAGCTGCATACTCATTAATTTTAGGCTTGAGATATAAAATACATATATTATGAGGCTGAATTCATTACACAAGATGGAATTCACTTTACAAATTCATTATAGCTTAGCTATGTGCTTCTGATCATGTAAAGTGGCTGGAGTGTGCTTGTTTTGGGTAACGTGGCATGGTGCTGAGAAAGCATTAGTTAAGGAAGAAGCTATGTAAACAACTGATAAATGAAAGTCTCCTTCTCAAGTATTCCTTGCCCATCAGGTCCTTTCCAGACCCTCTGTCAACTATTGATGATCGAAAAAATCATGACATTGTATAATGCTTCTGTGGTCATCGTTCCAGGATTATTAGACTCCTGAAGTCCACAAACCTGGAAAGGTCCCCAGGGCAAATCTCATCCCCAGTTGTCCATGTTACATTAGTGTATTCATGGAAATTCCATATGTTTTTCGTGTTAGATATATGGTATTCAGTTTGCATAGTATATACTTCTTTGTAAACCAGTGCTATTAAAGATGCTTCACTTAAAGGAAAAGAGAAGTCTGCATTATAGTACAATTCTTCAGAGTCCACACAGTGAATGGCTGAGCATTTTAGAAGCAGCAGCAAGTATGTTATTGTTACAGGCATGGCATGGAACAGTTTGGTCTTTGACTTGTGATAAAAGTGCAAAATTGAATCACTGTTCAGTTTGGCTTTTATTTGCTTCAAAATATGTAGAATAGTGGTTGATTAACTTGCAAGATTTTACTAATTTTGAAAGCTTACAATTTTGAAGGAAACAATGTTTTCAAAACGAAGGGGCTCACAGAAGAAACAACCCAATGTTACTAATATAATCTGGATTTTGTTATGCAAATTGTTAACACCAGCTATTAAAATATATTTTAGTAGAAATGCTTTAATTCATGTTTTTTTTCCTCTATACTGTGAACCTTGAAGCCTTGGTGGACTAGAGCAACATCATGCTGCCCAAAGGACTAACCTATGCAAACTAGTTCAGATTTTAGTGGATGTCACAGTGATTGTGTAATAAGGCATTATTTCCCCTGCCTAATGTACAGTGGCATTGAAATAACACATTATACCTAATATCACGTATGTACAGTGTAGTCACTCACAAACCCTTCGAGGCTACCATAATCATTAATGTTATTATTTGTTGAAAAGCAAATTGCTGAATTATCTATTAGAACTACTGAACGATGTAATAACAAGAATGACAGATGGGTATGTCAGCCATGGCTTCTGTGTGCTCACTGCAGGTGTCTTCTGGAGACAGAATTATGTTCTCAGATGCACTTTCTTCAGGGTATTATTATTCTGTGTCTTCTTTCTGTATTTGTAAAACATTATAACGCTTTAATTTCCTATCTACAACTTGGTTTGCTTAAATAAATGCGGGATATAAAAAATGGTTCCATTTCTTGTTTTTGACCTTGGTTTCTTGGATCATGGGTGATTAAACTTTGGTTTCTTGGAGCATGGGTCCTTGATAATACCCTAGGTCTTAGGTTCATCGTGACAACGAACATCAAATCTCATCAAAGGAATATATTGGCTTTAGTGCACTCACATTGGTGAGTCATTAAAAATGTGTCTTCCTCTCCCAATAGGCTGTTTTAAATGATAGAAATAGTATGCTTTTTAATGCTCAGTATCTTTCTGATTTTATATCAAAATATCATAATGGTACTTCATTGTAGTTTACTTCTTTCAAGATTAAATTCCTCGTATGTCCTCAACAGTACAATTTTAATTTTTTTTAAAAATTTGTCAGATGAAAGAAACAGTTTGGAGCAAAGATAAAAAATGCACTAATTAAGTACATGAAACGGGAAGATGCTATGATTATTTTGGCTAAGAATCACTCATAACCATAGAACATAATTGCTTTTTTTCTAATTTTCCCATAGTTGGAAAAAACGAGTCCCTATTTTTATCCTCATAAAATCTGTTGAGACTAGAACCTTATCCTTTTTATATTATTTTGTAAAAGTTCATTTTTGATGGTGCATAAGCTTTCCTAATTATTAACTGATAAACATTGCAGTTGACACATATAGGACACTTACTGGTAGAATAAACACTTATTTCTAATCTTCAACTTTGTGGGTTTTTATATTCCAAAAGTATGAAATGAATATTTGTATGACAGTAATCATCAAACATACTGATGGCATTTCAAATTACAAAGTGGCTTATTTATTTGAAGAATATACTATCTTTTTCTATCTCCAAGATTCTTACCCCCTCCATGATAATAAACTTTCTCTTTGGAACCCAAGCCACAGATAAATAAATAACCTAGCAAGATATTTTTCCTAAACTAAAATAATTTAGGTTTAAAACATACCATACTTATAAGTTTATTAACTTAAAATTTTGTGAAGATGAGTAATTAAAGACATACATGACCATCAGAAGCCTACCAAAATAACTTTTAAAAATATTCAGACTTAAAAACTAGATAAAAGGGAAGTTTTGTTCCTCTCTTTATGTAATCTCCTATACAGAGTTGAATAAGAGTTTTGTGATGGCAGAAAACTGGATATGGCCCAAGTGGGAACTTCATCTACTTTCTACAGTTCTGAACAAAATTCTCAGGCCTTTGTCTATTATATTTGCATTTGGGAGCAGCAGAGTTCTGATGAAAAATAGGATGAAAAAATAGGTTTAAAGGATAAAAAGTCAACATTAGAACAGAGGACCCAGTTACTGATTTTGTGTTTATACCATGGCATTTTGATCTTTGCCACTTTTTATTTTTCTTTTTTTAGTAGCAAACATGAAAGAGGATAGTAAACTAGAGAAAGCAAAATCTGAATTTCACATTCCACTTGAAAAAATAAGGTACTTACTTACCTTATTGCACCTCAGATTTAGTTATTAGGTTGTTCTATCAGTGGACTAGTTTCTTGTTCTTGACCCTTGTTTCTTGTTATTTCCTTTTCCCAGAGGTGATCTATCCAAGGCCATGAGGCCCAAATTAACTGTTTTTTCCCCCCTTTGTCACCCCTCTAGTGACAGCTGACAGGATCCAGGTAACTGATTTGTAGACTTCCCAGGTGCTTCTGATGGGGCTGCACAAGAATGTTGCCTAACAGGGATTGTGATGACTCAACCTGGTCTGAAGACCTCAGTTTACAAGAGAGAGCAAGGTAGCTAACTGGTTGTATTAGTAAAAGCTGAAAGACATAGAAAAAGAAGAAGTCAGGAGTAAGTATGTGTGAATGAGAAGAAAGCATGAATAAGAGCAAGTCACGAGATGTGGGAATATATTTAGAATAGACTGAGTGAAAAGAAAGTAGATGGTCAAAAGGGGCAGGAACCACTAAACACAGGAGGAAATGAATTCTTGTTATGGTGGCTCCTGTGTCAGACAGCCCTGACGCCTGCTGCGCAGGGTGTCCCCACACTCCATGTCAGATACAAAGCTGTCCTGCTGACTCTGTGAGGCCACCTCCTCCTGACAAGGAACACATTTCATGAATGATGGGAGGATCACCCAAACAAACGCTGTCAAATGTGATTGAAATTTCAATACATTATTACAGTTCAAATGTTCCAAAGCTCTTAAGTTACCTTTTATGATATACTAGAGGCCCAGTGCATGAAATTTGTGCACTGGTGGTGGGGGTGTCCGTCAACCCAGCCTGCACCTTCTCCAATCTGTAACCTTTCGGCACATGTGGGATTGGGCTGAAACCAGTGGTCGGACATCCTTCTCACAATCCAGGACTGCTGGCTCCCAACCACTCGCCTGGCTGCCTGCCTGATTGCCCCTAACTGCCAGCCTAATCGCCACCTAACAATGCCCCTGCCAGCTTGATCGATGCCTAACTGCTCTCCTGCTGGCCCAGTCGTGCCCCACTGTCTTCCCTTGCAGGCCCGGTCCCCCCCCAACAGCTCTCCCCTGCAGGCCTTATGACCCCCAACTGCCCTCCCCTGCAGGCCTTGTCACCCCTAACTGCTCCCTGCAGCCTGGTCACCCCCAACTGCCCTTCCCTGCTGGCCTGGTAGCCCCTAATTGCCCTCCCTTGCAGGCCTGGTCACCCCAACTGCCTTCCCTCCCCTGAAGGCCTAGTTGCCCCCAACTGCCCTCCCCTGCCAGCCTGGTTGCCCCCAACTGCCCTTCTCTGCTGGCCTGGTCACCCCTAACTGCCCTCCCCTGCTGGCCTGATTAATCACAACTGTCCTCCCCTGACTGTCATCTTGTGGCACCATCTTGTGACCACATGGGGGTGGCCATCTTGTGCAAGGGCATGATGGTCAATTTGCATATTGCCTATTTATTATATAGGATTATATTTTATTTATCTTGTTGAAAATCACTTTAGTTAGAAATTGTTTCCCTGGGCTCTATAAAAAGTATGCATAATTAATATCAAATGAATTTAACTTCAGCTAGTATATATGTAGAAAGAAAGGATTGGGGGTGGAGAGAAGTCTTCTCATGATCTCTAAATGATTGGCAAAAAACAAGGGAGTGACTGGGTCCGTCGTGGTCAGTGACATGAGTACTGGTATTCCTGGTATGAAAGCTGAATTGTTTTTGCATAGCTTTCATAAATACTTATTTTTTTCAGGTTTACCCAGTGATAGTTCTTGATTAAGGTGGATGAAGCAGTAACTGTTGTTATCTCATTGATCAAATATTTACTCTGTGTATATGTGATTCAAGGAACAGAATATAGGAAATTTCCTCATAAAGATTTAATATACTGGCAGAGGGAGATGAATATTAAGCAATTAAGGATATGTCTTCAGAGTGCTGATAGGAAGTCAGACTATGTTCTGTCCCATGTCCATCCCTTTCTTCTCCGGAAAAGACTTAGAAGGGTGAATTAAGCTGCTGTCTGCTCTACACTGAAACCACCCTTCATTTGAGTGGTTAGACTGCCTCAGGACTTCTACCCAGGTTGTTTTTCAGTGTCATTTTCCAAAAAGCATTTAAAAAAGACGTCTCATGTGTTCCTCACTAGTGATGCCAGCAGGGTTCAGCCTTGGACTGCAAGATAAATTTGTGACATGCGATGACATCACCTTTTTCCAATGTGTGCAGTGTTGTTTTCTCCTTCCTTTCCTTTCCATCCCATCCTGTCTGTTTCCTGTTTTTTGTTTTTCTTTTTTAAGAATGTGCTGATTCTCTACTTTAAAACATAATTCATTCTAACTGGGAACATTCAGAAGAGTACAGAGAAAAAAAATAACAAACTAACTCAGAAATTCTTGATGTTGATGTGTATCCTTGTAGGAAACTTATACATATGCTTATATTTTTAAAAATTGGAATAGTTTACTTTATGTGCCCTTTCCCCATTTAGCATTGCATGAGGAAAATTCTTTTTATCATTAAATAATTTAATAAATATTTATCATATTAATAAGTTATTAATTTAACCTTCTTTTTTGAACATTTAGATTATTTTCCTTTTAAAATGATGCAGTAAATATTTTCAAATTGTTATTTTCTTAAATTAAATTCCTCAAAATGAAATTGCTGGAACAAAAAAGAACATGTACTAGTAATATTAAGGATTTTAGTAAATATTGTTAATTTGTCACTCAGTAAGATTTATCAATTTAGAAACCTACCACTAGTAGATTGTTCTCTGTTATATATTTCATTTATCATTGCTAATGAGGTTGAACATTTTCTTAACACGCTTATTGGCCATTTGCAGTTTATTGCCCCCACCTTGATTTTCTGGCTTTCCTTTACCACTGCCCCCTTGAGGTATTCAGCTTTCGGGTATGATTTTTTAAACTTTCTATGTACTAGTATTCAGCTAAATTACCTTCCAGAAAGTTTCTACTGATTTATATTCCCAGCAACAGTTTATCTGTTTCATCAAGCCCTTTCTGACATTGAATGGCATTGTTTGTTTTCATTTTCATAAGGACACCTTTTAGTTGCAGGAACTGCTCTGCGTCTGCTGCATATTAATGCCATTATTTTTACATATATAATTGCTTCATGTTAGAGCCTAATAGATAGTAACCGAAACCAAGAGGAGTAAAGAGAGAAATGGAAGGGTGTATTGGACACTTTAGCCATTTAGTGTTTGAGACAGCTGCTGGGTGAGATGAAGTGCACATAGAAAGGAAAGTGAAGAGAGAAATGGAGTACAAAAGAGGTTGAGTGAGTATAAAATCAGGCCACCATAACAAAGTACCACAGACTTGGTGGCTTAGACCACAGGAATTTATTTTCTCACAGTCCTGGTGTCTAGAAATCTGAGATCCAGGTGTGAGCAAGGTTGGTTTCTTCTGAGGCTTATCTCCTGAGCTAGTAGATGACCATCTTCTTCCTATCTTCACTTTGTCTTCGCTATATGTCTCACTTTCCTTACCTTAAAATGACACCAGTTGATATTGAATTAGGGGCCATCCTCATGACCTTATTTTAACGTCTCTTTCAAGAGACTATCTCCAAATACAGTCAGACTCTGAGGTACTAGGGTGGCATGAAGTTCAGCCCAACACAAATGAATAAAATCAGTATTTGTGGGCTAATAGACACAACGAGCTTTAAGAATGGAGGGACTGCCCTAACTGGTTTTGCTCAGTGGATAGAGGGTCAGCCTGCGGACTGAAAGGTCCAACGTTCAATTCTGGTCAAGAGCATATACCTTGGTTGTGGGCACATCCCCAGTAGGAGGTGTGCAGGAGGCAGCTGATCGATGTTTCTAACTCTCTATCCCTCTCCCTTCCTCTCTGTAAAAAATCAATAAAATATATTTTAAAAATGGAGGGACTATATAAGTGCCCAAGGAAGACATTTGAAAGAAGAAACTAGGGACCATAGAAATGATGCCATTGGCCCAAAGTTACACAGTAAGTTAGTTACAGAGAGGACAGGAGCCTGGGATTTACGATTTTTAATTCTCAGTTTTCTCATTCACATCGCTGCTTCAGGAAGCTTGGCTGTTCCCCTGAGTCTTTCCTCCTCTGACTTCAACCCTTGACAGTGATATTGAGTCAAGAAATCCACTGCTGCATGCTTCACTGTTGCTAACTTATACTCTACAGAAGGATGTTTTCCTAGACATCCCACCTACAGGCACCTCTCCTCTTCCAGCAGTTGCAGTCAGAGTAGCAGGATCAATATCATTTAATGCCCACTCTGAAGCTACCACCTGCACAACTGGAAGAGCTGGGTTTATATAGTAATACAATATGGAGCTAATGCTCGTTCTTGACTTAGAATCTTCACCCTTTCTTCACCTCCAAATCCTCTCTAGAATCTCCCCATTCTACCTCCATTCCTACCTGTTTATGGTCACACTTCAGCTTAAATTTTCTGTATTACATTGTATTTCTATCTCTTTGTTGTAAATTCTAGAAGCTTCCAAAAGGTGAGGGACTGGGACTGAACAACTGGTTATCTCTCTACCTGGTATTGTGTGTGGCTACCAACCAGTGTTGACCAGTGCAGAAGTTCAGTTCTTAATTTCCCCAAAATAATATGGCTTGTTTTCAACTTTTTAAATCTATTCCTCTTTGATGCAGAGAAATACTGTACAGAGCTAGAACCACAGAGTATTTACTAAGCAAACACAGCAACTTAGTAAGGAAATAGAACATCCATTTGTGTCAACACTGATGATAAGTTTATGTTCATTGTCTAAGCATCTTCTTGCTTCAATCAGGTTGTTTCCAGGATACTGAATGGTTGGCTGGCCATGAACTCATGGAGATAGCTATTATGGTGGGAGATGCTGAAGAAAAGAGTATTTGTTTTGATTGGCAGTGTTATAGTCTGAAGACCTGGACCTACATTAACCAAGAATTTTCACCAAATTCTTGGAAGGTACTACCTAAGTCCTGTGTCTGGGTTTTTTTCATCTGTTCAGTGGAGATAAGATATCTCTTTTATGCATGTTCTCTATACTCTGTTTATAACAACTTTAACACAGTACTTTGCTCATAGTAAGTGCTTAATAAATGGCAACAGAGACTATGGTTGTCTTCTGTAGGGGATACCCTTGTCAACTGTTATAAAAGACAACTTGATTCTATTTTATCTTCTATGGGGCTATTGAGTGGTCATTAACAAAGGATTAGTGAAAATCAAGAACAGATTAAATATTAATTGAGCACTAATTGAGTATAATGAGATAACACAAAAGCATGTTAAAACTTTTGGGTATTTGGATAAAGAAAGGATCTGGACAGAGCAAATTATAGGTATATTTTAAATATTTAGATGTTTCTGCAATAAGTTCTGATTAAATTGACATAGAAAGTTGGTATATTTTTACATCTTGTGCTTTGTAAATTACCATTTAGAATATTCATACCAGAAGTAGAAAAAAAATGGTACATGGTGATCTTTAAAAATGCATAGTGAATGGAATCATGTTAAACACTAATAGATTGGATTACATGAAAGTGACACAAGAGGGCACCTGTGTACTGTTTCTGAATATCTTTTGCCATAATATATTAGGTTAAATTTCAATATGTGAGTAATCGGTATGATAGGACTTTGTCTTTCATAAACTTACTATATAGATGTAATAAAATTATTTTAGTTAGAAAAAAGTTAGTTATAACACACAGATCCTTATTGGCAAGTAAAGGTTGACAAGTAATGACACAATAACATCTTACTGATTAGCTATAGTTTCCACATTTACACAGAACATTTGACTGATCTATAGGTGAGGTGGGAGAATGGATGGGGATACTCATAAATCAAGGGATATTCTGGTCCCCACAGGAAATACAAATGTTGGAATGAAACATATATCCTATGCTCCAGAGCTTAGCAGTTCTGTGGGATTAGACAGGAATGTCTCAAATCTTGTGTTTTCACATGAAATCTGGAAGATACTGCTGGTTGTCATCCTTTGAACCCATAGCAAGTAAATATCCTGCAAGATACCTGGATTCTCCTGGTATGTGACCTCTGCATATGCCTCATCTCAGAGGGGTGAGGAGTGGGGCGTCACGCAGGTCCTTGCAGGATAATTTCTCTGAACCAGGGATCCTGACAATACCTAAAATTTTGCATGTCTGAATTACATCCAGTTTAAGGGGCTTGTACAGTTGCATGAGAGAAGGTGTATCTTGGCACAGATCAGGAATGATTTGTAATTAATCTCCTATGCTTCAACAAAAGTGACATTGATTTTGGATGGATACATCTGCTTTGTAAATGGGTAGCTACGAAACATACAGAGCCTTATCCAAAGTGAGCATAAATAGATAATTGTTATTTCCCTCATTTCAATAATTAGCTTCCATTAATTATCTATATGTAGTGAGATCCAGTTCATGATGGGTGCAAGGAACTCATGCAGGATTTTCTGACAAGAATTGAGTCAATCATGGAGAAGGTGGGGTGTTTAAAGTATGCTGTAAACACCTTGGTCATGGGATGCAGTAAGTCTCCAGAGAGCATGTACTTGGCCTTGGAGTCAGTAGATTGTGCTGCAGTGCATGCTGGTTTGATAAACTCACAAAAATATCAGTGGAGCCTGGGAGAAGACACCTGAGATACCGGTGCACAGTGTATGTAACTTCATTGTGGGAAAGCCAATAACCAGATGTTTTTCAAGATGGCATCAGATTAGGTAGATAATACACTCATCTTGCCCCCAGGACCAAACTTGGAATATAACTAAATTAAAGAACAATCATTCTAAATGACCAACTAAAGACAAACTGAAAGGAATATTATAACCAAGGATTTACAGAAGAAGCCACATTGAGACTGGTAGGAAGGGTGGAGACCAGAAAAGGGCTGGACCCCACTCACAGGCAGTGGCTAAAGTTCTGCTATGGGAGGCGGGTTCCCCCTGAGAAGCATGGTGTCTAAATCTCAGGCTGGGCTCCCCAGCTCAGAGCACCAGAGATGGGAAGAGGCACCCACATAACATCCAACTGGAAAAAGAAGCAGGGTTTCTGTTCTCTAAGGAGAGATGGAGTCTGGAGACACAGGTGTCCCCTTAAAGGGTTAATTCACAAAATTTCTTTTGCAATCACTCACCCTAAGCTCCAGTGGCAGGAAGACAAGAGTCACCTGAGGAGAGTCTGGGGTTTGAGGCTCTGAGGAGGAGGCTGGGAAACAGTCACCAGGATCCCTGTACTGAAGCCATCTTTCTTGGGAAAAACATTCCCCTTTGAGCTACTTCAGCCTGGGGGAAAGTAATTATCCTACCTTCTGGAATCCCTCTTGCCATACCCTATGAATCTTAAACTCTGCTGAGGAGTCAATGGATTAGGCTGAGTTTAGAAATCTGGGCAAATTCAGGGGGTTCAGTGACAGGTTTTGGGGTGGGGCCATACCTCACATTATTCTGTGAACCTGACTGGTGCCTTGCCCTCAGAGGAGATCTAACCTAACTGCCCTCCCAGCTTCTAGCAGATCCAATATATGGGCTTCACAGGTCCTGCCTGCATAACTCTTAGGGGCTCCACCGTGCTGAAGTCAGGGAAAAGGATAGGACTCAAGTCATTGGCTTTGGGTCAGGGAACCACATTCTGATTGGCACCTGACTCTCATGGGAAATCCATTAGCCCCCATCCTTCTGATTCTGCCCAAAGTTCTTTCAGTGACTGAGCCTAACACTCAGCTGGAAGGTGGAGGCAAACAGAGGCAGATCCCAGAGTGCCTTGGGACATTTTCTAACCAGCCTGTAGTCCTGGTGCTTGTAAAGGCAGCCTTGGAGCTCATCTTGGTTTTTCCCATGTGCAGTTAAACCACAGAGGCAGCTACAAGAGTGGATCACTTGTAACATCAAACTGGTTGCTGAGGGCCAAGCATAGACAGCATGTGCCATACCAGAGTCCCTCCCAAGAGACCTAGACACACCAAGTGGTCAACTTCAGGTAACATTGGAGGAGAATCCAACAAACTTCACATAAAGCACATCTAAAAGGAGATTGCAGTCTATGGTACCCTGAATGCGCCCAATTTCATCTGATCTCGGAAGTTAAGCAGTATTGGACCTGGTTAGTACTTGGATAGGAGACAATCTGGGAATACTGGGTGCTGTAGGCTTTAAAAAATAAAATTAAAAAACAAAAACAAAACAAAAAAAAAAACAAACCATAAAAGCAGGCACTAAATTCTGCTGATGTGAATTCTACTTTTATTTCCTTTTACTTTTTTTGGTCTATTACTTTTATTATTCTTTTCTTTATTTTTTTTTTAAATTATTGGTTTGCACTTGTAGAGCAGCTCACATACCATGCTCAGGTTTGGACCTCATACTCAGCCACCTCACGGGGGATCCCTTGCATGAACAGGGCAAGAACAAGCAAGACACAATTACAATAGGAGTGCCCACATAGCTCACACAAGGTACATTTCCAGAGTAGCCAGCTCAGGAGACTATCATTGGGTTCCAAAGAACACCTATTATGTAAGTCTACCCTATGAATACCAGGAGTCATTGCAGATCTATCTGAAAAATAGAAACAAATAGAAAGAGGAAGCCAAAACAGGGAGACAAAAAAACAGATTACAAATGAAAAAACAAGAGGAATATTCAGCAAAAGAGCAAAATGAAATGGAAGCAAGTAATTTATTAGATATAGAGTTCAAAGTAATAGATGTAAGGGTGGTAAAGGAATTTAATAAGAACTATAACACTATGAAAAAGGACAGAAACCATGTAAAAGAGCCAGTCAGAAAGAAAGAATACCACAATTATATCAGTACACCAGAAATAAAAGTACATTTGATGAAGCAGAGGATTGAATCAGAGATTTGAAAGATAAGGTAGCAAAAAGCAAAAAGCACCCAATACAGCAGCAAAAAGGAAAAAGAAAAGAATTAAGATTATTTAAGGGGTTTTGAGAACAACATAAAGAGTGAAAATGTCTGCATCATAGGGTACCAGAAGGAGGAGAGAGCAAATAATAGATAAACTAGTTGAAGAATTAATGACTAACAAACTTCCCTAAACCTGATGAAGAAACAAGACAAGTCCAAGAAGTCCAAAGTCCCAAACAAGATGAACCCAGAGAACCACACCAAAACACATCATAGAGCAAAGGTAAAACCAAAAAGAGACTTTTAAAAGCAACAAAAGAAAAGCAGTTAATTGCCTGTAAGAGAGAAGAGAGTTTTTGTAAGGCTGTCAGCTGATTTATCAATAGAAACATTTTAGGACAGACGGGATTGTCTAATATAATAAAAGCTAATATGCAAATCAACCGAACAGTGGAACAACTGGTCGCTATGAGGTTCACTGACTAACAGAAGGCAGATGCTCAATGCAAGAGCTGCTCCCTGGTGATCAGTGCATTCCCATAGAGGGAGCACCACTTAGCCAGAAGCCAGGCTCACAGCTGGTGAGCACAGTGGTGGTGGTGGGAGTCTCTCCCACCTCTGCAGCAGCACTAAGGATGTCTGACTGCCAGCTTAGGGCTGCTCCTGGCAGGAAGCAAGCATAAGACATCAATTGGACATACCCAAAGGGCTCCTGGACTGCGAGAGGGCTCAGGCCAGGCTGAGGGACCCCCTCCCTCCGAGTACACAAATCTCATGCACGGAGCCTCTAATCATGAAATATTTAAAGTGATAAAAAGCAAAGGCCTACACCCGGAGTACTTTATTCAGCAAGGTTATCATTTAAAATGGAAGGAGAATGGACACAGATACTAGCGGGGTGAGGGCATGTGCTGGGAAGTGGGGGAGGCTGGAGGGAAGTCAATTGGGTGGGGGGAGGAGACATATGTACTGCTATTTGTAATGCTTTAAACAATGAAAAACAAAATAGAAGGAAAAATAAAGAGTTTTCCAGACAAGAAAAAGCTGAGAGTTTGTTATCACCAAACCAGTACATACTTTAAGAAATGTTAAAGGGCCTAGTTTAAGAAGTAGAAGAATAAGAACAGAGTGAAAATAAGAAAATGCAGTAAATAATTACCTATCAATAATCATTTTCAAGTTAAGTGGCTTAAATGCTGCAATCAAAAGGTATGTGATAGATGCATATATTTTCTTTCTACAGGAGACCAACCTCAGAATGAAAGATAGGTACAGACTAAAAGTAAAGGGATGGAAAAGATATTTCATGCAAATGGGAAGGAAGAAAAGCTGGGTAGCAGTTTTTGTATCTGGACAAAATAGATTTTAAATTAGACTATAATAGACAAAAATGAACACAACATAATGATAAAAAGAGCAATCTAACAAGAAGATATAATTCTGGTTAACATTTATGCACCTAAAATAGGAGCATCTAAATATGCAAAGCAAATCTTGATGGACATAAAAGGAGAGATTGATTATCATAGTAGGGAATTTTAATGCCTCAGTGGCATCCATTTTTAGATCTTCCAGACAGAAAATCAAGGAAATGGTGGCCTTAAATGACATACTAGATTAGATAGATTTAATTTATATCCCCAGGGCATTTCAACCCAAAGCAGAAGAATATACATTCTTTTCAAGTATACATGTAACATTTTCTAGGATACACCACAGGTCTCAAAAAAGTTAAGGTTGAAATTCAGTCAAGCATCTTTTCTCACCATCATGATAAGAAGCTAGAAGTCAATCACAAGAAAAAAAACCCCTGAAAAACACACAAAGTCATGGAGGCTAAATAACATGTTACTAAACGAATGAGTTAACAATAAGATCAGGAAGAAATAAAAGATACCTTGAAACAAATGAAATGAGAACACAATAACCCAAAATCTATGAGATACAGTGAAAGCAACATAAAATGGAAATTCATCACATTACAGGCCTACCTCAGAAAAACAAGAAAAATCTCAAACAATCAAATCCTTTACCTAAAGAAACAAAAAAGGGACAACAAACAAATCCCAAAGTGAGTGGGAGAAAGAAAGTAAGTATCATGGCAGAAATAAATGAAAAAATTACAAAACATCAATGAAACCAAGAACTATTTCTTTGAAAAGTAAAACAAGATTGACAAACCCTTAACTAGATTCACCAGGTTAAAAGAGAAAGAAGTCCCAAGTAAGTAAAATCAGAAATGAAAGGAGAAATAAGAATGGACATCAAATAAATACAAAAGACTGCAAAAAAATTACGAATAACTGTATGCCAACAAATTGAACAACCTTGAAAAAATGAATACATTCCTAAAAAAATAGCATCTTCTAAAAATTAAACCAAGAAGAATTAGAGAATCTGAATATACATATTAAAACTTTTGAAATTGAAGCAGTAATTAAAAAACTCTCAATGAATAAAAGTCCTGGACCAGATGTCTTCACAAACTATTTCAATAAATTCAAGAGGAAAACTCCCAAGCTCATTTTAAGAGGCCAGCATTATCCTAAGTCCAAAACCAAATAAGACACTACAAAGAAAGAAAATTATACACCATAAGTCCTGATGAATATAGATGCTAAATCCTCAACATAATATTATCCAACAGAATCCAGCAGTACATTAAAAAGATCACACATCATGATCAAGTGGAATTTATTTTGGGTATTCAAGATTGGTACAAATTCTGCAAATCAATAAATACGAGACACCACATAAACAAAATTAAGGATAAAACCCACATGATCATAAAATCCAGTACTGACTTATGATAAAAACTTTCAGTGAAGTGAGAATAGAGGGAACAAACCTCAATATAATAAAGGCCATATATGACAAAATCACAATCAAAATCATACCAATGGGCTAAAACTAAGAGCATTTTCATTAAAATCAGGAATAAAACATGGATGTCCACTTTCACCACTTGAACTCAACATAGTATCCAAATTGGAAAAGAGAAAGTAAAGTTCTCATTATTCACAAATGACATGGTATTGTGCTTAGAAAACCCTTATAGCTCTACCAAAAAGCAAATAGATCTAATAAATAAATTCTGCAAAACAGAATACAAAATTAATATACAGAAATCAATGGTATTTCTATACAGCATTAATGAACTGTGGAACAGGGGAAAATTCCATTTACTATTACATCAACAACAAAATAAGATACCTAAGAAAAATTTAACCAAAAAAGTAAAAGAGCTGTACTCAGAAACCCGTAAGACATGAATAAAGAAATTGAGGAAGATACAAATAAGTAGTAGAATATACTGTGTTCATGGATTGGAAGAATTAACATCATTAAAATGTCTATACTATCCAAAGCAATGTAGATTCAATGCAATCCCTATAAAAATTCCAATGACATATTTACAGATCTAGAATAAAATACTCCAAAAACTTATATGTAACCAAAAAAGATCGCAAATACATCAGCAATCTTGAGAAAGAAGAACAAAGTTGGAGGGATCATAATATCAGATATCAAACTATACTCCAAGACTATTATAATTAAAACAACCCTGTATTGGCATAAGAACAGGTATATAGATCAATGAAACAGAACAGAAAACCCAGAAATCAACCCACATCTATAAGGACAACTAATATTTGACAAAGGAGGCAAGAGCATACAATGAAGTCAAGACAGTCTCTTCAATAAATGGTGCTGGGAAATTTGGTCAGATATATGCAAAAAAAAAAAATGAAACTAGATCACTAACTTACACCATACACAAAAACAAACTTAAAATGGCCAAAGGACTTAAATGTAAGTTGGGAAACCATAAAAATCCTACAAGACTCCATAGGAAGAAAAATAACAGACAGAGTCTTCAAAGTGATCAGTGTGCATGGGAGTTTTCAAAGACAGGAAACAGGCAGGTGACAAAATCAGAAACTATGAAACTAGGAAAAACCTCCAGATCATAGAGCAAACTGTGCCAGCAGGAATCTGGATGTCATTGTGGATTACAAGTCAGGAAGCATTTCACTTAAAAAATTTTTTTTTTTCTGTTACAATGTTAGGTTAGTTTCACATGTCCAACACAGTGATTAGACATTTATATGACTCGTGAAGTGAACACCCTAATAAGTCTAGGACCCACCTGATACCAATACCATGCGTAGTTATTTCAATGGACACAACTTCCTTTCTGTGCTGGTTTAAAAACAATTTACCAGTAAGGACAAGAACATTCCCACAGCTGCTAGCTCTCTCAAGTCTTTGAATGCTAAGAGTAGAATAACTCATATAATGAAAGAATTGTAGCCTCAAAGAACTGGAAATGAAGAGCAAGCCATAATTTATGTCATGAGTTCATGTCTTCAGGTGCAGCCAAACCCCATCCCGAGGTGCTGGAAGAATTTAAGTATGTAACCAGGGAGTCACTACTGGTAATTTTTTTAAACATGTACAAGAGTGTAACCAGAAAATTTATAAGTTAATGTCACAAGTTTTTTGAAAAGAGATGAACCTCAGGAACTACAGACTAATAACTTTGGTCAACATTTGGTCACATTATAGAATGAAGTTTAAGCACATGGCCTATGAGCACTTTGAAAGGAATGTGTTGACTGCTAGAAGACTTGGAGTCACCAGAAACAAGTCCTGCCAAACTAACCTCATCGCCTTTGTGAAAATGTTTTACTAGCTGTGGGATTTGGGGACTAACATAGATCAGTGTTTCTTGGTTTTAGAGAAACATTTGGCAAAATCAGTCAAGATACCACTATGGATAATGTGGCAAAATGCACGTAGTATGAAAGGACTCTTGAATGGCTGGGATCTACTTGAAATCTGTGCTCAGAATGGAAGGGCAAAGTATTTGGTACATGGTGACATTTGTTAAGTGTCCAAGTTACTGCTCTCGAATTCTTACTAGAGTACCTATGAGTATACAGGAAAGAAGAAAAGTGAAATTAGGACTGCTTACCATATCAGTGCTAATATGGGGAGGCGAATTCTCACTAAATTTAAGGCGGATGAAAAGGACATTCAATAATCTATAAATGATTGCCTAAATGTAGGTAGAAAGACCTGCTCTTTTCTGATCCTCACACTACTTAATTTCTGCTTTAGAAACATGGATTCTATAAACCTAAAAAAAACCTGGACATATACCCCCTCTACATGAGAACAAAGACTGTAGTCACTAGAGCAACAAGTCATAGAAATAATTCCAAAAAGAAACAAATAAATCTCTAAGAAAAAAAATTATATTACTTTACCAAGTGATATAAAAATATGAATAATCAAATTTCTTCATGGAAAGATTAAGCATTATAAATATGTTAATTCTTCCATAATTAATTATAAGTTTAATAGATCATAACAAAATCATGAAGAATTTTTTTTGGACTTGACAGAAAGATTCTGTGTGCATCTGCAGAAACTAAACAGTAAGAATGGCTAAGAAAACTGTCCCTGATGTATTCTGGAAGTTAGTGCAATAAAGGAAACATCATAAACCAAGGAAGAATGAATCCATTCATTAACAAAACGTTAGTTTTGAAAAAACTCAGGTTAGAGCCTTTTTTTGTACCAGATTGCAAAATAAAATGTAAATATTTAAACTATTAAAAGGAAGAAAATATAGATGAATATTTGATGGTGTTGGGATAAGGATGTCACTAAGCATATTCCCATGAAAAGACCCACATAGAAAAAATAAAAAAACACCTATTGATTTGAGCATAAACTTTATTTTAAAACTAGAGGCCTGGTGCATGAAATTCATGCACGAGAAGTGGGGATTCCCTCAGCCTAGCCTGCACCCTCTCCAATCACAGAGATCCCTCTCACATTCAGGGACCATTGGCTCCTAACTGCTCACCAGCCTGCCTGCCTGATTGCCCCTAATACCCCCCCACCAGCCTGATCACCACTAAATCTCTGCCTGCCAACCTGTTTGCCCTTAACTGCCCCCCTGCCAGCCTGGTTGCCCCTCACTGGCCCCCTCATGCTGGCCTGGTTGCCACCAACTGTCCCCCTCTGCCAGACTGGTTGCTCTTCACTGCCCCCTCTGCTGGCCTGGTCACCACACACAGCCTGCTGTTTGGTTGTTTGCCCCTCACTGCCCCCCCACGCCCGCCAGCCTGGTTGCCTCCAACTGCCCCTCCTGCCAGACTGGTCGCCCCTCACTGCCCTTCTCTGCTGGCCTGGTCACCCCTCAATGTCCCCCCTGCCAGCCTGGTGACCCCACACAGCCTGCTGTTTGTTTGCCCCTCACTGCCCCACCTCCTGCTGGCCTGGTCACCCCACGCAGCCTGCTGTTTAGTTGTTTGGTCATCCCTGATTAATCCCCCTGCTAGCCTGGTTGCCCCACAAAGTGTACTGTTCGGTCATTACTGTGAAGGTGTCCTGACCAATTTGCATATTATCCTTTTATTAGTATAGATTATTTTTATTAGACATTTAATTTTGAGATAATTAGAGATATATCCATTTGTAAGAATTACACATAAATTCTATGTACATTTTACTCCATTTTCCCACATGGGAACATCTTGAAAAACTATAGTAAAATATTCCAGCAAGGATGTTGACATTGATAAAGACACAGAATATTTCCACCCTCACAAGAGTTCCTCCTGTTGCCCTCTCATAGCCACACCCACTTCTCTCCTGTCCTTTCTTCTCCACTCTTAATCTCTGCAAACCTCCTGTTCCTCGTTTCTATAATATTTAAATTTCAATATGTGACATAAACGAAATCATATAGCATACAATCTTTTGAGATTGGCTGTTTTTCCAGCATCAGCATGATTCTCTAGAGATTTATGGAAGTTGTTACATTATTCCCCTCCTTTTTATCTTTGAGTAGTATTCTATAGTATTAGAGGTACCAGAGATTGTTTAAGCAGTCACCCATTGAAGGACATCTGGCTTGTTTCCAGGTTTGGGCTATTATGTATAAAACTGCTATGAAAATTTGTGTATAGGTTTTTGTGCAAATGAAAGTTTTCATTTATCTGGAATAAATGCCCAAGAAATGCAACTGCTGAATCAATTATGCAATAGCTACAGTGTTAGTTTTTAAGACACCACCAAACTGTTTTTCAGAATGGTTATTCCACTTTATGTTCCTACCTTCAGCGTACTGTGGATGTATTAAGCCCGCAGTAGGCTATCCTTAGCGCTGCTGTGGAAGCAGGAGAGGCTTCAGTCACCACTGCTGCGCTCATACAAGCTATGAGCCTGGCTTCTGTCTGAGCGGTGCTCCCCCTGTGGGAGTGCACTGACCACCAGTGGGTAGCTCCTGCATTAAGCGTCTTCCTCCTTGTGGTCAGTGCATGTCACAGTGACCAGTCCTTCTGCTGCTTGGCTGATTTGCATATTTGTCTTTCATTATATAGGATTTGCACTTATTTTCCTTTATGAAATGTCTGTGCATATTTTTGTTTATTTTCTAATTAGATTGTTTGGGGTTTTTGTGTTGTTTTTTTACTGTTGTGTTTTGAGCATTTATAGCGGTATGCAGTTTGCAAATATTTTTACAAGTAATTAGATTGTCTTTTCATATTGTTAAAAGTTCTTGCATGGAAATAACAATTTAATTTTTATGAAGTCCAGTTTATCACCTTTTTATTTTATGCATTGTGCTTTTAGTATTGCCTAAGAACTCTGTTTAGCCTATGTTTTTGTCCTATGTCTTTCTTTTCTAAATATTTTCTAGTTCTATATTTTATGTATTACATTTGAGTCTGTGATTTATGTTGATTTGAGTTTTATGTAAGGTGTGAGGTTTAGGTTTTGGTTTCTTTTTTTGTTTATTTGCTCCACTTATCGAAAATAGTACCTTTCTTCTATTACATTGCTTTTACACCTTTGTCAAAAATCAGTTGGGCATATATGTGTGGGTATATTTATGAGCTCTTTATTTTACTCCATTGATCTAGGTAGGTTTCTATCCTACCACTACAGTCTTGATTACTGTAGCTATATAATAAATCTTGAAATTGGATAGACTGATTTCTCCCACTTTATTCTTATTTTTCAAAATTGTTTCAGCTATTCTAGTTCCTTTGCCTTTCTGTATACATTTTTAGGAAAATCTTGTCTATATATACAAAATAATCTTGCTTGGATTTCTATAGCCATTGTATAAAACCTTTATATGGGCTTTGGAGAGAATTAACATCTATACTATACTGAATATTCCAATTTGTGGATATGGCATACTAGTATATCTATTTCTTTAGATATTATTTTTAAATTTCTTTTATCAGCACTTTGTAGTTTTTAGCATACAAGTCTTATACAGGGTTTCTCAGATTTATACCTAAATACATCAATATTTTTAGCAATTGTTTTAAGTTGTATTTTATTTTTAATTTTAGTGTCCACAGGTTCCTTGCTAGTCTATAGAAATACAGTTGATAAAAATGAATATACTTGCCTTTTCTCAAATCTTATAGGGAAAGCATGCCATCATTTCCCTCTCACTATGTTAGCTTTATGTTTTTTATAGATGGTCAAGTTGGGTACATTCCTTTATTCCTATTTTTTTTGAGTGTTTAAAATAATGAATGGGTGTTAAGTTTTGTCAAATGCTTTTCCTGGCTTTATTTATATGTTTAGATGATTTTTATTTTTTAGTCTGTTAAAATCATGGATTGCATTGATTCTTACATAAACCCATTTAATTATAGCATATTAATCTTATATATTGCTGAATTCTATTTGCTAATATTTAAAAAAACGTTTTCACATTCATATTCATGAGTTGTCTATACTTTCCCTATAATGTGTTGTCTCTTTCTATCTTGGTATCAGGGTAATACTAGCTTTATTAAAAAAAAATTAGGAAATATTCCATCTTTTTTCTTTTTCAAAGAGATAGCATATAATTGGTATTATTCTTTGCTAAACATTTAATAGGAAAATTTATTGATTTGAACACACCCTATTGTTTTAATCAAGAGTGATCTTAGAGGTAGATTGAAATGATGAGTCACTGTGTTTTGTCATTGTAACTGCCATATTTACCAAATGTACAGAGGATTTAAAGCTGAAAGTTATTTTACTGTTGGAAAAATGATATTTTATATTTATCTCAGTGGATTGAAATGTTCCACCTTGGTCCTGAACTCTCTATGTTAGCCACACTGGTCTTCCTCCTTGCCCTTGCTATGTCCCTGGAATGTTATTATTCTATATCCTTACACAATTTTCTTTTAGCATAATTCAGTTTTACTTAAATATCACCTCCTTAAGGGAAATCGACAGGTCTGTTCCAACCATGAAGACAAGAGGAGAAACAGTCCAGAGATGGAAGACGCTGACGACGCCTTGCCACGCTAGCAGTCGCAGCTGTGCATCACTGTAGGTTGCCTAGGACCAAACCATGTGTCCATCATCCAGATATCATTGCTGACATGAACACATAAGGAACTGTTTGACATTAAAACTGGGACTCAGAACTGTTGGACATTGAAATTGGGACTCAAACATTTTTTTTATTATACATTTATTTCTAATCTGCAGAGGCAAGATTTTTTTTAAAGAAAAGAAATGGGAAAAAATAGATACAGAAGCAATGAAGCATTGAATAGACTGTCAAACTACAGTGGGAAGCCAGAGGAGGTTAAGGGGTTGGGGCTGAAAGAGATCAACTGAAGGACTTGTATGTATGCATATAAGCATAACCAGTGGATACAAGACAGTGGGGGGAAGCAGGTGAGGGCATGTGCTGTGGAGTAGGGGAGGTCAGGGGGAGGTCAATGGGGGAAAAAGGAGACATATGTACTACTATTTGTAACACTTTAAACAATAAAAAATATTTTAAAATAAATAAATAAATAAATAAATAAATAAATAAATATCACTTCCTTAGGGAAGCCTTCCCTGGCTAACCTGCCTACATATATCCCACCTCTATACTACTACTTACCTGTCTGATTTTGCTTTACTTTTCTTCATAGCATTTAACAAAACCTCATGGTTTTCTGTTTTTCTCTCCCATTCTCTTTCCATTGTTTTCCTTTATCTCTTCTTTCAATCTATTATCTATCTATCTATCTATCTATCTATCTATCTATCTATCATCTACCTGTTCACCTATTCATCCATCCATCTATCCGTCCATCCATATATCCATCTACCCACTCCCTTTTTAAATTTTTTCCATTAGAATATAATCTGTAAAGAGAGAGACATAATTTCTAAAGCTTAGAACAATGCTTAGAGCATAGTAGATGCTCAGTAAATATTTTAAGTGAATGAATGGATAAATGGGTAATTAAAATTTGTTAACTAAAAATTGGAAGTTATAAATTAAACTTTTTCCTTCAAACAAACAGTTATTTACTAGATACTGGATAGCAAAATAGTCCTTTCTTTAGTGACTTTATAACTAATAGAAGTAGGAATATTTTTTTGAGAAAACTCCATATTGTCTCCACAATGGCTGTACCAGTCTGCATTCCCACCAGCAGTGCAAGAGGATTCCTTTTTCTCAGCATCCTCGCCAGCACTTGTCTTTTGATGATTTGCTGATGATAGCCATTCTGATAGGTGTGAGGTGGTACCTTATTGTTGTTTTGATTTGCACCTCTTGCATGATTAATGACTGAGCACGTTTTCATGTCTCCCAGACTTCTGTATGTCCTCTTTCAAAAAGTGTCTATTTAAGTCCTTCGCCCATTTTTTTTAATTGAATTGTTTATCTTTCTTTTGTTAAGTTGTATGAGTTCCCTATATATTTTGGAGATTAAACCCTTATAAGAAATAACATTGGTAAATATGTTCTCCTATGCAGGGGGCTTTCTTGTTGTTTTGTTGATGGTTTCTTTTGCTATGCAGAAGCTTTTTATTTTGATGTAGTCCCATTTGTTTATTTTCTCCTTAGTTTCCATTGTTCTAGGAGCTGTATCAGTAAAGATATTGCTACAACATTTGTCTGCTATTTTGCTACCTATGGATTATTCTAAGATTTTTATGTTTTCCCATCTAATGTTTAAGTCCTTTATCTATTTTGAGTTTATTTTTGTGTATGGTGTAAGTTGATGGTATAGTTTTATTATTTTTGCACTTATCTGTCCAATTTTCCCAACGCTATTCATTAAAGAGACTATTTTGACTCCATTGTATGCTCTTGCCTCCTTTGTCAAATATTAATTGAACATAATAGTGTGGGCTGATTTCTGGGTTCTCTGTTCGGTTTGACCTAGTAATCCCACTTCTAGGAAGAAAATAGAAACACCAATCAGAAAGGATATATGCACTCCTATATTCATAACAGCATAATTTACAATAACTAAGATTTGGAAATAGCAAAAGTGAAAGCAGATGAATAGATTAGAAAACTGTGGTACACCTACACAGTGGAATACTGTGCTGCTGTAAAAAAGGAAGGATTCTTACCATTTGCAACAGATGAATGGAACTGGAGAACATTATGCTAAGTGAAATAAGCCAGTCAGAGAAAGATAAATATTATATAATCTCATTCATTTGTGGAATATAATGAACAACATTTACTGATGAACAAAAACAGAACCAGAGACACAGAAGCATTAAACAGACTGTCCAACCTATGAGGGTAGGCAGAGAGGGAAAAGGGGTAAGAGATCAACAAAAAAACTTGTATGCATGCATATGAGCATAGTCAATGGACACAGACAGTAATGGGGTGAGGGCATCTGCTGGGAGGTGGGAGCGGCTAGGGAGAGGTCAATGGGGGGAAAAGGAGATTCATGTAATACTTTAAACAATAAAGAATTTAAATTAATAAAAATGAAGTAGGAATAAATTACATTAAAATGTATATATACTTACATAGTCCAGAAAACACATTATGTTTTGAGAAATACTAAAGGATTTGATCTAGTGTGGGGTATCGAGGTGGGCTTTTCTGAGTTTATATCTAAAATGTTAAGGAGATATAGATATAGGGGAAGAGACTCAGGACAGAAGGAACAACATGATTAAGGCCTCAAGATAGGAGGAACCAAGGAATGTCGACAGAGGTCCAAAGTAGTACAGAGAGGGAGGACAATCATGAGAGAGAAATCTAGGGAGGGAGGGAGGATCATTAATGGAGTTGGTCTTTATCCAAAGAGTAATGAAGTTTTAAAGTTTTTAAGCAGTGAAATAAAATTGTTAGACTTCATATTAAAAAATAAACAAACAACCCTCACTCTTCCTGCTGTATAGAGAATAAATTGGAGGTGACAAGAGAGGAGTAGAGAATCTAATTAGCAGGCAATGGCAATAATCAGGTGATGTGATTTGTACTAGGCTGGTGGCAGAGCAAGAGAAGTGTGAAAGAAGGGAACATTGTACTTTAGTTCACCAAAGCATACTGAAAACCAAGGGTATGATACAACTATTGGAAAAACTGACAATTCTTTAATATAAATTTCATTTTACTGATTATAGGTATATACAGAGGAAATAAAAATCTTTAGTATAAAAATTTACAATTCAGATAGTGGCTACAACACATTCTAGATACGTGGCCTCAAGAAAGCTACTTAAATATATTGAGCCTCAGTTTCCCCATTTGTTTGATGAGTTTAATAATACCTGCTTCATGGAGTTGTAAGGTATGATAGACACTACTGATTATCCCTAAATATTTATCCTCTCCTTCTTCCAGAGTAAAATAAAATTTGCCTAATCCGATGACCACCAAGAAATAAATTTCCCATGCTCTTTGCAGTTAGGTATGGTCATGTGACAAAGTTCTGACCAATGAGTTACTAGAGAAGAGTTGTGTGACAATGTCCTTAAGAGAGAGCAGACATTTTCTCTTTGCTTCACTCTCTTTTTCCATCTCTTCCTCATTATTCATGTTTGGAAAGAAATACTTCCTCAGACCACAAGCATGATGTGCTGTCCTTTGTGGAGGACACAATTGTGAGCTGGAAGATGCTGGATACCTAAAAAATTTGAGAAGAGTTCCAGGCCTGAATATTGTTTTTCCATTTTGTTGTTTGTTTTTCTACAAGAGAGTGAAATCAAAGGAGACAGACACTCTTACTGGTGATCTAGCCTTGTCCTACCTGTTACATAAAGATTATCCTGTATAATAAAAGAGAAACATGCAAATTTGACCATACCTTCGCTCTGATTGGCTATGCTACCAGCCAATCAGGACAGGGGGTGGGGCCAAGTGGCATGAGCTCCGCCCCCCCCCCCCCCAGGGTGGAGATGAAATGGCAGTGATGGTGAGCACCCAGCCCCCAGGGCCAGGTGGTCACAGGCAGCCAGGGCTGAGCTGAGCAGGGCGATGGGTGGGTGCCCAAGGCCTAACTAATAGGGGTGAGCCATCAGTTGGATATCCCCTGAGGTCTCCCAGTATGTGAGAGGGGGAGGTTGGGTTGAGGGACCACCCACCCCCAGGGCACGAATTTACTGCACTGGGCCCCTAGTAAGATATAAGATACATGTAATGCCCACAACATTGGGAACTATCACTAAAAGTTTTGTCTTCCATGCCTCTCCTGCAAATAAATATAAAAACAGATAGGTAGATATATAGATAGGTACCTTATTAATCTGCCTTCCAGAAATGGAGTGTTAAAGTGCATTATTAAATTTTTGTGTTTCCTAGACTCTGGCAAACTAGAATATATCCAGGAGAAAATGCTCAAGGCAGTGAGCAGGTCTGGAGCCCTCATTCCCCAGGAAACAGTTCCAGGAGTTGTGTTGCATTTGCCATTTTCACAATAACTGTGCCCTGACTAGAGCTTGGGAATCTCCAGTGAGTAGGATGCTGCAGTTCCATCTATTCTGATGAAGGAGAGAGCTGGTGCTTTTATCAAAGGGACTGAGAGGGTTTGAAAAGGAGTTTTGGCAACTGGGTATTTAACTGCACAGTCACAGATGGGGCAAGGTGTGAGGTGCCAAGAGGACCATTATGTAGAGGCCTTGCCCTCTTGGCAGAACTCAAGGGCCTGTCTAACCAGCTCAGAGATGAATGGTTTTCACTGTGTTTTCCAGAGAGTCCAGGGGTAGGGTGGAGGGAGAGGTTTGTGAAGGTATCTCTTGGTTGTTGAGAAGGGTGGTGAAGAAAGAGAGGTAGGTACAGCAGGTTAGATATCTGGGAGATACAACTTCTGAAAAAAAGAATTAGTGGCTTAAAATTCTTTGAAATGTGGAAATCATTTTAAGGATTTTAAACCTGAAGTGGAGACCAAGAATGAAGCAACACTAACTCTGTTGCCCACTCTCAAATGTGCCATTTATTTGAATTTACTGCCAACTTCTACCTAGCCTACTTCTGAAAGGAGTCAGAGCTACAAGCCAAGCTCAGTGCTGATGTTGAAAGCGCAAATAAAAACATCCATCTGAAGAAAGCACAAACACATTCCTGAGCGCATATCTATGTCCACATAAAAGAAAACTATTTGGTAGGGAAACAATCATATCAATTAATATATGTTGTTGTTGGCAGTAATAATTTACCACAGGAACTGGAACAGTTAAAATGAGATTCAAAATAATAATTTTAAATGGTTGGTTTCTAGGCTTATTCTTATTTAAGTGATAAGTGCCTCTGGGGACACCTGTGATGATCTCATCATTCTGAGGGGCTCCTTGCGGTTTGCCTACTAAGTACGTACATCTTCAACCTTCACTGTGTCCGGAGGAACTTTCTTTTCCTTCCATTACTCCTACTGCACTCACTTGTACTTGTGTTCTAGCCATTCTAAATAACTTACACTTATCAGGAAATATGACCTTTCACCCCTGTATGCTTTCTACTCCCACAGCCTGTCTCCACCCCTGTTTAACACCCTTGAACACATCTGTCATTGCACTTGTCACATTAGAGCCTATTTTTTCTGGTCTGTCTTCCTGACAAGATTATGACTGCTTTCAGCTATTTGTTGTTGTTGTTGTTTTTTTTTTTTTTTGGTTTGTTTGTTTGTTTTCTGTGTGTATTTTTTAACCACTTTATCTCAGGACTAGCCTGGCACCCAGAAGACAATTAAAAATTTGTCTTGATTGGTTGAGTTAATTCTCCAGTGTGCCAGCCAGTTTTACCAATATAAACTTGAATATTCTTTATCCTCAGTCTGTTGCTTATTGCTGGAGCACCAGTGTAAATGCAGCAAGAGTCTGAGGAGCTATACACTTGCTTGGTCCAACCCGGAAGTTCTATAGACAGTATAGAGGAGACTGGATACTTGGTCCTGGTTTCAGCTTTGTCTTCAACATGCTGTGTGGCTTTGAGCAAGTTCCTTGACCTTTCTGTGCCTTACTTTCCAGACTCCTTCGTACCCAACCTCATGGTAAGTCTCAAAGTAAGTCAGTGAGAGCACACTCGGGTAGCTGTGTACAGTGTAATTGGAAGAAAAGATGAAGGATAAGAGTAAACAAATTGTAAGTGTTTAGAGGGATGCCCTTTCTGGCTTCATGTGGAAGAAGTTCCATTTGGAGGAACCCATTAAAAGACCACCTCCAGTCTTTGCTTTCTTCCTCTTGTATGTGTGGAGAAGAGGTTTCTCTCACTGGGAGAAGGGACAGAGCATGCTCAGCCCAGCCCCTTCTTTTCTGAGTCAGTTTTCCTTCAAGGGACATGATTATGATGTACCCTCAAGAGGCCATCTTATGGCAGAGGCCAAGGACAGTAGGAGTTGCCTGTGACTGAGTGGGCACTATGGATCACATGTCTGTGCTGGACTCCTAACCCCCAATGTGATGGAGTGGGGGGTATGGCCTTTGTGAGGGAAATAAGGTTAATTAGGTCCTAAGAGCAGCGTCCCCAGGATAGGATTAATGCCCTTATAAAAGAGGGAGAAACAGAAGATTTCTCTGTGTTTGTACTAAAATGAAGACTATAAAGGACAGAAGAGGGCCTTCACCAAAAAACCCACCCATGCTGGCACCCTGAACCATGAGAAATAAATGTTTGTTGTGCAAGCTCCCCAGTGGGTGGTGTTCTTTATAGCAGTCCAAACTGGTGAAAACAGTGGGTAAATGTGTCTGATGAAAGGACAGCGGGAAATCTTTTATTTACTGCTCAATATCCACGATGTCCACCTGAGGCAGGATAGTAAGAAACTAAGGACATTTCTTGACAAATGGAATAAGGGAAACTGAGATAAAATAATTAAGCAAGGCCAAACAATTTGAGCAATTTACAGTTAGCTAATGAATCACAAAATTTAATCTTCCCTAACCAAGATCACTTAGGAGCAAAGGGTTTTCACATTCCAGATCATCCCAGGGCAGACTGGCCTGGATTCTGCTCTATCTTCGATGCTTTGATGACATTCTTTAAAAACAAAACTAGCCCTTCCTGGTTTGGCTCAGTGGATAGAGAGTTGACCTATGGACTGAAGGGTCCCAGGTTCGATTCTGGTCAAGGGCACATGCCTAGATTGCAGACTCCATCCCAGTGAGGGATGTGCAGGAGGCAGCCGGTCAATGATTCTCTCTCAGCTTTGATGTTTCTAAATCTCTCTCCCTCTCCTTTTCTCTCTGAAATCAATTTTTTTTTAAAAAATGAAACTAACCAGAAAATAACCCTGACCGCTCTAGACGCACATTTTGATGAATTCACATTTGAAGGACACTTGGAAAGACCTTCCCCTGAGACATCTAGGATTCCTACTAGCAAAAGAAAGATAAGAATCCTTAAGACAAAGGACCCAGTGTGCACTCTTTCTCCTAACCTCTAAGGGTTCCTGAAGACGTGCAACAAGCAGAGCAGCAGGCAGTGGCTTGTCCAGGGCTCACTCCCTGAACCTGTCTCCAAGACCCCCTTTTGCTCTGACTTCCCCGTGAGCTAACAGCAGCCCTGCCTCGGCTCACTCTGCCATTGTGGCTTTTACTTCTCAGTGAGTTCATGCAGCCCAGGATGGCCCACTTCGTTCTAGAGAGCCAAAGCAGCCCCACCTAGGCTTTCTCCTGTTGCTTCTTCTATCTTAAGTCCTTCCTTCATTTCACCCTCCCCAGCTGCAATAAATGTGCTCTCACAATCACCTGGACTCATACTGTGAAATCTTTCTTCCATGAAGTTAAGAACCCACTCACTACTGGCAGCTGGCGGCAGCCTGGCTCTGGGTCTGGTCCCCATCTGGTAACACTATCACTTTTATCATAATAAAGGAGTATTTGATATCAATCTGCTTGGCTTTTCTGCCTTATTTCTTAATAAGAAGGAAATAAAAAATATTATGTGTAGACACCCTCACTACAAAAGGACTTGGAGAGCCCAGTGTTGTAAGGACACATGGTGTGTCAAACCACTTTAGATTGGAATTACCCAAACCCATTTCTAACCCAAGCTCTAATGCTCACTGCCTTTGCTGCCTTGGCTAGTCCCAGTGGCTTTTCTGTCCCTCAATTTCTTTTCAAATGCAAGTGTTAAACTAGATGATCTTCCTAAAAGCTTATGAATTCATGATTGTAATCTATCCAAAGAGGGTTTGAAGTAGAGAGGAAGTCTTTTATCTCCTGGTAACTGCCGGAGACTCTTAGTTGACTATTCAATAACCATTCACTTTTATTTTCCCTTAGTAAGAAACCCCAGTTTTTATTGGCTGGGAACTAAATAACATAATCGTGGCTTCTCTTGAAGCTAGGAAGCTTGGTATAGGACACCTTGGAGGTCCTTAAGGAGGTAACAAATAACTGAGAATAACAAGAATCTTGAATCTTGAAAGTATTCTTTTGGCTTTCTTCATACTCCTGTTTCCTTGGAATGTGGGGATACTTCCTGGAGCATCAGCAGCCAGCAAAGACCAAGTTGGCAGACAGATGGAAGAAACCTGGGCTGTCAATGTCATGGTGGAGCTGCCACACAAACCTTAACCTGCCTGCCTCCAGATTTCTTTTATGTGAAAAATAAATAAAGGAACTCTGGTCTTTGTTGCCAGGAGTTGAGTGGAATTTATAAAGAATACAACTCATTTGTCTCTCTTGTAAAAGTTCATTTTTTCAACATAATGGAGAGTCTAAACCTGCAGAATAGTTTAGTCCACATAGCTCCTCTTTAGAATAGAAAGGTTTAACTCATATCTAGAAATCTATGTCCTGAGAGGAGAGAAAATTAAATTCTTCACTTCAGGACACTAGTGGCATTACAGAACTAGAGAGCCTCTGTTTTGGTTGACCCAATCACCAGTTAAATATTTCAACCAGCCCAATCTCAATGTTTTTTTCAGGTATCTCTAATATTTAACAACTGTGGATCTGAACAAAACTTGTTGGCCAAAAATTCCTTGAGGATGACAAAATATACTAGTCCCTGCCAAACATGAAATAACACTTAGTCATTTTAAATGAGGACTATAAAGCATTACAGCCAGTACTTTATGTGTTCTCACCCGTATGAAGTAAGTAGTGACAGGAAAATAGATGTCAAGTAAGTGACATTTCTCTTTAAGTATCTCGAGACACATTTACAAAGCTCCTGGATATAGTAAAGGCAAGGCCTCCCGGTGAAAAGTGCTGTGAATGTTTCTTCCATGTTGCTTTCAGCGGCAACTATGGCATTGTGGACAGCAGTCTAGACTTGGAATTGGGAGTCTTGGATTATAACCTCAGGTTTTCCAAGTAGTTCCATGTCTCTGGACAGATTGTTTAGCTTCTGAGCTTTTCTAAATGTAGAATTAGGATGTTAATATTTATCTCCCAGGCTACTGTAGGAACTAATATAATATAGGAGAATTACCTGGCATGGAGCCCAACAGAGAGGGAGGTGCTATTTAATAAACATTCTATTGAATCTGAGTCTTATGTCACCATATTGGTTAACTAGAATCTTGAATTTCATCCTAGAGCATTTGAAGTAGTGATTAGATATGTTAAAGGGCAATCAGACTTCACCAAGGTATTTGACATTCAAATAAATTATACTCACTCCCTTACTGCTGGTGAGTAAAGGATTTAACTGATGATGACTCGGTAGGATTCTGGGGATGATTTACCAACAGCGCCAATTTGGGCAGGTGTGGCTAATGGGGTAAGGGGCAGAATTGGAATTCAGTATGAGGTTTGGCAAGTTTTATAATGAGCAAGAGAGTGCAGCTCATTTAGGAAGAGAAAGCTAGAGCACTGTAGCAGCTGGATGTGGGAGGGCTAGCTATGTAAACAGGCATTGCAGAAGGTGTTTGATAGCTGGTCCTGAATTAGTGCCCTGGGCTAAATGCAGAGGCTCTGACCACCTGCTTTCCTGCACAGGTGATAGCACTGTTTCCGGTTCCTTCCTGGGAAGTTTTGGAGGAAGGGGCTGGGGGAGGGGCGTGAAGAAGTTCTAGGTGGAAACAAAAGCTTCACAGGAGTCATAGCCCTTATCTCTGGGTGCCCTTATTTGGTCATTCAGTCAAGTTTTATGTGCATCAAGTCAGGTAGTGTGTCATCTTTTACAGGGTGGGTAAACTGCGGAAAAGAGAAACTAAATGGTGGCCTATTTAGAACTGAGACTGGAACCCAGTGGGAATGTGGATCTGTTATGAAATTAATAGATAATAATGTAGAGCCTCACACATAGCTGGCCCCTAAAGTAAATGGCCATGTTTAGCATTTCTGAGAAAGGGGAGTGGGCCTGCCAGGAAACTAGGGCATTCCTGTGACTCAGCCATACCCTTTTAGGGTGTATGGAAGAAGCCAGTAAGCAGCTTGCCATCTTTTCTGAAGACAAAACAAGAGGAAATGGGTTTCCGCCACAGGTGGAATCTGTAGTTCATTCTGGAGTTAGTTTTCTCCTTAAAATAGAGGAGCCTCAAGATGCAAGCTATGTAACATCAGTCAATAAAATAATCAAAATAACAGCAGTAATAATACCAAATAAAAGCTAACACAAGGTGTGCTATGGAGACAGCATATTTTCATCATGCTCAACTCAGGTGAGGAAATGTTTAAAAGTGGGCATGCTCATCTATCCCCCCGCTGGTCCTGCTCACCCTCCCTAAAGGATTTCAAGGGACTGGCCATCCTCTAGGGGCAGGACCTGCCCTTAGGGAAGAAGCCATCAACAGGGCTGCAGGTGTTTCTCTTCAGGTGATGATTGGCAGCCAGGCCCTCTGGCACTTTGTGGCCATGATTAACACCTGTGATCCCCAGGTGTTGACACTTGTCTGGAAGAATCAGACAGCAAGGCCAAAGCCCTGGGATCATAACCTGGTTTGTTTGAATTACTTTAGCTTTTTTTCAGACCTCTAAGATCTGGATTCTGAAGGATCCTTCTGTGATCCTTCTCTCCCTGTTTCTTTCTTTCTTTCTTTGTGTGTGTGTGTGTGTGTGTGTGTGTGTGTGTGTGTGTGTGTGCTAGTTTGCTTAAAAATTTCTTTTTGCTCTTTTTGACCATACAGTGTCATCCAGACCAGTGCTTCACAAACGTTTACTTCTGGGAAACTGTTTCAGATTCTGAGTGAGCAGGAATGGGTGGGGCCTGAGACTCAGGATTTCTAACAGGCCCTGAGGTGCTGATCTCACTGATATATAAGCCACATTTTTAGCTGCAAGAATCTGAAGTCCTTCAGCTTGGAGATGTGGCAAGAAACTAGGAAAATTCTTAAGTAAATGCAATGGGGAAACCGAGGCAAGAAAATTACACAAGGCCAAGTAGCTTGGGCAACTTGTAGTAAGCTTGTGAATCACAAGAACTTTTTTTCTTCAACCAAGCATACTTGAGAGCAAATGGTTTATAACTCTCCTCCCTAACCAGAGACTACATAGCTTAAATCACCCTGGCCCGGGAAAATAGAGAACAAAGACCCAACTAATGCTATTTGTGCCAGCTAAACCCAAGGACAGATGAAGTTTGGGGGACAAATAATAAAAGCCCCAAAAGTATTTGGATGGTATCACTTGAGGGTGAAACGTGGTAGGATAAATAGCTGCCAGGGAAGGAGGAGGGGAAGGGGAGGGAAAAATAGGGAGAGTTTATCTCACACACTGAACAAAAAAGTCAGCAATCTTGGAACTTGCCAAGATAAAATCACCAGGTGTTCTCATAAATTCTGGGGAAAGTTTCAACAATCTAAAAGGGGAACCTTGAAACCTATAAGAGCAAAAAAGTATAAAACTCTTGAACCCCCACCAGGTGATGTGTTCAGACCAACTGAGTTGCCTGTTTGTGTTTGTGCTTTGCTTCCTTAATAAATTCACTTGCTTTGACTCAACACAGCTGTCTGTCACTTGTTTGGATTCTTTCTTATGAGCTAACAAGAGCTGAAGAGGGGAGAGCCCCCGTTGACTTGGGAGGCTCTCTGATAACAGAGAGCATGTTTCTCTACTCTGCATCCTCTTGGATAGTTTAAGGGCGTGATGCCAAGACACTGTGTGACAGGGATATAGAAACAGAGTTAGAGAAAATTAGAGCAATGAAAACTTTCCTTCTGAGATTTGCTGAGCACTGAATAAAGTGGAGGGACGTGCCATCTTGAAAAACTTCCAAAATTCCCTGTCTCCTGCAGCCTGGGTAAATGTGACCTTGGGCTCAACTAGATGACTGCAGGGAAGAAAATGACAACTATAAGCCTGTACATTATAGATCTTCGGAAAGAATGGTGGATAGGGCTGCACTCCGAGTGATGAAACATTGTTTGGTCTTCCTCAGTTTTATTTTTATTTCAGTTTTTTGAGCCAAACACAAAAAATTCTAAACCACAGTAACTTTTTTTAAGGTTTCATATTCTTTTCTTATTTTTTTTAAATTGTTCATTTACATGTTGGATGGTGAAGTGATGACAAATACAGAAAACAGTAACTTTTTTTTAATAGTTTTGCATTTTCAAAGCAAAGCTCCAGGAGGAGATACCTTCCATATACATATGGACTTCATCATAATAATGATTTTCTTCTTCTATGTGCAATGAGCCAAGAAAGAGTTTTCAAAGACCTTTTACCAAAAACTCATTTTCCTCCTAAAATATTCACTTAAGTAATTCAGCTACCCGCCCCCCCCCCCCGCCCTGTTCATGATGAATTATTTAGATAATTGCTTTAATTTTCAGCTTCACTTTGCTAATGTAGATCTGGACTTTGCTTATTGATTTATTGTCGGCAACATGTTTTTCAGGCAACAAGAATTACTAAAGGGTTGGCAGTTTCACTGAGGTTCTCACATCCCACAATTAGAATCCTTTTGGGTTTATTATTAGTTGCAGTAGAGAGAGCTCTCATTTGGCAGTGGGTGGTGAAGAAAAGAAAATCTCCGGTGTCACTGATAAAAGTTACTGTATGATGCTTTAAATAATATGATTATTAAATATTACATTTCTGTTAGGCTGTCACATTTAATGTTTCCTAAAAGCAATGTAGTATATAAGCATGTTTTCCAATAACTTGCTAAACGTAATACATAAGGAATGTTTCCTTCAGTGTGGTTTGATGCCTGATAAATAAATGTTCACTAAGTACAGGGTCTCATCTTCAGGGAAGATGTTCTGACTGGGGACTGAGTCATTTTCATTCTATTTCACTGGTGTAATTTGATATGACCGTGGCTGGAGGCAATTCGGTGGGCTGCTGTGCAGAAAAGGAATGCACACAGTACCAGCACCAGCCATGCCTGAGCGTGGCTTGATGTTAAGGCTTGATGATAAAAGGAGCAGGTATTTAAAAAATCCTGGTGGCGTCTTTGGTGCCTGAGTGAGAGAAATAAAGAACACAACCTCAAAAACATCAAAAGCCCAAACATACGGTAGAATTGTGGACAAAGGAAAACAGAGAAACCGTATGTATTAGAAATTGTTTAGAGACTCTGAATAAGGCTACAACACTATATCTAGCCTGAATCTGTCTTGTCACAAAACAGTCATGGAAAGTAAAGTGGTGGGAAGCCAGCTTTGTGTTCTTTCTCACTTTTCCATAATACTCCTTTCCTGAAACCCACAAGCCAAGAGTACTGCACAGGAAGGGGGTGAGCCTTTTCTAAGCTCTTAACCTCACAAATGTTTAAATAGCCACTTACAAAAATAAACAAAGGCTTTAAGAAGCTGTTTCTCATTAAATCCAAAATCCTGTGGAAATTGTAGTCGTCACGAGCCCTACTACAATGTTCTGTTTTAAAGGTCTCAGCATCTTCCCTTGGACTATTTATCACTAAGCCTGACAATCAGTGCCTGAAATTTGTCTTTTATTGTCAGCGACTCCCCACCCTGTGAGTAGTGCAGCATTCTGGTTGGGAAGCTGTGTTTTTTCAGGCTTTTCGGATTTATTGTACTAAGGAGGCAAAGCAGACACTTTGCTTCTAAAATATTCCATAGCGCTGCAAATATTTTCTAGATGCCTGGTGGTTCCGATAGTTTTTCAGAAGGATTCTAACCTGACCCCATTACCTAAATTATTTAATTTGAATGACACTTAATAAACACAGCATTGTGCAGGCATTTTTCTTCTTCTTTTTTTTAATTAAAATTTTTCAGTGTTGACGCTATTGCATTTTTTTCTTATTATTTAAAGTTATTGATGAACAGCTGATGTTTATATGTGGTTGAAAAAGATTGGTTAGTTTGTTGGTATCTTTCTGCTACCATTGCCATGAACTGCTGTCACTTTCGTATCTGGTAGCCATATTGAACTTTGATTACAATTTTGCCTCTTAAACTCATTGTCTATGCTACAGCTTTTGTTTCCACTCACTGAATTGCCTAATCCAGAAAACTGGACACCATTCTTGATTTGTCTCTCCTTTTCCTAGCATCTAAGGGTCCACATAGTGAACCTAGACACTTCAGTCACCTACCACATCTTAGCTATGCCATTTCCCTCTGCTGGAGCTCAGTGACCTTGAGAGGAAGCCCAATATTCCAGGGAGTCTGTCATGACCCATTTGCATCTCCAGCCTCTGTGTTCCCACTCTCATCCCTCAGTTCTGTCCTCTTCTCATAAACTAATTTGTCTCAAGCATGCCACTCTCCTTTTGCTTTCAGGATTTCAACTGTATTGCTCCTTTTGCTTAGAAATTCTCTTCTTTCTTTACTTGGCAAACTTGTGCAAATCTGTTAGGTCTTGCTTTAGGCGACACTTACTCCTCCAGGTCTGCCCTTAAACACAAACACACCTGTCTTGCATAGCTGGACCTAGTGGCGGAGCTTAGCCTTCACCGAAATCTGCCTGAACCTAAAGTCTTTGTTTCATCCATTCTAGCTCTCCAAAGAAGTACAACCTTTGGCTTTGTCCTTTCTGGAGCTTGCCCAAGGAGGATAGAGAAGGTTTTCTTGTTTAAACCCTGGCAGGGCTTTATTTGTCTTTTACTGTTTTCTATGTCGATGACCATGCTCTCTCTCATTCAAATAAGATTTAACAAAAATCCTTTTTTTCTTCTGCTTGCTCTCACTTGTGATAAATCTAGTTTCTGACATTATCTAGAAAGTTGGCACTCACAGAATTTCCCACTTGGTTTATAAACCAAAAACTCAGTAGCTAAGCCCTTGAAGTTGTGACACCTGAGCCCTTCATGACCCAAGCCTTGATGAATATGAATATTATGACTTATATATTCAACTAGTGAATTGCTATAAGCTCAAACAATATTTCATGAAAAACATCTTTGGTCAAATGTATCTGGCTAGAATGGTATACTGTAAACACCTCTTTACTCCTAGGAGGTGTTTATATTATGGGGACTATTCTAGAATAGAAATAGGTTTAATAAAGATTTTAAATCTCAAGATGAGACAACTGGTTAGTGATAACAGTGACAGAAGAAACAGATGTTCTGTGATTACCACTACAGCTGTTTGTACAGATTAGGCCATTCTAGTCCCAAATCTTTCCGGCTTCAGATTGTGGACATTTAGAAGATGCAGTCACTCTCTCAGACCACAGGAGTTGAAGGACAGGCAAGATAGACACCGTGGCATCCAAAGCCAGTCACTTGAAACATAATAGTCTAGTGAACAGAGAAAGATCATCTGGGAGCCAGTCTCTGGATAATGACTCTTGATGCCAAATCAAGTTTTCTGGCTAAGACTTCATTTCAAAACATAATTACTTTTAGTTTTCTTCAGCTGTGCCTTCAAAAGTAATCGCTTTTCAAAGGCAACACAATAAGCCAGACACCCATCTCATAGGACAATACATCGAGATTTGAAAATCTATTTCTATTTGAAAATCTATTTCCATTCTGAATAAGCCATGACTGCCATTCACACCTGGCAGACAGATGCCATGCAGCCATTTCCTGGAGATTGGTTTGCGTCACCAGTCATCCTTCTCCCTTACTGAGTTTCTGGGCTGTCAGTACCTTGAAACACTGCTAACTCCAGGCACTTTGATTATCCAGTACATTAAGGTGAGAAATCAAAGGCAGGTGCTTTCTACCATAATAAAGTATGGACTTACCTATGTATAGATATCACAAGAAAAACTGGGATATATAAAAAATATAAAAAATATAGTTTTGCAAGTGTGTTGTTGCCACAACTAGAAATTTAATTAAGTGTCTTCATTAATTAATCTATAATCTAGTCAAAAGGAGATTTAGAAATTTGAAGAGAAGAGATTCACATAGTCTAATAAGAGTGGCTATATTTTTGCTGTCAAGGTTATGTTGTCCTCCACTGAGCCTTAGGGGCTTGTAGTGAAATGAGAGTTGCTCTCTTGGTAGAATGTCAGAGTGCGTAAAACAAACCCAAATGTAGGCCAGGTACGTACATACACTGCTAGTAAGTAAATGGAGAATTTGGTTTCATTAAACCTATATTATGCTTCCACCATATCCTAGATTCTGAGAGACAAAATGGACAGAGATTTTTCCTCAAAGATTTCATTTATTGTAGCAGTAAGACCATATGCACATAATAAAAGATAGGTAGTGGTGGCAGTTCTTCCTCTTGGGGAACATAGAGGGAACCCCAAAAAAGAAGGAGGCATGGTCTGAAGAATAGGTGAATTTGCATAGTGGAGGTGGATGAGATGGGAAAACACACAGACATGGAGGTGTGCAATCACGGGAGCAAAGCTTCAAAGTTTCTGCATTTGTTTCATCATCTGTCTGTCCTGTTGGTTTGGGTTTCACCCTCGGAGCTTCAGAATTTTGCCTCCATTTCTATTTTCTTACTCATAATTATTTTAATTTGTTATCCTCATATTTTTGCAATCTGAACTGGTTCTCAATTTTGTCTTCTACCTCACTATTTTGACAAGATGACATTTTGAGCCAGTAGCTTTCTCCATGTTAGCTTGTGAACACATTGTGAACAAAGGATTTATTTGCTCAGATCCTGGCACATAGTAGTTATTAATGACTGTTTGCTGAGCAAAACATGATAGTTCTCTATAATAGTGTAGCTGACTTGGTCACTCCATTTTGCATATTAAACTTCTCTCCTGTTGTTAGCTTAGGCAAGGTGAACATTTCACAGCACTATTCTTCTCAGCATTGAATTGTTATTGAATATTAGAGTTAAAAGGGGACTGATCACCTAAGAAGATGAAGAAATTAAAATTATATACCATTATTCCTCATGTATAGGAATGTAAAAATTCCATCAAAAGTTTAGTAAATACAATGCAGTAACACATAAAAAGATAATGCATCACGATTATGGGCTAAGTTGTATGTACCCCTTCCTGTCCCCAACTAATTTGTATGGTGAAGTCTTAACCCCCTGTATATCAGAATGTGACTATATTTGATGATAGGGTCTTTAAAGAAATAATTAAGTTACAGTGAGGTCATTATGGTGGACCCAAATCCAGTAGGGCTGGTACCCTGAGAAGAAGATGAAATTTGGACATACACAGAGGAAAGGTCATGTGATGACACAAGAAAAAGATGGCTAACGATACACCAAGGAGAGAGGCCTGCAACACACCTTTCTTTTGTAACTCTCAGAAGAAATTACACCTGCTGACACTTCGATCTTGGCCTTGTAGTGTCCAGAACTGTGAGAAAATAAATTTTTGTTGTTTTAGCCATCTGATCTGAGGTACTTATCACAGCCCTAGAAAATCAATACTCATTATAATAAGAATTAAAAGAAGAAAAAATAAGCAAATAATTATTTCAGATAAATTTAAAAAGAGCATTTGAAAAATTTAAAACATATTTATAATTTAAACCTTTCAGCAAACAGCAAATTAGAACTAGAAGGAAAAGCTTGCATTCAATCTGAAAACAGCCACCTACAAAGAATTTAAAAGGGGAACTTGAACACTTTCTTTTAAGATCTGAAATGATAGGACAGTTCTATTCTATATAATATGAAGGCCATAGTGCAATAACGCAAAATAAATGAAAGACACGCAGTTGAAAGGAAGAAGTGAAACTGCCTTTATTTGAAATTACCATGTCTATGTATATCAGAAACCATCAAGAAGATGCAAAATAAGCACTAGAATTAGCAAATTATCAGGATACACGGTCAATATACCAAAATGAAATATATTTCTATAAATGTAACAAATAATTGAAAACAAAATTTTAAAAATCATTTGCAATAGCATAAATCTTGAAATTCTTAGGGAAAAATTTAACAAAAGACTTACAAGATTGCTTTACTGAAAACTATGAAATGCTGTTCATGGACTGGGAAACTCAATATCGTTAAAGTATCAGTTCTCCCTAATTTCATCTATAGATACAACATGATTAAAATACAGCATTTGGGGGTGCAAAATTGATAAGCTAATTCTAAAAATTATATGGAAATTCAAAGGACTTAGAATAGTCAAAATAATCTTGCAAAAACAATAAAATTAGAGGACTTAGACTACTCGATTTTAAGACTTTAAATTTATGGTATCAAAAACATTATCATATAGATCAGCAATTTTCAACCTTTTTCATCTTATGGCACATAAATTAATTACTAAAATTCTGTGGCACACCAAAAATAAATATTATATTTTTTACCAATCCAGCAAAAAATAGGTATAATTTTGATTCATTAACACCAGATGGTTATTGTTATTTTGGCTGTCTTTTTTTTTTTAATTTGATAATCTAAAGAAAAAGAGGTCAATGCCCCTACTGAATAGTCAGGTATTGAATGTTTTAAAAATTCTTGTAGCACACCAATGTGTCACAGCACACTAGATGAAAATTGTTGATAAGTATATATATATATATATATATATATATATATATATATATATATATAGAATAGAGGCAAAAAATATAGTCCTATACTTATACAACAAATTGATTTTTTCCCAGTTTTATTGATAAATAATTGATATACATCACTGTATAAATTTAAGGCATTTAGTTTGATTTACATATATTGTGAAATGATTATTGTAATAGGTTCAGCTAACATTTATCATCTCATATAGATCTGATATAAAAAAGAAAAAAGGTAAGAAAAGAAAAACAAAAAAAAATTTGTAATGAGAAATTCTAGAATTCAGTCTCTTAACTTCTTTTCTACATAATAGTGTTAACTATCACCATTGCATTCTATATTATATCCCTAGCACTTATTTATCTTTTAATTGGGAATCTGTACCTTTTGAACACCTTCCTCAAATTTCCTCTATTCTTCATCTCTGGTAACCACATGTCTAATCTCTTTTTTATGAGTTTGATTTTTTTCTTTTTGATTCCATATATAAGTGATATCAGGCAGTATTTGTCTTTCTCTTTATGAGTTATTTCATTTAGTATAATGCCTTTGAAGTCTATCTATGTTGTTGCAAATGGTAGAATTTCCTCATTTTTTATGGCTGAATAATATTCAAGTGTGTGTGTGTGTGTGTGTGTGTGTGTGTGTGCATGTGTGTGTGTGTGCGTTTATGTGTGTACAAAATCTCCTTATCCATTCATCCATTGATGATGGACACTTCGGTTATTTCCATACCTTGGTTATTGTAATTAATGCTGCTATGAACATGAGGATGCAGATATCTTCTTTACTTAGTGTTTTTGTTTGCTTTGGATATATTCTAAGATATAGAACTGGTGGGTCATATGATGGTTCTATTTTTAATTTTGATGAATCTCCATGTGTTTTCCATAATGGCTGCACGAATTTGCAATCCCAGCAACCGTGTAGAAGGGTTCACTTTTCTTCACATCTATGTCAGCATTTGCTAATCTTGTCTTTTAGATGATGTATGGCCAATTGATTTTTACAAAGGTGCCATCACAATTCAATGGAGGAAGTTGCTGGAACAACTGAATTAAATGAAAAAAATTGATGAGAAAGTTGAAGAAGGTATCAATCATGGCTTAGAGAAGTGAAATAAGTGAAATAAGTCACACAGATGATCCACAACTCCTAATTGGGTGGTTAGGAGTGGCTTCATGGCCCACAATGCTTCCTTTGACAAAAGATTGGTACATTTGTTTTTGGTTTTTGTATTTTATATATAATGTAACCTGAAGTTATGTGGCTAAGAAAATGTTCCCAATATATTTCTGGTATCTATTTTATTAGAAGGGATTAGTGATATTTAAGAGTAGCTGCATGGACACATGAGCTATCATCAGATTTAATAAAAAACCATCACAGTGGGAATCTTATCTCTCAAGGCTTGTCTTTACCTGGAACTATCTTAATGCCATTAGTAAGTACCTTGTCTCATTTTCTTTTTTGAGGAAAAAAATAATTCTTCTATCATAAAGTTCCTTAAATTAGCAATTAAGAAGATATAATTCAACAAACTGTCAGTTTTTTCCTATTGTGATAATTACTAAATTACAATTGGATAAAGGCAGAATTGGGTAGTGAGGCAGATAGAAAAGGTTTGACAGTTTCAGGTCAGAAAACCTGGTGTCTGAGCATTGAAAAGTTTTATATTTTCTGGCAGGCTGAGTCCCTGGGAGATTTTTATTTTCTGAATCTTGTTTGGATACATTTTGAAAATATATAAAAAAGGTATCAGGTAAAATCTTACATAAATATGGCAGAACATGGGAAAGAAAATACTGATGATAAATGGTGTTTGTGAAGGCCAGGCAGGATGAGGTAGGCAGACATATTTTAGAAAAAGCAAGAATTCCAAATTCCTCGGCTTGATGGGTTCATGTTCTACATCTGGCTGGACATGGGTTCTGACAGGGCTGAGACAGAGTTACTTCGTGGAACTCCTGCTGTGTGGGTTGGAACATTTCTAATACTTCGGACTATATAAGATTTGTAGTAATAATTTCATAGGAAAATAGTACACTAGATATGGGAAAGAACTTTGAGATCTTCTTATCTAACCAAGTACAGAGTAGAGATGAAGGACAAGGGCCTAGATAAGTTAATTGACTTGTCAGATGAATGCCAGCCACTAACTATTCCAAGGAAGGAGTCCACATGTTCTGATGCCAATAGCAAGGCTGTTGTCATTATATCCTGTTACCTTACAGCTTCAATTCCCGTCCCCCCGTCCCCAGTACACAGGCCGTTTTAGTGATGTAAAGGGATGTTAAATGGGACTTTTCTGGTCTTGGATTTTTAGCTGAGGAGACCGCATACTAAAAACCAGGGTGGCATCTCTATTGGCAGAGCTTACTAACAGGTAAACAAAAGGCAGTTACAGCCCCTCAGCCACCACTAGCCACCGCTAGCCATGTAGGAGAAGAGCTGCTGTTTGAGCATCTTCTACACCAACCCCTGGGTAGCACAACACTACATCATGTGACCTTTGTCCCTTACTTATTTTGACTCCTGCAGCCCCAATCCAACACATGCGCTCCTGAGTGGGGAAGGACATAGAGGGAGAAGAAAAAATCTTACTTCAGGTTTTTGAATATGGATGTGTGTGTTGTAAGGCATGGAAGAAGCCATAGATGAGATGACAAATGGAAATTTTAAAACCTGATTACCAGTTATATTTTAATATTTATTTATTAGTACCCAGGGTCCCTAGAAAAATGTATGGGTGCTTTCATTATCAGGGTGAAGAAGGGAGATCCCCTGTGGCAACTTGAAGAGAGTGAAGAAGAGAAATAAAATTACTTCCTGCTTGTATATAACTGAGCCCAGCTAGTCGAAGACACTGGCTGAATTCTTTTGGATATTTCCACACTCCCGAAGCATTTACAACAGTGCTCATCTGACTCACACTTGATGGGAAGGGGTGAGGCCCTTGTATGGATGAGTTTGGGGGATAGAAGAGATTGTTTAATCTATCTTGGAGAACACATGGAGTCACATTTGTTGCGGTGTGGTTAATCTGACCACTGTGAAAGAAAATTAACTCCTGACTCTGTTTTCTGAAGTACATTGAGTCCAGTTTCTAAGCAATTAAGCTCCCAGAATAGGACTGGTCATTAGGAGGTGTGTTTTTCAATGTAGTTGGCCCTAAATGGAAAGGAGTCCTGCCTTTCTGTCATCTTGGAATTATACTTCTTAAATTTGTAAACTTAAAATTCTAGTAGGTTATTAAATCATCAAAATTTCTACTAGTACATGAATATGGGAAAGAAAAAAAACCCAAGAAGACCCTTCAAGAAGTAAAGCGTTATGTAAGAACTTTAGACTGTGCAACATTGATTGGTTCTTGTGAATTCCATGAAACACCAAAACTTTAAATCAGACATCATCTGAAACTGGTACAGTCGCTAAGGTCTGATTCTCTGCTGAAGTTTTTACATAACTATTATTTTGGTTTCTGGGAAAAGTGTATTTTTAGCTTTCAAAATATACAATAATTGCACCACTTCTTTTCAGACCTGGTAGTTCTGTTTGCAACCTTTCTACCTACGTGTATGTAGGTGGTGGGAACATAGCTGATGAATTATTCTTTCCCATTCAACAGAGGTCTGTAAGATATATTAATGGGTCATTATTTCCTCCATATTGTTTCCTCAGAAAGGTGATGTCTTTTCCAAGAGGTATACAGACAAGATGATCAGCTTTAGGCATATAATCAAAAGTGCCATATCCTTGCTCATTGTTTTTTTTAATTAACTTGTGGCTCACACAGTTGCAAAGCTTGGGTTCAGGGCCAAGAGTTGCTACCCAGGGCTCTGCCCTACATCTTCACTACACAGAGTGTTTACAAATTACTTACCCACTTTTCTGGCTGAATGTTTTCTATGTGTCCATTCAGATTCAATGTCTGTCCTGAGTTGTTCAAACTACATCAACCAGTTCCTTTGCTCTCTGACTCCTCACTAGGTCTGGCCAAGGAAGCACCAGCAGGAGATTGGAGGGGGGAAGAGAATGAGGCTGAGTCCCATGCCTCTCTCCAAGTGCAGTCACCAACAGTGGGCTCCGTCCCTAACCCTGTCAGATGCTCTTCTCCGTCTGCCTTTGCATACCACTCTTCCCTTTTACTCCTTCAACTCTGGGGTGGTAACTAGTCCTGAGACACTGCATTGCCCCTTGTGGGTCCCTACACCTGCCCATACTTTGTAAGTTGTTCATTGGTTATACTCTCAAAATACTCAGTTTGAGAGGCCCCTTTCTTTACCTACTTGAGCCCTGACTAATACATTCTCTTTTTATCATTTCTTCTCTTCATGAGGAAACTGACACCATTCATTTCTATCCTCCAATGGCCTCTGTCCTCCTTTAGTTGAAAGTTTCTTTGGCTTTTTTCTGTATCCCTACACCACTTTCCATATCCACCACTTTCCATATCCTTCCATTGTAAACCTGTCATTGTGAACAGTTGCAGAGCAATGATTTACATTTCTATTGGCACCCCCTAGATCATGAGTTCTTCTAATCTGGGGACATCTCTGTGTCCCTTCATTACTTGATAAAGAATTTTTACCCAATATACATTTATATTTTCCAATGTACATTTGTTAAAATATAAAGATAAAAAATGGGCATAATTAACTGCTTACTGTGCTCTCCTATAGCAATTATTATTTTAATGGTCAGCATATCTTATCAATGAGTTGATATAATAAATAAATCATGTTAACAACATGGGATTTAGAGCTCTAGAGATAATGAGATATTTTGAAGAAAGAAAACCAAATTGAGATTAATGTTTATCCCAATACCTTGCCACTTCATTTTGCATCACAGAGTGAAAAATGAACTCTGTGTCTAGAAAGACCTAGGTTCAGCTCCCTCTTCTACTATTTATGACCTGGATAACCTTGAGAAAATTATCTCTGTCTGACAGATTTCTTTTTAAAACTTCCAATAACTCATTTTTTTTCTCTCCAGAAAAAAGGTAAGTATTCAATAATTGTTTTTTATTTGGTAAGTATTAGTTTATTTTGTCTTCTCTTCTTTCAAACTAAATCATCAAGTCCAAGAAATGTAACACAAAGCAATGAAAAACTATTGCAGTTAAAAGCCATGTGGCTCAATAGTCATTGCAATAAAGTGAAAACTATTTCTGGGTTTTTAGTTCTCTAGTGATTTACCAAATGTCAGCAGCTTCTCTGGGAGCTGGAAAGTCTAAAAGCACACTTGTTCAGCTCAGATGTTCTCTTACTTGTGTCAGGAATTAAAATCTGTGACTCATAGTCTCACAACAAAAAATGCAAATGAAACTCGATGTTTCTAATTATGTGAAAGCTCAAGCAATTAGCACATTTATTTAGCCAAAGGGGCACAGCCAGGTCTTAGAATCATAGATTTACGACAAAAGTGAGGAAAAGGAGGCCTTCTCGCAGGTCACAGAGCTGGTTGGTGACAATATTTGAACTATATCTCAACTCTCTCATCTAGTGCTCTTTATAGCACATTGGTATTTTTGTGCCAGGAAACAAAAGATATTGAAAAATTTATGTATGATACTTGGCATAAATGGTTCTAAGAACTGTGATGCCATTCTTTCCATTAGCTTGGGATGGAGTCATCTGCTGCCACCTTCTTAGTAGGTACTCAGTAAATGTATGTTAAACTAAGCTGGAAAATCATGGCTTCAGTTTTTGAATACTATGTGATTTTGTCCTGAGCTGGAAAATTAAAGTGACATCTATGAGCTTTCAACTAAACTATGCCTAATCTGCTAAATATTTTAGAGCAAATAAAGTTAAATTTATTATAAAATGTTATAGTTCACCAAAACTAAGAATGCTGATTTTTTTCTTCTTTCCCCATTACCAATTCTATGATGATAAATAAACTAATGGCACTGATAAAAATATTCTTATGGGTCAAGAAACATTAGCTAAACTAATGAATTCATTTTAGGGATTTCTTACTATAAGAGTGTGTGGTTTTCAATTTCAATAGAAAGCATCCAGTTTGGTTCCTATGTTGATTCATTGCCATAGCTAATATATTGAAGTCACACTCTTGCCAATGGATTTCATGGACCCAGTATTTTCAAAAATATGTTATAGAGCATGACATTTTTGGTTTTCCTCCCAAATAAAGATCTTAACAGTAATTTTGAGAATGTTGGCAATAATGGCAGACTCATATGGATGGGACTTAATGAAGAAAATGTTTTTCTGGCCTTCTGTTCCAATTACTAGCATTGTATAAGTATAGTGGCCTGGTGCATAAAACTCGTGCACATTAAAAGGGGATTAATTAGAGGAAATAATTTAATGTTGTTATTTGCCCTTTCTCTATAATAGAAGTATCAGAGATAAAAGAAAATTAGTAAAATGTATATGAAAACCTTCCTCCTGTCAGAGTCTGGGGTGCACCATGGGACCCAGAGTCAAGTCCCCACCCACCCACATGTGCCTCAAAATCACATGAAACCCAGACCTGCCCCCCCGAAATTGGGCAAGATCCAGACCTGGCCAGTCCTACCCTATCAAGCCCTGCTGGGCAGGGGGTATAGCCTCAGGTCCCTGGCACCAGGATGGGGGGCATAGCCTGAGGTCCCCCAGCCCAGACCAGGGCAGGGGGCATGCCTTGAGATTCCCCCATCAAGCCCCTCTGGTTGGGGGGCATGGCCTGAGGTTCCCATCAAGCTCCACTGGGTGGGGGACACAGCCTGAGGTCCTCTGTCAAGCCCAGCCAGGCAGGAGGGCACAGCCCTCTGACCCAGTGCTGGGGCAAGGGGCATGGCTGAGGTCCCCTAGCCTGAAGTACCCTGTCAAGTCCCACCTGATAGTGGGCATGGCCTGAGTTCCCCCTGACCCAGCATTGGGGATACACCTTGAGGTCCCCCATCAAGTCCCACCAGACAGGGGGTGTGGTCTCAGGTCCCCTGGCCTGGTGCCAGGATGGGGGGCACAGCCTGAGTAGTCCCCTGTCAAGCACCACATGGTGGGGGGCATAACCTCAGGTCCCATGGCCTGGCACTAGGGCAGGGAGTATGGCCTGAGGTCCCCTTTCAAGCTCTGCTGGTTGGGGGATGCAGCCTGAGAGCCCCTGTCAAGCCCCATGGGGGCGGGGGAGGGTGTAGCCTCAGGTCCTGGCTGATTGCTTGTTAAGGCTCCTTATGGGAACTTGGCCTCAGATGTAGGTGCAGCCATTTTTGTGAAAGAGTGATGGTCAATTAGCATATTCCCTCTTTATTAGATAGGATAGCCTGAAAACAGAGACATAAAGCAACTATTTTATTATGCTATTATATTCTGTTGGTTTTGTGTGTTGAAAGGGCCTATCAGAACAGCTTGCCCCTGTTCCACATTATCTGGGAATGCCATTGTGAAGATTTGATGGCTAGAGAACTGAAATTATCCGATGGCTCATTTACTTGCATGACTTGCAGTTGACATTGCTGTCAGCTGAAATCTTAACTGGGCTGTTGGCCTGGACACCTAGACATTGATTCTCCCTGTGGCTGTTTGAGCTTCCTCACAGCTTAGTGCCTGGGTTCCAACAGCAGTGCCTCTTGAGAACTAGGTAGAAGCTCTATGAATTTTTATTAGTAGCTTCAGAGGTCACATTTTGCACCTCAGCTCTCATCAAAAGCTTGCCAAATTCAAGGGTGACAGCATAGGCTTCACCTCCCAAAGGGAAGAGTGTCAAAATCACAATGAAAGAGAACATCTTTGGAAAACACAACCTGCTACATCTCTGCTCTATGAGGAAGGAGGTATTCCATTCCATGTCTTTGTGCTCCATGGTTTTCCCAGGGCTAGTGTCAGGGCCTGGTTATTTCTCCATATTTTATAGAATGTGTGATTGGCTAAGTACCCCACAAATTATATATTGAAAGGAAAAATCTGATTTTCCTTTTTCCTAATCTTTTCCCTGAGGATTGTATGAGAAATTTTATATGATTTGTGGAGTCTACTTTACCATGAAAAGGAAATAAGTTAATGAGCATGTTATTAGAGATGCATTTCTGGGAAGGAAGAAGGAGTAACAACAGGGACAGATGGGTTCTGAGAATGAATCCACATTTTGCTATTTTATTAAATTGTAAATCAAGTCCAATAAAATTCACATATTTAAAGTATACAATGTGTTCTTTTATTGTTGTTTTAATCCTCACCTGAACATATATTTCCCATTGATTTTTCAGAGAGAGTGGGAGGGAGGGAGAGAAGGAGAGGGAGAGAGAGATGGGAGAAACAGAGAAACATCTGTGTGAGAGAGACACATTGATTGGTTGCTTCCCAATCAGGGCCAGGGATTGAACCCACACACAACCCACGTACATGCCCTTGATAGGGAATCAAACTCACAATCCTTCAGTAGGTTGGCCAATGCCCTAACTGTTGAGCAACACCAGCCAGGGCCAATTAGTTCCTTTTAAACAAATATTCTAGTATACAACATGATACAATCACCTCAATCAAGGTAATAAACATATTGAGCAACTCTAAAATGTCCACATGTCCTCCCTTTCTCCACTCCCTGCCCTCTTGCCCACTACTTCCCAGGCAACTGCTGATATGCCCTCTTTCTCTATAAATTAATTTGCATTGTCTAGACATTTATGTAATGGAGTCTTACAGAATGTGTTGATTTGTCCATCTACTTGTTGATGAACATTGGAGTGCTTTTAACTTTTGGCTGTAACAAACTACTATGGACATTCATATACACTTCTCTGTATGGACATAGGTTTTCATTGCTCTTGAATAAATATTAGTTGTGGATGGATGCAGCATATAGTAGGTTTACGTTTAAATTTTAAGAAACTACCAAATTGTTTTCTAAAGTGGTTATATAATTTTATACTCTCATCAGCACTCTATGAGAGTTCTACTTCTTCCACAGCCTGTACAACATATGATATGCTTAGTCTTATTTAAGTCATTTCAATAAATATTTATACTATTTCATTGTGGTATTATGTTTGTTTGCCTAATGACTAAAGTTATTGAACATCTTTTCATGTGCTTATTTTCCATCTATGTATTTCCTTTGGTGAAATGTCAATTCTAATCTCCCCTCCCAGATTTTAAAATTGGGTTATTTATTCTTATTATTGAGTTTTGAGAATTATTGGTGTCATTCTTTGCTATAAAATCTACTTTATTTGATGGTAATAGAGTCATACCAGTTGTTTTTTTTAAATACCATATTTTCCACACTTTACATTTTTAAAAGTTTTTAAAATGGAGAAACATTAGTATACCATGAAAACCAGCCATTTAAAGTATACAATCCAGTAGTTGTTGATGTATTCTCAAAGTTGTGCAACTATCACCACTACCTAATTCTATGATTTTTATTATTTCAAAAATAAACATTTCGCCTGTGAGTAGTCGTTCTACATTCCTCTCTGCTCCAGACTCTCCCCACTTTAGCCCTTGTAAAACTTAGTCTTATTTTGTCTCTATAGATTTGTCTATTATGATCATCCTATATAATAAAAGCCTAATATGTTAAGTCTCCAGTCATCGGTCATCCATTCAATCAATCAAAGCATAATATGCCAATGATATACTAAGGCCCCTCAACCTCTTGCTATAATGTGCACTGACCACCAGAGGGCAAACAGTTGACTGGGCAACCAGTTTCTATGATGTGCACCGACCATAAGGGGGCAGACACTTCGATTGATAGGTTAGTTTGCTGCTGGGATCCTGCTCATCCAGACTGGGCAAGACCAGCTGGACATACCCTGGAGTCCTCCTGTGGTTCCTTCCTGGATGGCCAATCTCCCGTGTCCCTCCCCAGCCCTGATCTTGCACTGGTGGGGTCCCTCACCCTGGCCTGTGCCTTCTCATAATCCAGGACCCCTCTGAGGATGTCAGAGAGCCAGTTTACCCCCGATCCCTCAGGCCAGGCAGAGGGACTCACTGGTGCACAAATTTGTGCACTGGGTCTCTAGTTTCATATAAGTAGAGTCATATAATATATGACCTTTTTTTCTGGCTTCTTTCACTTTGCATAATGTTTTTAAGATTCATCCATGAAGTAGGTTGTATCAACACTTCATTCCAATTTATGGCTGAATTATATTACATTGTGGCAGGATGGTAAGAAGCTGAGAAAATCTCTGGGCAAATGAAATGGGAAAACTAAGGCAAGAAAATGAAACAAGGCTGAACAGTTTGAGCAGCTTGCAGTTAGTTTGTGAATAGCAAAAACTTAATCTTCCCTAATCAAGAACACTGGGAAGCAAATGGTTCATACCTTCCTCCCTAACCAGATAATACATAGCTTAAATCACCCTGGCTTGGGAAAATAGGAACACACACACACACACACACACACACACACACACACACACACAAAACCAAAAATGCCATTGTGCCAGCTAAACTCAAGGACAGGTGAAGCTGGGGAATAAATAAAAACCCCATTAAGGCTAGACATACCTAAGATAAAAGTAAAACAGACCAAATGATAATCCCAAATGTATTTAAAGCTGGGGACAGTGAAACTTATATACTCATTTTGATGCATCAGCATATTAAAAATGCATCTGGAGAGCTGGTGAGTATTCTGCTAAAACCCTCCCCTGAGATTCTCACCTGCAGAAAAAGCCCTGGGACAAAGACTCAATCTGGGATCTCATGCCCTTGCCCCTTCTTGGGCATGAACTTTTTATTTCCAAGGGTCCCCTCGAGATTTGCAACCAGGGGAGCAATGGGCAGTGGCAGCTTGACCTGGGTCCTGTCTCCAAGGCTCCCCTTTTCTCTGACTTTCCAGTGCGCTAACGCAGCTCCGCCTTGGCTCACTTTTATCACTGTGACCTTCACTCCCAGTGAGCTAACCACAGCCCCGCCCTGGCTCACTACTTTCCTGTAACATTTCTAGAGAACCAAAGTAGCGCACTGCCGAGGCCCTCCCCTGTTGTTTTTTCCATCCTAATTTCTTCCTCTGTTTCACTGTCCCCAGCTTTAAAGAACATGCTCTCAAATCCATTTGGACTTGTGTTGTGAAATCTTTCCTACACAAAGTCAAGGACCTACGCACCACAGGCTGGTCTGAGGCAGAACAACTCCAGGCTGGCCCCTGTCCCGTAACAACAATGTAGGAATTATGTGCTTTCTGGTCATTTTTGTGTATCTGATTTGGAGAAAGATCTGTTTAAATCTCTGGTCAATTAAAATTTTTTATTTTTACTTTGAATTGTAAGAATTCTTTATGTATTCTGGATGCAAGTCCCTTTCCAGATACATACTTTTCAAATATTCTTTTTACCATGCTATACATTGTCTTCTCACTTTCTTGATTATGTGTTTTAAGCATAGAATGTTTTAATTTTGATGATGCCCAATTCATCTATATTTTTCTTTTGTTATTTGTGAGTTTGGTGTTATGCCTAAGAAGTCTTAACCTTACACACCCTAAGACTGTGTAGGTCTCAAAGATCTGCACTTGTTTCCTCATTCTGATTCTATAGCTTTGGTTTCAACATTTAGGTCTTTCATCCATGTACATGGTGAAAGGTAAGGATTCTGTGATCATTCTTCTGCATATGGCTATTCAGTTGTCTCAGACATTTGTTGAAAACACTATTCTTTCTCTTGTTGCATTGCCTTGGAACCCTTGTAAAATATATTGACCGTATATGTAAGGGTTTATTTTGGATTCTCAGTTATATTCTACTGGTCTATATCTGTATGTATATTCTATGTCAGTCCCACAAAATCTTGATTACTGAAGACTTGCAGTCATTTTTGAAATAGGCAAGTATGAGTCTTTCAACATTGTTCTTTTTAAAGATTGTTTTGGCTATTATGGTTTTCTTGAATTTACATATTAACTTTATAATCAGTCTATGTCCATAGGTAGAATTCAAACTCAGCTTCGTTCTCTTCAAGTTAGCGAGCTTTACTTATTACCGTTGCCATTGATTTATTGATGTATTTAGTTATTCAGAAAACAACTAAAGAATTTTGTCTGTACAAAACTGAAAACACTACTCATTGGTTCTGGAAAGCTTTGCCATAAGAGAACTTTACCTCCTTACTTTTTTATTGCCTCCTTTGTGATAGTGTTTTGAAATTGTGCCTCAATTGGTTGTCACTTAAACAATGATTGTCTGTAATTCTATATAATTATAGGAATTGTGGTGGTAGTAAAAAGACAAAATAGAAATTGCCTTAATCCTCAGGAACTTTACAGGATATCATTAGAGACCCATGTATGACATGACTGTGGTATGAGCTGTAAGAGAAATGTTCAGTTCTATTCAGAAAAAAAAAGCAGTCTATGAGTGGTCATCATGCATACCAGGCACTGGGTTGGGCAGTGTGAAATCCAAAATGAGTATGACATGGTCCCTGCTATAGATGGATCAGCTTAAAGTTTAGTAGGAGAAACAGATTTACAGATATACACTGTTAATGGAAAGGAAGCTATAATAGGAGTACAGAAGAGAGAACATTTATCCCAATGTGATATCATAGAGATGTATTGATGAAGGTGCTGGGCTGCAAAGAGAAAGGGACTTTATTTAAGACTATCAATTAGGTCCCCTAGTCATCAGGAGAGCTAGTGAAGCAGATGAATCCTCCTAGAACAGTGCTCAAGAATACTGGCTTATTGAAGTAACTATCAATGTGCAGCATCACCTAGATATAAATGCCATTAACTCAGATCCACTGCAACAACCACAGTTGCCAGGAACATGTACTTCTCTTTTGAAAACCACCTTTCAACCTGCTTCTGAAAACTGCACATTTCTGCTACCACTTGCAATTTACAGCAAAAACAAGCTCCACAAAGAGCCTGTTTCTTCACATGTTCACATCTGATTTGCATTTCTGCCCAGATGCAAATGATATATTACCTAGACAAAACAGTAATTTAATTTAGGACAATGTCTTAGACTGTCAACCTTGGGCTTACATTGCGATTGCTTGGACATGACATGCATTTAAAATACTATGTCTGGTTCACATTCCAGAGATTCTCATTTAATTGGTCTGAGGTGTAGATTTCACATCAAGGTTTTAAAAAGCTCTTAATTGAATTGGATTTAAAGCTGAGATTGTGAACCTAAGTTTGATGGTTAATTTTATGTCAACTCAACTGGGTCACTGGGTGCCCAGATCTTTGGTCAAACATTATTCTGGATGCATCTGTGAGTGTTTTTTCAGATGTGATTAATATTTGAATTGATAAACTGCGTAAAGCAGGTGGCCCTTCTTAATGTGAGTGGACCTCATCTAATAATTGAATACTTGAATACAGCTCTGTGTCACTTAACCAGGGTTTTGTTCTGAGAAATGCGTCCTCAGGTAATTTCGGAGTTGTGTGAACAATATAGAGTGCACTTACACAAATCTATGTGGTACAGCCAGCCTACTATTGTAATTGTATGTGCGGTACTTTTATATGACTGGCAATGCAGGAGGTTTGTTTACACCAGTATCACTGAAAATACACAAGTAATTGTAGTGTAAGTGTTATAATACAAGTGCCCGACTTAAGCTTTGATCACTGAGGCATCCACTTCAATGAAGGCACTCTCAAAGGAACACATGGCCAGCCACAGGACTAGAGACAGCCAGCCAACTCTCCCAATTAAGGCTCCTTTGCACTGGAGATCTTGATTTTGATAACTGACCATTTGGGTCACTTGTTTTTCTCTTCCTCGACTATTATGTTTTAAATTCATTAATAAATAATGAGCCCAAGAAACCATAGGCCCCCACACTTGACCCCAATAAAAACAAAACCCACATCCAGGCCTGTGTTCAGGCACTCTCCCTACCCTTGTCCTTGCTGTGTGCCCACAGTCATGCCTTGTATGCTCCATGGCCTGTAAGTAATAAACTTTTTGACTTCAAAGTTTTCATATGTGGATTGCTGAAGGGCATCTTAAATTGTAATAAAAATCACAAGAATTGGTCCACTTGTAACATTGGTCAAAAAGGAAAAGGTCTGTGGGGAGCTCTCGGGGTCCCAGGCATATTTGCAGGTAAGATAGACTGAAATGGGCACAAAACCGTAATGCCTTGTGCTATGATATTTAGGCTGGCTATGAATGACTCACAGTTGCTTAAGACTGCACAAGGGACAGGGATTTTTCAGCTCCACTATAATCTTAGGAAACCACCATTGTGTATGCAGTCCATCTTTGACCCAAATGTGGTTATGCGGTACATGGCTGTAGGACAAAAAGCCCGACCTCCTTTTAGCATGAGGGAGCTCCTCCTTTTTGAGTGCTTTAGCTGGAATACCAGTATTCTTCTGCCTTCCACCTTGAAATGGAACATCATCCCTTCTTGGGTCTTGAGACTGCTGGTTTTGGACTGAAATTTATACCTTTGGCCCTCCTGGGATTCCACTTGCTAACCGCAGATCTCAGAACTCTTCAGTCTTTGTAATCACGCAAGCCAGTTCTTTATAATTTCTCTCTCTCTCTCTCTCTCTCTCTCTCTCTCTCTCACACACACACACACACACACACACACACACACACACACACACACACCCCCTCTTTTGGTTCTGTTTCTATGGAGAATCCTAACTAATGCACAATGATTTAGAATTGAGTTTTTTCCCAGTCCCAACAGCAAGGTAGCATTCAGGACAGATTTCAGGCCTTCCCAAACAATTCGGAGCTATTCTCTTAGTCCTCTTAGTTTTCTGCCTTGTTCCCAAATGTGGAGAATACTATAGAAGAACATGGGATGGTAAGGGTGAGGATGACAGAAAAGAGATTTTCACTTCAACCTCCGTTGCTGTTATGATGAGTGAGAGGGGAAGTCCTGGTGAAAGAGAATTTGGGAGACATAAATATACCTGATAATGAAAGAACACCTCACATCAGGCTGGATGTGGCATATGTTCACTGGCATTAGGAAGCGAGATAACTGGCTTGGAAAATGTTGAAAGATTGAGCACGTTAATTTTTCAAAAGCATACTCTTCAGCAGCGGTCCTGTGATATTTAAGAGGCTCTAATGATGGAGAAACATATGCTCAAGATCATAAAGATGTTTCCAGATCAAAATGAAGGTATCTAAACAAAAATGAAGGGGAAAACAGGTTGGGCAGAAGAAATTTTAATTCAAATCTGTCTCTGGCAGCATGATGCTTTGCAATTTGTGGGGGAGTAGTAGCAGCAAAATTCACAGTCAGCTGTTACCCGGTTCCTATTGGGAGAAACATAAACCATGCTGTGGAAATGAGTTCTGCTCACTCTTTGCTACTGACCTTTGTGCAGTATATATTTTTATTCTCAAAAAGGGAATGATTTTGTAGCATTTGTCAGAGGCAATATTCGTAAACCATTTATCATCTTCTGATGAGAGGGTTTGCATTGTTTAAATGGAAAATGCAAATTACTCCATTTGTTTTTTTTCCGGATGACTGAACAATTGCACCATCTGAAAGCTTTGGCTCACTCTGCCTGTGCCCTGACAACACACACACACACACACACACACACATACATACACACACACATACACACACACACACACACACACACACACACACACACACACATGAGCTCTTTCTATGATAATTAACTGCTTATTTGTGTGTAGGGAGAAGTAGACAGGGAAAAGGACGTCATTGAAAACCAATTATTTCATATTTTGAATGCCAAGTCTGTTTAAAACCAAAATGTTTGCTCGGTGAACAATGTGACAGCTGATACCGATGACCTCAGCTTTCCAGCCACTGCTCAGCCGTCCACAATGTCTGATGAGTTCTCTGAAGTTCACATGCGGCCGAGAGGATTTGGCTCTCTACACTTAGAGCAGCCCATAAAAAAGCCTACCCCCCCAGATATCAATATTACCCCAAATTAAATATATATATATATATCTTTAGGTAATTTATTATGCCTAAGCTACTATCTGTGAAAATTTCATCTTTTTGTATTTTTTTCTTAAATGTTCCTCTTCTAGCAGGTGTAATAATAATATATTAGATTAGAAATGCCAGGGTAATGATTTTATTTTTGAAAGTCCTTTTGGATAATTTTTAAATTTATTTGAATTATTTCTTTAGTGATTTTTTAGGAGTAGAAACTCTCACTTCGGTGTACTTTTTCCTGCCAAAACATTTCTTTGACATTTAAAAAATGTGGTAATAAAGTCTACACCAGCCACTAGGTCTCTACCTTTGGGATGTGGTGAGTCAGGAGGCACTCCTCTGGTGACTGGAAAGTTCACTAACTGGACAGCTGCGATAAGGGCTCTCTGCCTCCAGGCCGGGTGTGCCTATAGAAACACAAGCTCCAAAGCACTGATGCTTAACGGGTGAGGCCGAAGTTGTCCAGGATTACTTGCACACATGTCCCAGAGAAATGCTGCATTCTCCTTTGCCACATTTGTGCTATTGGAGCATGTCTGCTAGTTTTTGTGTGCTGAAACATTAAAACATAGCCAAGTCACCCAGTCAATATAAAGTCTATTCTACTACCCCTGTCTTAGTCTACTGGGGCTGCTTTAACGCAATAATATAGCCTGGGGTGCTCGAAGTTCTGAAGGCTGGGAAGTCCAAGATCAAGGTGCTAGCAGATCTTCTGAGGGCCAGCTTCCTGGTTTGCCCGTGGCCATCTTCTCTTCATATCCTCACAGGGCAGAGAGCAGAGGTGGGGAGCAAGTTATTTACTGTCTCTTCCAATAAGAACACTCTCATCACCTGGTTACCTCCCAAAGGCCTCCTGTCGGTATATTATCCACATTGGGGATTAGGGTTTCCACATATAAATTTGGGGGGTACTCAAACATTCAGTCCATAGTAATCTCTCTCGTTTTAGCTTTTCTCTTCATACATATCCATTATCCACTCTAGTTCATGATGTTAGATTAAACATACACTTTCTCTTTTCTCTGTCCTGTTAAAATGATAGTAAAAGGGGAATAAGCCCATAGGGACAAAGTGAAGGGGAGAGTCAGAGTGTGAGTAGTTTAGATGGAAAGCAGATGGTGGGAGGGTAACTGGTAGAGCAAAATCAAAGTCAGTACAGCAGGGTGTGGAGATGGACTAGAAGGTCCAATTTGTCCCCCAGCACCCCAGAGATATGTTCAGAGAGACCAGATATGGTGCCAGGGAATACAGATCCCCAATTCTCTTTCCCTAGTCACCTGAGGCTTCTAGCAACCGGCCTGGAGGAGAGACTGGAAGCTGCCAGAGGAAAGCCCTCCACGTTTTGATATCAGAAATCCCAGAGCATCAGGGAACTCCTGGTCCCCTTGGCCATCAATGAATCCTAGCAATCAGCCAACCTGAATTCAGACACAGGCCTTCCAACCAGTCTTTCACTATTTTATTAAAACCAATAGAGTGAAGTGGGATTGCTGGGTCATATGGCAATTCTATTTTGAATGTTTCGAGTAATGCCCATACTGTTTTCCGCAGTGGCTGCACCAGTCTGTATTCCCACCAGCAGTGCATGAGGGTTTCCATTTCTCCACATCCTTGCCAACACTTGTTATTTCTTGTCTTTTTTATAACAACCATTCTAATAGGTGGAGGTGACATCTCATTGTGGTTTTGATTTGCATTTATCTGATGATCAGTAGTAACACTGAGCATCTTTTGCAGATGCCTATTGGCCATTTGCATGTCCTATTTGGAGAAATGTTTATTCAGGTCTTCTGCCCATTTCAAAAATCAAACTGTTTGTCTTTTTGAAGTTAAGTAGTATGAGTTCCTTATGCATTTTGGCTATAAACAACTTATAAGATGTATTATTGGTGAATATATTCTCCCATTCAGTAAGTAGGTTATCTTTTTACTTTGTTGATGGTTTCTTTTGCTGTGCAAAACCTTTTTGGTATACTGTAGTTCTATTTGTTTATTTTTTATTTTGTTTTTGGTATTCATCTGAAGAATCCCAAAACACTAATTCAAACAGATAAATGCATCCCTATGTTTCTTGCAGCATTACTTACAATAGCCAAGATAAGGAACCACCCAAAGAGTCCATTGAGAAGATGTGGTACATATATACAGTGGAATAAAATCTTGCCACTTATGACAGCACAGATGGACCTAGAAGGTATTATACTAAGTGAAATAAGTCAGACAGAGAAAGACAAATGCCATATGATTTCATTTGTATGTGGAATCTAAAATAACAAAACAGAAACAAACTCATAGAGTCAGGAAACAAACTAATGGCTGCCAGATGGGAGGGAGTTTGAAGGAATGGCACTAAAGATAAAGTGATTAAAAAGCACAAATAGGCAGTTACAAAGTAGTCACAAGAATGGAAAGTACAGCATAGGAAATATAGTCAATAATATTGTAATAACTACATATGGTATCATGTAGGTACTAGACTTATCAAGGGGAGCACTTGATAAGTTACATAAATGTCTAACTACTGGGCTGCATATGTGAAACTAATATAGTATTGTATGTCAAATGTAATTTAAAAAGTTAAATACCAATGGAAAGAATAACAAATAATAAAACCACCATTGGTACAATTACAATCCAGATTTATCAAATATAAACCTTTGGTCATATTGGTTTAAGATATTTTTAGGAAACATATAGCAGGAATACAGGAGAAGCCCATTCTGATCTTATTTTTCTTCTTCTTTTTTTTCCTCTTGCAGGTAACTGCTCTCCTGAATTTCATGTTGATCATGACCACACAACCTTCTATACCATTAATAAATGTGCATCTACCAATAAACAATAAAATATTATTTTATATGTTTTCACATTTTTATATAAACAGTGCTATACTGCCATTACAATTCTACTTACATTTTTACTAAGCATACATTTTTAAAATCCATTTTGACTAAGTTGATGTAATTGGTTCATTTTGAATGTGCCATTAATTATTTATTTTTTCCAAGTTTTTCAATTTTTAAGTATTGCCACTGATGCTGCAATGAATATTCCTGTACAGGTCTCTTTCTGCACATGTAAGTGCTTAGGTTAGAGTAGCATCTAGAAGGGAAAAGTGGAGAAGGTATGCATGCCTTCAGTTCTACTAATCTGACCTAACTGACCATACAGAAGAATTTCATTATTTCAATTTAGCGTCTTCAAATTTATTTTTGGCCATTCAAATTTCTTCTGTAAATTGACTGTTTGTATCTTTTGCAAATTTATTCATTTGTTTTCCTTAAAATATAGGTTTTAGGAGTTTAAACATCATTTTAATAAATATTAAATTAAAAATATTTATAACACAGGTAAGGAAAAACACTTTAGAAATTCTAAAACTATATTTTGTCACTAATGTTTTATTAGATACATGCTTAACATGTGCTGAATTGCATTAAATTGCTTTTATGAGGCAACAGTTTTCCCTTTAGTTTTTAAATAGGATTTGTTAACATTGAATTAACTAGTTTCATGGGATAAATACAAGTTTGATTTACTACATTTTAAAAAGAAATATTGCTAGCATTTTATTCAGGGTTTTTATATTTACATTTATAAATAAATTTGATTTCAATTTTTTGTTTTCTTATTTGAACCATCAAAGATAGATCAGTATTGCCAGTGAGGAAGACGAAGTTAAAACAGCTGCACTGTCACTCCTTCTCCTGGGGAGGAAGGTAGGTGATTAGATCCTTACAAATCTTTGAGAACACGCTAATAACTGGGTGCCCTGGTAGATACACTAATGGTATTTGCCAGGAGGAGAGTCCTTATTTTCAGAGTGCTCTTAGCAAGATGTAGCTGCTTTCTTATATACTTCTTTTTTAAATATGTGTTTAATTTTTTATTGCTTTTAGAGAGAGGAAAGAAGAGGGAGAGAGAGATTTTAAAAAGTCAATAAGAAACATTGATTGGCTACCTGCTGCAGGTCCCTTATTGGGGAATCAAGTCTGCAACCTGGGTATGTGCCCTGACTGGGAATCAAACCTGTGACCTCTTAGTATGTGGGATAATGCTCAACCAGTTGAGCAACACCAGCTGGACAAGATGTCACTGCTTTAATAAGATCACTTATAGAAAACTTAGCATCTATTGGATTTATGAGGCATAGGAAATGTACACAAACTATAGAACTATGCAAGATATAAATAGAGCTGTTTCATGACCTAAATGCTCCCTACTATGTGCATTAATAACTTATGTGCCTTAGAGAAGCCTCATTATTACTCTAGGACAGACAAATGGGTCTGGGAGGAAGGCTCTGGGGTATGATGCAGAAAGCCCAAGATTCTCTCTGCTTCTCCTGTGCCTCATAATTGCTTATATCTTTGATATTATTAGTAAAAATTGATGCAAGATAAGAGCTTTATGTGCTTTCTGTTATTGCTTGTATAAGATGAGAATTATTTATCTGTTCCTTATACATGCAGTGGAATCCTATATAATAAAAGCCTACTATGCTAAATGTCTGACCTTTCAACTATTTGACTAGTTGCTATGATGTGCACTGACCACCATGGGGCAGACACTACAACCTGTAGGTTAGCCTGCTGCTGGGGTCCAGCCTATCATGACTGGGTGACATGGGCTGGACATACCCTAGAACCCTCTCCCAGTCCCTCCTTGGTCCCTATCATACACCAGTGGAGCCTTTCAACCTGGCCTGTGCCCTCTTGCAATCCGGGATCCCTCAGGGGATGTTGGAGAGCCAGTTTCAGCCCAATCCTACAGGCCAGGCAGAGGGACCCCACAGTGCACGAATCTGTGCACTGAGCCTCTAGTTTAACTATAAAACTGGCTTATTAATTTTATTAGTTGTCTATTTTTAACTATTAATTTTTAAATGGTTATTGTTGACTTATTGAAACTTTTGTTTCTTGAGCACTTAAAGTTGTATAGATTCTAAAAAGTTATTATTCTCATTCAAGTTTTAGATTTAATTTGCATAATGTTTTAACTGTCTTCTTTTGATTTTTAAGTCTTATTTTATCTGCATTGATGGCCCATATTTTGTTGCTTATAATGTTTATTTCTGACCATTCTCTTTTTTTATTTATTAATCTTATAAAATGTATTTTTAAATTATTATGTTTTAAGAATTCATTTTTAATTATTTATTGCTCTTAAAATCTGTTCTTGTCTTTAACATTTATTTCCTCCTACTTTTTTCAATTATTTTTTAGTGGTTTTTTTAGCTTCTTGAAATCAAGGCTCTCTTATTTTTAATAGTTATATTTAATAATAAAAACTTATCAATATGTATAATTTTAACTGAATCACATCTATTTTACTATGTAGTACTTAATACTTAATTGTCATTTACACCTAAATATTTGTCAGTTCCCACAATGAGTTCTTCTTTAAAAAATGATTCCTTTATAAACACTCTTTTAAATGCCTACTTTTTGTTTTATGCAATATGAAGATCATGTATCATAGAAATATACACTTGAAAAATTTATAAAAATATTAACCAATGTCACCCTAATAAATTTAATAAAAAGAAAAACATATAAAATTAAATGCCTAATCTTTTTTATTATATACATATTTTTTACTTTTATTTCTGCATCAATTTATTTTATGACAATATAATCTGTATAATATAAAGTATTTGAAAATTTTGAGACTTTATTTATGACTGAAACATTGGCATATATTCCATATATTCTTTAAATATATATATATTCTATCTAATAAAAGAGTAATATGCAAATTGACTATCACTTCAACACACAAGATAACTGCCCCCATGTCATCAAAGATGGCTGTCCCCATGTGAACATAAGATGGACATCACAAGATGGCCAGCAGGGGAGGGCAGTTGGGAGGGATCAAACCTGCAAGGGAGGGCAGTTGGGGGCAATCAACCCTGCAGGGGAAGGCAGTTAGGAGTGACCAGGCTAGCAGAGGAGGGGAGTTGGGGGCAATTAGGCCAGGAGGGGAGAGCAGTTGGGGGGACCAGGCCTGCAAGTGAGGGCAGTTGGGGGTGATCAAACCTGCAGGGTAGAGAAGTTAGGGGTGACCAGGAGAGAAGTTGGGGGTGCCTGGGCCCATAGGGAAGGGCATTTAGGGGGGACCCAGGCCTGCAGGAGAGAGTAGTTGGGGGACCAGGCCTGCAGAGAAGGGCAGTTAGGGGCAATAAGGCTGACAGGGGAACAGTTAGGCATCAATTAGACTGGCAGAGGAGTGGTTAGGGGATGATTAGGCTGGCAGGCAGAAATGGTTAGGGACAATTAGGAAAGCAGGCAGGCTAGCAGTTGGGAGCCAGCAGTCCTGGATTGTGAGAGGGATATCTGGCTGCCCATTTAGACCAGATCCTATCAGGCAGTTGGACATCCCTCAAGGGTTCCCAGATCGGAGAGGGTGCAGGCTGGGCTGAGGGACAGCTCCTTCCCCGTGCATGAATTTTATGTACCGGGCCTCTAGTAAATTAATATACTGGTGTCCCTCAGCCCAGCCTGCACCCTCTCCAATCTGGGACCCCTTGAGGGATGTCACCACCGGGATTGGGCCTAAACAGGCAGTAGAACATCCCTCTCACAATCCAGGGCTGCTGGCTCCCAACCCCTTGCCTGCCTGTCTGCCTGATAGTCTCAAACTGCTTCTGCCTGCCAGCCTGATCACCTCCTAACCACTCCCTGCCCACCTGATTGACACCTAACTGCTCCCCTTCCAGCTTGGTCACCCCTAACTACCCTCTCCTGCAGGCCTGGTCACCACCAATTGCTCTCCCTTATTGGCCTGGTCACCCTTAACTGCCCTCCCTTGCAGGTCTGGTCCCCCCAACTGCCCTCCCTTGCTAGCCTGATCACCTACAACTGCCCTCCCCTGTGGGCCATCTTGTTGCGGCCATCTTGTGTCCACATGGGGGCAGCCATCTTATGTGTTGGAGTAATGGTCAGTTTGCATATTACCTCTTTATTATATAGGATATCCTCTATATGGTTGGTGAAGGTTTTTATATATATTAGACCAAGCTTTTAAATGTATCATTGAAATCTTTTATACTCCTTTTTTGTCTTCTTGATTTATCACATTCAGAAAGTTAATGTTAAAATCTGACTTTCTCATTGTTACTTTGCCAGTTTTTGCTTTATGTATTTAGGCAGAATGTTGGTAGGCAGCGTAAAGCCTTATGATTTGTGTATCCTTTTGTTTGTCTTTTTCCTTTCCCTAGGTGATGCATCTGTTAAAATTCTGCCATGTGAGATGTCTGATATTTTGCTGTCTACAATTTCTTCTAGAATTTATATGGTTTCATGACTTACATTTAAATCTTTTATCCATTTTGAGTTTATTCTTGCATATGGCGTAAGTTTGTGGCCTAGTTTCATTTTTTTGTTCATACCTGTCCAATTTTCCCAGCATTATTTATTGAAGAGACTATCTTGACTACATTGTATGCTCCTACCTCCTTTGCCAAATATTAATTGAGCATAATTGGTTGGGTCGATTTTTGAGGTCTCTATTCTGTTCCATTGATTTATATGTTTGCTTTTGTGCCAGTATAAGGTAGTTTAGATTACAGTGGCTTTGTAGTATAACTTGATACCCACTATTGTGATCCCTTAAACTTTGTTCTCCTTTCTCAATATTGCTGCGACTATTTGGGATTTTTTGTCTTTCCATATAGATTTTTTTGAGTGTTCTAGGTTTGTGAAATATGCCCTTAGTATTTTTAAAAAATATATGTTTTTATTGATTTCAGAGGAAGAGAGAGAGAGAGAGAAAGATAGAAACATCAATGATGAGAATTATTGATTGGCTGCCTCCTGCACACCCACTACTGGGAATGGAGCTCACAACCTTGACATGTGCCCTTGACCGGAATCGATCCCAGGCCCCTTCAGTCCACAGGACAATACTCTATTAACTGAGCTAAACCAGCTAGGGCTGTCAGTGGTATTTTAATAGGGGTTGCATTGAATCTATAGACTGTGTTGGGTAGTATGGCCATTTTAATGATTTTAATTCTATCAATCCATGAACACAGTATATTCTTCCACTTTTGCATCAAACTAAAAAGCTTCTGCACAGCAAAGGAAACTAGCAACAAAATGAAAAGGAACCCATTGTATAAGAGAACATTTTTGCCAATGATACGTCTGATAAGGGGTTAATTTTCAAAATATATAAAGTACTCATACAACTCAATAAAAGGAAAATAAGCCAATAAAATAAATGGGCAGAAGACCTGAATAGACAATTCTCCAAAGAGGATATACAAATGACCAAGAGACATATGAAAAAATACTCAATGTCACTAATCATCAGAGAAAGGGACATAAAAACAATGAAGTACACTTCACACGTGCCAGAATGACTATCATCAATAAATCAACAAACCTCAAATGCAGACGAGGATGTGGAGAAAAAGTAGTCCTAGTGCACTGTGGGTAAGAACGCAGACTGGTGCATTTTTAATGATGATTGAACTACTCAGCACATCTTTGAAACACCTTGCCTAGAGATGATTTGGACTTTTAAAAATACTACCTTGATAAAAGTGTAAATTATGAACAACAAATACACGTCTATCAACAAATGAATCTAAAAATCAAGTGAATTAATAATCTGATGAACAGGATAAACTGGTGAATGTAACAGAATCACGGACATAGAGAGGGAATGGACTGACAACTCTTGGGGAGAAAGGGGATGTGGGAAGTGCAGCAAGAGACTGGACAAAAATCATGCAACTATGGGAGAGGACAGTGGAGGCGGGTGAGGCCGGAGGGTGGGATGGGTACCAGGTGTAGGGGAACTATAGGGTGAAAAAAAAAGGGAACAATGTAATTAATAAACTGAACAATAAAGATAAAATAAAAATTAAAATAAAAATACTACCTTACTGTGTATATGTGTGTATATGTAAAAAAAAACATCCTTTTAACTTTATTTTCTGCCTTTTTCTGATTGCTATTGGATGTCTACATTTATTTTTTATTTCCCTTGACTGATTTAGTATCTGGTATATGTGGTTATTTTAGTGGTTATCCTTAATTTTTCACATATATATTTAACCATAAGTTTTGATGTCAAAGTCTAAACTTCTTTTCTCCTTTACTGCATGATTTAAATAACAAATCGAACAAATATGGGTCTCGTTTTTACTTAGAGCAAAAGTACCTTTGGCTTTCTCACTAGCCTGTCTGCCTGGATCATATTAACATGCCCTAAGATATTCTTTAGAAGTCAGAAGCTTTTATTTTGTTATAAAAATGGCTCAATCAATGAAGACTATTTATTATCACATTAAAAATAATCCTTAGGCAAGGTGTTTCAAAGGTTTGCTGAGTAGTTCAGTCATCATCAAGAAACATGTCTCTTTGATGACTTTAAATACACTTATAAGTCTTTGTTACCTTGTTCTATAAAATCAGTTTTCATCTGTGAATTATAAAGCACAAACTTAGAATTTTTTTCCTGTCATGCATAATTTTTTAAAATTTGTTTTTTAAGTTTTTATTTATTTCAGAGAAGAAGGGAGAGGGAGAGATAGAAACATCAATGATGAGAGAGAATCATTGATCACTGCCTCTTATATACCCTTCATTGGGGATCCAGCCCACAATCTCAGCATATAGCCTGATCAAGATTAAAACTGTTACCTCCTTGTTCATGAGTAGATGCTCAACCACCGAGCCACCCTGAAGATGTGGTTTAGGAAAAAGAGAATAAACCAAAATAGAGAAAAACATGGCTTTATGGAAACAGTAGAACCTACTCAAGAGATTAGCAAGGAGAAGTTCCAAAATGAGAGGCTGCATCAAGCCCAAGAAAGAATCGGTCCAGTTTGGGGCAGAAGAACGAACGACTTCAGAGAGGTCCTCAAAAAAGAAGACAGATTTTGGGAAAGTGGTATGTTGTTTATGAGAGTACTCAACAGATTCTTTGGTAAAAAAACATCTGAGGAGTAATTAGACTAAGAAATTTTATTTATTTACTGAGGCCCAGTGCACAAATTTGTGCACAAGTGGGGTCCAGCTGGCCTGACCCAGCCTCAATTGGGGCAGATCAGAGCAGGGCCTGTCAGGAGGAGGAGACAGGAGATAGATAGAGGTTGGCTGGCTGGTCCACCATGATTGGGACAATCAGAGCTGGGCATGCTGAAGGAAGGGGCCAAGGGCTACTAGCTGGTAGGCCCAGCCCACAATTGGGATGGGTGGCTGTTTGGGGATGGGGCTGGCCATGGGGAAGGGCTGTGGGCAATGAGCTAGCTAGCCTGCCCCCAAATGGGGTAGGGTGACCAATTGGGAGTCAGTGGCAGGGGAGGGGCCGTGGGAGTTTGGCTGGCCAAATCTGCCTCTGATTGGTATTGGGGGATATAATGAGGGGTGGACCTGGCTGGGGAAGGGGCTGCAGGCTGATCAGGTGGGGTGGGTAAAGGGGGAAGGGGCAAGAAGGGGTTGGCTGGTCATCCCACCCTCAATTGGGGTGGGAGAGGCCAATCAGGGGTGGAGCCAGTTGAGGGAGGGGTCACGGGAGGTTGGCTGCAGGCCCTACCCCCTGATTCAGCAGGTTTGCTGGCTACAGTGGGCATCATAGCAACTGCATTTTGGTTGTTATGGCATATATATAAAAAATATATATATATTTTTTTCTTTTTAAAGAAAGACAACTATAAACTCTGAGAAAATAAAAAAAGAAAGAAAGTATAATTATGATTTAAGTTTAGTGTTGCAGGAAAAAACATGACATACATATTTATATAAGTCAATAGCAAATAATCATTTATTTAACTGAAAATAATTATTATAGAAAGATGAGTGAGGGATGGCATGTTAGTAGGGTTAAAAAAAGAAATAGTATTCATTATAATGGTAAATTAATAATGTCTAATCTTTAAAAAATAAGATGCAAAAATAAAGCATAATATTTAGAAAAATAAAGGTTGCTACCAGAAAATTACCCTAGGGCGTAAAAAAATATAAAAATATCACAACTGGAACTAGGCTTAAGGAGGATGAAGGATACTTAGGAGGTAATTAATTTTAAAACTTCTGGTACTTGAATATATATGTATTTTCATAGATATTTAGAAAGAGATGAAGGGAGAATGAGAGAGAAAGAAAGAAACCCTAATTTGTTGTTGCACTTATTTATGCATGCATTGGTTAATTCTTATATGTATCCTGACCAGGGATGGAACCCTCAACCTTAGTGCATCAGGATGACACTTTACCAATAACCAATTGAGCTATCCAGCAGGGCCTTCTTGTATTTTTCAATTATTTTCCCTTTTGTTAATGAGACTGAATTACGTAAATACAATTTATAATAAATTTGTTTATGTAAATTGAAAAGGAATGATAGTGTATATCTTTCAAACAAACAGTGCTACTAAGAAACATTACCTGGTTGGATTTGAACAGCATTTTAAATTAGGTGCAAATGTAATCCAAAAGACAAAGAAGGAAATAATCTAATAATTTAATAATAATTAATTTTACTTTCTACTTAAATACCAACTCTTTGAAGACAGCTATAATCTGTTTTATGAACAAATTAGACCTGTTTGGGTACAAACCAACCTATTTTTTTCCTTTTCTTTTTTCACCTGCTTCTATGATATCCCATAAAAACCAGTTTCTTCTGAGTACATCTCTTCCCTTTCCTTTCTTCACAATCCTTCCTCCCTCTGCTCTCCTTCCCTCCTTTCCTTTTCTCTCTTCTCCTCAACCTTTTCCTCTTTCTATTGCTCCTCATTCTTCTATCTCTTCTCTTTCTCCTTTTTTCTTTGTTAATAAGTTCTGTGCATCCTTGTATTTCTCAGAGTCTTGAAGCTTCCTAAGTAAGCCTATGAAAAAATCACTTAATTAAAAACCTGGACTTAATAGAGTAAAGCCCTAGAAAAAATTATATTTTTCTCTAATGATATTTCCAGAATGATATATTTGATGATCCCATAGCTTTCTCAATCACTTGGATGTGTTCAGGTACAATTTTATGCCTATATTTTAAAAAAGTTTAGTTTGCAGCAATAGAAGAGAAATTTTATCTCTGATTGATCTTAATGCTTTTTCCCTCCCTCTCAGCTCCGAATCTGATATAGAACTAGAAGCCTGCATAGGAAAATGACTGTGGTTAAACCTTTCAGATTTAACTCCTGGGTCTTTTGCTTCCTACCTTCACTTTGCTGGTCCTGTCTCTGTGGGATTGGGGAGAAGGGAAGAAAGACAGGAGAGATAAGGAGAGCTCAAGTCTCAGATGGCTAGTTGTCTGCATTTCTTCTTGGTCCTCAAATGCCTATGGTCACGGTAAACATCCTAGGACTGTCTCTTTCTTTTATGGCAAGCTTAATTGATCTTATGAGAGGACTGTTTTACCTGCTGAATTGAAAATTAGTTGCTATGTTCTAAGCCACCTGTGGTGAGGGTTATATAGCAAAGAGCGGAGGGCGGCCTCCAGCTAACACGCAGCAAGAAACTGAGGCCATCAGTATGACAAAGAACTAGATGCTTCCCAAACACATGACAGTGAAAGTAAGATCCTTCCCCAGTCAAGCCCCAAATGAGACTGAAATCCCAACCAGCATCTCAACTGCAGTCCAGCTAAGCCACGAGGACCTAGCTAAGCCATGCTTGGTCTTCTAACCCATAGAAACTATAAGATAATAATGTGCATTCCTTTAAAAGTTTGTGGTTCTATTTTTGCACAGAGTTAATAACTAACAACTAGTACACAATTCTTCAGAAATTGTCCCACTAAGGACTTCTGACCTGAGATTTCCTGCCATAGTCTGCCTAATGTCTTATGACTTACCCTTCTGTGGTGTCCCCTTCACAACTTATTTCTTCTGCTGGGATCACTTAACTCCTTGGCAGCCTCTTGTACAGTGTCTCCTGCAAGATGAATCAAGCCTAGCTAACTTATGAGGGGCTTACTCTTTTTCACAGGTAAATTCATCACTAGAAAGGCATTTTGCTTTCACTATAGCCTTTCTGCTTACTGTTTTAGCAGGACAACACCAGCAACTTTCTTATCTTTGGACTTTCTCCAAGTAAGTGCCAGGTGTCAGTCTTTGTGTTGCATAAACCCAAGGAAACACATTCAAGGTTTTTTCAAGATATCTGTCTTTACACTCGCTGGGCCCAGTAATAAGACAGAGACCCACGTATTTGTGCAGCATGGCAAGCATTTAACCAGATGTTTCTGTCCTAAAGAGCATCCCACAGTCTGAGTAGTTCTTCCTTACTTGGCTTAAGGTAGGAAGAGGAGAACTAAAAAATACCCTTCTGCTTTTTTTTTTTTTTTTTTTGCTTTTTAAAAAAATAATCTTAGCATCTTTTGTATTGATCATCCTCTCTCTTTGGAATATGTGGACATCTAACTTTGCATTCTTAGCTCTGAAGCTTCAGCCAGAATTCTGTGATGACAAGAACCAGGCTTCTCACTTCACATCTTGCTAGTATCTCCAGCTTTTTACTTTATGAATGTGCATCTTTCCTTTGCATCACAATTGTGTGTCTGTATGTTTGTGTGTGCAGCAGGTTATTTTAAAAAGGGAAAAATGTAAATGACTAAACTTGTTTTTTAGAGGAGAGTCTTTGCTTTTAACCTTTTTCAGAGAAGCTATTAACTTCACTTTCAAAAAAGAAGAAAGAAATAATCTGTACAAATTGCTGAGAATAGTTTTGAGAGGTAATTGAACTAAAGGATTAGGAAATTCCAAAATAGTCACTGGGATCTGGAGAACAGAAGAGATCAGAAGAGTGTCTGAGAGTTAAGATTAAGAACGATCAAGAGGCCGAAACCGGTTTGGCTCAGTGGATAGAGCATCGGCCTGCAGACTGAGGGGTCCCGGGTTCTATTCCAGTCAGGGGCATGTACCGTGGCTGCGGGCACATCCCCAGCAGGAGGTGTGCAAGAGGCGGCTGATCGATGTTCCTCTCTCATCGATGTTTCTTCTGACTTTCTATCCCTCTCCCTTCCTCTCTGTGAAGAATCAATAAAATATATATTTTTTAAAAAGAACAATCAAGAGGAGAAATGACAATTTTTCTAGTCCCCAACTTCTCATCCATGTCTGGATTGAATATATATATATAATTTCCCCAAGCTAAATATTAATTATATGCTTTCATATGGTGTTGCATCAGTTCCTCTCAACTAGGCCCTCTTATTCTATTGTTAAGTTTTTAGAGTGGAAAATGTCCTGTAATTGCTTTTTTAAACTAGTGTTTCCATGACCCAGGGAGACACGATGGCCATCTGGAAAGCCCAAGAATTGTTTCTAGACAGAAACAGAACAAGTGGGCTAATGATAGGAATTCTTACACAAGTGACAATCCAATAAATACTCATCATTCTTGAGTCAATTAACTGTCATTGATTTGGTGACTTTAAATGGTTCTGGTTCATTTTTGGCCTTGGGTTACAATGTGGGAATAGAGGATTACTCAGGCTATTATAAACTTTATAATATAATATCTTATATAATAAAAGACTAATATTTAAATTGACCTTAACGGTGGAATGACAAGAATGACTGCTCGACCACTCACTATGAGGCACAATGACCACTCTTGGTCCCTCCCTGTGGCTGGCAATCTCTGATCACCCCATGGTGAACAGGAAACCAAGGGTGGGGTGGGGGATGTGGGTGGAGTCAGGCCAAGGCTCCTGCCCAGCTGGTCACCCTACACACAGAGGGCAACCTATGGTGGGGTGGAGGTGGGGCCATTGAGTGGGCAGGAATGGCTGACCTCTTGGTCCCTTCCCCAGCCATCAGGCTCTGATCAACTGATGGCACATGGGGAACTGAGGGTGAGTGGCAGTGGGGGAGGGGCAGGGCTGGTGAACAGATGGAATGGCTGACCTCTTGGCTCCTCCCCCCTGGCCAGCAGGCTCCAATCACCTGATGGTGAACAAAGAATCAGGGGTTGGTGAAGGTGGTGGTGGGGCTGGCTGTGGGCAGCTGGGGAAGATGGCTCTGATTGCAGACCAGGCCTAGAGATCATACCTGTGCATGGATTTATTGCACCGGGCCTCTAGTAAAGGTTATAAATTCCACGTTTTCACACACCCATATCCTGGGGTTTACTAAAGTATCAGATAGGACCTAGGATGCCCTAAGCAAGGCATGGTAGAAGCCATTTATAACAGACATTCCAGAAGACATGCATGGTCCTTCTGCATAAACAGAACAAAGAGTTTTTTAGGTCTTTTTCTTTACTAGATGTTCCGTTAATGGAAATTTTTTCAATAGATGGAGTTAGACATATGTTGACATATATGCGATTTGATGTATTGTCAGTAAGCTTCAAAACTTCATATGTCAAATTTGCTGAAGGTGTTAACATCATAGATATTTTTATGCTTAAAACATATAGAATTTAGTGCCAAAAAAAAGCATTCATGGGAAGTTTTAACTCATTACTTTATTTTGAAGAAAAAGTTATCATATACTTTGGGAAGCTTATGGTGAACATACTCCCTCTCAAGATACTTGTGAACGCTGGTTTAAGTGATTTAAATGTGATGATTTTGATGTAAAAGACAAAGAATGTCCAAGTCAACTGAAAAAGTTTGAAGACCAACAATTATAAGCATTATTGGGTGAAGATGTGTGTCAAACTCAAAAGCAACTTGCAGAAAGATTAAATGTTGCTCAGCAAACAATTTCTGATTGTTTACAAGCAGAAAATTGTGACTGGCAATGAAAAGTGGATTTATTTTGAGAATCCCAAATGCACAAGATCATGGGTTGATCCAGGTCAACCATCAACATCTAATGTAAGGCCAAATTGCTTCAGAAAGAAGACAATGATCTGCGTTTGGTGATATCAGGAAGGTGTGGTATATTATGAGCTTCTAAAACCAGGTGAAACTGTTAATACTGATGGCTACCGACAACAAATAATCAATTTGAACCACACTTTGATCATGAAATGACCAGAATTTGCCAGAAGACATGGCAAAGTAATTTTGCTTCATGATGATATACCATCATACACTTAAAAACCAGTTAAAGACACATTAAAAGATCTTGCTTGGGAAGTATTAACCCATCTGCCATATTCACTAGACTTTGTTCCTTCAGATTAGCACTTGTTCCGATAGATAGCACACACACTTTCTGAGCAGCACTTCAAAATATATGAAGAGGGCCAAAACCGGTTTGGCTCAGTGGATAGAGCATAGGCCTGCGGACTGAAAGGTCCCAGGTTCCATTTCGGTGAAGGGCATGTACCTTAGCTGCGGGCACATCCCCGGGGAGGAGGGGGGTTTGCAAGAGGTAGCTGATCGATGTTTGTCTCTCATCGATGTTTCTGACTTTCTAACCCTCTCCCTTCCTCTCTGTAAAAAAAATCAATAAAATATATTTTATATATATATATATATAAAATATATATATATATATATGAAGAGGTGGAAAATTGGGTCTCTGAATGGTTTGCCTTAAAACAAGAAAAGTTCTATTGGGATGGTATCCACAAATTACCTGAAAGATAGGAAGATGTGTAGCTACTGATGGACATTACTTGAATAAAGTACTTTTGATGTTTCTCTTGAAATTATCATGTTTTCTATGATTACAAAATTTCCATTATTAACTGGTACATCTAGTATTTATTTGCTTGAGTGTTGCATACACAAGTCCACCTTTCAAACCAAGGACAGTCTGGAAGCATTCCATTCCATTGTGAATCTTGGCCTACGGGTTTCAATAATAATGGACTCTTCTAAGAAAGTCCAGCCTACCAGCCGAAACCAGTTTGGCTCAGTGGATAGAGCGTCAGCCTGTGGACTGAAAGGTCCTGGGTTCGATTCCGGTCAAGGCATGTACCTTGGCTGTGGGCACATCCCCAGTAGAGGATGTGCAAGAGGCAGCTGATCAATGTTTCTCTCTCATCGATGTTTCTGACTTTCTAACCCTCTCCCTTCCTCTCTGTAATAAATCAATAAAATATATTAAACAAAAAAAGAAAGTCCAGCCTACCAGCTTTGAATCTTATTGCAAAGGATTTCTTTACTAAGTGTCCCAGAAGATATATTTATAAACTTTTATCTTATTTTGTCTTTAAACTTTGAGTGTATAGTTCAAGTTTAGTATTATAGTAAGTTTCCAGTTTATTCTCTATACCTTCTCTACATCTCTACACTACTGAATTATACTTTCCTTTTGGTTATTATTATTACAGAGAAATCAGAAATTAAAGAAAAGCAGTGACTTTTCCCTTAGTGGAAACTGTCTTGCAGAAGTTTCTTTTGGCTTTTATTCATTTTTGCTTCTCCCTGAGCATTTCTCTCTCCCTGATGTTTTCATTTATCAGTTGATTAATGCAGCTGACTGTTAATCAATACAAGCAGCCAGGGTGATATTACTGAATTATAAATGATCTTTAAAGATGCATTCCAAGAAGCAATCACTTTTAGGCTCTATTTGTTATCACAATGTTGACAAGCTTGATAACAGGATTTTAATATCCGGTAAGATAATGAAATTTCTATCCCATACATATTTTGTCTGTCTTTGTACTGTAATAACTAGATATTGCTTCAGGTTGGTGAATGGCCACACTTTCTTGGCTTCTTTTCATATAAAGATTCTTAAGAGGGCTTCTTTTTCAAGCCATAGGAGTTCATTGACATGAAGATAAAGTAACAAAGGAGAGGCACTTATTTGAGAAGAAAAATTGTGTTCTCTTAGCCTCCCAGTGGGTCCTATGTTCCAGCTAGATAGCTTTCAGGTTATGTCTGGGCTGCCCATCTCTCATCAGAAGTTGACAGGAACAATGACAAGAATCTAGGGAAAGAAAGTGCCTTTGTAGAGGTGAACACTGGAGAAAGACTTAGAGAGGAGCTTGCTGATAAAATTGTTTCATAGAAACATAAAGTCAGGGTATCACGGGATCTCAAATATGTATAAATAACTGCAATTGCTAGGGCCCTGGAGGGCAGGGGGATAACCCTCACTCCATTTGTTTTGTCCAAGCTCTAGCTCTCCTATGATTTAGTGTGTACTTAAAATGATTGTTTATTTTCTTTTATTTTACTTATTCATTAAATTAAAAACAAGAAGACACGTTTTATAGACCTACTCATTGTTAATGGCAAAGACAATCAATTTTTATATTCTGAAGAGTATCTTGGGATGCCCAGGCACATACTTCTCAATGTCATTGGTTATAAATGATTACTGGTATTAGTTATGAGCATTGGTTGGGTATCAGCTGTGTTCAGAGCCCCAAATTAGGCCCTCCTGATTTCCAGATCACATCTGCTGGCAACAAATTATATTCCATCCTGTACTGACACCACTCATTGCATGGCTAGTTTCCTGAATGGTCTTGTAACTTCTGTGAGTCCTCTGACAGTTTCAAAATTGTAGCATGAAACTGTCTATAATAACTATTGGATGAATTGAAAGAAAAAAAATGAAGAAAATTTCTATTTGGGGGAAATATACCACTGGGTAAAAAGGATTACTTTTCCATCTGTTAGTCTTTTTTTTCCTTTCTTTCATATGGTCCACTTCACTGTAAGTATCTGAAATGCAAAGTTCCTAAAGGGATATTTATTTGTAGAAAAACTTTAAGAAGTTACTCTAACTACAGAAGGAGTCATTCTAACCCCTACAGGCTGTCAAATATCAAGATCATTGAATGAATGACTGAATGAGTGAATGGGAAGTAATTAACACTTTGCTGAGGCTTATAATAGCTAGCCCTTCTTGTATTATATGCATAACGTCTTTTTTTCTCCCTTGAAGGGAGGCAGGCTCAACTGACAGGTTGAATATTTTGCCTAAATTCTCACAGTTAGTAAGAGGTAGAGCTGGGATGCAAATCTACAAACACCAAACCCCAAAACCTGCACTCCAACCATGACATACAGAGCCTGGAAAACCCTGGAATCAGTCAGTCCTCAGAAATCTCACCCGGTGGAGGGCCCCTGGACTGTTTCTTCCCAGCGGAGGCAGAGTGAAAATGAGATTTGGCCTTCAAGTCTGTTCCCCTCCTGCTGTTAGGGAACATATCCTCTCCTCATGGAAAGGAACTGCTGGGGTTAATTAGGTCCATTTAGAATGGCAACTTGTCATCTCAGGTCAAGAATAATAGATTCTAGATGTAAAATAAAAAAGTTTAATGAAGACTGTTGAGAAATAGAAAAAAAATTCCAAGATCCTACAAACTGACACATAAGTAGCAGCAGAATAAGAATGTATAGTTAGCAGAAGTTCTTTTGGAAGTGAATTCAGAAGCAGAGTCAGCTCAGTGCACTCGAAAGAAGAGTTAAGATTCATGAGTGTCTTAGAAGCTTGGGTGTATCCTAAGGGACACCATAATTAGACACAGCAGACTCCCTTTCTCTGAGCAAATGGCCTATGTTGCTTCAATTTGAACTTGTGAAAATCTTGTGGAGGCCTAAGAGATTAGGAAGTCGTCAGACTGAACAGATTCCTTCATTAGGGAGCAACTGGAGTAAAATATACCCATGAACTGAAAAGCACACTGTGAGATTTAAAAGAAATAACAGCACATTTTTATGAGAAGATACGTAGGGAATATGAAAAAGAAGCTGCAAGTAAGAAGTATTATCACATAAATGATGACTGCAGAGAGACAAACAGAAAAATAATCTACACTAGGAGAGATCTGAATGGGTGAGGAAAATGTGGAACGTATGAAAAAAATCCTGCTAAACTAACACAATGGCATCTTACCCACAGCCAAGACCAAGGTCCATAGATAGGAATATGGGTTATAAAATAATTGGTATAATGAGATGCTGTGACAGGAAGAAGCAGTTGTGTACGAGGCTGTGAAAACTCTTAAAGCTGTTTGCCAATGACAAGTTATTGACACCATATTCTGAGGTATAAATAGCCCAAGTTAATTACTAGAATTTTTAAACTCTAATCATCCTCGAGCACGTGGCCCTGAAACAACTCCATCTCTTTCTCCTGTGTAATATGAACATAAGCATCTGCATTAGTAAAAAAAAATTGAGAATGTTCTAGGTCTCATGTACAGTACTCTATATGACATCTGACTTAAGCTATAATGGAAATATTGTTGCTAATGGAAAACTGGACTGAGTGAGCAATTTGGGCTCCCATGCTAGGATTATGTATAGTTACCTATGTTTATAAAGTAACTTAGTGGAACCCATGATTAAAAGTATATGTTTTGCATGCTTAATGAGATTGAATTAATTAACATTGCTTACCTACTGTACTTGAATTTTTGAATTGATTTAATGTAAAGTGAATTTTGACCTGTTAAGGCTTCTGACCATACGAATGTCTTCCTGTCTTGCTGGGGTAAATTGCTATTAGCTCATTTCTTATTTCCATCTGTTTTGCATTTACCTGTGGGGGACCTTGAGGCCAATGTAGCATATGGTTCTCTGTGGATTATAAATTGTTTCATTCCTGCTAGCAATTAGGGACTATTAGTTTAAATATGATGGAATGGAAAAGGGACAGAAGAAAATAGAACAGGAGGTTGGTGTCCAAAGTCCATGTTCTCTCTGGCAAGCCAGGTAACCTGCTGTAACTCTTCTCAGCTGCGAAACTCCATCCAAGTGAACTCTACTTGTAAATTTTCTTTACAGAATGATCTTTGTAAAAGCTAAGGTGGCATTTCATCCTATTTATTGGAGGTTTTCTCTATCTAAAATGCTTAAAGTACTATGACCAGAGACCAGGGCCCAGGCCTCTCTATATCTGAGAATCTATAAATTCAAACATGTTGAATTTTGACTTTAGAAATGAAAACCACAAAAAATTCCATATTATTTTATTTTATGACATCTCTATCCACTATAACATTGTGTCCTGAATTTATATGCCTTCCTGATTAAGAAACACAAGCATACTAATACCACATTTACAGCTTCTCATTTTGAAATATACTGTGGCCTTCAGTAAAAAATCGGTTTATTTTTATAACTACCAGTACTGATTTCAATGTGTTTGTACTACAACTGGTTTTATTTTATTTGTTCTTGAAATACATGATTCATTTTTTTTGGAGCATATAGGAAAGGAAAATGGAATATAACCTGGACTAGTATTCAACTAAAGCAATTTCTTTTAACCATTTTGAAATTTCTCAGTCCTAAATTCTAAAAGTGTTAACATGAACACAGGTAACAGTTGGTGATTGTCAGATGGAAGTGGGGGAGAGGAGAGGTAGAAGAGGGTAAAGAAGGGATAAATGGTGATGGAAAGACACTTGACTTCTGGTGATAAACATACAATACAATATACAGATAATGTACTATAGAATTATACACTTTAAATCTATAATTTTTTAACCAATCTCACCCCAATAAAGTCAATTAAACAATCAAATAAATAAATAAAATAAGGGCATGTACTATAGAATAATGTACTATAGAATTATACACTTTAAATCTATAATTTTTTAACCAATCTCACCCCAATAAAGTCAATTAAACAATCAAATAAATAAATAAAATAAGGGCATTATATAAAACTAGAGTCACGGTGCACAAAATTTGTGTATGGGGGCAGGGGGATATCCCTCAGCCCAGCCTGCACCCTCTCCAATCTGGGACCCTTCAAGGGATGTCCAACTGCCCATTTAGGCCTGATCCTACTGGAAACCCATCTTGGTTGGGTTTATTTGCATAATTTGCTTCTGATTGGCAGTTGGACATCCTTCTCACAATCCAGGACTGCTGGCTTCAAACTGCTCGCCTGCCTGCCTCCCTGATTGCCCCTAACCGCTTCTGCCTGTGAGACTGATCACCTCCTAACTATTATCCTGCCAGCCTAATTGATGTCTAACTGCTCCCCTGACAGCCTGTTTGCCCCCAACTTCCCTCCCTTGCAGACCTGGTCACCCCTAACGGCTCTCCCCTGCAGGCTTGATCGCCCCCAACTGCCCTTCCTTGCAGGCCTGGATCCTCCCACTGTCCTCCCTTGCTGGCAGTCTTGTGGTGACCATCTTGTGTCCACATGAGGGCAGGATCTTTGACCACATGGAGGCAGCCCTCTTGTGTGTTGGAGTGATGATCAATCTGAAAATTACTCTTTTATTAGATGGGATAGAGGCCTGGTGCATGGGTGAAGACTGGCTGGTTTGCCCTGAAGTGTGTCCCGTATCAGGGTGGGGGTTCCCTTGGGGTGTGGGGCAGCCTGAGTGAGGGGCCTATGGTGCTTTGCAGGCCAGCCATGCCCCCAGCGACCCAAGTGGAGGCCCTGGGATCTGGGATTAATTTATGTTCCACAATTGAAACTTTTAGCCTAGAATGGAGCCAAGCCTTCTGATTCCTCTGTGGTGACAGCCACTGTAGCCTAGAGTGGAGGTCTAGGTTAGGGCTGCAGAAGTTTGGCTTCCTCCATCACCCGGGCAACCCTAGCCTCTCCTCTCTCCAGCTCTGTGGCTGCCGCCATTTCCATTGGGATTATCTATCTTCTATAATTGAAACTTTGTAGCATTGAGTGGAAGCCTAGGCTGGCAAGGGTAGGTGGAAAGCTTGTCTTCCTCCATTGGCAGCGAAACCCAAGCCTCCCTCCTGCTCTCAGTGGCCCAGGCCATCTTGGTTGGGTTTATTTGCATAATTTGCTTCTGATTGGCTGATGGGCATGGCTGTGGGTGTGGCTTGATTGGAGGTATGGTCAATTTGCATATTACTCTTTTATTAGATAGGATAACAGCAGAAAAGTTATGATTTAAAAAGAACATACACAGTAGCTTAAAAACATGGCATTTAATAGCAAAAATCAGCAAGTTGGGGGTTTGTGATCACTGCAGGAAAATCAACATCCAAAGAATTGGATGAAACTCAGCCAGAGCTACTGGTCCCTAAATGGGGAACCCTTGTTTCCACAGTTCCTGCATGAGACACCCAACTACTTCTAAAATAGAAACCCATTTCCTCATTGGCAGAGGTTGCATTACTGAGAAAAAAAAGTGTTTTTTTCTTTCTATTTGCAAAACCAAAATTTATTCCTTACAATTTATATTTTCTGCCATTAATTCTATAACTCACTATAACATAAGTCTTCTTTTTTACTGCCAGGCTTTCAAATGAGTTTACTTTCTCCTCAGTAAATATCCTGAGTTACTCAAGGCAGGGGCCTTCCAATTTGTTTTCATTCATACTCAGGGTAAAAAATATATATTTTCTATCACAACCCATCACACACACACACACACACACACAAAACAACCTAACTACCATAAATGTTTTAAGAAATGATATTTACTGTTAATACATGCATGTTTTTTGATATTTTTAAATATTAGTATTATTATTTAAATTTATTTTTCTTATTGACAGTATTACAGCTGTCTCTCATTTTCTCCCCATTGTTCACTCTCCCCCCCCAGGCCTTTACCACACTGTTGTCTGTGTCCATGGGCTATGCATATAAATTCTTTGGTTAATCTCTGCCCACTCTTACCCCCTCTTCTCTCGGAGATTTGTCAGTATGTTCCATGCATCCATGTCTCAGGACTTACTTTGTTTGTCAGTGTATTTGTTCATTAGATTCTAAATATAAATGAAATCGTGTGATATTTGTCTTTCTCTGACTGGTTTATTTCACTTAGGATAATAATTTCCACATTGATCTACACTGTCTCAAAGAGTAAAAGACCCTTCTTTTTTATAGTTACACTTGAGGCCTGGTGCATGGATTCATGCACTGGTGGGGGGTCGCAGCCTTCAGGTATCGGCCCACTGCAGGACAGCCACTCAGCCTGGTCAGCCCAGTGGCTGTGGACCGACCCTCCGAGTGGCTGTTTCTAATATGGGAGTGCCACTTATCCCAGTCAGCTGAGAGGTACTCTCACTGTGGAAGTGCACTGACCACCAGGGGGAAGCTCCTGTGTGGTCAGTGGACATCATAGCAACTAGTTGACTAGTCATTCTGGTCATTCCATGGTTTGGTCACTGGGTTTTTATATAGAGAGATAATATTCCATTGTGTAAATGTAACACAGCTCTTTTATCCATTCATTTACTGATGGACATTGGTCTATCTCCAGATCTTAACTACTATAAATAACACTGCTATGAACATAGGGCTGTATATATTCTTTCTGATTGGAGTTTCAAGATTCTTAGGATATATTCCTAGAAGTGGGAATGCTGGGTCAAATGACAATTCAATTTTTAATTTTCTGAGGACACTCCATACTGTTTTCCACAATAGCTGTACTAGTCTGCATTCCCACCAGCAGGATACTAGGAGTTCCCCCCCCCCCCGCCCCCATATTCTGATCACAATATAATAAAACTAGAAATCAGTAGCAGAAGAAACACTGGAAACTTCACAAAAATGTGGAAATAAAATAATACACCCTTGAGCTAATAAAAAGGGGAATTAGAAAATTCCATAAGACAAACAAAACTAAAAATATAACATATCAAATCTATGGGACGCAGCAAAAGCTGTTCTGAAAGGGAAGTTCATAGCAATAAATATACACATTTTAGAAGAAAGGTCTCAAAAAAGCTAACTTTATATTTAAAGGAGTAAAGTAGAAGAGAAAAACAAACCAAGGCTAAAGTTAGCAGAAAGCAGGAAATAACAAAGATTAGTTGTGGGAACCCTTTTCATATCCTGCGTGTTTCAGGATTCCAGGTTCAGGGTTTGGGTTCTGGGGAAGGCCACACACAAATGAAAGAGACTAGAAAAGTATTAATTTGGAAATATTGGGGGCCAGGTGGGAGCCCAAAAGAGGATTACACCCCACTCAGCCTAACCATCCCTTTTATTAAGATTATGGGATACACCCATATCCTTTAAGAAGGAAATTCCAATAAACCCAATCAGCAAGAATTTACATAAGATTAACAGGTGGAGGCTGCTTCAACTACCAATATTTCAACTAAACAGTGAGCGATTAGCTCTGACCTTTCAGAGCATTTAAGGTTAACCAGCCTTCTGGGTTCCCTGTCCACACCTTTCTATCAGTGAAACAATGATTGGTTTCTAGCAATTAGTGTAGCAATAAATGAAATAACAGAAAAACAATAGAAAAGAATCAACAAAACTAATAGTGGTATTTTTCTTTTTAAAATATATTTTATTGATTTTTAACATAGAGGAAGGGAGAAGGATAGAGAGTTAGAAACTTTGATGAGAGAGAAACATCGATCAGCTGCCTCCTGCACACTACCTACCAGGGAAGTGCCTGAAACCAAGTTACATGCCCTTAAACAGAATCAAACCTGGGACCTTTTAGTCCACAGGCTGACGCTCTATCCACTGAGCCAAACAAGTTAGGGTTAATAGTGGTATCTTTGAAATGATATAAAATTTCACGAATCCTTAGCTAGACTACCTAAGAAAAATAAGAGAAGACTCAAATAAATAAAATAAGAAACTAAATTCCACCTATATACATATCATAAAATACTATTCAATCTTAGAGAAAAAAATATTGGAATAAGCAATATTTCCAGCTTTTCCTGTATATCTCTCCTTATGCCATTTAAAAATAAAATATGCTCCTATTTGTCACCAGCACTTCAGTATGGATTAAAAAGAGACTATAAAAATCCTCAGAAAAGGGGAAGGTTTCTAAGAGAATGTGTGATAGACAGTAAGAACAATATGAAGGGAGCAAGGATGATGGGCCAAGTACAGAAGGTCACCAAAGCAGAATGCTCAGGGTACTTAGTATGGGGCAAAATTGGAAAACAAGACCTTTCCCCCACGGTAAATTTTCCTCTCCTAGCATATTGCTGGTCATGCAATTTAGAGCCCCTGACCTTTCTGCCCGAAAGATAACATCCAGATAACATTCAGGTCCAGCCCCAGAAAAGCAGCAAAACCAGACCAGTGATGCTATGGCTGCATCAGGATCAGCTGCATTGACTAATGATCTCTTGCCCCTCCCCTTCCTCATACTCATGCTGACCAATCAGTGGAGACAGTGACCTTAAAAGAGCACACCTGGAAAGCTGATGAATATTCTATTGAGATGCTCCCCTGAGACCTCCCCTAGGATTGCTGCCTACCAGAAAGAAATAGAACCCCTCAGGAGGAAGAACCCAGTATGCTCTCCCTTTGGGAAGCATGCCCACGCCATTCCCTTCCTCTTTTTCTTCCCCCAATGGCCTGCATCTCCTGAAGTCTAAGGATCCCTAGAAGATTTGCAACCATGGGACCAATGTTCAGTGGCAGCTTGTCACTGGCCAATCCTCTGAACCTGTCTCCAAGGCCATCTTTTCTCTGACTTCCCGGTGTGCCCAAGCGGCCCAGCACAGGCTCTCCTGTGCATCTTTATGCCTACCTTGTTTCCCTGTCCTGAGTGTTTTTGCTGCAGTCAGTAAATTCTTTTTGAAAAATGTTTCTTTATTAAGTTATTACATATGTGTTCTTATCCTCCCATTCTTCCCACCCATCCCTACTCATGCCCTAACCCCTCTGCCCTGGTGTCTGTGTCCATTGGTTAGGCTTATATGCATGCATACAAGTCCTTTGGTTTATCTCTCCCTCTTACCCCCACCCTCTCCTACCTTCCCTCTGAGATTTGACAGTCAGTGCTTCTCTGTCTCTGGATCTGTTTTTGTTCATCAGTTTATGTTGTTCATTATATTCCATTATTGAGATCATGTGATATTTTTCTTTCTCTGACTGGCTTATATTGCTTAACATGATGCTCTCCAGTTCTATCCATGCTGTTGCGAATGGTAAGAATTCCTTCTTTTTTACCACAGCATAATATTCCATTGTATAAATGTAGCACAGTTTTTTTATCCATTCATTTGCTAATTGGCACTTAGGCTGTTTCCAAATATTAGCTATGGTAAATTGTGTTGCTATGAACATAGGGGTATATATATCCTTTCTGACTGGTGTTTCTAGTTTCTTGGGATATATTCCTAGACATATGAAAACATGCACAAATTTACTAATCATTTGAGAGATGCAAACCAAAAACAACAGTCAGTTACCATTTCACACCTGTCAGAATGGCTATCATCAACAAATCAACAAACGACAAGTGCTGATGAGGATGCGGAGAAAAAGGGACCCTCATGCACTGCTCATAGGAATGCAGACTGATGCAACCACTGTGGAGAACAGTATGGAGTTTCCTCAAAAAACTAAAAATGGAACTCCCATTCGACTCAGTGATCCCACTTCTAGGAATATAGCCAATAGATTATCGCTTGCTTTGCTGCACTTGGTCTCTTGATTGAACTCTTTCCCTCAAGGAGGCCTCAAATCACCGGTAACAAATAGAAGTTAAAGGGGAGGGTGATTTGTGTACAGATGGGAAGCAGAAAATAACTTTACCAGATTCATGACTTTTCCCATGGCTAAGTTTTAGGTTTCTGTGGCTTTCGCCAAAGTTAACTATATCTTTAAGCAGAAACCTCCCAAGGCGAGGACGTTGTTCCTCTTAAACTGTTTACTTTCGATATGATAAATACCTGTTAAGTGTGTCCAAGGACTTGAAATCTAAAGCAGATCGAAGAATTTAGTGACCTGTTTACTGACCCTGAATCAAGTAGTTGAAGGTAATAGACTGCAGAATTTAGTGACCTGTTTACTGACCCTGAATCAAGTAGTTGAAGGATAAATAGGAGAATCTGAATGCTTCTCTGAGCTAACTCTAATTTCCAAAGCCTTCTGTGTTCATATACACACACTCGTGAAACCTACATTCTCTTTTTTTGTTCCCCACCCAAGGATATGCTTTTTTAATTGGTTTTTTAGAGAGAGAGGAAGGAATCTCTTTATAATTTAAATAGAGGCCTAGTGCATGAAATTCGTGATTGGGGGGGGGGTCCCCCTCAGCCCAGCTTGCACCCTTTCCAATCCGGGACCCCTTGTGGTATATCTGACTGCCTCTTGCAATCCAGGACCATTGGCTTCTAAACACTTGCCTGCCTGATTGCCCCTAACCCCTCTGCCTGCCTGCCTGATCACTCCTAACCTCTCTGCCTGCCTGCCTAATTGCCTCTAACCACCTCTGCCTGCTTGCCTGCTCATCCCTAACTGCTCCCCTGCTGGCCTGATCACTCCTAACCACCTCTTTCTTGCCCCACACCTAGGACCCAGCATTCCTCCTCAGGCTGGTCAGAGGCACCTGGGACCCTGGCTTTCCTCCTCTTGCTGGCCATAGGGAGGAGCCCAGGACTGTGGGGCGGGTGGCTTGTCCCTCTCCCAGGCTGCAGACACAGGCGCAGCTGCTGGCACCTGACTGTGGGATGGGTAGCTTGTCCCTCTCCCAGGCCGCAGCCCCACCTGCTAGTGCCCAGGATTCCAGGACAGGTGGCTTGTCCCTCTCCCAGGCCGCAGTCTGGCTGGTTCCATTCCTCTCTTGAGAGCTCATTTGTGCATGGCTGGTCCCCATGCCTCTATCCCCAGTGTTGAGTGTCTGAGCAGTTATGGCGTGATGGCATGGGGGCCTGACGGTATAAGGACATGATGACCATTTGAATATTAGCTCTTTATCATATAGGATACTTGATTTTAAAAGAACCAAACCATGTAGTAGAGACCAAAGAAATTATTGAATGTAAGGCACTCATTCCATAAGATTCACATGATTTTAAAGTAAGCAAAACATGAATATTTTGAAAGAATCACATGCCACATGTGGCAACAATACAACTGTATTGTTGACAAGAGGTGGCTCTAAGTTCACTTTACCAGTTTCTGAGTGTGTGAAATCTAAACGTATGCATGTCACTGAGATGAGTGATTTCAGAATAACCTTTTCGCCTAATTAAATCCTTATAATCCAAATGAATTTATCCTAGAATACAATCATGATGCCATTCAGTTGACATTGAGAGTCTAACAATTTTCTCATTTGGTTCTTGCAGTAACTCTGAGGTGGCTTAATAAGACTGTCAGGTCTTAATACATTTTCTACCTTCCAGTTCAGTCCCCTTTATTTGGTCTTTGTCTTAATTCTTAAATTCTCTGGCACCTGCACACCATAGGCTTTATGGTGTTGGCTTTATATCCTTGAAGATTTTTGTTTACTTGAGCATAATACATAAAGGCAATGTCAAGTTCATATTTAAGTGGGCCAGGGCTCTGGAACTGGATGCCTGTGTTTCTTCAACTGCAAAGTGGAATAATAAATAGGACTCAATTTAGAGAACTATAGGAAGGATTAAACAGTCAATCAATGAAAAGTGCTTAAGATAGTGTCTGGCAGATAATAGATACCAGAAATGGTAGCCATTACTCTAGACATTGAAATACAGTTTATTGATTTCTTTTTTTAAGAGAGAGTGGAAGGGAGAGGGAAAGAGAAATAGCAATAATAGAGAACCACTGATTGGCTGCCTCCTGCACTGCCCCCCTGGCAGGGATTGATCTCAAAACCTGGACATGTGCCCTTATCAGGAATAAAAAAAAAAATTGGTTTGGCATTGTTTCTAGATGCATGAGATGACGCTCAACCAACCGAGCCATACTGGCCAGGGCCATCAAAATACTATTCAACAGACACTTCCTGAGCACCATCCAGGAGCCAGGCCATGCCCTGGGAGGAGCACAACTGTTCTCCATAGCTCCTTTCCTGCTGGAAATTACAGCCAATGGTGGGCACAGACAAGGAAAAGACAACTGTCCTAAAATGATAACAACGCAGAGATAGAATTATGTAAAAAAAAAAAAAAAAGAGAGAGAGAGAGAGACACCTGAGAGAATTATTTTTCTGTATTTTTTTAAACAGCTTAACGGAGGTATTGTTGACATTTAATAAACTGCATTTATTTTAAAAAGTGCACAATTTGGTGCAATTGGGGTTATGTCTATAGTTATGAAACCATCATCACAATCATGATAATGAACATACCCCAAATCCCTCAATGTTCTTTCATCCCCATCTCATCCCTCCTTATAAATAATCATTATGTTTTCTGTCACTATATATTAATTTTAATTTTTCAGAATTTCATTCAACATAACTATTTTGAGATTTATCTGTGTTGTGTGAATCACCAGGTCATTCCACACATGGACGTGCCACAACTTGTTTGTTCATTCACCTGCTGATGGAAATTTGGGTTGTTTTTAGTTTGGGCTGTTATAAAGGATCTGTTTTTTCCCAATAAAATATTGACAGTGTTCAAGTTAATGAGCCTTGACAGATGTATACAGCTGTGCAACCCCTGCCACAATCAAGATATAAATATTCCCACCACCCTGGAAAGTTTCCTCTTGACCCAGACGTGCACCCCTCCTTCACCCCCACCCTCAGGCAACACTAGTCTGTTTTCTGTCACAATAGATTCATTTGCATTTTTAAAAATTTTATATACATGGAATTATACAATGTATATGCCTTTGTGCTTATCTTCCTTTACTCAGTACAATGGTTTTAAAATTTAACCGCGCTACTGAGTTTATCAGTATTCTATTCCATTTTGTTGTTGAGTAGTGTTCCCCTGAATGTATTGCCGTAATTGTTTATTTATTAATGGGTTTTGGGTTGCTTCCAGTTTGAGGCTGTGGTGAAAACTGTTCAGGGTAATTTCTTACAACTCTGTGAGGACTAACATTTTATGAATTCTGTGTAAAACTGCCCCCACACAGAAGCTACTTGGTTACTGCTGAGGGTAGTTTCTTCTGAATAGCGTTTCTGTTAGGTCAATGCAGGTGGGGAGGTCCAGAGCCAATGCACCTGCAAGTGTATGCCTCCCTCCCCGCAACTGGTGGGTGGGGCTATGATGTAACCAGCATCGGCTTCAGAGACATTGAACCACCAATCAGCACGTGCCAAGTGCCCTGGGTCCCACCCCTTCCCATTCCATCCTGGTCCCAACCCCTTCCTGTTCCTCCCCTCAAAAGGTGTCTTCAGTGTCCCACATGTCACTGTTTTCCCAGACTGTTCTCCAGGTCTGCGAGGTGATCCAGCTGGGTCCCTTCCTCTTCTCCTCCCCCTCCTCTAATCCTGTTTTCTCTACCTCCTCTGTAACAAAACCCCCTTTTAAAATGTCTCCGGCTCCCATCTCCCGCACCTCGAACCTTACAGTTTCCAACCTTATAAATGTTGTGACTTTGAAACTAGCTTATTGCCCCTTTGGTTTTTGTCTCTAGGATACTTGGAGGTCAGTTCTAGCGCTCATCCAAGTGGCTATTGTATGTAGATTGTGTGCGTGAATATTATCCCTGACTAACTTACCCTCATTTATTGTTTGTACCCTCATCCCTAATTTTATCATCTGTTAATTTTTGGTCTATTTTTATAAGGTACCTCAAATCTACATTTCAAAAGAGGTAGAACACTGATAAAACAATGCTAAATCTGGCATAATTGGAAACACACCAGAAAACTTCCTTCTGCTCTCAAATATTGTCCCTTTCTCCTTGTCAGGACTACCTGGAGTTCTTCCATCAGAGATTTATTCCTTTGGATTAAGAACTATTTCCTATGAAGTTGATATCTGCAGAAAGAGGAGACACCATACTCCCAGGTCCCCGAAGTGAGAATTCATTTATGTGAACATTTCCCAGCGGATAGCTGGAGTGGGGTGGATGGAAGTGGAGGTAGTACAGTGTGATGAAGCCCCAACACAATGAAAGTTGAAAGATGCTAGAAAAGAATTGAAAGGCAGAGACAGGAAAGAAAGCCACTATTTTTTTTATTTTACTCATCTTGCTGAGAAGAGAGAATTTTAGTTTTCTTTACTTATTATTTTGCTTTTTGGGGGGATTCTTCACAAGGTAAGAATTAAGGTAAATAACAGTGGCAAGTATGATTTCTTTTTTGAACTACCTGGAAAGCTTTGACTGAAGAATAGAAATGGAATAAGAAGGAATAGAAGGGGTCCCAATTTAAAGTCACCTACTTCAGAATGGAATCATTGCCTGCAGTACAAAAGCTGACATGTATTAGCTGAACCCATGACAGGCAAAATATAGACTGCAGTGAGGAGAAAATCCCAGTTATGTACTAAGAAAAGTAGGTGCCAGATACAATGCGCAATCGTGAATACATACAGCAAAATCAATAAACTCCAGGAGCCAATAGAGTGCCTGAAAGCAATTTGAAAAAGAAAGAGAGGGAGAGAGGGGGAGGTAGAGAAGGGAGAAAGAAAATCCCACACAAATCAACTAAACAAAACCATTGTAATGTAAGTAAAAAATGTCATCAGATAAAGTACTAAATGCTGGGAGGAACATTTCAGACAGAAAAAAAAAGGTAAGGAAGCAGCTGAATTGTAGATTTGGGACACTCCTGATGAAAATCTTGGTGGAAACAAAAGTCCTTATATCTAGTTATGACAAATATGTTAGCTTTTTTAGATGCAAGCAAGTCTAATATTTTTAGTGTCATATATTTAAGTCAAACGACTATATAGACTTGTATTTGAGTGAAAGTTTATTTTGTAGCCACTAAGAGAAAAGTAATTCTCCATTATAGACAACATGATAGAAAGGGAAAAAAATGAACCATGATTGAAGCAATGGCTTATTGATAAGATTTTTTTGCATGAAGTTTCTTTATCCCAGTACTGAACCCTGATCTCCATGGGGGTGGCGGCACTTCTTTTAGAGCAAAGCTATAAACATTTCAGGTACAAAAATTCAACCACAAGCATAAAGAGTACAGGCAGATGTACATGGCATCTATGGAATGGGACTGCTGGGGTTGTTTAATTGTACCATCCCACAGTGTGGGAGCCTGAAACAATTGCAATAAAGTGCTTCATGAATATTTATTGAAGTGGTAAATAAGAATGGCTAGATGGGTCTCTATATCTCAAGGTAGCAATTGCCTGGAAGAAGGAAAATTATGTTGGCAACTATAAAGTTCTTATTGCCACATGCGTCAGAGAATAATATTCCTCACAAATGGCACAGCCATACTGAATTGCAGTTACTCTACCCCAAATCACAATTATGTTTTATACTCATTCCGTTTTCATTCGGTTGCTGCCATTTACCCTCATGGCCTGTGGAGCCCCCAGTTTTCTTTCCTAAGTCTGGCAGGTAGAGGTATATTATTATCCCACACACGCTGAGCTTGGGAAAGTGTGGCTCAGGTCTCCAATGTGTCTAGGATTCATTTGGCAGAAAATGAGTTGAGGCCTTTCCATCTGCACTTGCATGTGTTTCTTATCTCTGGTCTCCCTCCTGCCCCTGCAAGCCCCCTCCCCTCCCCTCCCCTCCCCTCCCCTCCCCTCCCCTCCCTTCCCCCTCCCCTTCCCTTCCCTTCCCTTCCCTTCCCTTCCCTTCCCTTCCCTTCCCTTCCCTTCCCTTCCCTTCCCTTCCCTTCTCTGTGACCTTGATGCTCCATTTGGTCCACAAACCCTTCTTGTTCCTCTTGAAAACCTGATTTCATCACTTGTCAATGGGGAATTGAAGTATTAGTGGATATAGTTAATTAGTGGTATAATAGTATAATTTTATAATATTTATATTAGCAATACATAATATATAATAAATAATTTTTATAATATAGTTTATAAAATATACTAGAGGCCCAGTGCATGAAATTTCATGCACTGGAAGTGGGGGTCCCTCAGCCCAGTCTGCCCCTTCTCACAGTCTAGGAGCCCTCAGGGGTGGGAGGCAACCCGGCGATCAGGGGAAGGTGATGCCCCATCACACCTCTGCTGCTGCCACTGCTAGTAGCACAAGACTTGGCCAGCCCTGGTTACCTGAGCCTCGGGTGGCCCTAGGTGGCTGGGCAGCCACCATCAGAGGCTTGCCTGCACCTTGGACTGGCCCTGGATGGCTGGGGGACTGAGAGGACTAGGGGACTGAGGGGACTGGGGGACTCTGGAGGCAGGTGCGAGGGGTTGAGGGGACTGGGCACCACCATCTTGTGGCTATGGGCTCCACCATCTTTGAGGGCGGGGCAGTCAATTAGCATATTCCCTCTTTATTAGATAGTATAATTATAAAATACTAGAGACCCGGTGCATGAAATTCATGCATGGGAGGGCCCTCAGCCCAGCCTGCATCCTCTCCAATCTGGGACCCCTCGGGGATGTTTGACATCCTTCTCACAATCCAGGACTGCTGGCTCCCAACTACTTGACTACCTGCCTTCCTGATTGCCCCTAACCCCTTCTGCCTGCCAGCCTGATCACCCCCTGGCTGCCAGGGGTTCAGAGCAGGGAGGGATGAATAGGTGGGCCACAGGTGATCTTTAGGGCAATGAAACAGTTCTGTCTGATACTATAATTAATGGTACATTTGTCAAGACCATAAGATGTTCAACACAAAGAATAAACCATAATGTAAACTGCAGATTTTACTTTTGTTAATAATGTGTGGATAAAGGCTCATCAATTGTAATAAATGTATCACATTAATTTAAGATGCTAATAATAAAAGAAGCTTTAATGTGGGGTGTGGCTGGGCCTGGGGGCTGCAGTGCAGATCCAGACTCCCTACTGGGTCCAGACCTCCTGCTGGCTCTGGGGCTGTGATTGGACCCCCACCTGTTGGCTTTGCAGTGGACCCGCCCCTCACCTCACATTCGCCTTGGCCCCGCCCCCACTCCTGATTGTCTGGTAGCATAGTGAAGGTACAGTCAAATTTGCATATTACACTTTATTTTTTCCAGTTTTATTTATTTATTTATTTTTTATCTTTATTGTTCAGTTTATTAATTACATTGTTCCCCTTTTTTCATCCTATAGTTCCCCTCCAACTGGTACCCATCCCACCCTCTGCCCTCACCCCTCTCCCCTGTCCTCTCCCATAGTTGCATGATTTTTGTCCAGTCTCTTGCTGCACTTCCCACACCTCCTTTCTCCTCAAGAGTTGTCAGTCCCTTCCCTCTTTATGTCCATGATTCTGTTACATTCACCAGTTTATCCTGTTCATCAGCTTATTAATTCACTTGATTTTTAGATTCATTTGTTGATAGATGTGTATTTGTTGTTCCTAATTTACACTTTTATCTTTTTCTTCTTCCTCTTCTTAAAGAATATCTTTCAGCATTTCATATAATATTGGTTTGGTGGAGATGAACTCCTTTAGCTTTTTCTTATCTGCGAAGCACTTTATCTGATCTTCAATTCTGAATGATAGCTTTGCTGGATAGAGTAATCTTGGTTGTAGATTCTTGCTATTCATTATTTTGAATATTTCTTGCCACTCCCGTCTGGCCTGCATCGTTTCTGTTGAGAAATCCGCTGACAATCGTATGGGTGCTCCCCTGTAGGTAACCAACTGTTTTTCTCTTGTGGCTTTTAATATTCTCTCTTTATCTTTTGCTCTTGGCATTTTAATTATGATATGTCTTGGTGTGGTCCTGTTTTGATTCCTATAGTTTGGGGTTCTGTGTACTTCTTGGGCTTTTAAGTCAGTTTCTTTCACCAGGTGGGGAAGTTTTCAGTCACTATTTCTTCAAGTAGGTTTTCATTAACTTGCTCTCTCTCTTTTTCTGGCACCCCAATAATTTGGATGTTGGCATGCTTGAGGTTGTCCCAGAGGCCCCTTACACTATCTTCAATTTTCTGAATTCTTTTTGTTTCTTGCTTTTCCAGCTGAGTGGATTTTGCCTCTTTGTATTTCAAATCTTTGACTTGGTTCTTGTGGCCCTCTGGACTGCTTTTAGGACTTTGTGTAATATATTTTATTTCAGTCTGTGTATGCTTGATTTCTAGTTGGTCCTTTTTCATATCCGTGAGGGTCTGGTTCATATCCTCAGAGGTCTTGTTCATTTCCTTGTAGGTCTCATTCATTTCCTTGTAAGTCTCATTCATTTCCTGGTTGGTCTTGTTTATTTCCTCGTAATTCTCATTAAGTTCATTGGCCTTTTCTAGGAGCCTCTTGAAAAGCCTTATAACTGTGATTTTGAACTGTATGTCTTGTCGTCTTTTCTCCTCCATTTCTTTCACACCTGATTTCTTTCCATGTCTCTGCATGGTGGCTGCTTTATGTGATAGATGTCCTCTAAGGGTCAGTGGCACAGCCTCCCCAGTTATTTGAGATGGGTACTCTTACCGCAATCCTTTATGGGTTGTACAGTATTTTTAAATTTAAACCCAGCTTGTTGTTGTTAGCCCTAGGAGGGTTTGACCTCCAGGCCAATTAGCTGTGAAGGGAGACTGTGTTCAGGTTGGATGGGCGGAGTCTCTGAGCTGTGCAGACAGCCTCAGCGTCAGCTACATCCTATGCGTCACTTGTGCACACGCACGGGTCTCTGTTGGATGGGGATGGCTGCAGGCACCTCCAAGAGAAAGCCTCCAGTCTCTTCCCCTTGCCAGACAACTCTGCCTCTCTCCAAATGAATATGCACACCCAAAGTCTAGCCCAGGGTTATAAAATAGGTGTTTTCCGGGGCCAGGAGACAAGTTTCCAGGGAGCCAGTTGCTCATCTGTGCGACACTTGCGCGCAAACTTCTTTTCCTAGCTACCAAGTTTTTCAGCAGACTAGGAGACCTCTGCCCCACCCGGTTTCCAGGGTGTGTCCCCTGTACCTTGGACCTCGCCTGGCGCTGGGGAATCCGTATAGTGGGACGCCTCTGCCCTCCCCGTTGGTGAAATTCAGCCGGGGTTGCTACTCCAGCCCTACAGCCCGCGCGTGCGACCAGGACGGCTCCTAACCTGTTTCTGTTCTCAAGGCTGTGCTCCTGCCGCTCTTCTGAGATACAGTGTACCACCTTTACTTTTATTTGTGGAGTTTTCACTCAGCCAGCTTTCTGGTGATTGTGGGTGATGTTTGTTTTGTTGTTATGTTGTATTTTCTGAATTGTTGCACAGGGCAGAACAATAGGTGTTTACCTATGTCGCCATCTTGGTTCCCATTCAGATTAGCAACGCTTCTAAATCTAATCCATAGGTTGACCCGTTCTGATTGGATTCTTCTTCAATTCATTGAAAATGTATGTTCAAAGGCCAAAGACGGCAATATTTTGGTTTTGCAAAAAGAAAGAGGTAAAAAGAAAGAGGGGATTATCTTATGCTTTGTGTTACAGCTAATTCAGAATCTGTGATAATTGCTGCACTCACTCATTGAGGCCTTAAATATAAGGTTTACATTTAAGTAATTAGAATCTCACTTTCATACCAACTTTGTTTTTGTGAGTTTTTTTGAAATCACAATGTTTTCCCAGCCACATCTCTGCCTGATAATGTGAAAATCAAGGTTTGGGGGTCATGTTATTTTCCCTAAATCTTTTTTAAAATTTATTTTTATTGTTTAAAATATTATAAATGCCCCTCCACTCCACTGACTTCATCTAGTTCACATCTGCCCACCGCCCCCTCCCCTCAGAACCACACTATTGTTTGTGTCCATAGGTTATGCATATCTATATATATAAAAGGCTAAGTGTCCATCCATCTGGCCATAGCTATAATGTGGACTGACCACCAGGGGGCAGATGCTCAATGCAGGAGCTGCCATGATGTGCACTGGCCATTTAAAAATGAAGAGCACCAAGGATCTGGTGCTGACAAATCAACACTTGGCTTCCCCCTGGTAGGACACAGGCCCCACCACCACCCTAGAACTATAGCTCACCAAATCTCAGCCAATGCTACCAAGACAATGGGCAAAATATGCCTTATAGCCTAGCCCAGCCCGGAAACAGTGGCTGTGGGTGTTGGGTAAAGACATCATGTAGCAACACCTGGCTTCCTCTCCCTAGAGACTAGCTTGGAGTTTCTTCAGCCGAGAAGCCCAACTTGCTTTTTAGCCAGGTGCAAACATTTTACAATTTAACCAAATGTTTATGAAGCAATTTCCTGTGCCTCATCTCATTTGATCTGCACAGAAGTCCTGGAGTAGGTAGACAGGAGACTCGCTAGAATCCTATTTTCATTAGCAAGACTCAAATAGTGATATTAAAATGTTTCTTCTAATTTATTTCCATTCAACGTGCATGAATCTGTGCACCAGAATACTAGTATGCATATAAATTATTTGGTTAATCTCTTCCCATCCACCCTCACATTCCCTCTGAAATTCATCAGTCTGTTCCATACTTCTGTGTCTCTGGATCTATTTTGTTCATCAGTTTGTTTTGTTTCTTAAAGTCCACATACAAGTGAGATCATATGATACTGTCTTTCTCTGAGTGGCTTATTTTGCTTAGTGTGATATTCCCCAGGTCCATGTATGCTGTCTCAAAGGGTGAGAGACCTTTTTTCTTCACAGCTGCATAGTATTGCATGTTCTAAATGTACCACAGCTTTTTTATCCACTCATCTAGTGATGCAGATCTTAGCTATTATAAATTGTGCTTCTATGAACATAGGGGTGCATATATTCTTTCTGATTGGTGTTTTGGGTTTCTTAGGATATACTCCTAGAAGTGGGGTCACTGGATCAAATGGCAGATCCATATTTAATTTTTTTGAGGAAACTCCATACTGTTTTCCACAGTGGCTGTGCCAGTCTGCATTCCATCAGCAGTGCACTAGGGTTCCTCTTTCTCCACATCCTTGTCAGCACTTGTCATTTGTTGATTTGTTGATGGTAGTAATTCTGACAGGTGGGAGGTGATACCTCATTTTCATTTTCATTTGCATCTCTCAATGATTAGTGTTTTTGAGCATGTTTTCATAGTCTCTAGGCCTTCTGTATGTCCACTTTTGAGAAGTGTCTATTTAGGTACTTTGCCCATTTTTATATTGGATTGTTTGTCTTTATTAAGTTACTAGAGACCCATTGCAGGAAGATTTCTGCAAGAATAGGGCTTCCTGTGGCCTGAGCAAAGCTCCCTCCTATTTCCACTGCCTCGTTCTCTTCTCTGCTGCCTTGCTTCCCTTCTCTGCTGCCTTGCTCTCTCCCTTCTCCACTGCCTCGCTCTCGCCAGTCTCTTCTGCCTCACTCCCTCCCATCTCTGTCTGGCTCCCTCCCATCTCCTCTGCCTTGCTCCTTCCCTTCTCTACCACCTGCCTGCTTCCCTCCCTTCTCCCCTGCCCCACTTGTTTGCTTCTCTGCAGCTTTGGTCCCTTCTTCAGTGCTTGGCTTCCTTCTATACTGTCTTCTGCACCAGGATATGCAAATTAACCACCATCTTGGTTGGGTTAATTTGCATAGCTGCTCTGATTTGGCTGGTGGGCGTGGCTTGTAGATGTACTGAAGGTATGGTCAATTTGCATATTACTATTTTATTAGCTAGGATATGAGTTTCTAATATATTTTGGATATTAACCTCTTATTAGATGTATCATTGACACATATGTTCTTCCATGCAGTGGGCTCCCTTTTTATTTTGTTGATAGTTTCTTTTGCTGTGCAGAACTTTTTAGTTTGATGTTATCCCATTTGTTTATTTTCTCCTTTGTTTCCCTTGCCCTGGGAGATGTCCATAAATCTTTTATTATATAGTCTCACCAGGTAATATCAATGATAAGATCTCACTTGTATGTGGACTTTAAGAAACAAAACAAACTGATGAACAAAATAGATCCAGAGACACAGAAGTATGGAACAGACTGATGAATTTCAGAGGGAATGTGAGGGTGGGTGGGAAGAGATTAACCAAATAATTTATATGCATATTAGTATTCTGGTGCACAGATTCATGCACGTTGAATGGAAATAAATTAGAAGAAATATTTTAATATCACTATTTAAGTCTTGCTAATGAAAATAGGATTCTAACGAGTCTCCTGTCTACCTATCTGTAGATATTACCTGGTGATATTACCTTTATCAATATCATTTCTGGCCTTTAATTGTTTCCAGAAGTGTGGCTTCTCTAGCACCTTTCCCCACTTCACAAAAGCTCTTTGATTCAAGATTTGTACATCAAATAACTTTGCTTTGAAATCTCTAGGCTGCAGAATGGGTTCCTCACAAGTCACAGCTGTAGCTTGTCTCCACAACATTTTGACCAGACATGATTGGTAAACATTGTTTACATCACCTAATCTATGTCACTATGTTTATTTTTCTGGAGTATATAAGTCAGGCAGCACCACGGAAATCTAAACCATTTATGTCACTTTGTATTTTACATGCATTAGGTTTCCCAACCTTGAGAGGCGAACCTTGAGACACAATTTTCCTCTGTGTCTCTGCTCTTTGTTTTATGGAGATAGTGTTGACTTAATATTTGTGTTCATTTTCAGGATTTTCAAGGGAGGTTTAGAAACAATGCATGCTGGTTTTTACACATGCTCTCTTGCACTTCTGTTCTTTATCCAATTGGCATAGGCAAGAGAGGCCACACTTTGAGTTTCTGGGACATGATGGAATTTTTACCTAGGCACACAGCTACTGGTATATCGCTGGAGACCTGAACTAACGCTTTATGTTCACAAGATATGGACATTTCAATGTACCCATAGCATATTATTTATTATTTTTTCCAAAATTATATTTCAGTTGTGTTGTGGTTGAAGGCACACTATACACTATCTACTTATTTACTTTCACAAGACATTGAGTGGAGATTATAAGAAGGAAAAAGTTCAACATAAAATGTGAAAACTTGGTTCAGTGGTAAATTCTGGAAAGGCTGGCAAACACACACCTTCTTGCCTCAGTTTCTGCTTTCTATCAGTTTGAGAAGGAGCCTGTATGCGAGCAGGGAAGGGAGTGGAGGCTGGAGGAAACATTGATAGCATGCAGTTCCTTCACTGGCCTCGTGACAGTTTCTACTGATATGAATTCAGAGAACTATCAGAGCATACTCATGTTCAAAGATAGACACCCAAATGTACCTCAAAGCTGAATGTAAAATTGAAAATGTGTGCCTTTGTTGTTATTAACAATGGCATTACTGCTTCCTTTCAACACACTGAAATTTGGAAATTGAAAGAATGTCTCTGCTCATCAAATTTTTATCTTAATTAGGATTGCCAGATTTTGTAAACAAAGAGGTAGGGCCAGTTAAATTCGAATTTCATATACACATGAATAGTTTTGAGTACAGCTGTCCCCCCTTATCTTCAGGGGATTCATTCGTAGACCCCAAGTGGATGCTTGAAACGGCAGATAGTACAGAACCCTGTATGTATTATTTTTTTTCTATACATACAAACGAATAACAAAGTTTCATTGATAAATTAGGCAGAGTTAGACATTAACCACATAACTAATAATAACATAAAAAATTGTAACAACATACAGTAATAAAAGTTAGGTGAATGTGGTCTCTCCCTCTCTCCCTGGTAACTGAGAGGGCTACTACATGACTAACAGGTGGGGAGCCTGTATAGTGTGAAGACTCTAGACAAAGAGATGATTCACCTCCCAAACAAGGAGAATGGCTGGAGATTTCATCATGTTACTCAGAACAACACACACTTTAAAACTTATGAATTATTTCTGGAATTGTTCATGTAATTTTTTAAATGGACCACTGCTGACCATGGAAAGTGAAACCACAGATGAGAGGAAACAGTTGTATGAGTATGTCCCATGCAATATTTTCAAAATATTGCATGGGGCATATTTTATATTAAAACATTATTCCCTCTATACCTGAAATGCAAATGTAAATGTACTTTTGTTTTTTGCTACCTTAATCTTAGTATAATGAAGTAATGCAATTAAGCCTTTCTCCATTTCCCCTTCCTGCCACTCTCTGATCCTGGACTTCAGAATGGAGAATGGACTCCTTGAGCATCCTGCTGAGAATCCCACAAATCCAGTGATATTAGTACCTGCTGATAGATGTACTAGTACAGGCCTTTTAAAAAAGATGCATTAAAAAGGAAATCTGACTTTTTAAAAACAATTCACATCTATAATCCTCTCCCGGTGAACTCTCATTAAAGTCATTAGCTTATGATATTTTGCACCTGGTTGGCCAGCTGTTGTTAATGGAATTCAGGTGGGGATTGAAGGGTATTTATAATTTTATTCAGAGTGCTTTTGCAAATCCAGATAGTTAAATATGTAGTGGCAGGTGATTCGAAGAACCGAGAAAAAGTTGAAAACAGACAGAATCTTATTATTTAGGCAAATGTAAAATGCAACAAATAGTCTGGGGTAGAAAATTTTGGAAGGTAGTGCCTGCCATTTGCTGTTTCCCATGTCAAGTATTTTATCCTCAGTGTGCAGATGTGTGAGATTTATGCTGCCTCACACCATCTTAGTACATGTATACCACTCAGAGGTATACATTTGTCCACCCAAATGGTTACATCACTAAATTATCCTTCTGATCCCCATGTTTTGCCCATTTTTGGAGTCCTAAGTTATAAGAACACAGCCATTGCTTTTGAAGTTTTAATGGTTAAGTGTCTAGACCCAAGGCACTCAGGGCTGTATCTCCTTCAGAATTACTTCTGAAACCTCACTTAGGTCTGGCTCTTCTTATATCAGAGGCCTGGGATGTTATTGTGTTTTGTGCTTGAAGGCTAATGAGCAAATCTCCTGGCAGGTTCACTCAGGACCCATGATAACACCTCTGGAACTGGGTTCAACTTCTAACATCTGTTTAGTGACGCATTATTTTTGAAAAGTTGTTCATTTGAAGTCTTTCCCGAAAGCAATAAAAATGTCTTTCAATTTCAATCCCAACTCAGAGTAAAACAATTTTTGTCTTTCCCTTTCAAAATCAAGCTTAATCTCTCTGAAAAGCGTGAGGAGGTTCAAGAATGATTCCAGTGGAGTTTCAGTTTTTTTCGCACAGCACATCTCGGGCAGGGTGAATATCATGGTGAAGACTTCCAAATGAGGGCTTGGCCAGGATGCTTTGATCTCTACCCGCCCTTGAGAAGGATAAGTAATTCTGTTCCCAAGGCCATTCCCTTTTGGGTTACCCCTGATGTGACCAGCACTTTAAGGAGACTGAAGTGTAAGAAGTTAAAGTCTTGTTCTCTATATACCTTGTGAACCTATAAAATCCTCAGTAACTTCCCATCAGGTACCACATAATGTTCCAACTGGTTAGCTTGACTTTTAAGACTTCGAGGATGTCCAGTTGGTCCATGATGATATGTCAACAAGACGTATGTCACCGTGAGGAGCTGCCCTGTCCATTGCAGGATGTTTAGCATGCATGGTCTTCTTGTCACTATGACACCCAGATATTTCCAAATGCTTTGCACGGTTGGCAGTTTTTCCAGTCAGAATCACCTTTCTGGCTCTAATTTATCTCTCCCAGTTGTACTTCCATCATTCCACTGAGTGTGTACTGGCATTTAACCTCAGTCAGGTATTTGCTCTTTGCTGCTGTGAGTTTTAAATAAATTAATAAATCAACTTGTACATCCCTTGCACTTAGTAGAGGCTTTGTAAGTATAGGATCTCCTCTACATTTGCACCTGTCTTGTACATAACTTTGCTCTTACCTTTATTTCATCCAGCTGCAAAGAATATACTTTTCTGACCTCTGAATACCAAAATCCTACCTTCTCTCAGGTATAACAAGTGATATATGAAATATCTCTAACCCCATTAGTTTCTAAGTTATTTCACTATTCAGGGTCTATGCTAGGCCTCCTAAGAACTTAGCTGGGATTGGCAAGTGCCAGGAGAAAGAGAGAGGAGGCCTTAGGGTAGTATAAAAGGGATTCTTCATATAGCGTTCTTTACAGGAGTGCTGCTATGGGTTGAACTTTGAAGGCCACAGGTTGATTAGATGAAAGAAATGGGAAGCATATTCCAGCTAAAGGAAAAAGTTATGTGCAAAAGCATGGTGCCCGTCGTTCATTTTGGAGGAAGTAAACAGGACATAAAGAGAAGTGTCAGGAATGAGACAGGAAGTGTAGCCAAGATCCAAATCAGAAAGGGTTTTGTGTGGTGAGCTATTCTACAAATTAGAGCGGAAAAATTTTATTTTACTTGACACATTTCTCTACCTTACATTGTAATTATAAAATATATATCTATGTTTTCCAAACTAAACTATATCTTCCTCATGGACAGAGCGTTTACTTTGTTTAATCTTTGTATTCAATAGAGTTTATAAAAATATTTTGCAGATAGCAGATTTTCTAAGATTGTTTTAGATTAATGAATGAATAAAATAATAAACATTTAGAATTGTTTTCTCATCAAAATAATGCTTATTTATTTGTTCCATTTCAATAGACTGACCTGGGAATTTTGGGTTCACCTTTAAGTATATTTAGTAAGTAATATGTGTGTGTGTGTATGTGTGTGTGTGTGTGTGTGTGTGTGTGTGTGTGTGTGTGTGTGTGTGTGTGTGTGTGTGTGTGTGTGTGTAAGTAGTTGGATTTCAGTTTCTTTGGGCGCTGATGGTCAGTTGTGATAGAATTATCTGTTCTTTGTTCTATTTTTCATTTTCATGTTCATAACATGAAGTGTTGAAGAACCAGTTTTCACAGTGATAACAATTAAAAAATAAAAACAGAGTAATTAAAAATTAGAGTCTGGAACCCATATAGCTCCCCCTTTGTCTTTGAAAAAAATCAGAACCCCAGGTAGTCCTGAAGGCCAGACTCCAGCCAAATGGCTTCACGAGAGGAAGGGAGAGGAAAGGTGGCTCCTTTCCAGAAAAAGTCTTGGTCTTCCTTCTCCAAACTGTCAACATTCACACCCAAGCTCATCTCAGTTGACAGAAAATTGGAGGAGAAATATTTTCAAATGTTTTGGGGCCCTAAGGCCAGAAAGCAGATGGACTGCTCCATTCCAAAAGAGCTGAAACTTCTTTGTCGAATGGAAAACAGGGCATGATGTTGTCATCTGTCTATTTATCCTCACTCATTATCTGCTATGCTTATTTTCCTCTTCTTTAACATAAAAGAGGAAGTGACTAAGAAACCACAGAGTTCTGGTTCAGGAGAATGGTAGCTAAGTGCTTAAATAGGCATTGCATATGCCCCAGAGCTTATGGGAAATCCTCCTGGGAAGGATTTTTGTAACTCTGATGATAAAGATTAATTAAGCTGATTTTGTGTTTATATTAAACCCACATGGCAAGGTGAAACTTTTAAGGAAGTGCCAAACTTTAACCAGGCCACAAGGTTGTTTAACCAGCTTCTTCACTTGCTAATTTAAATGAACAGAGGGGAAAAAAAAATCAACATTTTTTTCCTGTTTGTTCAATGCAAATTTGTCTGTCAGATAAAGGGTTTCCATAGATCTATGATGAAGAGGATGCTCTCTTGTTTGCTATAATTTTCCCATTGCTTTGTAGTATGTTATATGGATGGAGATATGTGAGAACAAAAGAAAGAGAGAAATCACCAAATGTCATACATGTGTTATTTAATGCCTCTTGGGCTCTTTACAATGAAGGACATGGCTTTTTAATGCAGAAGTTTTAAAAAAATGTTAACAGTTTGTCTAAGTTCTACTTCAAATTTTATCTCGTTACAACAAATCAATTTACTATATGATCTTGAGATATAGATGGTCTCCAGTTAATGTTATGACCATTACATATCAGTATTACTTTAAGGCAGAGTTTCTCAATTTTGGCAGTATGGAAATAGTGGGTTGAATAATTTTTTGCTATTGTTTTGGGAGGCTGTCCTGTGAATTATTGGATATTTAGCAGGATCTCTGGCCTCTAACACTACATGGAATTGAAATCACTGCCCCTCTCCCCGCTGAGCCTCAGAATGTGACCATGTTCAGAGACAGAGCTTTTAAAGTGATAATTAAGGTAAGACAGGGTTGTTTGGATGGGCTCTAACCCAAAGTTACTAGTGTCCTTATAAGAAGAGGTTAGGACACAAAGAATACAGAGGGATGGTCATGTGGGAACATAGAGAAAAGCCTGACATCTGCAAGCCGAGGAGAGAGACCTCAGAAAAAACCAAACCTGCTAATACCTTGATCTTGGGCTTCCAGCCTCCAGAATTGTGAGAAAACACACTTCTGTGTTTAATTTTCCATTAAATGGAATTCATGTAATTAATTTACTTTTGTTTTTTTTATTAAGTATGTTTTACACACAGTAAAATCTCACCCTTTGACAAACACATATGGTTGTATAATCAATACAGTCAAAGAAGAGCTTCATTATCCTCAGATCCCTTTGTTCCTTTGTAGTCAATCCTCCCCCAGCCTCTGGAAATCACCTATTTTACATTTTCCTGAGTGGCATATATATTTAATCATATAGTACATAGTCTTTGAATCTGACTTCTTTCAATTAGCATTTTAGGCTGATCCATGTTTCCACATGGCTCAGCAGTGATGGAAAGGTTACTGCTGAGTGGTATCACAGTGTACGTATGTGCCGCAGTTTGTTTACCCATTCAGCAAGGGAAAGACACTTGAAATGGTTCTTGTTTTCCACAAGATGAGTAAAGCTTCTATAAATATTTGTGTTCAGGCTTCTGTGTGAACATAAGTATTTGTTGTATTATTTTAAAATGTGAAATACAGTTAGATGCATTAATAGAGAGACTCTAACTTTTTGATGAATCCGTAATAACTTAGCTAGGAAAATGAGAAACAGATAAACACCCACCTTGTGGAGCAGAGAGTTGAAAAACCCTAAGAAATTCAGCCTTTATTTTTTTAGTGGACAATTGAGCCTGCAAGCATTTATTTTGGCAAAACATAGTTTTGGAAGTAGACTCCCAAGTCAAAGCAAAAGGCAATGTTTGGTCAAGTGAAGGGAGATCTTAGCAAGATATCTTTTGTAAAGAAGTCATCTCCAGCCCACCCGCGTGGCTCAGCAGTTGAGCATCTACCTCAGGAGGTCATGGTTCAATTTCCAGTCAGAGCTTATGCTCAGGTTGTGGACTTGATCCTCAGTGTGAGACATGCAGGAGGCAGCCCAACAATGATTGTTTTCTCCCTATTGATGTTTCTCTCTCTCCCTTTCCCTTCCTCTCTGGAATTATATATATATATATATATATATATAAAAGAAGGCAACCCCATGGTTTGATAAAATACATCTTCTACCTATCCTCATCACTGCCTGATGAGGGTATGAGGTCAGCTTAAGTAATGCTCCTCATCTGTCAGTATCTCTCACTATGTAACTCAGGAGAGTTAGAAGCTGATTGGTTTTGAAGAGCTGTAAGTGTGGACCCCAAGAACACAGATGTGAAATTAGCCAGTTGGTTAATGGTGTTATAAAAGGTGTCCGTGTGTCCATGATGGCCACGTTTCTGTCCAGTTGGGCCCACTGTGAAATCTACTTGTCTTTTACAGTCATGATTCAGATGTCCAGAGCATGAAAATTCACTGAAAATTTCCCCTACTGAGTAACACATAGAAAAAAGATTCTTTAAGATTTCCTTCCATTTTCTTCTCAGATTTCTGTGTGGCCTTTTCCAGCTTCTTTTCATAGATCAGTGCCTATGTAGGCCCTTCTGGGTTATTGAAAGCAGAAGAAAACATTACCCACAGCAATACTTTGAAGACCAAAGACAGAGAAAAGGCTACTTCAGATTGATGTAGATTGGGGTTAGTCTTTCTAATTTTTTTTTTTTTTACTTCAGCTGCTACAATGTATAGATTTGAGAAACTGTCCTGGGTTGGTTCAGTTCTTTGTGAGAGTTACCCATTTACTATGCACCAACACCATAACTTTACTTCCCTTTTAGTGAATGTTTTGTTCCTAAGAAAATGTGTTTGCTATTAATTGAATCTTGTGTCCTTCAGTTGCTTTATCAACTGGCCTGCAATTAGCTTTCCTTGCCTTACCTTCAAGCTTTTGTTTGTTCCTTCTGTTTGCCTCTAAGGAAGCCGAAAAGGATTCAGGTTCTCTTGCCATGCCAGTATCCCTTTGAACATCTGTCCAGTCATCTGATCATCCATTTCCTCCTCCCACTCACAAAGTCCCACAGAGACAAAACTTGCCTAATTTTGCACACATGGTTGATGTTCACAGCTTGAATGTGTCCAACCTATTTAAGTTTGATTTTCATTTTAATGAAAGCTCATAGTTTTGCCCAGAGATGAAAGCAAGGTGTTAAAAATCCCCAGATTTCCAGATTGTCAGATCACTTACACATTAGTGCAACCATGGCTGCTCCTTTTTCAGAAGAGAAGTAGGCAGTAATGAGCATAATTCAAACCAATTCACCTTAAAGTTTTAGGGGTTCAAAATGTACTATAGGTATCTGGTTTCAAATGTTCCTTTAAACTTTTTAAATTGTTTCAATGGACTGTGTGGTACCAAATAACTTCTAAAAAACAATCAGAAAAGTAGCTTAGGAAAGCATCCAACAAGGAAAAAAACAAATGCCCTTTTAGCATGTAGTACCCTTAATTGGATAAAAGATTTAGGGCAGAATTCTTCAACTGAGATGCTGACCTATTTTGCATATTCTCTCTGGCCACTGTAATGGTGTCTGTTTTTGTTTGTTTGCTTGTTTGTTTTGTTTGTTTGTTTTGGCTCTCCCTGGCTTGTTATGGCAATATTTGGAGGGGAATTTACCTAGCAATTGCAAAAAGATGAAAGGATTTTGACAATGATTGAACTCATACATTTTGTATCTCCAGAGCCTATCTAGCAACGTTTTTGGTCCATGAAAGTTGCCCAGTAGATTTATTTGAAACAGAATCAACTTATTGGATGAGAATAATCACTCACAATACAGTGGACTGACGTACGATTATGCTGTGAATCAGACATAACAATGTTCTGATATGAACTTTTCACCTTTTAGCTTTTTTCTCAGTAAAAATTTGCTGGCATCCTCAGCCAAACAGGGCTAGGGAATTCTCTTATTTCATCTTATATGATTCATGTACTGCTGATTCTTGGACAGTCCTTCTCCAGATTCTTTTAGGTCATTCTATTTCGAAACTGACTGATACACATGTGCAGAGATAGAAAAATAACTATAGTTAAGCTTTTACAAAATTTCAGTCTGGCCTTATTAAAAAAAAAAAAACCCTAAATCCACAATAATTGCACAGTTGTATCAGTTGCTTTCTAAGTGGTTCGTTCTCCGTCCAGCACTCTGCAGAAGCAGCCTGGCTGTAACTTCTCCCCCAAGCCATGGTGTTGTCCCTGGTGTGCTGGTATTGCAGCTCTTCTTCTTGTCAGTATCTCTTGCTCAAAGCAACGAGTTGGTAGTTTTCTTCTTCTGTTGGGAAGAGTAACTTGAATTTTGAGATCAAGCTGAAAATGTTCTCTGTGGTATAGGAAGTCACTTTACAACACTTCCCATGTGACACTACACCCACCTCTCTGAGTAAGGACACTGCTTTTCCTCATGCCACACCTACTCTAAGTGGGCATCCCCAGAAAATGTCCGTTTTCTTCTCTAAAAGTATCAGAATCCCAACAGAGAAAATAGGATGGTGTGGGGGAGGTGGCATTTGTAGTTGATTCTCCCTCCCACCCTGACCATGTGTCTGTCTATCTATCTATCTATCTATCTATCTATCTATCTATCTATCTATCTATCATCTATCTATCTATTTATCTGGCTAATATGCAAGTGTCCCCTCAGGAGTTCCATCAGAGACATGGAGTTCTATCTCTTGCTATGATGGGCTGTCACCACCCGGGGACAGCAAGGAATGAAAGAAGGCCCCAGGCAGGCAACTGGCAGCCAGAGAAGGAAATCCCTGATTGGTCCCGAACATTGCCAGGCCTGGGGACCCTACCTGTTCACGAATTTTATGTACTGTGCCTCTAGTGTTTTAATAATATCAACTACAGAAAGTAAAATGTAATGCAAAGCTTCTAGGCTGATAGAGAGAAAAAGATACAATAAGGGTTTCCTTCTCTTCTCTCTTCTTCCCTTTTGCTCTTCTGTTCTCTCTCTCTCTCTCTCTCTCTCTCTCTCTCTCTCCCTCCCTCCCTCCCTCCCTCCCTCTCTCTCTTCTTAAGGGAGCACATTCCTTCTCTGTATTCCTTTTTTGTGGACTGATAGTCTGATTGGTTGGTGTGCAATTTCGATCCTAACCGAATTCTCAGGGCTCTCATTCTCCACAGAGCAATGTTTCAAGTGTGTCTGTGCTTTCCTGTTCAGTCTTCCCTTTCCACCCACACCACACATGCAGCTGGGAAATCCCAGCACGCTTCTCCTTTCCCTTATTCCCAGGGGCCCTGCATAGGTCTCACACCCTTTGGCAGCTGTAAAAGCCCAGGCAGATGAGGAGTCGGGGGAGGGCTCCTCTCAGGGGAGCTGTGTCCAAATCTAGTGGGTCAGAAGCAAGAAACACACACCCACTTTTAATCAGAAGACCCTAAACCAACAGTTCAACATTTAGTTCATAAGCAGGGCATCTGTGAGAGGTGGTGACAAAATTTATGATAGGAAATATGAGGGAAAAGTCAGAATTCTTGTTCCTGGGGAAAGAAACTCCCTTTACTGAGGAAGGAGGGCTAGTCACTGCTGTGAAGCTGTTAGATCTTTTAGGCGTGGCAGGGGAATTACAAACTGAGTGTTTTGATGAAAGGAAGGAAACACATTGAACTTAAGAGTTTAATGTCTTTCAGTATTTTTTTTTAGTAATTTATTTGATTTTGAGCAACTTCCTGTAAGATTCCACTTTCCCAGAAGTATAACTAGGGTACTTCTTATTAGAAAGACAAACTGTTTCCTTTGTTAGAGAAGTTGGAAATACTATATTATAAGGCTTTTTTGACATTTTTAAATGGCTGATCTGTGGGGATTTTTTATTATTATTATTTTTTACTGGTTTTACTCTGCATTGGACCATGGTCTTCATGGCATTGCACTGTCTCTCAGAGCCACCCTGCCTTCCAGCTCACACTGCCCACCTCTGTGCCTGTCTTCCCTGCAGTAGTTTGGACTGAGTTTAAGCACTTAGACACATATCAATCATAAACTCCTCTTTCCTTCCCTCAGTAAGGTGAGAGTGTTAGCAAATAGGCACTCACTCATTCAAGACATTTCCTTGAATACTTATGGTGTGAGCACACAAGTTAACCTGAGCTAATCCCAGTGCTCCTCCTTGAATCTGAGTAACAGTGACTGACACTGTGCTCACATATCTCACACCATTAGTGGTGCCGGAGGGAGAAAGCTATATTCCTTTCTCTCTGGCAGCTCATTCCTGGGAATGAAATCAGGAGGAGAAAAAAAGAATCACACATAAGTGTATTTCTCCGGATCCTCCTCCATGTCCATGCCCTGCTTAAATTCCTGCAGAGAGGTTGTAGGTCTTAGAAGATGTTTCGTCTGTGCCCTGGACGCAGTTCTTGTCCGGTATGCAGGGGCTTGCCCTCTCATGGAGGGACTTGCCTGTTACTTTCCATGGTGTTGCTGGCTGTGGACCCTGCAGGGCCAGCTCCTCCTCCCACGAGGCTGCATGTCCGTGGTCAGGGAGTGCTGTCTGCTCTGGGGAGCGAGGGCTCTCCTTTTTGGCTATGGGACCGGTGCTACTGGCTTTCAACTCTCAGTACCATGGAGCATTTACGTTTTATTCCCGGGTTTTATATTGTTTTCAGAAATTCCTGGGCAAGGGGCAAGCAGAACTTCCACTGGCATTGGTTCTTTTTACCAATGCCTGGGCACCCTTCTCTTACCAAAGTTATATAGCATGTTCCCCCCAAATGTATCCACATTGGATCAGCTGATAGCTGCAGATTCTACTACATTTTGAAATTAAATGTATTTTATTAAACACTGCCTTCATAATGTGTATATATTTTGGAGACACCCTATACATGTCTTAACTCTCTCCCTCTATGATTCTCTCTTCTCCCCACTAACCCCAGGAAATTCTTTCATTCATCTTGTAAATAAACGATATTCTTAAAGGCCTGTCCCACAAATTTTCTAGTTATTCTTGAATCCCAAAGTGAACATATTTAGGCTAATCCAGAAATTTTACTGCGGAAGCTTCATCTAAGTTATTACATTAGTGCCACCCCTCTTTCTAATGTGCTAGTCCGGGGTTTGCCTCTGTGTCTGTGACTTTGTCCAGGGTTCTCCCGCCTGAACTCTGCCTGCATGGCCATGGGGCTCAGTGCTCAGGCCTGCAGGAAGATGCATAGAGATTTCTGCCTGAGCCGCACCTGGAAGTCAGCTGGGAGTTTTTAACATGTACTTGGGATGGGCTAGGCTAAGAGATACTTCTGACCTAGGTAATGCTTTGGTGAGAAAGAAAAAAGAATAGCATCGAAGAAAAGGGGTCTTTAAACAAAGAAGAGAGCAGTTATAAGCAAGGTGAGTGCTCTGAGGATACGCGCAAGATTCTAGGGCTGCTGTAACAAGGGACCACACGCTCCCTCTGAAAACTCTAAGAAGGATCTGTGCCAGGCCTCCCTCGAACTTCTGGTAGTTTCTTGGCTAGAACTGCCTTCTCATTGCATCCACCTGTGTGCATGTCTTTTGGGGCCCATCCTACTTCATTATGACCTTATCTTGACTAATTACTTCTGCCATGGCTCTATTTCTGGGGGACTGAAGGTTAGGACTTTAACATGCAGTTTTGGTGGGACATGATTCAAACCCTAATAGTCCTCTTCCTGCTGTGAGACTGGATGCGGAGCCAGTTTAAGCTGGAAGTAAGATCAAGATTCAGCTCCTGCCATTGCTGGGATGCAAGTACCATTTTCTCTGTTTGTTTATGAAGACGTGGACTAAGATGTGCTTTTCACACATCCGGAATTTCCAACATTTTTCTCGCAGAAAAATATGGTTTCTAAACAGAAGATATATCTTTCAGATATATTTTTTTGTGAGACTAAGGAAGTATCTAAAGGTAACCACCACCCAGCAATGGAAGCTAAAAGTAAGAGAACCACACAAAAATGATAAAAAGAAGAGAATTTGACTTCTTACTAACATTTATGAACCAAGTTGTGTTAGGACAGACACTTTTATTTCAGAGCTGCAAAGTATGAGAAGGATTTTGTGCTTGGATCAGCACCTATTCTGGCCATAATTACAGTTTAGAACACAGGGTGTTATGGAGCTATGTGTTCTATTTCTTGAAAGGAACAAATCTCCCAGCACAATTATTTATTTAAAGTCACTTTTAGGAAGAAGCAGACTTGAAATTGAGCAAGCCCTTCTGGGGTTGACTGTGTGAAGGTAAGGACTCAGGAGACATTTACAGACTTAATTTTCAACTTGCTACAATCACCAAGGGGAAAAGCCCATTTCTAAAGGTGGTTTTGAGAATACTTTTTAAAAATTCCACTCCATGTCTACTAATGAACAAATCTATGTGTTCATAGTTGGGACTTACACCTTCGTACTGTGCCCTGTAGCTTAGGGACAGAATTTGGTGAGGGAGAGAGGCTGTGCAGGGCCTTCCCATTCATGTGTGGCTACAGCACTCTGTGACAAGTACTCCCCCGAACCCCTATTTCCTGGGGGTTGTCATTGTGGGACATAGATACTAAACTTCTATGTAATGGGAGGTATGCATGTGGAACTTTCCTTGACATTACCTTGGTTCATCGAATTAAATCCCTTTCCTGTTAATTAAATTACCAGTGAACAGAGGTTGTAACTTTACTTGTAGTCTCTCTCCAGTAGATTTATAATGAAAGACAATGGGTTCTTGTCTGATGAGAAAAGTATGACATACTATTATCTCCTGCTTTTCTTTATTATATAATTAAAAGTATCATTTGAGAATTGTATATTGGATATTTCTACTACTTACTTATAGCACCGTGGAAAATCTGAATGCTTATTTATGTGGGGGTTGCTAATGTTAAATTACTCTTTAACTTAAGGCAGGAAGATGGGACTATAGAAAGGCATACTATAGAAAACTTTATTAAGAGATGTGAAATACACACACACACACACACACACACACACACACACACACACGAAGGAGGTGAAGAGATAAGCAGACATTGTTGTTTCTCCATTCCCTCCATCCTGATCTCCACTTTATCAGGAAGTCTTGTTTTCTACCTCCAAAATATGTCTGAAATCCACTGCCTTCTCTCCAGCTACTACTCCCAGGCTCAGCCACCATCAACTCTCACCAGAGGTACTGTGTTAGTCCAGCCTATGGCTCCTGTAGTTTCACTCTGCAGCCTTTTAACCTCATCTCACCTGGACACCAGGGGAATCTAAAAGCGTCAATCTGTTAAGATCCTGCATTAGGAGCTTATCTTCTCCCACACCCTCCCATCTCCAACTCAATGAACCCTAGGCAAACTGTTCTCCTTCTGGGGTCTTCAAATAGCTGAGGACCTCTCTGTCTTAGGGCCTTCCCACACACTGCTCCTCCTGCCTGGAGCCCCAAACTCCTACCACACTCCCAGCCAGCAGACATGAGTGGTCATTATTTACTTACCTCTTTCTGCCTCTTTCCTCCACTAGTAAAGCATAGTATCGATTTTCTTTATCAGCACATAAGCTGCTCTTCGCACACACATGACAGATAGAAAATGCTAAATATTTGTTTAATGGATAAATAAATGAGAAATGTAGAAAGAAAAAAAGAAGAGGAAAAATGAGAATAAATGGGTCTTCCCCCTACCTCATAATTTTAAAGTTGGGGAAAGCTTTTGAATTTAAAAATAATCATACAGAATGCTAATGGTGAATGGTTATTATATAAAACCACCTACATGGATCATCACTACTAATTTATCTAGAAATTTCATATTGAGTATTATGTGTTTTCAATATAACTTTTTGTAGGTGGATTTATGCCACAGTGAAAATTCTTGCCCTTTTATTGAGAAAAAGAAAGAAAACTTGGGAAGTTATTATTCTAGGTAAATGCCCAGTGTTTTTTATATGTCTAATAAGATAATCAAGTCTCTATTACTCTTTCTGGCTTTCAAGACAGTCTATATTTCCCATATTGCTAAGTGAATTTTACTTTTTGTGGTAGTCCAATTGTGCACCCTTAATGACATTTATTTATTCAATTATATATTTTTGAATACCTACTATATTCTAGCATTCTTTGGAGTTTTACACTAATTTGCATATTATTTTCTTTGTTTATGATACTTTCCCAGACTTACTATTTTTCCCCACTCTTTAAAATATAGCACTATCCTACTTTCTTCAGAAAGCCACTCCTATTTTAATTTGACAGTGATTCTTTCATTTTTAAATTTTATTTCGCATTTATAGTTTTTTTCTGCCATATATAGTTTAAAAATATCTGCATGTAGTGAGCACCCTCCCAAGGCAGACCAAATTACTTGGGGCTGGATTATATGTCCGACCTCTCCTGTATCTGTCTTTCTACCAAACAGAGTTCCAGGCACATAGTAGATAATATTAATTATCACTATGTTTATTAATTGATATAATTGCTGCTAAGTCTACATGGGAACCATAACAAGTAAGTCCCCTGCACCCAGAAGACATATACACAACCATCTCAAGGACTTGGGAGTTGAGCACAATGGGTGGGCTTATTGCTGTGGTTGTGAACAAGCAGAAGACAATATATTATCCATAAATTATGAGTCAAAATGGTTGATCAGTAATGAAAGCAGACACGAAAGTAAGTTCTCCCCAGATCAATGCTGTGACATGCAAATACAATCCAGGGATATTTCAGTAAAATAAATTAACACTGTGGACCCACTGGCAGACCTATTCCCATGACTGGAGAGAGGGCTGGATGTGCCTTTCATTGGAAGGTTCATTTTAAGACCACTCCTTTCCTGTGTTCCACTTCCATATTATCCATAAAACCCTCTAGTATCTTGGCCTCCCATACGTTGCTTTTCATCATAAAATAATAAGCAGGCACTCGGTCTCCATGAACTTGATTAAGGCAGATTTGCCTCAGAGGGGTGAAAGAGATACTTTCGATGGACTCAGTAAAATCGGATTTCTTAACCTGCAAGCTGAGACCAGACAATGGGGCTCATGAATTCATCAAGGTAAAGTAGCCTTCTGAAAATTTTCTCTGCAGCCAGCCATATCATCTGAAACATCTCTCTGCACAGTGATTTCAACCCGCACCTTGCTATTTTTTATTTGACTACTTTGCACCATGAGCTTTTTTCTGGGCTGGTAGCAGTGACCGAGTCCTGATCTGGACTCTTTAACAGGAGAGAGAGGGGGAGTGGGCCAAGTCTGTTCCTTGTACAGGTATCTTTTAGGTCAGGTTCTCCTGAGCTGCCAAATCCCCATTAATATGGGGTAAGAGGATGGACAAAGTAACTCTCAACCCATGATTAATTTAGAATTCTCTAGAGTTTCCCCAAATCAATTCATAGTCATGTAAGTTTCTGATATCTGTTCTTGAAATTTAGAAATAATTTTTTAATTACTTAGACTAATTTTTCTATGACAAAGTCAATAGCACACATATCAGGAAAGTAGAGTGGCTCTAATGGATGAATCACAGTCAACATTATAAAAAATGATTCTGCTACCTTCTTGTTTGCAGAATAATTCTTTGCACCTCTATTGCTGCCACCAAGAAAAAAAAAATTGATGCAGTGAGTATAGACTCAGCATATTCAAATAGCAGCTCTCCCACAAAAATTGAGAATTTAAGAACTACTATGCTGTTTTGGAATAAAATTAAAGTGAGATTGATAGCAATGTGTTTCTTTAATTTTATAAGGAACTTTTGGGAGAATTTTTACCATCACATATGCTGTAAAAATTTCTTATCCATGTAGAGAAGAAATCTTAAATTATCAATATTACTTTGCTTTACTGAATTCAAAAATTAGCTTCCATAACCCTGCATAAAAGCAAAAAAAAAGAATTATTGCCTTATTAAATAAGTGGTGAGGAAATGTGTGAAGAATAAGGGTATCTCAATGCCAGCTCATCTCTGGGGACTGAAATACAGAAATGTCAGTGATTCTGAAGCATTTACTCTATCAACACATGGACCTAGGTCTCTGTGAGTTGGTAACATGGTTGAGAAACAATTTTCCTCTCCTATTGCATAGCATTATTACCAGGCATTACTAATAATCTCTAGGAGTACTAGAGGATACTAAATTTCCCAGATCAAAGTTAATTTCAATATATTTGAAGTTTTAAAAAATATCCTATATAACAAAACCCCAATATTCAAATGGACCGAACAGCTGAACAACTGGTTGCTATGGTGCCCACTGACGACCAGAGGGCAAACACTCAGTGTAGGAACTGTCTCCTGGTGGTCAGGTCAGTGTGCCACCCAGCCACAAGCAGCTTTATTGATGGACTTCAACAAAGAGTAAATGTTACCTGATGGTTAATAGGCCATGGGAAGGCAGATGCCCTGGGCTGACCCCAGCCTCTAGGATCCTGTATTTATTAGCAATGGGAGAAGTTTCAGATATGCCAGCTGGTAGATCAAAAGCTTCTGATCTCTGACCCACTTTGGTCAAGATCAATTGGTTGACTAAATGGGTTAAACCAGCACATGGGCCAGAGAAGTCAAGAATAATTATTGCTATAACAGATTTTCTGTTCTGATTAAGAAATCAAATATCGAAGTGAAAACATCTGACACCAAAGAAAGTACATATGTTACAACAAGTGAACACAAAGCTGATGTGCTTCTTTGAGCTCTAGTCTTATCTCTGCAGAATTTGTCTTCATGAGGGCAGACTGGGCATCATGTTCTGAAGTGTTCAAGGTCTATACAAAACAAAGAGAATGACAGAAGTCTCTGTATTAAATGCTTCCAATGTAAACAGAGCTCAACAAATATGGGCTTTCTGTGAAACATTTTCCTCCTAACAGGAAAACCCAGCTTGATACTTACCTCAATCAATGGCCTTGGCTCTGAATAAAACTGTGAGTATACAACCTTTATACTGTCTGTTATCATCCTAACCTTTGAAACTCAAATCTATTTCCAACCCACAAGTCCTAAGGCGTCTAGTGTCCTTGCCAATTTTCTGAGTTTCTTTCCTTTTCCTTTTGTGGAAAAGGAAAGAAGTTTTTGTATATGGTCTCTGCTAGCTTTGAGCTGTATTTCATTGAAGCGCTTTAAAATGTTTATATGTCCCAATTTAGTGTCTGATACCAGAGAAATCCAGTTCTCTGTATCTCTAACCAGCTGGGGGAAGGGGGTACTTTGTTGTAGCAGTAGTAAGTTACTATAGGTGGCACTCTCTTGGAAGATTATTTCTAAACTATAAGGTACTAAGAACTATTGTAAGGCATACTGATATACTGATAACAGTACCGCATGCATATTAAAATCCATGATGATAATGCAAACTAAGAAAACAAGAACTTTGACTAAGATGCGTCATAAAGCTTTTGACCTGTTCCATTCATTATATGTCTGTAGTTATTTTCAATTCACTGACCAAAAATCTTTATAAAAGTTTGATTATAGTTACTACCTGTAACCAACTCCATTAATAATAAATGCTATTTTAATACATAACAATAGAGGTCTCTATGTTAAACAGATGACATGGAATTTCCAGTGTCAGCATCAGTGACAAAACTATTTTTTAATTCCTGGCATGTAAGGCAGCATTTATTCCTTTTTATTTTTCATAAAAGAGTTCATATGTCATTTTCTTCTCCTTTGGGGAAATGACTATTGTTACTGGAGCACACTTTGCCATTTTATGAGGCTAAAGGAGTAAATTGTGCATTATCTTCACTCCACTGAATTTTAATCAGTCATTGAGAAGTATTGGTTTCCATTCTGATTAAAAGGTAGAAGTGCATGCTTATCAAATGGAATTCTCATAAATTGCTGGTGGTTGGTACAACCACTTTGGAAAAAGTTTGCCGGTTTTGTTCTTTTTTTTTTTTAATATGAAACACTTCACAAATTTGTATGCCATGCTTGCACAGGGGCCATGCTATTCTGCTCTGTATCATTCCAATTTTAGTACATGTGCTGCTGGAGTGAGCATAGTTTGCTAGTTTCTTACAAAGTTAAATAAAAATCTAACCCATCACCTATCAACTCTATTCCTAGGTATTCCAAGAGAAATAAAAATATATATGCTTTTTTCTTTTTTTAAGTCAGGGGGACTGAACAAGCTACATGTTGAGGGTGCTCAAATTTATCCTTTCTATGTCATGTCAGGCTTGTGTGAGAACCAGGATATAAAATGTTAGATCCTCAAATAGGGGTCAAGTAGGGAACTGGGGAAGAGAACTCCAGAGTTTGGGTGCCAGGTCTGGTAATATTAGCACTGAGGTACCCCAAAGGGCATATAGGATTTGTCCCACAGTCTGATGATTCAGCTGGGGCCATACTTGCCATAGCACACAAGAAGGTGGTTTATATGCTATTATTTAGTCAGGTTTTCCTTACCTTGCTGTGTGCTCCTTTGCCCTTGCCCATATACCTGGTATTTATTGCATTGCTTATTGCCAGAAGGTGTGGTGGTAGCCCAGACTTCTAAGAGAATCTGCAGCTGTGTTCTAATCCTGGTAGTGAGTATACAATTTTTATTAAAATATGTGGATGGTTTGAAATTGCTTTACAAACAGGTGATTAAGAGCTTGTTTTAGCTTTCTACTAGTAAGCCTTGGCCAATACTCATGTAATTGTATTCCTGCATGAGAGCGAGAAAAGAGGTTAGCTACATCCTATGGTAGGAGAAATGATGTGAGCAAAGGTGAAATCTGGGTGAATCTGCTTTATTCTAATAGCCCCAAACCAAACCAGAAACAACCTAAATGCACTAACAGATGAAAAATGCTAAGCACGGAGTAGGCAGAAAATTAGATTTAAACAGGATTGGAGTTTTGTTGAGGAAGTGAAATGGAGGGAAAGAGGAGCAAAGTTGTTGAGGTTGTATAGGAGGATTGTAATAAGGAGCTAAAGACTCTAAGTTGGAGAAGAAGTATGAGGTCATGAGCAGACTGGGATGCAGTGACAAGGCAGAAGTGTCCATAGATTATATAAACTGTTGGAATTGAAGCTGGAGATTTTAGAAGGGACAAAATGTGGGATCAGAAAGTGAGATGCTTCAAGCTAAAGTACTGAAAGACTTGGGTTATTGGGAATGACAAATCTAGGGTATGAATAAATATGTCAATAAGGCTGAAGAATTCATAAGATAAAAGGGGTTCTGGGAGTTGGGAGGCCAGGGCATTGAAGAATCACCTACATAGATGTTAAAATCATCAAGCATTATGACAGCACTGAAGACAGTAGCAATGAACCAGGAGCTAAATCTTTAAAGAACAAGTGGTATAACCAAGAGTTGACAGATGACTGTAACAAGGTGAGCAGATATGCTTCCTGGTATTTTTGCTGCTTCTTGAGGCCTTTGTTCTTTCCATTTCCTCTGTCTGGAATACTAGCTTCTTTTTTATTTTATTTTATTTTATTTTATTTTATTTTATTTTATTTTATTTTATTTTTTACAGAGCGGAAGGGAGAGAGATAGAAAGTCAGAAACATCGATGAGAGAGAGACATCGATCAGCTGCCTCTTGCACGCCCCCTACTGGGGATGTGCCCGCAGCCACGGTACATGCCCTTGCTGGAACCGAACCCGTGACCCTTCAGTCCACAGTCCAATGCTCTATCCACTGAGCCAAACCGGTCTCAGCCGGAATACTAGCTTCTTCTGATACTAGAATTGCTTTTTCCTTCACCGCATTTAGGTCTTTGCTGATATTTCATGTCTCTCAGTAAGATCATTCCTGAGCATCCTTTGGAATGACAGTCCTCTGGAAAAACAACTTCCTTATTCATCTTAAAATGTTATTTTCCCCATTTCTGCTTTATTTCTCTCAATAGGAACTAACATCTAGCATACTATGTATTTTAATTACTTTATTTTGGTATGTTTTGCCTTTACTAAACTCCAGACAGAAGTACTCTCTTACCCTAGTTTTACTGCTAAATCTCTAATTCCCAGGACAGTGTCTGATACATGGTGCATGCTTTAAGAAATATTTGCTGATGCTCTGACGACAGGACCTTCAAAGTTTTGGGGCTTTAGTGAAGATAGATGGACAAAAGTCTGGAAGCAGCAATGATGAGCAAGGAGGACACCCATCCGTCTCTAAGCTGAGGTCCTATAGATGTGAAACTAATAGGAGTTTCCACCAAAAAGGGTATCAGGGAGCATTATGCGTTAGTTCACATTGGGCAAGGTTTCAGACCAAAGGTTGGAAGAGATGTTCCAAGAAGAGCTGAGGATTTAGTTGGCTTTTCTCTGAGTTATAGAAGGCCTGGGGCAAGGTTTTGGAGATGGAGAAGGGTGACAGCTGGGGTGATGTAATTGTGTGGAAAGAAGTGAGCATCTGTGCCAGACAGGGCAACCAGATAGGGCTCTTCCTGATGATCTTTTAGAAAATGGTGGTGGCAAGGCTCTGGGATTTTGGTTTAGGTGATATATCAGTGTTCCTAAGATCACACAGGTTTCTGAAACTCTCCGCAAGTGTGAATCACCTTATAAGAAAGAAATGGAGAACGTGTACGCCCAACATTTAACACATGTGATAGATGTTGAATAAATATTTATTGGCCAAATGAATGGATGAAACAGTGCTGAAATTAAATAAGAAAAAAACCAAGTGCTTCTTTAACTCATGTGAAGGAGTACTAAGTAGATCCAAAGAGGAAAAGCCAAAGAAATGTAGACACAGCCTGTGCCCTTGAATAACCTGCAGTTCAGATTTTAACACAAATTGTGCTCACTGTCACAGAACTCTGCATGTTTTAGAAAGAGGCATTATATAAATGCCCTTTCAGCTTTAACATGACAGACGAATGTATTTAACTCATTGAGTCAGAGATATAATATACTTCATATACAAAAGCACAGGAGACAATAAATTGTCATGTGGATGATAATCAAAGATGACCTCAGTATTATTCTTGTCTACACCAATAAATTGTTTGAAATCCTGAGAGCTTTACCTCCTCCCCATGGCTCAGTTCTTTCTTAAAAACAGGCTGAGAATTTGAGTTATTAGATGACAAGTATAAAAGATTGTCAAAGACAATTTCTGTTGGCCTATAGAATGAGATGGAGTTTGCTTCAGAGAGAGAGGGCATGAGCAAAGATACAATAGTTGGGTTCCTGATATTTTTGAGGAGTTAGTGTGGACTCGGGGAGGCCTGTGCAGAGAAGCAAGATATGTTTGGATGCCTATCGAACAGTAAACACCCATCTTCCAGCCCTTAATGACTTGTGTTGTGATTAATCAATTTGTTCATATTATGGTGATGCTAGCATGAAGAAATCATTTGCAACTGTGTTTCCAACTTCCTAAATTGTTTAAAAAATCACTTTTAAAGGCTTAGAGTGGAAGAAGCAAAAGCTGTTGAAAAATTCAAATCTGGAGAATAATTTGCCTACTGTTTCAAAGTTATATTAGCCATTTTGGTGGCATACATACAGTAAGTAGGTCACTCACCTCTCCCTGATACACATTATTATTTCAAACTTTATTCATTTTTGTGTGTGTATATATTGCCATTACCAGTCCAGAGGAAATTTTTACAATGGCAGGTATTGTTAAGAATCTTCAAAGTGTCAGCCATTGCCTCTATGGCAGTAGTTCTCAAAGTCTGTTCTAGGGACTTCCTGGGGGTAGAGGGAGTGCCAGACTCTCTCAGAGGAGCCACGAGGCCAAATTAGACCAAGATATTGACATTTTTCGCACTTTCTTTTAAGAGTGAATAGCAGTAGAGTTGTCTAGAGACTAGATCTCACATTAAAAATGTTATTTACATTAACATGTAATGATTCATTATTATAAGTTTACAAGTAATTGAATAAAATATTTCAAAATTCTCCATTTTAATTTTCAATATTATAAATATTAATAAGTAACCCTTATAAACAAAAGCACTTCGGAGGTTCTCAATAATGTTTATTTATTTATTTATCTTGTGCAAGTACTTCTCTGTTTTTTAATTAATTATTTATCTATTTTTATTGAGGCAACATTGATTAACAGCAACATTATTTATACCAGCCAAGATGGGGAAGCAGCCCTGGTATCCATCAACAGATAAATGAATAAGAATGATGTAATATATATATATATATATATATATATATATATATATATACAGACACACACACACATATAAAATCTTGCCCTTTGTGACTATATGGATTAATATTGAGATTATTTTGCTAAAGTGAAATGATTTTTAAAAGTGTAAAGGACTTCTGAGATTGAAAAAAACAAAACATTGGGAACTGCTGTTCTATGTTAATCTGGAACCGTTCACAACTATGGGACTCATCTGGAAAAGCATACTTCCAAGCTCTTAGGCCCTCCAGATGTTCAATGAGGAGATATGAAGCTGAGAGCCAGTCCTAGGACTAGAAGGCACACAGCACTGCTCCTTCTGGCTCACCTGGGCTTCTGGCTAGTGGTGTACCTGACCCCTCCAGGGCCCTGCTGCTGTTCCTTATCTATATATAGATTTGAACTTTGCTTCTGCAGCAGAAATCAAAACTTGGCTTGCCTGAGGTCCTTCTGATTTTTTTTCCTACTGTACTTTCTTTAAGCTTTGGGAAAATAAAATATGTCAGGGAATAATTGAAGCCTATTCAGTCAATTAAGGTTTATCTTCTTTTAATTTCCAGTTCCCTCAGGACTCTGGTTACAGTAATTGTCTTTTGAAAGATCTCCCAGTGTTTATGTTTTGCTGTCTTTTTTCCTGGCAAACTGTGGCATACACAATCTCATGATTTTTCTATGATTTAAAAAAAGTAAGAGTGGGGAGTGATTTTGTGACATCTGTTTTAAATTTATTTTTCTTTATTTTGTATTATGTTTGGAGGTTTCTTATCTATCTTTTAAAGAAATCATAACTGTTTGATACTAAGTAGTCTGGTTAACTCTTTATATACAAACGTTTTTTAAATATAGAAACTGTTCTCTATAGGTTGTAAATTTTAGTTTTTATGATTTCTCCTTATATATTTTTTTCTTTGCCCATGTGTTGATAGCCTTGTCTTTTCATAACTTCAAGATAGTGAGGTAAAAAACTAAAGGAGATATCAGCAAGAACTGGCTACCGACTACTAACACTCCTGTCAGGAATGTGGATACCCTGACTCTTCCAGCCCAATTTTGGATTTTAGACAATTATGTTTCCGACTGGACCTTGACAATTTGAGGGACTCACAACATTATCATCATGTCATTAATATATTTCAGCTGCCAGTGGTCATTGGATCCCTGAACATGTTATATATTTTAAATTCTTTTTTTTTTTTTGCATGAGACCAGCTGAAGTTTGTTTTTTTCTATTCTTACTAAATATGAAGTATTCGTTCTTCAATAGTTGTATCTAAGAAATCACACAAGCAAGAAAGCATTTCCTCACCAAAAGTACTGATTTCAAAATTCCATTCATATTAAAGTGAGCTTACTGGAGAGAAGAGTTTATTTCAATCTGTCTCATTGTTAGAAAAACTCATATTTCTAAATAATTTAGATATCACAAATACTTATACAGGAAAGTCACAAGACAGTCATTTAGGTGGCCTGGTTGTTAAACCTAATCTGTAAAGCAAAAGAAAATTGCCAAAAGACATGAAAATCACAGTGACTATTTAACTACAATATACAAGAAATATAAGATATGTATGAAATTGACATGTTTTAAAATGAGAGAGCACTTTACTATTGTTTCAGTTAAAAACAACAACAACAAAGCATGGATCTGGCTTTCTGATTCTTTCTCCTAAACTGATGTTCAATCCTTGTTGTTAAGAAAAATGTTTACATGAGGCCATAGGATATGAGAATTCTCTGACCAGCTCAGATCTCCAAGTAAGCAATCTCATGTTGGTAATTTAATAATCTTTATCTGCCACATTATTGCTCATTTACAAGGCAGGATATCTTAGGATATTATTTGATTGAAAATGAATGCTATTCTTTCTTAAGGGAACAGCACAATATAGAAACTGCTGCAATTGGGTATCCAGAGAGGAGACCAGTGGAACATTTTCATGCTGGTGTGAATAGCTGCTGCTTTGGTTCTTCACTACATGCTTCTGGTCTTAATGGCTTCACAAGTTCCAGTTGAAGTAGACAGAGAGAGGGCCTTTGACTGTGGGGTCTGTTGAGTTTATCCTAGGAAGTAGAGAAATAGATGTTCTCTCTCTAACATCTGTAAGCCTCAGTGACTTCATTCATAAAAAGTGTTGGGGTGAAGGGCACTAGATAATCCCTTTTAATCCTAAAAGTCTTTCATTTTTGATAATTTTTAAAATGGGTGATTATAAACACCACTCCATCTTTGCTTATGCGTAATCTACACTAATAAAAGAGAAACATGCATATTACCGTCCCTCTGCTACCCCCACTAGCCAATCAAGAGCAAGTATGCAAATTAACACAACAAAGATGGTGGTGGCCATGGAGCTGGAGCAGGCAGGAGGCTTAGGTTGTCCCCTGTGATGGAGGAAGCCAAGCTTCCCGCCTGCCTTGGCCACCACTAAAGCAGTGGCTGGGGGCCTGGGTTGGTGGGGGTGACCCAGGCTTCCAGCCAGTCCTGGCTTCCACTCAAGGAGTGGCTGAGGGCTTGGGTCACCAGGGGATGTGGCTAGCCAAAAATGGCCCTAGCCACTTAACTAAGCTGGCCACACCCCCATGGGGTGAGGGTCCCCTCTGGAGTGTATGGCCAGCCTGGAAACAGTCCTGAGCCTGTCACCCACCCTCACCCCATGGCGGCATGATTGGCCTGCAAACCACCACAGGCCCCTCAATCAGGCTGCCCCATGCCCCAAGGGAACCCTTACCCTGACCCCAGACACCCTTCAGGGAAAACCACCTAGCCCCCACCCATGCACCAGGCCTCTATCTATACCAGTGGTTGGCAAACTCATTAGTCAACAGAGTCAAATATCAACATTACAACGATTGAATATTCTTTTGAGAGCCAAATTTTTTAAACTTAAAATTCTTCTAATGCCACTTCTTCAAAATAGACTCACCCAGGCCATGGTATTTTGTGGAAGAGCCACAGTCAAGGGGCCAAAGAGCCGCATGTGGCTTGGGAACCGCAGTTTGCTGACCACTGGTCTATACTAATAAAAGGGTAATATGTTAATTAGACTGGTAGACCTTCCAGGAGGCCTTCCAGACATTCTTCTGGACAAAGCCATGATGGTGGGGTTTAGGTAGAGGTGGTTAGAGGCCAGGATGGGATGGCAGTTTTGGGTAATCAGGCCAGTGGGGGGGGGCATTGAGTGTGATCAGGATGGTGGGGGTTAATTGGGGATGAGCAGACCAGCAGGGGGTCCAGTTGGGGGCAAGCAGGCCATCATTGGGGGTCAGTTGGGAGTGATCAGGACAGCAGGGGTTAGCAGTTTGGAGTGAGCAAACTGGAAGCAGGGGTAGTTGGAGGCAAGCACACTGCTGGTTTAGGCCCAATCTCTGTAAACCTCCAGTAGGACATCTTTCAAGGAGTCCCAGATTGGAGAGGGTGCATGCCGGGCTGAGGGACACCCCCTGCCCCATGCATGAATTTCATGCACCAGGCCACTAGTGTATTTTATAAAGAGACTGTCTTATCTCCTGACTTTTTTTAGTGTAGTGAAAACATCAACTATTATCCCTTTGAAAGCACAAAAAGCACCCCTTTCTGCTGCGTTTAGCTAGACCTGGTAACAAAGTGGATGTGTGTCTGTGTTTCTAGGTGGCAAGTGTCTGTGAACTTTGATGTAAATAACTATGTTTTCTACATGAAATTTCTCATCTTAATTTGATTATGTGGCCTATGGAATATAAAGTGAAATTTCTCTTTCTCCAGTTAAGCTACACAAATTGACTAAACAAATAGCTATGACTTTTAAAAAAATATTTTAATCTTTATTGTTCAGTTTATTAATTACATTGTTCCTCCTTTTTTCCCCCTATTGCTCTCTTCCACCCAGTACCCATTCCACCCTCCGCCCTCACCTCCCCAACACTGTCCTCTCCCATAGGTGCATGATTTTTGTCCAGTCTCTTGCTGCACCTCCCACACCCCTTTTCTCACTAAGAATTATCAGTCCATCCCCTCTTTATGCCCATGATTATGTTATATTCACCAGTTTATTCTGTTCATCAGATTTTTAATTCACTTGATTTTTATGTTCATTTGTTGATAGATGTGTATTTGTTGTTCATAATTTTTATTTTTACATTTTTCTTCTTCCTCTTCTTAAAGAATATCTTTCAGCATTTCATATAATATTGGTTTGGCGGTGATGAATTCCTTTAACATTTTCTTATCTGCAAAGCACTTTATGTGACCTTCATTTCTGAATGATAGCTTTGCTGGATAGAGTAATCTTGGTTGTAGATTCTTGCTATTCATCACTTTGAATATTTCTTGCAATTCCCATCTGGCCTGCATAGTTTCTGTTGAGAAATCCGCTGACAATTGTATGGATGCTCCCTTATAGGTAACTGTTTTTCTCTTGCCGCTTTTAATATTCTCTCTTTGTCTTTTGCTCTTGGCATTTTAATTATGATGTGTCTTGGTGTGGTCCTCTTTGGATTCCTATAGTTTGGGGTTCTGTGTGCTTCTTGGACTCGAAGTCAATTTCATTCACCAGGTTGGGGAAGTTTTTGGTCACTGTTTCTTCAAATAGGTTCTCATTATCTTCCTCTCTCTTTTTCTGACCCCCCTATAATTTGGATGTTGATATGCTTCAGGTTGTCCCAGAAGCCTCTTACACTATCTTCAATTTTTTGGATTCTTTTGGCTTCTTGCTTTTCCCGCTGAATGGATTTTGCCTCTTTGTATTTCAAATCTTTGACTTAGTTCTTGCGGTCCTCTAGACTGCTTTTAGGTCTTTGTATAATATTTTTTATTTCAGTCAGTGTATGCTTAAATTCTAGTTGGTCCTTTCTATATCCTTGAGGGTCTTGTTTATATCCGCATAGGTCTTGTTTATTTCCTGGTAGGTCTTGTTCATTTTCTCATAGGTCTTGTTCATTTCTTTATAGGTCTCATTTAGTTCAACAGCCTTTTCTAGGAGCCTCTTGAAAAACCTTATAACCGTGGTTTTGAACTCTATGTCCAGTCATTTTTTCCCCTCCATTTCTTTCACATCTGATTTCTTTCCATGTCTCTGCATGGTGGCTGCTTTCCTGTGTTGGTCGATTAGCTTTGTGTGGTAGATGTCCTCTAAGGGATAGTGGCTCAGCCTGTCCAGTTACCTGAGGTGGATACTCTTGCTGCAACCCTTTATGGGTTGCACAGTCTTGTTGAAGTTAAGCCTAGATTATTGTTGTTAGCACTAGGAGGGTTTGACCTCCAGGCCAACTGGCTGTGAGGGTCAGCTGTGCTCAGGTTCGATGGGCAGAGTCTCTGGGCTGAGCAGAAGCCTTAATTTCCATCAGCTCCACCCTATGCAGCACCTGAGTCTCTGTGCCAGGTGGTAATGGCTGCAAGCACTTCTGAGAGAAAGCTGCTGCCAAGCTCTACTTGTTGCTGGACAATTCAGCCTCTCCCCAAATGAGTCTGCACACCCAAATTCTCACCCAGGGTTGTAAAACAATGCAGTCTGGTGGTTTCCCGAATGAGAGAGCAAGTTATGAGTCCTCTCTGTGCACTTGCACACCCTCTCCACAGGCTCGCAGACCTCTGGAGCGCCTGAGTTTCAGCGTGCTTCCTTACTGTACAGTTTCACCCTGTATGAGTGTGGGTTCCCTGGACTTCGCCCGGAACTGGGGAATCAGTGCAGTGGGACGCCTTTGCCTCCCTCCCCATTGGAGAAAACCAGCCAAGTTTGCAGCTACTCGCCAGATTATCTGCTCCCGCGTGCATGGCTCCAAACCTCTGACTCCGCCCGTATCTTCAACACTGCCCCTCTGCCCCTCCTCTGAGTCACAATGTCCTATCTTTACTTTTATTTGTGAAATTTTCACTCAGCCAGCTTTCTGGTGATTCTGGATGATTTTGTTCTGTCGTTAAGTTGTAGTTTTGAAATTGCTGTGTGGGGCAGCAAGATAGGTGTTTATGCCACCATCTTGGTTCTTCTCTCTTCAAGAATATATATTTCAGATCATGGTAGAAACAGGAGTTTCAGGTATGAAAAAGGGAATAGGAAATCCTTAATATGCATTCTATCTTAATTTTATGTCTGGGTCAAACTTACAGTTAAGAAAACTGTTTCTGAGGTAATAGTTCCTCTCTTTTATTGTTTATCCAGGTGATTCTACATCTGAAAAATGTTTCCTCTTCAATTTCAGAAGCTGAACTTCCAGTCTCTTTGAACTTGAGTTTCAACATCTTGACTTAAAGTGATCAAATCCCTTTGTGGGAAAAGGATCTATCTTGTGCACATGGAAAAATGTTTCATTCTGGTGTGGCATGAGGCTGCCACTTTGGTTTTTCACTAGATTGTTGTGATCATAATACCTTCACAAGTTTCAGGTGAACTAGGTAGAGGGCAGGGCTATTGACTATGGGGTCTGTTGAGTTTATCCTAAAGAACAGGCCTACAGGCTCCCTCAAGGGAATAGCTGGAGAGTAGTGGGCTTTGGGCTTCTACTGGGAAAGAAGGCCATCAGAGGGAGCCATATTGTAAAGGGGAAGAGAGTCTATGTTATTGGGGGAGGGAGGGGAGCCTCATTTAAACAATAAAGTACTTTGTGTACTATTTTCTGAGTTTTAATATGCAAACCTAAGAAACACAAACAATATTTTCCTACTTTTTAAAATGTATAAGCTGAGAAGAAAAGGTTATATCTGACAGGCAAGATGCAACTTTTCTGTTGTTCCTACTGGGCATGTCATCTTTTGGTTATTTGATGGGATGCTTTTGTGTTATGTTTTATCCTTTCCCTTTTGGCACCTGATGGGAGAGAGAGATAACCTGGCACAAGATTCTTGGAAACAATGTTAACAGGGGATTCATACCATGTGTCAATAAAGGTGTCTCCATTTTCAAACACTGTCCTAAAATCACTTTCTTGAATTTGACAGTTGAAATATTTCCAGACTACATGCCTTAGCTGAGCAAGCAGAGTGAACAAATAGGCATCCATCCAAATGTACCGTTATGAATAATGAGGAAAAAAAGTGTTTCATTGCTGGCAGATGGAAGCATGCAGCGGCTCCAGCATTGCCCTTAGTGATGAGACTACGTGTGGTTTTGTGGGTGAGGGACAAGGGTGAGGACAGGTGAGAGGATGATCAGAAATAAAGAAAAGCATAATGAGTACAAATTGAACCCCATTTTGTGGAAAGAGTTTGCAAATGATGGATGCAACATACAGATCATTCTGAGCAGCCAGTAGCTTTCCTTCTTTTTTTTTCTTTTTAAATGTCATCGCAGTGACTCAAATGTATTATTCTCCATTTGAACAAAGATATCAAAGAACAAAGTCAAGGTGGTAAAAGAAAGGCAGTCTTGGAGGAACATAAACAGGTATGAAAACAATTTCACATGTTTCTTCTCATGAGGCAAGGGAGGTAAGTGGTTAAGTGAAAGAAGAGAGTTCAGTCAGCTAGTATGCCTCATTTGAAAAAAGTATCCAATTCAGAAAAAGCTCATATTGAAAGGTGAACTAAAGGGCATCTGGATGCTGTTCAATTCAGCATTGAGGTTTCTATAAGGACTAAGAACTTGTCATTTTAAATCTGCATGGTGTTCTCTGTCCTTTTCCATAATTATATTGTTCTTCAAAGAGGAAGCAAAGTATGCAGGGGAGATTTCTCTGAGAAAGAAAACCCAATCAATCTCCCCAGGGGTGACTCACTTTCAATGAAAGAGTCCTTAATCATGATTTCCAGATCATTTCACTCCCATCATAGAATATTCCCTTTAGAGGTGACATGAGCTATTCAGTGGTTCCCCTGCGGTGGTGTGGCTCCCCTCCCAAGAGTTGAACTGTGGAAGTGGGGCTTTGAGAGCTGAGGTGGGAAGTGAAAGGGAACAGGGTTTGAAAGTGGGGAGTAGTCTTCCTAAAGGGCTTCTCTCAGGTCTCAGATAAGGAGATTCTTGAGGATTAAGCAAGAAGTTCTGGGACTCTAACATGAATATACACTCCTAGAGCTGTTCTGGAGAGAGAGTGAAGAAAGGCAAGGCAATGGTGAGGTAGAATTCTGCACCCCATTTCTAAGCAGCACCACCTCACCTGACTCTGCTTTACCCTGAACTCTTCCATGTGGTTTCATATGGCAGGGAATTCTTTAGGATGAGGGACTCGCTGCCCCAGCTGCATAGATACTGGCTGATTACAGCTCCCAGTGGAGCCGCTCACTAGGTGTCCATTCATAGGTTAGCTCACATCCAATGACAAAGACCAGGCCCCATCCTCAATTCAGAAGATCCTTGAAGGGGCAGCCTGGCTTCTGAGTTCACTCGCTGAGGGCCTGGCTGTCCTCAGTGTCACAGTTGCCCCACAACTCAGCTTCTTTCTCTATCCAGTCCTGCTGCCCTCACTCCTTTGCAAACATCACCCTGAGACTAAGCCTGCTGCACACAGCCTCCAGCTCAGAGTCTGTTTTCCAGGACTCTGTCAATTTCTTGCTTTTAAAAAAATTATCTTCAAAGATGGTGCATTCATAATATTTATCTGCAATCTTGTGAGGTCTGGCATCAGCCCTACTTGGGGCAACTAACAGATGATATGCTTTGAGACCCTTTATCTAGATCATTTGGTAAGTCTCCAAGCTACCTAAGTAAACAGTGCTTGGGACAAAGGGTCTGCTGGTAGCCAACCTGTAGCCCTGAGAGCATACTGAGAAGAAGGGGCTGGGGACCCTGAAAGATGGCCTAGCCATCGACAAATGCTACTACAGTCAAAAGTAAACAGGAAGCTCCCAGAGCAAGGACATCGGTCATGCTTAGGAGAGCCCCCCTTAAGGCCATCCGTCAAGGAGAAACTGAGTCCCAGCAGAGATTTGCCAGAGGTCAGCAAATGCAGGATAATTGGCAGAGCAAATTGGAGCACTGACAGACAAATTTCAACTAGAGGTAAGTCTGTAAATTGATGAAATGTAATGAAACCCATGATTACAAAAAAGAATGAATAGCCAAAAAAATACCTACTCCCAAGAGAAGAAAATTGAATTTTTTCTCTTATAGTTATTTGGACATCATTATCTTCCAGAAATGTGTTTTCTGAAGCCTTGGGCGAAAACTTCACTTAGGGTGGCCTCACATAGTAAATCCTGATCTGTGCCCACTCTCATTGCTGTGTCTGGGTAGAAATGTTTGTTTTTAAAGGATGGAAAAGGGTCTCTCTTGTCAAGGCATCAAATGGCTCCTTCAGGTCCCCCTGACAGGACCATAGACCCTTCCTTCATAAGAGAATACTATACAGGGATATGGTTCATTCCAGAAATGTTTAAAAAAAAGTCAGTTGTTATGGAATTAAGTAATTTCACTTAGTTTACAAAGTAATTGAATTAAATTTTTTAACTTGATTTCTATTTTTTAAACTTCAATCTTTCACTTAAAACAACTGAAAATGGCAACAACTTCAAGTTTCTTGACCCATAACCCCCTCTGACAACCATCTAATACTTATTCTCTCTTTTCATCAAAGCATCTTAGAACCATAACCTTCTTCTCCCCTCTCCACAGAATGCTCTCATACACAAATCCTGATTGTATAGTAATTTTCACTTTGGGTTATCTGTCTGTTCTCCTTTATCCCTCTTATTATTGCCTTTCAGTCCCTTATCGTCTCTGACCTGGATTGCTTTAGCAGCCTGTTTAATGGGTTCACTCAGGAAAGTCCCCCTTATGTACCTGGAGTCATCTCAATGCCACCACATCATTTCTCATGGGAAGTGGATAAGATTTAACAGCTCTGAGTCTCATCTGTATTGTCCTTACATCACTTCCTGGAAATAGTTTGTATTCATAATGAATGAGGAGAACCATAAGATCTACTAGTAAAAAATCCCTTTTAAATGTCCCTCCTCTAGAAATGTTCTGCTTTAGAGGCTGCCTTGCCTTTGGAGTGAACGGCACCTGCTCTGGAGCCCCGAGACTGTTTGTAAAATGGACCACAGAGTGTAGGAGCCATGTGGGTATTCCCAGGGCATTTCTCAGCACTGATGTTGCTGATGAATAAAGGGAGGATGGAATTAAACTTTTTGATAATTTTCTTCCTCTTATTTTACTGATATTTCTGTTTAATGATAGTCAAAAGAATCCAAGTACTGGCTTGCCCCCCCAAATGAGGCATGTGCAATATTATCAGACACTAAGACAAGGAGTCTTAATTGAGTCTCCAGCTGTGAGTGTTAATCACTTCATATCAATTTAAAGCAGAAGTTGTCCCTCTTCACATGTTTTCGCTCCACCCCGTCTCTTCCTACTCTCCAGCCAGATCATAATTCCTTTTAGCTGAACCATGCTCTCCCCTACTACAGGGCCTTGCACACATTGCTCCCTAAACTGGAAATATCTCTTCTCCCCTCGTCAACCACCTTATCTAGTTAACTACTGTGTAACTTTAAGTAGTTGTTACCAGTCATTCTTCAGATTTCAGTACAAGTCTTTCTTCTTCACACATCACATACCCCTTGCTCTCAAGAATTCTTTATTATTCTTCATTACTGCTCAGCAAAATCATACATGCTTAATGTTTAATCATCACTTGTATTTTTCCATTTTATTTTTTCCAATTTCCTTGCATTAGAGTAGTGTCTGTTACTAGTTTTTAAGAGCTTATTACTAAAGATGTTAACCATTCCTCATGCACTACAAATGAAATACCATGTTTTTTGTTACTATTTTCCTCTGTTTTTTTTTTATTTTTTGATTGTGTCAATCTTATGTATTAAATATAATCAGGTTCTGTTTTAACAACAATAAATTTTTTTTTCCTGAGTTCTTAGGGTTACATTTTATTTTTCTTTTCTTCCTAGTACTTTGCTCCAGTTTGTGATGAATAACCATGTGGATCACTAGTTGATTAACTTCTGAAATGCTTAGTTAAGTTGTAATGACTTAAGGAAGATATTTGCCTATCAATCACACCTAAGGACAGATGTGATTGGTCAGAATGGGCGTGGCCACTACAAGCTTACAGAAATTTGGGATATGCAATCCCCTAGAAGTTCACTCTCTTGGTTTCTCTTGGCATGCTTGGCTCCTGGCTCTCACTTGTCTTCCTGGTATTCTCCTGTGTGGCCCACCATCATTTGGACCTGGACCCCCATGGCAATGGGCTAATGGACTGAAACTAGCTTGATGCTGTACTGGACCCAGCTCCAACTGAAATAAGGTCATAAAAACATTTACCTAAAGTAAAACTGCTTTTGAAACTTTGACTACAGTTCACCTCTGCTTACTTAAAACAAAAGAATTACTGCTTTAGTTTCCAGCTTGAGACCTTGAAGGCTAAAAAACCCTTTGAAGACTAGAACCAGAGGAATAACTGGGTCGGCCCCAATTATGTAGCTAGGACCATTTTCCCACGTCTAGCAGAATACATAATTAGAAGATAAGGAGCGAGAATGAGGTCAGTCATAGTCTATTGGCACCCCTTCCCCAGATGCGGCCTTGGGGGCTGTTCGCTAAGTGCAGGGCAATAACATTCATGGTTCAGACCCTTTAAAAGGACAGCCTGCACCCGGGGCAGCGCAGTCTTGAGTGTCAGGTCTCCTACCGTCCCGGCCAGTTTTCAATAAATCCTTGCCTGCTTATTACCAACTTAACTGCCTCCGCGGTCATTTGCAACTCATCATAGAAGTCGCCCCACAACACAACAAGGAGAGGGAACTCTGGGCACTGGCTCTGATTTTAGCTCCACTGAAATCCCAGCTACGTTTCTTTTTTGACTGGACTTGAAAAGGCTAGCTTCTATTTTGTAAAACTACTGTTTGGATTTCTCTGCTATTTTTTAGACAGCCTCTTATTCCAAATAATAATAATAATAATAATAATAACAACAACAACAACAACAACAATAATAATATTATTATTATCAACAACAACAACAACAACTTTGCTTTCCAGCTGCTTCAGCCTGCTTGAATAATGAGGAGGATAAACTTAGCTGTCTGACCTTGTAGGCCAGAGACTAGATATGCCCATATTCTCAATGCCATGCCAGGTGTATTTTTTAATTGGATAGAATTGTGTTGTTTTCAAGGCCACCAGCAAGATAACCACTAAGCACACATAGGGCTGGCTCTTTAATAAAAAGGGAAGTTCTATTTGTAGCTTTGCTTATAATTTGAATTAATTTTCTCTGAGCCCACTGCAGTGAATAAAGTGTGACTCCAAACTTTCCAAGCATTGCTTGATATATTCTGGTTCTGTGTAACAAACTAAGAGGAATGGGATGTTGGAAATGCAGGGATTTAACTCCATGCAAATATAGTCTCAGAAAATTCATTTTCTCAGGATAGTACAATGACTCCTCCCCCAGCAACAATGAGGGAAGATGATAACAGAAATGCAAATCAAAATCACAACAAGCAATCATCTCACCCCTGTTAGAATGGCTATTATAAAAACAAAACAAAACAAAAACTTGTGTTGGCCAGGATGTGGAGAAATTGAAAGCCTTTCCACCCTTGGTGGGAATGTAAATTGGTACAGCTACAATGGAAAATAGTACGGAGTTTCCTCAAGAAATTAGAAATAGAATTACCATATGTCCAGTAATCCCACTTCAGGTTTGATACCCAAAAGATTTGAAATTAGGATCTCTAAGTGATATCTGTACTCCTGTGTTCATTACATTCTTATTCACAATAGCTAACATATGGAAACAACTGGGCCACATTTGTTTTTGTTCATAGTGTTTCTTTTTTTAAGCCCTTGTGCCTTTCACTGTGCCTGCACAATACAGCATTCAATTAGTTTTTGTTGACTTAGTGAATAGATGACTGGGCTCATCACTGTCTTGAAATTATAACTTTTTTTCCACTGAAACTCTCTCTTCACCTTATGCTAATTCTCATCTGTGGACAAAAATAAATAAATAAAAAATAAAAAAATTGTTGTTGTGCATTAAGTGAACTCTTGACTCCAACAATAGTGCTGGAAAAGAGTTTTCCAGAGGGTCATATTTTTCTTTCTTTACATTTTCTTCAAATATATATGAATAGGCCTCAAAGCACCCCAGTTTTCCTCTAATAGCCTATTATATAATTCAAGTGCATAAATTTGTCAACTTGACACATTTCTTCAAGATATTTTTGGTCTATACTTCTTTGGGGTGTCCTTTTAAGAATTGTGTTGTAAGTCCCCTCTGAGTTGATTTTAATCCAGATTTTAAATATTTGATGTTCACCTTTATAAAGCAGGACACTTTCTCATTCTTCCTGCTCTCAGGCTATTTTATTTGCTCACTCTTGCTGTTCTCACAGCTAATATTTTTGAGGATTTATTTCATGATTGGCCATCTGTTAAAAGTTTTTCATTTCAGATTAATATAACACACAAAACAATGCTATGATGTAGACACTTTTATTATTTTCATTTTCAAATGAGGGAACTGAGACTTAAATGCTATAACTGGCTCCAGGTCAAATAGTAAATGGGAAGCAGATTCCTACTCCAGAAGCCAGTTTTAGTCAATTTTGCGAATCTAAGTGGCATTTTAAAAGTTTGTTTGTTTTTTTTTTTAAATGTATTGGGGTGACATTGGCTAATAGGATCATTAGGTTTCCAGTGTACATTTTATGACAAGATCTATATACCGCATTGTGAGCCCACCACCCAAAGTCAAATCATCTTCCATCATTTTACCCTTTCCTACCACCCACCCCATTCCTTCTGGTAATCTCCATATCATTGTCTTTGTCTATGAGTTACAGTTTTATATCCTACATTTGAGTGAAATTATATAATTCTTAGCCTTTTCTGAGTGACTTATTTCACTTAATATAACACTCATGTTGTGGCAAATGGCAGTACTTCACCTTTTCTTTTGGCTGAGTAGTATTCCACTGTATACACTGAGTGGTCAGATTATTATGATCTCTGAATGCATAATAATGTGGCCACTCAGTGTATATCCTATATAATAAAAGACTAATATGCAAATTGTCCCCTCAACCAGGAGTTCAATCATGTCCCATCCCCCTGGCCAGGTTGGCTGGAGCCCACCCATGCACAAATTCGTGTACCAGGCCTCTAATCCTATCTAATAAAAGAGTAATATGCAAATTGACTATACCTCTGATCAAGCCATGCCCACAAGCCATGCCCACCATCCAACCAGGAGTAAATAAACCCCAACCAAGATGGCTGTGGCCACGGAGAGCAGGAGGGAGGCTTGGGTTTCCCCAGAAATGGAAGAAGCCAAGCTTTCTGCCTGCCCTTGCTGCCCTAGGCCTCCATTCAGTGCTACAAAGTTTCAATTATAAAAGATACAGAAATGGCCACAGCCACTGAGCTGGAGAAAACAGAGGCTTGGGTTTCCCTGGCAATGGAGGAAGCCAAGCTTTCAGCCTGTGGTTGCCGGCCTAGGCCTCCACTCTAGGCTACAATGTTTCAAACAGAAATTTCTGCCACCAAGGCTTGGCTCCACTCCAGGCTACAAAGTTTCAATTGTAGACATAGATTAATCCCAGACACCAGGGCCTCCGCTTGGGTCGCTGGGGGGCATGGCCAGCCTGCAAACCTCCACAGGTCGCTCGCCTAGGCTGCCCCAAGGGAACCCCACCCTGATCTAAAACACTCTTCAGGGCAAACCAGCTGGCCCCCACCCATGTACCAGCCTCTGTCCTATCTAATAAAATATTAATTTGCAGATTGACCATCACTCCAACCACAAGAGGGCTGCTCCCATGTGGTCAAAGATTCTGCCCCCATGTGAACACAAGATGGCCACCACAAGATGGCCAGCAGGGGAGGGCCGTTGGGAGGGACCAGGCCTGCAAGGGAGGGCAGTTGGGGGTGATCAAGCCTGCAGGGGAGGGCAGTTAGGGGTGACCAGGCTGGCAGATGAGGGAAGTTGGGGGCAAACAGGCTGGCAGGGGAGCAGATAGACATCAATTAGGCCGGTGGGGTAGTGTTTAGGGGGTGATCAGGCTGGCAGGCAGAAGCGGTTAGGGGCAATCAGGAAGGCAGGAAGGTGGGCAGTTTGGAGCCAGCAGTCCTGGATTGTGAGAAGGATGTCTGACTGTCCATTTAGGCCCAACCCCCTCAAGGGGTCCTAGATTGGAGAGGGTGCAGGCTGGATGAGGGACATCCCCTGCCTCCTGTGCATGAATTTTGTTCACCAGAGCCTCTAGTGTGTGTGTGTGTGTGTGTATACACACACACACACACACATACACACACTGAGTGGCTAGATTATTATGCGTTCAAAAATCATAAGACTCTGGCCACTCAATGTATATTACGTAGCACATCTTCTTTATCCAAACCTCTATTGAAAGACACTTTGGTTGTCTCCATATCTTGGGCACTGTGAATAATTTTGGCAGTGAACATGGGGTGCATATATATTTGAGCATAAATATTTTCAAGTTTTTTCAGGAGATACCTAGAAGAGGGATTACTGGGTCATATGATAACTCTATTCTTAATTTTTTGAGGAACCACCATGCTGTCCTCCATAGTGATTGTACCAGTTTTCATTCCCACCAGTAGTGAGTGATATTTCTTTGTTCCTCCACAACCTCTGCAATACTTTTTTATTGCCTGTCTTGTTGATAATAGCCATTCTAACAGTTGTGAGGTGGTATCTCATTATAGTTTTTATTTGTATTTTCTTAGTATCTAGTGAAACTGAGCCTATTTTCATGTATCTGTTGGCCATTCAAGTCCTCTGCCCATTTGTTAATTAGATTGTATTATTTGGTGTTGAGTTGTATGAGTTATTTATTTTTTTAAGATATTAACCCTTGTTGGAGCTGTTGTTTACAAATATATTTTCCCATTTAGTTCATTTCCTTTTGTTTTGTTGTCCATTTCTTTTACGGTGCAGAAGCTTTTTAGTTTGATATAGTTCATTCATTTATTTTTACCTTTATCCCTTGCCTTTAGAGTCAAATTCATAAAATGTTCTCTATAATCAAAGTCCATAAGTTTGGTACATATGTTTTCTTCTATGTGATTTATTGTTTCAAGTTTTATATTTACGCCTTTGATCCATTTTGAATTAATTTTTATACACAGAGACAAAGTGTAATTCTTTTGCATGTGGCTTTCCAATGTTCCCAGCACTATTTATTGAATAGGCTTTCTTTTAATCATTGTGTGTTTTTAGCTTCCTTGTCAAAAAATTATCTGCCCATATTCATGTGGTTTTATTTCTAGGCTCTCAATTCTGTTCCATGGGCTATGTGTCTGTTTTTCTGCCAGTGCAAAGCTGTTTTGATTATCATAGCTCTGTAGTATAATTTGAAGTCAGTAGCGCAATACCTCCAGCTTCGTTCTTTTTTCTCAGTCCATTCAGGGTCTTCTGTGCTTCCATACAAATCTGATGATTTTTGTTGTTGTTGTTGTTGTTGTTCTATTTGTTTAAAAGGCGACATTGAGATTTTGATGAGGATTGTATTAAATCTGTATGTTGCTTTGGGTAATATGGCCATTTTAACTATTTTGATTTTTCAAAAAGTTTGTTTTAATCAATGTCTGTTACTAGAATAACAAACCCATTAAGCACATTATACACTATTATACTGTGACAATTTATGTTCAAGACAAATAATAAAGTATTTGCCTTTACACTTTTGTTTCCTAATATTTAAATAAATCATATTTTCATCAGATGCTTTTAAAATGTGAGCATACAACTTCCTTTCACTTTAGTTCATTCATTTCCAATTTCGTATACCCAACAACTCCACTGATCAGTCCCTCCAATGCCCCTGGGGAGGCCAGGGGTAAAGTAGTGGCTGGGTATTAGGGGCAGATAACTAAGATTTGTTAGCTGTTGTTTGGAGTGACTTTGAATCCTTTTTTGCTTTCTTACTTTGTCTTGGTCACACATTTCTCTGTTATTTTCGGGGAAGAATTTGCAGCCAGATGTGTTACTCTAACATTTATCCTTGTGCAGCAGGCTCCTTACATTGGAGGGAGTTTGGGAGAGGTCAGGAAAACATTTAACAATCGATGAATTACCTATACAAAGGTAGAATAATATTTTTGGTTTTGCTCAAAAAAGCTACCTTTATCCATTTAAATGTTGAGGTTTACTAATTCTGGGTCATTGGTAACAACTGGCTGAAGGAAAATTTCAGTTCTAATTTCAATATTCACATTTCCTGACTGAAGTGACTTTTGCTCTCTCGGGAAAGCAGGGACCCCCTGGGACAGAAGGAGAAAGAAGCCCAAAGAGACTGAGAAAGGCAGCTTCCTGGTCTGCTGGGGGAGATCAGGAGCATTGCTCTGTCTGAATACAGGATTTCTTCTGGCCTCAAGATTACTTTGAAGAAGAGGAGAGAGGAGTTTCACTAGCTACACTGGAACGCTGCAAATGAAAACATTATCAAGAAGCAACTGCTGATATTTATAGTTATAGGAATTTATGCAGAAACTCTTCACTAGGAACCTGAGGATGGCATAAGGATTCTATACTCAAAATAGAGAAGTCACAAGGACAGAAGATTAAGAAGAGAGATCTTAATGGGGTGGAGGAAGCTTTCTCAAATTATCTGGGACTTTTAGAAAAAACTCATTTTATTTTATATTTTTCATCACCATTTATTCCCTCTATACCTTCTTCACCTCTCCCCTCCTCCACCACCCTACAATCATGGGGTCCTTGTCCATGAGTTCCTTCTCTCTTTTTTTTGCCTTGCTTTTGCTCAACCCCTCCACACCTCCTAGCACCCTAACACCAGTAGTGCTGCCTGCCTGCTCTCTATCTATGAGTCTGTCTCTATTTTGCTTGATATTTTTGTTTGTTCATTAAATTACACTTAGGAGTGAAATCATATGGTTCTTGTATTTCTTCGACCAACTGGTTTTCACTTAGTATAATGTTCTCCAGGTCTATCCATGTTCTCGTGAAGGGTAAAAATTTCTTCCTTTTTATAGTAGAGTAGTATTCCATTGTGTAAATGTACCATAGCTTTTGCATCCACTTGCCAACTACCTATATAAGTTACTTAAAGGGACTTCTTGAAGTGGAATATAAATTAGAGGTGATTCATGATCATCAAAGTTACATCAAAGTCAATATTGAAACATCCACATATCTTAATATGTGAAAGAGGTAGGAGGATTTTTTAGTCAGTTGCAAATCTAAGTCTGAGTTTAATTCATTTCTTATCTAGTATAAGACATTAGCTAAGTGCTCAATGGTAATATTTGGAGAACATTCTTTACCTTTACAGAATTCACATTTTCTACCTCCATAGGCTCCCCTCATTTACCCTGCAGTGATACTGACAGAGAACCCTCCTTAGGAACAATTTACATATTCTCATTTTACAGGAATAACACCTCTTCCTATTGTCTTTGAGTTCTCCAATGGGCAGCATGGATCGTGTGTGCTGGTCAGAAGCCATGAGGGGGTTTTCTGAGTATTTTTCTTGTTGTGGAAGAGGAAGAAACATCACCACATACTGTCACATGGGACATCTCCTTAGTTCACAGACTCATAAATATACTTAAAAGCAACTTGTATATAGAAACACAGCTTTTTTTTTTTTTTTGAGACACAAATTGCGTGGAAAATACTTTATATATCAAAATGCCTCTTTGGACTTATCTATCCAAGAGGGGGAAAACACACACACACACCCCCTAAAAAAGTCATAGCTGGTTATATTGTTGAAGCTACATGTAACATAAATTCTATCACATGGTCATATGACACCCTGTTACTTGTACTCATGACTTCCCAGAGACAGCTAGGGTTTAGTTAAGAAATCAGTGTTTTTATACCATTCTTCCTCTCTGAAGTAAAATTTCTACCTTAAATAGTTGTTTTAATAGCTATGTCCAAAATTGAAGAAATAACCAAATGACAACATTAAAATAAAAACAGCCCCTTGCTTAAATTGGCTATTTTTTTCACATTGGTTTGTGTTCAGATAATTGAATATTTAAAAATAGATATGTATATATTCCTTTCTATGTTATTATGGAGTTTGTTTATGTTCAGCTTTTGTTCATAATGATGATGTACTTGAAAATATATGGTTTATAGAGGGAAAAACTAGATTAGAATCCCAGCTCTGACACCTACTATCTCTGTCCTCAGCTATAAAATGAGAATATTGATGCCTCTCTCAGGGGGTTACAAATATGTCCATATAATATATGTCAGACAGTGAGGACAAAGCCTCATACTAACTAGGCATTCCAAAATATTATAGCCTGCCAATTTTTGCTTTATATTTTCATTGTTGATGATATTACAGGTGTCTCCCATTCCCCTCCCCCTGTTTATCCCCCTCTTTCTAGCTCCAACTTGTCCCACAAAATCTACACTATCCTATTGCCTGTGTCCATGGGCTATGCATATAAGTATATAAGTTCTTTAGTTTATCTCTTCTTGTCCTCCCAATTCTCCCACTGAGGGATGTCAGTCTGGTCCATGCCTCCATCTGATCCATGCTTCAGATCTTATTTTGTTGGTTAATTCATTTTGTTCATTAGATTTCACAACTATGTCTGCCAGTGAGTTATAATGTAAATGTAACATGCACTATAGCAGAGCAGAGTGAAAAGAGGGCTTTTGAATTAATATTTAAGAAAACGTTCCAAGTAGCTATGCATCACTGCAGGCGGCCCAGGACCAAACCAGAGAGGGTGGAACCTGCATTGCCACGATTTGTCCACCATCCAGATACCATTGCTGACATGTATACATAAGGAACTATTTGACATTGAAACCGAGACTCAGAACTGTCAGACACTGAAACTCAGACTCAAACATTTTTTGTTCTTATATGTTTATATCTAGTATGCAGATGCAATATTTTTTTAAAGAAAAGAAACAGGGGGAAATAGATACAGAGGCAAAGAAGCATTGAACAGACTGTCAAACTACAGTAGGAAGGCGGGGGAGGGTGGGGGGCAGGGGCTGTAAGAGATCAACCGAAGGACTTGTATACAGGCATATAAGCAATGGATACAAGACACTGGGATGGGGGCAGGTGAGGGCATGTGCTGGGGGGTAGGGGAGGCCCCAGGGGAGGTTAATGGGGAGGGGGGGAAAGGACACATATGTACTACTATTTGTAATACTTTAAATAATAAATATATATATATTAAAAAAAGAAAACGTTTCAATTTAAAGAAGACTTGAATCTGCAAGTTTTAAAAGGCAATATTATTATTCAGAGAAAATTAATCCAATAGAGCCAACACTATGGTCTATCCAAAAAACATAGAGCAAACAGGCAAAATAACTAAGTCTTTCATACAGGTGAAGAAAATCTACTTCAAATTTTGTTTAAGCTTTAAATGGCCTGGGGTTCTCAGTTAACACAAGGGTTATAAAACACTTAATTTTAATCCTTCCAGAATGTATTACCCTAAGTACCTAATTTTTATACTGAGGTGAATTGGAAAAGAAAAGAATATATCTTGGTAAGTTAATATAGTTCTGAGTGTTAGAAGGAACATCTATATATATAAAAGGCTAAGAGACCATCACATCTGAAACAACAAAATGGACAACCGAACAGGTTGTGTGGATCAACCAGGACTGTAGGGAGATTAGTGAGGCGCGACTAAATGACTGAGCAACAGGCTGTGTGGAGTGACCAGGCTGGCAGAGGGTTAGTGAGGGGTGACCAAATGACTGAGCAGCAGGCTGCATGGGGCTACCTGCCTGAAGGGTGGAAGGGGCAATTGGGGGCAACCAGACTGGCAGGGGAGGCAGTGAGGGATGATCAGGTTGGTGAGGGAGTGGTTGGGGATCACTACCCCCATAAGGGGCACAGTAAAGGGCAACCAGGCTGGCAGGGGGGACTAAGAGGTGACCGGGTCGGCAGGGGGTGGGGCACAGTTGGAGGCTTCCAGACCAGCATGGGGGGCAATTGGGGATAACTGCTCCTGTGGGGGGAGCAGTTGGGAATGACCAGGACAACAAGGGGGGAAGTTAGGTGTGATCAGTTATGCAGGCAGGTGAGCAGTTAGGAGCCAGTGGTCCTGGATTGTTAAAAGGATGTCTGAGGGACCCCAAATTGGAAAGGGCGCAGGCTGGGCTAAGGGAACCTCCCCACACGCAAATTTTGTGCACTGGCCTCTAGTTAAAATTTAAATGTGAAAGAAGAAACATTGAAATTTAAATAAATTAGAATCAGATGAATTGACTTCTAAAACCCTGGCAGGCATTTATTATATATTACTATTTGTAGTATCCTTAGATTGTAATCAAATACATGATTTACCTTTTTCTTCCCATATTTCACCCCCAAAACACCAACTGGTTCCCATTCAAATGACAGCTCTAAATTTGAAAAGTAATTTAGTATTTAACTTAATTTTTTTCATTTACTTATGCATCTCTTAAATATAATTGTGAAACATTAAACTACTGAAAACAAAATAGTTGCAAATAACCAACTTGTGTTAGAAATATTGGTATAAGCTTCCGCTTTCTCTCTGTTTTGGAAAAATAAGTTGGAAAACTCAGCAGCAAAGGCCCTGATTCATAAACTATCCTATAACTTCTCTGATGTTTCAATTCCAAAGATTTCATTTATTTACACACTAAATACTGCTCACAGACACTGGATGGAGAAGATATGATTTGTCACTATTTAATAAAACATCCTTGCCCCAATCACTGACAACATGAGCCTGTTTTGCAATTTTCATTCTGAATAGTCTTTTTAAAAAAATTTTTTTTTATTGATATTTTAGAGAAAGGAAGGGAGAGGGGGAGAAAGATAGAAACATTGATGAGATAGAAACATTATTGATAGCTGCTTCCTGCACACCCCTGACTGGGGATCAAGCCCACAACCTAGGCACGTGCCCTGACGGAGAATTGAACCAGTGACCTTTTGGTTCATGGGTCAATGCTCAACCACTGAACCACACCAGCTGAGTTGAATAGTCCTAATTTTAAAATGATAATAACAAGAAGACAATATGCCAGAATATTGCTGTTACATATATTGTTCAAGAATTTTTTCCATGGAAAGTTTTGTGACATTTTTCCTGATGAACATGTCTTGAGAATCCCAGACTGTACAATAATCAATTGGATTGTATAGAACAGGCTGAGACTATCTTACATTACTATCAAGTTCCTTTGGTACCAAGCCATTATTCTCTTGGTGTGTTCATGCCTTAGGAAGAGAGATGGGTTAGAAAAACTCTTAGGTTCATCCACTCTTATTTTCATGCTATGGAAAGCTGATTGCTTTTGGAGTGGTGTCAAGGAAGATCAAAACAGAAACTGCAGGAGAAAATGTTTTCCTTTGACATTTGAACTGGGACGTGGATGTTTACAGATGAAAATATAGGAGGGATAAATCAAAAACAAGCCTGAGATCTCTTAGGTACAGTTGTGGGAAAATCATTTTACTCTGGAATACATGACCTCTAAGTCTTTCAAATCCCCAGGCTAGCACAGCCCACTGCCTCCAGCAGTTAACAAATTATATTAGAATTGTTCAGTGCCCACATTTAAAGGGTTAACTGGCAAAAGCAAAGATCATCATGGCATAGCAGTGGAGATAGGGACATCATTGAATATAAGTGAAGAATCAAATAAAAAACGTGTGTGTGTGTTTTGCACAGAATAATTGTGTAGCTTCTTTAGTTTAGGGTTATGATTTTGCTAGTTGTGGCCTCCCTTAATATCAAATAGAAAACCTACAACCTCATTCCAAGAATAGGGTGCTAATAAGAACTAAATAAACAATGCTCTGTTTGCTCAAATATTTAGCAAATAGCTTAGGGATTATTGCATACACCATTGTTGAGAATTTAGCCAATTCTCAAAGATGTTTCTGTGCTCTACTAATAAAATAGTTCATGTATGTATAATGGCACATTGTAATTATTGCCACATGGTTAACAGTTAGACAAAACCTGAGGGAAGAAAGTCAACATTTGATGAAACATTGTCAGAAATCAACATTTATGATAGCACAGTAAAAACTCAAATCCAAAATAGGATAAAATCAACAGTAGCAATCATCTGATATGTCAGTACATATTTTTTCTCATACTTTTACCCCCTTATCACTACTTTATCTGGTTATGACGTAGGTATATGGATGATAGAGTTACTGGAAATAGTATATTGAAGTTTTATATAAAAAAATCTTACTAAGTTTTTAATGTTGGATCTGTCTACTTTAGCCATAAATACTCAGCAAAGCCTTGCCTGTGATGCAAAAATCTGTAGTGGGAGAAACCTCAAAGAGAATTCTTTTGGTTGAGCATCTGGTTGATGGGACTGAATCCAAGCCATTATGATTTGTGGCTCTAATCTCAAGTAAAACCTTGTTCTGGGCCTCATTCTTGCTTCAGCAATTGATTTGTGGAATTTAATTTTTACAGAAGGTAAGAGCTAAATAGTAGAGAATAAAATCCATTCCAATTTTATGTTTAGAAAGTTACAGATCTTTGTAAAAAGACATAGCTATTTTATGTCTAAAACAAAGTAAATCTACAATATGAAACCAAATAATGATATGTTTTGAGTGACCTAAACAGATAGGGACTGGTGACTAAACCTCAATCTATTGAATGGAATTTAATAAATATTAACATTGAAAACTAGTAGATTGGAATATAATTCAATTTTTTATTTTATCTTGTTTAAATATTAAAGTAAATCTCTTGATTATTCATACACTCATTCGTTCCGTAAATATTTGTTGAATGCCTACCATTTATTCTAGGCACCAGAGATAGAGCAGTGGGTAGGACTTATTCCCTGGTATATGGGATTATATTTTTGATGAGTCAATAAACAAATAGGTAGTAGAATATTAACATGTATAATGCACACTATGAAGAAAAATAAAACAGGATGGAAGGGGAAAAGTGGGTGAAGGGACTCTTACGTATAGTGGTCAGGAAAGGCTCTAAGTGTTAACATTTATGGGGAGACTCAATGAAGGGAGTGAGCAAGGAGGAAGTCTGGAATCTAGAAGAGTTGAAAGGAAGGTCAAGTTTAGTTTCTAATGCAGGACTAAATTCACCTTATTTGAGGGACCTCTGGAAAGTCAATATTGCTGGAATAGAGTGAACAAGTGGAGAGATAAAAGAATGAAATTTAGAGGATAGACAGGGTCCAATTAAAGAAAAGCCCTATAAAGTTGGGTTAGAATTTGTATTTTATTCTAAGCATGATGAGTATCACTGAAAGAGTTTGAGAAGTGATGTGACATGATTAATGTTTTCACACATCCTTCTGTCTGTGTTGTGAAATACTGATTGTAATGGGGAACAAAGGTGGAAGTGAGGAAGTCAAGAAGTAGGTTATTATGCGGGGTCTGACCATGGATTCTGGTGGCTCCTGTAAGACCAACGTCAGTGGACTGAGAACTGGTTTAATTATAGATATACTGCCAAGCCAGGAATGACAAGATTGCTCTGTTGGAATGGGTAAATATTAGGCAAAGTGATAAATTAAGGATGATTCCAAAGTACTTGATTTGAATCACTGGGAAATGGTTGAGACTATTATTCATTCTTTTCTCAAATATTAATTGAAAATTCAGCCTTATGCTAGGCACTTGTGCTAGGTGCTTAAGTATGCCAATGAAAAACATCGACAGAGATCCCTGAAAGAAAAGGACAATAAAATCAGCATAAATAAATACATTTTAAAGTATGTTAGCAAGTGGTAAGTGTTGTGGATAGAAGAAAACAACAGAGAAGGGTAAGGTGGTTGGGAGACAGAACAGCTTTCTTTATTAAATGAGGTAACCTGGACTGGCCTCATTGAGAAGGTGAAACTGGAACAGGCTAAGGAGGCTAGTGTGGCTACTGTGTGGAGGGGGGAATGGTGGGCAACAAAGCAAGGCACTAAACAAGAAGATTTGGTTATGTAGGGCCTTGAAGGCTTTGAGATCTAGTTTTCTTTTGGAATGAAATGTGGAGACACTTTAGAGTCATTTGAGCAGGGAAGAGACATGATCTGACTCATGGTTAAGCCTCACTCTGGCTAGTCCTCTGAGAATACAAAGTGCGGGGGGTGGGGGCGGGGGGAAATAAAGTAGGGAGACCTGATCTGGGGCTATTACAATAACCCAGATGAACTCTGATGTTGGCTTGCATACAAAAATAGCAGTGAAAATGGCAACAATTGGCCAGATTCTGGATACATTTAGAACTAGAGTCCTCTTGATTGAGATGAAGGCCGAGAGTTCAGTTTTGAACATTGTAGGTTTGAGATGCCTAGTATGCATCCAAGTGAAGGGGTCAGGTTGGCAGTTGAATATTCAAGTCTAGAACTCAGGAGAATGTTTTGGGCCAGAGATCTACATTCCTACATGGGGGTGTAAGCGTGGTGTTTAGAATCATAGGCAACTGATGAGAGGAAGGAGAAAGTTAGGAGGACAAAGATGAAGTCCTTGGACAATCTTGACATTTAGAAATAGGGAAAAGGTGAAGAACCAGCAAAGGAACCACTGAGGTAGGGAAGAACTAAGTGGATATGTTGTCAACTGAAGACAGTGTATTAAACAGGAGGGAGTGATCAATTGTGATAATGGCTGCCAGGAAGTCAAGTAAGATGACTGAGAATTGATCTTTGGATATAGCAGTTTTGGAGGAATAGTGAGGGAGAAAGTTTTGAAGAGAACGGGAATATTGGCGGGGAAAGGCTAGTCTCTAAGTGAGGGATACTGGGAGGAGCTGAGTATAAAGGGATCAACACAAATTATTGTATCTATTGTAACTAATTTTCTTTGTTTGCCACATCCAGCCAAGTTCTTAGGCAAGTCTGAGAGATTGCTGAATCATTTCTTTACTCAGTGATTAGCACTTACTTACTTCATTGAAATATTTGTTGCTTTTACTCAGAATCAATTTTGTAGCTCTCTATTAAGCCTTTTAAAATTTATCTTGCCAAAAGAAATATGAATCCCTTGTAGGGTTTTTAATGACTCAGAGACAAAGGATATCTTTCTTTTTGTTGAGTTATTTGTATCTTCTGAATCTCATATTGTAATAAGTTGATATTTATTGTAGTGCAAGCACAATAGTGCAGTGTTTGACATTGAGTTAACTGTAAAAATCATTGTAATTTATATATACCGTCCCAAAAGAAAGGCAAAAATGGTGCTTATATGAATAATAATGCATTGCTTTGTGATGTATCTTGAGCAGTTGTTTTATATTTAACTATTGCTTTGTTGATCTTATTTTTTCCTAATTTGATTGTAAACTCTTGGAAGGCAGAGACTATATGCTATGCATTTCCTTCAAAGCAAACAACAAATGTGTATTCAACCTTATATTTCTTCTGTTACATGATTAAATTAATGCTATATTGCTTAAAATCTGGGTTGTAACAAAACCAGAAAACCTGTCCTTTCTGATATGAGATAACTAGAATGTCTTCCAATTGGTGGCTTAATTCTCCATAGTGCCACTTTTTACTGGCTCTAGATCAACAGTTTTAGGGGCTCTTTCGTCCTGCTTGTACTTTCTGTTCTCCATTAAGCATTTTGATTACTAAAATAAAAATTGACCCTTTGGGGAATGGTACACTGTATATTGCTTTTATCTTGAGTAGAATCTACAGATTAGTACAAAAGGTTGTAATTAATCCTTTATTTGATAAACAGAGACATTTAATGACCCATGTAGTTCTTCTAATTGGTGAATAATGACTGGAATATATTTTGCTTCCCACTTTATTGATTTTATTACACACTAGAGGCCTGGTGCACAGATTTGTGCACTAGTGGGGGGGGGTGACCTACAGGGATAGGCCCACTGTGGGAATGCCACTCATCCCGGTCAGTAGAGCAGCACTCCCACTGTGAGAGCACACTGACCACCAGGAGGAAGCTCCTGCATTGAGCGTCTGCCCCCTGGTAGTCAGTGTACATCTTAGTGACTGGTCAACTGGTCATTCTAGTCATTCTGCTGTTTGGTTGCTGGGCTTTTATATATATAGATTTCCTTGAAATAATAATTATCAAATAAATTTTTGATTTTTCCAAAATATTCACCCACACATTTCTCCAAGTGTATTCAATTATATTTGGTGTTCTTTCACATAGGTCTTATAACATGAAAATGGTCCATTTATTATTTTTAAATCTAACTTACTTTTATGTAAAAAGTGTGCTGACTCTCCAATAATCTTCCCATTAGAAGTATATTTAAAAAGAGATATAAGAGACTGAATAAAAATTATGTACTATAGGCACTTCAACAGCTTAATTCTCAAACTCTGAATAGGTGCTTCTTAATACAGTCATATGAATGTGCAAATCTATTTAGTGTTTCAGATGAAGAACATCACAGAAAATTCTTTCCAGAAAATATCCTTGACTTAGCTAGTTTGCTTTCTCATCCACCTTAGAAGTTGACACATACTTCTCAAATGCTTAAAAAGCTGTTAAGTATTTTTTTGTTTTGTTTTGTTTTGGTTCTTAAGGCTCTAGTGAAGATTTTGGATGTAAATAAGTACAAGCAAGAACATACTCTTTGCAAATTTTGGTGGTGACTTTAGGCCATACATTTCTGCCACATATTTTGGATTCTTTCATTTACATTACACACTTTCTTATGTCATTCCATGACTTTAGATTGCATGACCCTTACTCCTTCGTTGTGTGAAATAGTAGCACAGGTCCTTGCCTGTCAAAGTTATATGTATTCATATATTTGTTTTATAAATATACTAGAGGCCTAGTGCCTGAACTCATGTATGAGTGGGGTCCCTAGGGCTGGTCAGCAATTGGGGCTGGCCAGGGGGAGGAACTGCAGGTGGTTGCCAGCTGGCTAGGAGGAAGGCTCACCAGGGGCAAGGGACCATGAGAGGTTGCTGGTCAGTTGGGGGAGATATTGCGGGAGGTTGCCAGCTGGGGAGAGGGTCTGTGAGAGGCTGGCCGGCCATGGGAGGTTGGCTCTTGGAGTGCACTGACTACATGTCATAGCAACTTGTTGACTGGTCATTTTGGTCATTTGGTCATAATGGTTGCTTAGGCTTTTATATATAGATGAGGGGCCCAATTCATGAATTTGTGCATCTTGAAAAAAACTGTGGGCTGTAAGGCTGCAGTGGATCTCAGGGGCGGGTCTCAGCCTATCCTCCATGCCCCTACCCAGCCCCCACCATGGCCCTCGGTCCCCTATCTGCCAACAGGTCTACTCCCGCTGCCACTGTTTCCACGTGGCGATGGCACCAGCTCTGCTCACTCCCGCTGATGGTGTGGAACAATTAGGGCTGGTGCCAGCAGCGGGAGTGAGTGGAGCTGGCACTATCAGCAGCTATGAGCAGTGGCTGCTTCCCTGGTTGCCCCTCAGGAACAGAGGGAGATGGAGAAGCCCTGAGGGGCAATCACAGCTGTCAGCCACTGCTCACACCCACTGATGGTGCCTAGCAATTGGGGCTGGCATCAGGTGCCAGCAACAGTTGCAAGTGGTGGTTCTGACCCTGGCAGTGAATGCAAGAGGGGCCAGTGCCAGCAGCTAGTGCAAGCACCTGGTGGGACTGCAGCACACGGGAGAAAAGAATTTTCAGTAACCACCAGAGGCTCTCCGCAATGACAGTGACCAGTACCTTGCCCTGCTCACCTGCTCCACTATCCCACCATGGCTTATGCCCACCATGTTCCATGCTCTTCCACCTCCTTCGACGCCCACCATCTTTCACACACACGCCCTGTTGGTCAATGTATATCATAGCGACTGGCTGTTGGTTGTTCCACTGTTGGGTCTATTTGCATATTAGGGTTTTATATATATAGATAGTGTTTTGTGTTAAGGCATTGCTACTAACCTTCTTTATACCAGTTTACTTCTTTTTAAACTCATTTTTCTATTTATATACTTTGAAACAGAATAATAAGGGTATTAAAAGACATGATATGGATATTATTCTAGTGCAGCAGTCGCCAAGCTTTCAGACCTCATGGACCACCAGTGGTCCATGGACCACCAGTTGGCAACTGCTATTCTAGTGAAATGTACATTCATGTAATCATCAGATATCACTGGGCATCTACTGTGTGCCAAGTACCGTGTAATTACTAGAGATAAAAAGGGAAAACACATAGTCTTTCCTTAATGGAATTAGAGGCTAGAGACCATTTTATTTTAAACTAGATGCCCGGTGCATGGATTCATGCACTGGTGGGGGTCCCTCTGCCTGGCCTACAGGGATTGGGCCAAAACCAGCTCATTGACATCCCCAAGGGGTCCAGGATTGTAAGAGGATACAGGCCAGGCCAAAGAACCTCACTGGTGCACAATCAAGGGTGGGGAGTGACCAGGGGAAGGCCCCAGGGCATGTGTGGCCCATCTTGCCCAGTCCTGATTAGCCAGACTCCAGCAGCAAGCTAACCTACTGGTAGAAGTGTCTGCCCCCTAGTGGTCATTGCACATCATAGCGACTGGTCAAACAAGTGGTTGGACACATAGCATAATAGGCTTTTATTATATAGAATGTGACTAGGTCAAAATTATTAGGTGATTGGACTAAGCCTTTTCTCTCCTTTTGGAGTCTGACTTTTTCCCTGTCACCAAATCTAAAGAGAAGGGTTTAATAACATTCAAATGAGTCTTTAATTTGTGTGCAGAATCAGAGGTAAAGGAAACTTTGGCGACAGTGAGGAAGCCCAAGTGCTTAGTTTGAAAGAAACTATGGTCAGTTATATTATAATGCTTGTTCTCAAAACATGACTTTGTTCCAAGATGACAGATGAAACATAATACTAGGGAACAATTGGGACATGAAGATTTTTTGTTGCTTGCATACTGTTTCATCCATGAAAAAAACAGTAGGTGGAAATAGAAAATTGCACTAGCTAAACATAGCCATTTACAAATACAGAAAACATACATACCTCAAATATCTACTGGCAACCTCAGTTCACCCTGTGTTACATCACACTTGTCTATGCCTAATGTTACAACTTTTCTCTCGTTTTCGCTGACACTCCATCCACATTCACAATTGCTCACCAGCTGCCCTGCTTGTGATGCTCACTAACCTGCTAATCTTTTAAAGATAAAGCATAATATTTATATTATTGTAGTAATTCTGTATTTCCTAACCACCTATAGAAGGCAATTTAACCATCATGTGTTAAATTGTGCCACTGTTTTTATTATGTTTCTATCTTTTTAAAAATGAAAGTTGTATATATAAGATTCCTGCATCTTCTCAATTGTTTCTTCCTTGTATTTGCTCCTTTCCTTTCCTTACTTGGTGAGATTTGGTTTCACATTAAAGGCTGTTTTTTGGTCTTTGTCCAGCTTTAGTTTAGTGATCGAACTTGCTGTGGTGAATGTCCACATGAACTGTTATACCATTAGCTTTCTCCTGCTGCACTGGTTCAATGTAGAAGACATTTCTTCCTGCAAACCTGGACTTCACCAATTTGCTGCCCTTTGTAATGTCCTTAAACAATCTGAACTTCATTGTCCTTTCAAATAAGCATGGATCGAGCATTGTACTTTTTTCTCAGAACTTTGGACAAAGAAAATATAATCTTCCTGTGAATGTGGGAAGGTGCATTGAAATGCCTCTTATGGTTTTTGCTCCTGTTAGAAGTAACAAAGGGATTGAATTTCATTTAGACTCCCGATCAGTTTCTATCTTTTTAAATGTGTCACTAACAATGTTTTTGAGTGTTGTTTCCCATCATCTCTGTGGTGTTCATTGAACAGTTTTGGATAGCATCTGTGATTTTAAGAAACATGTCTCATTCTAGCAAAACTGACTGTATTTTCCATATTACTATATATCCTATATTTTGTAGAAGAGAGCATAATTTTAAGCATAAATGGTTGGGAAAGGAAAGAAAAAATTTAGCCTCATTATTTTAGTCTAATTTTTGTGTTGAGGATAGTTGAAAAACACAAGTAAAAAACTCCAGTGATATCAAAATCATTGCTCTGGGGAAAAAACTAAAAGTGATAGGCTCAAGCCATAGTCAAAATGTGACTACTATTGGGCTGCTCCTAGTATGATCTTGGTATTTCAGCTGAGTTATTGCTTTGCATTTCACTTATTACCCTGTTTTCCCGAAAATAAGACAGTGTCTTATATTAATTTTTGCTACCAAAGATGCGCTAGATCTTATTTTGGGGGGGATGCCTTATATTATAGCGAGTAGGTCTTATTTTGGGGGGATGTTTTACTTTCGGGGAAACAGGGTAGCAGCTGAAGGTCAATCTTTCTCAGGTGCTGCCCCAGTTCTCTGGGACCTCATGTGAAACCACACCTGTAACTTGATGACTGAATCAGCCCCACAACCTCCATATGAGCAAGCTGCATAACAGTTCAGTTATGCTGAGAGCAATGAGAAATTTTCTACTCTGATCAAAACATTAATTCTCTATGTTTGCAAACAAGACCATGTACTAAAAGCCTAATGGGGTTGAGTATAAAATGAGTATGTGGTAGTTGTGAATAGATTTTGAAGACAGGAACAATGAGCCTGATTTAAGCTTGATAATTTATCCAATTTTCTGGGCTAGTTGGATGGAGCATCAGCCTGCAGACTCAGGGGTCCCAGGTTCAATTCCAGTCAAGGGCATGTACTTTGGTTGGGAGCATATATCCAGTGGGGAATGTGCAGGAGGCAGCTAATCAATGCTTCTGTCTTATGAATGTTTCTAGCTCTCTCTCCATTTATCTTCCTCTCTGTTAAAAAAAAAAACCAATAGAATATAATTTTTTAAAAAAGGAACATTTAAGATTCTTCCACATCTGCCTGGTGGTGTGACTCAGTGGTTGAGACCCCAGGCTGCTGCTGCTGGCAGAGGGATCGCATCATGGGGGTGCATGCCCTGGCCAGTCTGAGATCCCAGCCCATGCTGTGGGGAGTGAATTTGTTTTTGTTTTTTAAAAAGGCTCAGGAGGGCCTCTGGGCAGCATTCTACCAGGCCACTTACTCTGCAGGCTCTCAGCGGTAGCCCTCCCTGAAACTGGGGACTCTGGCGGGGCTGAGAGGGCTGGGAACCGCCATCTGGTGGCTATGGGCACCACCATTTTTGTTGTGGAGTGACAGTTAATTTTCATATTACTCTTTTATTATTTATTAGATAGGGACACACACACACACACAAACACACACACACACACAAACACACACACACACACACACACACACAGTAGAGCCCTGGTGTACAAAATTCATGCATTGGGGTGTGTGTTTCTCAGCCCCGCCTGCACCCTCTCCAATCTGGGACCCTTCGAGGGATTTCCAGATAGGATCAGGCCTAAATGGGCAGTCAGACATCGCTTTCACAATCCAGGACTACTCATTTCCAACTGCGTGCCTGCTTGCCTTCCTGATGGTCCCTAACCACTTCTGCCTGCCAGCCTGATCACCACCTAACCACTCCCCTGCCAGCCTGATTGATACCTAACTGCTCCCCTGCTAAACTGTTTGCCCCTAACTGCCCTCCTCTGCAGGCCTGATCAACCCTAACTGCTGCCCCTGCAGGCCTGGTCACCCTAACTGCCCTTCCCTGCTGGCCTGATCACCTATGACTGCCATCCCTTGCAGACCTGGTCCCTCCCAACTGCCCGTTCCTGCTGGCCATCTTGTGGTAGCCATCTTGTGTCCACACGAGGGCAGCCATCTTGTGTGTTGTAGTGACAGTCAATTTGCATAGTATTCTTTTATCATATAGGATTGGATAGGATAAAGGCCTGGTGCACTGGTGGGGGTTGGCTGGTTTTCCCTAAATGGTGTTAGGGTGGGGGTTTCCTTGGGGCATGGGGCAGCCTGGGTGAGGGGCCTGTGGTGGTTTGCAGGTTGGCCACCCCCCTCAGTGACCCAAGTGGAGGCCCTGGCATCTGGGATTTTTTTATCTTCTATAATTGAAACTTTGTAGCCTTAAGTGGAGGCCAAGGCAGGTCTGGGCAAGTGGAAAGCTTGGCTTCCTCCATTGCTGGGGTAACCCAAGCCTCCTGATTTCTCTGTGGCCACAGCCAGCTTGGTTGGGTTCATTTGCATACTCACTCCTGATTGGTTGGTGGGCATGGCTTGTGGGTGTAGTGGAGGTATGATCAATTTTCATATTAGTCTTTTATTATATATATGTGTGTGTATATATATATATATATATACATATGGAAATCCTGCCATTTGCAACTATAGGAATGAATCTGGATAACATTATGCAAGTGAAATAAGTATGACCTTATTTATATCTGGAATCTAAAAGCAACAAACTCATAGAAGCAGAAAGTAGAATGGTGTTTGCTTGGATCTTAGTGAGTATATGTTGGTCAAAGAGTATAAACTTTCAATTATACGATGAATAAATTCTCAGGATGTAGTGTTTTGTATAGTGTCTGTAGCTAATAATATTGTATTGTGTACTTGAAATTTGCTAAGAGGGTAGATCTTAAGTGTTCTTACAACACACAAAAATTGTGAAGTGACAGATATGTCAATTATGGTAATAATTTCACAATGTCTATAATATCAAATCATCATATTTTACAGATTAAATTTATACAATTTTTATTTGTCATTTGTACTTCAATAAAGCTGGAAAATATGTCAAAAAATAGGAGGGTTGGTTAAAAACCTACTTACGAAGCAGTTAAATCATTAGAATTTTCCCCTTCCTCCACATGACCCCATAATATTGAAATTCTTCTTCAGAGATGTGCTGGATATCTCTTATGTCCCCCTCCAGATGCATTATTCACCCTTCTGCCCTTCCTTTGCCCTAGAAGGCTGACATGTATGGATCAAATTAATGGATCCCACATTCTTTGACTTCACATTCAGTTTGGGCATGGGGATGAGGTTGTTAAGACACTAACGGTCCCTGCTGGTATGAGTCAGTGGTTGAGCATCAACCTATAAACCAATAGGTCATGGTTTGAATCCAAGTTAGGGCACAGGCCTGAGTTTTGGGCTTGATCCCTAGTAAAAGGGATGCAGGAGGCAGCTAATCAGTGATCCTCTCTCATCATTGATGTTTCTATCTCTCCCTATCCCTTCCTCTCTGAAATCAATAAAAACATATTTTTTAAAAAGTCAGCAAGGGCATTTATCCTCCAGTTCTCCCTGTGAGGTCACCTTGGGATGACTTCCTTTCTCCAATGAAGGTCAACTTCTGAGGGAATTTGACCATTTTATAGGACTTTTTCCTTCTAGGTTCTAGCAACCTTCCCTTTTCCTAATCCTTTAGGCCTCCAGCTGATGACAAGAGGTTCAGCCCTCTCCCCAGCAGTGTTCTTAGCACTTTATGCACTTCCCATACCTTTATTAAACCATTTTAAAGTTATCCTAATCTGAATAATTATCAATTTCCTGCTAGGACCCTGAGTGAAACACTTGGTTTGGGTCTTTTAAGAAGAACTGAGGGTGTAGATACTATTCTATAATCAAAGGGATTAAGTGAAAGTTTACATACTGATTTAGACACATCTGAATTCTTCCCCTCTTTGGCTCCCCAAACAGAGAGTCAGGCTTTTAGCCTCAAGATAGGAGACTAGAAAAGTCTTCTGTTGCAACCTGACTAGGCCAATGGGGGAAAAACAAAACAAACAAACAAAAAAAACAACAACAACAACCCTACACCCTGATGTTAAGATTTCAAAACAAAAAGGTCCAGCAGAGTCAGTGAAGGTCACAGTGCACAGTTGATAAAGCTCATCAGCATGCCTGGATTTTCCAATCAGCTTTTCTTTTCTAATGTAAACTCTACAAAATCAGGAGTCCTCTGAGAAAAGTGTTTAGTGAGAGAGAAAGTGAACAAAGCAAACATAGAGAAAAGCAACTTGTGCAGGAAAAAGAGAAACAACCTTATTCTATCAGAAATATAAAAGCAGATCTATTACCTATGCAATATAAGAAGATTTTGTATAACAGATCAGCCAACAATAACAAAAAAACCTCCAAGAATTAAGAATATGATAAAAATTAGACATTCAACAGAAGATACAGAAGAAAAGAAAGGAAGAAAAAAACATAAAAATTAAGGAATAACTTATAAATTGTAACATCTGAATAACAGATAAAAAAGACAAGGGAAGAGAAGAAATCATCAAAGCAAAAACTTCAAGAAATTATGAAGACTTGTGAAATATGAATTTATTGATGTAAAGAGCCCATTAAGTATGTAGCATGAATATACACTAAACACTTAATTGTGAATTTCAAGTACTGGTGCAAAGCTTCAGGTAGGAGTGGTGAGGCTGCAGATAAGAGAAAAGGAATCAGAATAGCTTTACGCTTATCAAAAACAATACCAGAAGTAAGAAGGCAACAGTAATACTTTGCATGTCCTGAGGGGAAATTAATTACAGTAGAAAATAAAGATGTTTCAGACTAAAACTTTGTAAAATATGCATCTGACACACATTCTTTTAAAGGATGCTATTGATAATATGCTTCATCAAAAAATGAACTAAACTAACAATTCAGGCACAGGAATTCAACCTTCAGCTGGTGGTTAAGAAAGAGGCAGCTGGCAGGTGGCCTTGGAGGAAACTCAATCAGGCTGGAATAAGTCAGAAGGAAATGTCTCCCATTAGGTAAACTTATGAAGAGTACTTAGCATGCTTGAAACTTCTCAGAGGAAGTTTAGACACTTGAGGAAAACTTTGAAGATGAATTAAGGATAAGTATGCACAGAAGTAACTGAGCAAATAAGAATGTGGCAATTATTAACTCCAGGTAAAACAAAACTGTTATACAAAAAGAAAAATTATTATAAATTAATGTCTGGCCCAACATTTACATAAAAGAAAAACTATTAGAGATTAACATATGGCCCGACATTTACATAAATAAGATCAATATTGAATAGTAATCTAACCAATCTTAGTATAAGATGATAGTAGAGGTAGGCTGGGTTGAGGGAAAGTGAAAGAGACCAGAATCTTCATCTTCTATGGAGGGCAATCTATAGATAATTCTGAAAACAAAAATCTCAGGAGCAGTGTAGTTATGAAGATGACTATGAAAAAAATGTATAAAGTAAAACTTGTTGCTTCTAGAGAGTGGGGAACACAGGTTAGACAAGAGGCCCTGTTCTTCCTAATGTGTTTAAAAGAACCATTTCACTATTTCAACTATGTCCATTTATCACAGATGAAAACAAAAACCATACAAAACAAAGCAGAATTAAAGAAACAAGAATAAAATAAAATAAAAAAGCACATGCTGTCAGTCAGAATTCTGCCTAAGTAATTTTCTTTTTTAAGTCTTACATTCATCCATTAGCTAATCTGCCAACATCGTGGAGTTATTTTGAAAGGATTTCTGTAGAAAAGGACATTAAAATGAACATGCTACTCTGAATTCAAGCGATTAAAATGTTTTCCAGCAAAAGAGACTTATGATGAAAGAATGGTTTGCCAATCTGCTATTGGAAAATGGTAACAACTATTTTGAAAATCGAGTCTTCAGAAAACCTTGTGTTCCCAGAGTATCTTCAAGTAGTGGTTCCTGCCTTAAAACTGAGTGTTCAGCATCTGTGTCTGGTATTTGGTACTTTGGAATACCACACCTGCATACTTATCGAGAGAAATTATTTTCTGTTCCTAAATATAAATTCATTATCTGATGATTTACAAATAGAAATGTGCTCAGTTAATAGCAACCAAGAAAGAAAAAGAAGAGCCCCCTTAAATGTCACAAAACTCCGATATAACTATATATATATATATATATATGTGTGTGTGTGTGTATATATATATATATAACTATATATATACATATTATATGTTGTTTATACAGTTAAAACCTCAATATATTTATTAGCTTATTTGTATATATCAGACCTAAGTTTATCAAAACACCTGGAGGGGAGTTACTTTTAAACATCTCTCCTCTCTGATATTTGAAGTGATCCTTGTGCAAGCAATGCTGAGACTCTCCCTTATCCAATTTTTATTTGAGATATTAATAAACTTTAAATCATGTTACAGAATATCTAATGCACTAACTCTTTTCTTGGGAATTATGAAGTTTTTTTGCCCATATAATTTTATGTTAGTCCTCTGCCAGGTGGAGCAAGATAAAAGAGGATAGATGGAAGGAGGGTGAGGAAGGAGTTGACATTAGGTACTGGGAGAGCAGGTGGCAGAAATAGTGCTAATTGAGTGCTAGTTATAGTGCTAGTTATATATTCCTGGTGAAATGCTATTTAGTTGCTTTTATTCTGTGGCTAGTTTATTTATTAATAGCTTTATCTCTACTCCAGATTTCACCATTTTGAGATAAAATGATGTGGGTTCAGAGAATCAAAGATTCGGTTTGAGTAGGACTTGGTTCAAAACTGACTAATGGGATGGCCTTAGGCAAATCTGTTTCCTCTGTAAACTGGTGTTAATGATGATGTGCTGCTTGAAGATTGAAGGTGGTATGCATGGAATGTGCTTGGCACGTGCACTGGCATGTAACATACATTCAATAAATACTAGAAAAGTTATGTGGATGGGAATAGAAAAAATAGTCACCGGGATAAGTAGAAGAGAACTATGTAAGTCAGGGAGAATTGGTTTGGAAATTCAAATTTATCTCCTTTCTGGCTTGTTTTCTAAATTTGGTTTTCTCACATCTGACTGCAGTAAAGAACATATTTGAGTGAAGTTATTGCTTTGGCAATTAGCTTAAGGATGTCTCTGAATGTAATTCAGGATATTTCAGCCCTGGAAAAGCAGAGGGATTATGTGGAGAGAAATAGACGGCTGTTAGTGAAATGTGGCCGCCAGTCACTGAGCATCTTGTGTGGGTTGTGCATTGTGCTGGAACCTCTGGGAGGAAGATGAGTGAGGCATCTGTTCTGTCCTTAAGGCATGAAGAGTACTGGAAACCACCATTTTTCATCAGTTCAATTCAGTTTGTTTTCTTTCATTTTATGCGTCAGTCGTTGTAGAATGAAAATGGATCCTAAAATAGTGGCACAAATTATCAGAGGGCTTTAATCTTAGGTAACTGTGATTTGAAATGAAAAAATAAAAGTCTGCTCATCAGCCCAATCCTTCCCTATTTTTGACTGATTTCTTTTGTCTTTAAAATAAGTTAGTTGTCTGGTGAGTAAAGGGGTAAGATGAACCCACTTATCCTATCTAATAAAAGAGCAATATGCAAATTTGACCATACCTTTGCTACACTACCAGCCAATCAGGAGTGGGGGCAGGGCCGAGCACAGCCCACAGGAGGCTGAAAGAGAAATCAGCAGGGACTTGAGGCTACACCCTCTCCCAATCCAGAGGGGCTTGACAGGGGACCTCAAAGTGTGCTTCCTATTCTAGTGCTGGGCTTGGAGACCTCCAGCTGCTCCCCCTACCCCAGCTCCAGACTGGAGATCCTCAGGTCATGCCTCCCACCTGGGGTGGCTTGACAGGGGACTGCAGGCCACATTCCCATCCCAACCCGGCAGGGCTTGACAGGGGACCTCAGGCTGTGCCCCCACCTGGCAGGGCTTGACAGGAGACCTCAAGCTGCACCCCCACCCCAGCACCAGGCTGGGGGACCTCAGAGCATACCCTCTGCCCCAGCACCAGGCCAGGGAACTGAGGCTGTGCCCCTCCTGCCTGGCTCATTTTCTTTAGTCTCTGATACTTCTATTATAGAGAAAGAGCAAATAGCAATATTAAATTATTTCCTCTAATTAATACCCTTTTAATGTGCATAAATTTCATGCCCTGGGCCACTAGTATAATTATAAAAGAGCAATACAATTATTTTTATGAAGGTGATCAAGAATTCTTAGAAAAAGATGCTTTCCCCCAAAAAAGAATTTTCCAAGAGGAGTCCAAACACCCTTACTTAAATTCCTGGGGGTGTTTTTTTGTTTGTTTATATTCATTCTTATATACATGTATATTCTCCATTCAAGCTTATTTGTGATTATTGAGAGTTCATTGTATTTTTTCCTTAGACCACCAAGAACAAACCTGTAGTCTAACAAAGTCAGATTTATAACCTCCATATGCTGGGAGACAAATAATAAACCTGACACAGAAAGGCCAAAATGGGCATCAGACCCCTGGTTCAGTGCAAAAGCCCCTGAATTTGGGACAGAAAAACATGGAAGAGGTAAGATTTAAGGTGTCCCAACATGAACATTACTATTGATCCATAGCATTGAAGGACTCTGACAACTCTCAGTAAAACCTCTAATCTATGAGTTACAGATCACTAGGGACAAACCCGTAGTCTGACAAAATCGGATGTATTGATGTACAGAGAGGACAGAACCTTCAGAGGAGCCTGGAAATACTGCTTGACAAGAGGATGTATCCTTTACAAGATTTGGATTCTCACTGAACGGTTCTGAGGAGTCTAATGAAAGCCAGTAGGGATCAGTTCTGGATTCCTTGCTGTTTCTGAGGTGGGACTAGATTAAATGAAGATTAACAAGGGATTATGATGAACTATCATGAAGTTAGGGAGGTTTAGCCATTGGGTATCCTGGGTAATAGATGACTTACAGCAAAGTGTCATTGGTGACAAAACAATAGCCACTCAAGTAGAGGGTGTTTCCACAAATGAGTGAGATCACGTGATGCTTATCTTTTTCCAACTTGCTTATTCACTTGGTATAATACTCTTCAGGTCAATTGATGATATTGTAAATGGTAAGAGCTCTTTCTTTTTTATTGTCATGTAGTATTCCAATTATGTAAATGTACCTTTTTAAAAAATATATATATTTTATTGATTTTTTACAGAGCGGAAGGGAGAGGGATAGAAAGTCAGAAACATCAATGAGAGAGAAACATGGATCAGCTGCCTCTTGCACGCCCCCTACTGGGGATGTTCCTGCAGCCAAGGTACATGCCCTTGACCGGAATCGAACCCAGGACCCTTCAGTCCGCAGTCGGACGCTCTATCCACTGAGCCAAATCGGTTTCAGCTGTACCAATTTTTTTATTCACCCGTATGCTGATGGGCATTTAAGCTGTTTCCAAATCTTAGCTATTGTAAATTGTGCTGCTATGAACATAGGGGTGCATCTATCCTTTCAGATGAGTGTTTATGATTTCTTAGGATAGATTCCTAGAAGTAGGATTATTGGGTCAAATGGGAGTTCCATTTTAATGAACCAAATATACTGATGATCAAAAACAGACCTAAAGACATAGAAGCATGAACAGACTCTTGAACTTCAGAGGGAAGGGAGGAGAGGGATCAATCAATGAACTTGCATGCATATATGCATAACCTGTGGACACAGCCAATGGGGTGGTGAGGGCCTGGGTAAGTGGAGGAAACTAGAGCAGGCTGGAAGAGGTTAATGGGGGAAAAGGAGGACATATGTAATACTTTCATAGTTAAAAAAAGAAAAAGAAAAAGAAGAGGGTGGTTATGGCATTTTACAGCTGCTTCATGGCCTTGGGAGAAACAAGTTCCTGTTGATTACACAGATTGCTTTATGTGTCTGTCCTTCCTGCCTGGTTAACAGCAGAGTTCCTTGTTTCTTTTTCAGTGAATTGATCTTCACTTCTTTTGGTTCAGGACAGATCTATCAGTCAACCTATTATCTATCTATCTATCTATCTATCTATCTATCTATCTATCTATCATCTACATATACACTTTGGAAACTGGTTACCAATTCATTTATTCAGATATCCAAGTTTGAAGTAAATAGATGCCTATAGATTTCAGGTTTAAAAAAATTCTATTTTTAAGCTAAAAAAAAACCTGAATCTTAATTCATTAGTGGTTTTTTAAAAGAAAAATATTAGAAAGCACATTTTAAAAAAATGTGTGACTGAGGAAAAGATTATGACAGATTATAGGATGGGCCAAGATTAAAACACTCTCCCTTTCCATGGAGACTTTCCTGAAGCCATAGAACAATTGCAGACCAACATCCCATGCTTATTTAGGAGAGGATTTTGATGGTGTTAGTTACAAAAATATCTTCCCATCCCACAGGTGTTGTCCATATACTGAGGGCTGAATTTACACATTGCTTCACTCCCTGACACATCAAAAGATTGCATGACATGGTAGAGGTATGGTAATTATTTCCCTGTCATTAGATGGGAATCTTGGTGATGGATGAAGAACCTCTATTGGCAATTTATAAGTTGTGTGACCAATATGTTTCTCTGGGAACAGATAAATGTCTTGTTTTGTCAAAATCCTATTATTCTGATTTATTTGGTTGACTTTTATGTTGTCAAAGAAGTTCTATGATAGATTGGGATGACTTCAGCTTTATTTATTTATATTCATGTCTAAGAATTAATGTGTTGCCAAAAAGCCAGCTGGAGTGAATATGTTAGTACTTCTTGTTTTTGTCTGTACTTTCACAATTATATAGAGCCTTCTGAAAAATGTCTGCTGCTTTCTTGATCTAATAATATGTTGCCTCAGCAAAACTGTTTTAAGCTTATGGGATAGATTTTCTTGAGTCTTTTCTGAATAGCAGCAGCTTTATCATTGTAATCAAGTGACATTATTTCAGATGCTATAGATTTAAATTAAGCAGACATTCTTGCCCTCTGGGGACCTAAAATGTAAAAAGAATGCTAACATAAAGTATCATAAAGCAGATACTTTAAAGCTATAATTAAGTAAATGCACCAAAAAATTAAATTTATGTTCATTTACTGTTGAAATCTCCCAAAATTAAGCAAGAAAGGGAAAATTGGAGGCTTATAAATCTTGGCTTCTACAGCTCTATTTCACTTTTCAGCATTTAAAATAGACTGTGTCATTCCTTACCTACTTCCTTTAACTGTATTTGGGTTGTTTACATCTCAAGTAACAATCATATAATAATATTTACACATAAATATATTACATTAATACCTGTTGCATATATTATTTTATAAATTACTGTGAAATATGCACCATTGGGAATTTTTATCTACACATCCACTCCTGATTTTCTGAGACTCCTGAAGAGCAGACTTATCACATGGATTTATTCAAACAGGGTGTCTAATCTGTATATCTGAATACAAATTCACTTGGTTCAAATTAGTCCATAAAGGGATATAAAACAAAATAGTGAGATATAAGCTGGGTTCTGGAATTCATTTCATTTAAATTCTATAGACTTTTTCAACTTGTGTTTACAAAGATTCTCTCCTTAACCAAACTCAGACTCCCCTGAATTTTTCAAGTAGGCCTTAACTTTTAAGCTCTGTTCACTCTGCATTGCTCAGTTATAATAAGAATCCTGCTAAGTTGGCTTAGTTTGAATCTCACATTCTCCATATCTGATCAACCTTGATATCTGATAAAGTTCTTCATCTTCCACCTTCCCCCAGGTGATGTCTGATCACTCTGTCCTGCCTCCAGCAAGAATACTGTCAAGTCAGTTTAGTCAGAATCTCTCCTACCCCTGATGTTTTCCCTCTTAGTAATTTTTCATCCACTGACCTGTGCCCTGCTTCTTGGCTATAAATTTCCACTTGGCCATGCTGTATTTGGAGTTGAAGAGTTAAATTTAAACTTTGGCCACAGTGCAAGACCCCATTGCAGTGGTCTTTAACACCCATTGGTATGTCCTCTTTGAATAAAGTCTGCCTTATTGTCTGGAACAAGGATCATTGAATAATTTTTCTTTAACAGTGTTAAGGGTTATTTAGATCTAGGTAAAAGGACAATTGATCCTATACAAGTCAGAATTCTTTAGAAATAATCATAAGACATATTCACCTATAAATGAAGAACTGCTGGATATCAGATGCAAAGATGATCATAAAATCATGGCAATATTAAAAAGGCAAATAAAATTCTGTTACTTCCATAGTATTATGTACAGCATAATTTTAATATTTTTCACATTTATAATCCATTCAAAATAGCATCTTTATCAAAACATAATATATGCTTATTATAATAAACTAGAGGCCTGGTGCACAAAATTTGTGCACAGGTACGGTCCCTAGGCCTGGCTTCTGACCACCCTGTCCCCTGCCACCACCCACCCCTAGTTCCCTGTTCGCCTAGGGCGATCAGAGACTGCCGGCCAGGGCAGGAGGGAGGGACCGAGAAGTTGGCCATTCCTGCCTGTTTGCTGGCTCTGCCCCTGCTGCAGGTCACCTTCTGTGTGTGGGACAACTGGTGGGGTAGGAGCCTTGGCCTGGCACTGCCTGCATCCCTCACCACCCATCCACGGTTCCCATTCACCAGCCGGTGATGGGAGCCTGCCAGCCAGGGAAAGGGACTTGAAAGGTGGTCGGTGCTCCTCAAAGTGGCTTGGTTGAGCAGTTGTTTTGGTCATTCCACTGTATTAGCCTTTTATTATATAGGATAGCAAAAATAATTTTTTTAGTGAAAATAATTTTTAATTCCATCATACAGCTTTGGCCTTTTAATACCACTACAAATTTGAAATTTTTTGTGTGAACATGTTGAAATCGTATTGTTTTTGAACATTCCCTTTTCACTTCATATTTTCAGGAGCATTTCCCTATATCATGAAATAATCTTTAAAGTTTGGTATTTAGTGGTTGCCTGTTATTCCATTATATAAAAGTACCATTTTTTTTTCTTTTCCATTTATTTCCTATTATATATTTATGTTATGCTCTCTTTCAGGTAGAAGTATTGTATTACTGTGAAGATATGTGTGTGAGATGCTCATCAAATAGCCTAAGATGGGGTGAAGTAAAAAAAAAAAAAAAAAGAAAGAAAGAAAGAAAGAAAAAGAAATAAAACCAACTCTAATTTTTATATAAATGTCTTAGCTGGTTTAGAAATTTTTTTAAAACAGTCTTTTATGCATTTCTCCTTAAATATGCTTTGTAAAATGTAACAGTGTAAAAAGAATCAATACAATATGGTTATAGGAGTTTTAAATTTTTTGTCATTATAATTTAGTTTGCTTGACTAAGTTCCTGTCATTTTTTCTCTATGGCCTCAGGAAACCTTGCTATTAACACTTCGGGAAGAGCTCAGGTAGAGAAGTATAATATGATGCTCCAACTTGTCTTGATGGCTCAATATGGATTCTGCATAGTTAAGCATTGCCTTTGGGCAGCATATTCAATTCTGTGTTTACAATGTTTGATAAAATGAAAAATGGTACAGTACATATTGTGCAAGTTAGAACCTATAGGAGAGAAAAACTGATGAAATCATAGAGAAAAGCAGCATATTGTAACTGACAGTTCAATAAATGAGAGTTTATCAAGCAATTGGATTACCTCAATAACATTCATGTCCAGAAAATCAGAGGATGAAAGAAGAAAAAAAAATGATTTTCAATGTAAATATAAACTACTAAATAGCACATGAATTCTGATTAGCACTTGGTTGGACCAAATTTTAGTTTCAAAACTGAATTTTTCCTCTCTCTCTCTCTCTCTCTCTCTTTCTCTCTCTCTCTATCTCTCTCTCTTTCTCTCTCTCTCTGTCTCTCTCTCTTTGTATCGTCATAAAATATAGTAAGTAAAAATATTTACAAAGGAGAAAACAGAGACTCTGAGAATGGAAGTGACTGGATTCTGGCCACCCCATCCACAGCAGTTTCCACTCATCTATATGCTTAGGAAACAAGATGGACTTTGGTTATTAAATGATCACAGCACCATTTCTCTTCTAAAGCACGACTGCCATTTACAAAGACATGCTATTGACTGCTGGATTTCTAAGACTACTAGTATAGTTATTTCTCTAGGGATGTTTTTTTAAAAATATATTTTATTGATTTTTTACAGAGAGGAATAGAGAGTTAGAAACATTGATGAGAGAGAAACATCGATCAGCTGCCTCCTGCATGCCCCCTGCTGGGGAAGTGCCCAAAATCAAGGTACATGCCCTTGACTGGAATTGAACCTGGAACCCTTCAGTCCACAAGTTGATGCTTTATCCACTGAGCTAAACCAGTTAGGCTTTAAAAACTAGGTTTTTCTTTAAAAATCTTTGCTTCAGAGACACAGAAAAAAAATAAGTCTTCTTTTTTGTAAGACTAATTCTCTGGGCTGATGGCTATTCTTATTTCTATTCACTTCCTGGGTGACCACAGATAGTGACATGGCTTCAAACACTGCCACTATGCTAATGTCCCCAAAATGTAAATATTGAAATCTGACCACTTTCTTACACATTGAACTTGTATATCTAAGTGACTACTTGACAATCCATTTGGCTGTCTATAAAAATCTAGTGTGACAAGTCCCAAACTGAAGTCTCTATTCTCTAACATCCAAACTAGTTCCTACCTCACATTCTCATTTCAGGAAATGTCAAGTCCAATTTTCTAATTTTTCTGGTCTAAAAATTGGATGCTTCCTTGACTTTTATTTTAACTTCCTGCCTCAGTCTGACATTTCTAACTACTTTCACTGTGATCACCCTCTTCCAGCCAACAGTATCTATTTTCTGGATTATTGCAGTAGTCTCTCTCTTTTTCCCCAGTTCCCTTCTGGCTCCCACAAGACAGCAAAACCACTCAGTTTATTTTTCTTCATTAATTCTAATAGGATGACATGATTATATATGGATGTATTTCAGATGGTTGAAGGATAGTCCTATATCAGCATCTTGGCCCTTGTTGTTCCCTCTACCCAGTATGCTCTTCCCTCAGTTATGCATTATTTATGGTTATGGTTATTTCTTCATTTCATTCAAGCTTCTTGCAAAGGTCTCCTTCTCAAGGAGCATTCCCTGTCACCTTACCTAAACTAGCACATTCCATCACTTGATGCCCTTCCCTTTTTGATCATTCTCCTACTAACTTTACATTACCTTAAATAGGTTTGTGTATTGATATTTCTTTCCAGGTATCATTAGAGTGGAAACCTCCTAAGGAGAGACCTGTTCTGTTTTGTTTAATGCTGTATCCTCAGAATCCTCAATGGTATTGGTATATACCAGATGAAGGATGTGATGTCTATTTTTAAGTACCAACATGGAAGCAGAGATTGCATTTCTAGCAATAGTTATGAAACAGAAAGAACATCTTCTGTGGCCTTAAATAAGAGACTTCCTTGCTCATGTCCTTCATCTTTGTCCCCCTTACCTAGTTCCAGCCATTCTCTGTCTCTCAGTAACCACACTGATCGAACACCACAATTGAATTAGGGAAGTGTAACATTTGGTCCAAGGGCTTAGTTGCTATGTCTTTCATTTAGTTGTACTATATAATCAATTCTAATATTTCTTTTAATAGTTTCTGGTTAAGATCTATTAAAGTTAGAAAAACAAGAAGGACCAGGAGAAAAATCCTAAATAATTGATTGACTATACCTGTGGGCAGACTTTGATGAGGGACTAATTTGCAGAGAGTTTTTGTCTATGTACAGAAAAATGTTTGATTAGGGTTTCATAAGTAGTAAATTAATGACAAAAACTGAGTTTGTAATAATGTTAACACATGTTTTTATTAGAATCAGAGAAATTGCTGAAAATGACTGTTTCTGGTTTGAGCTCACATTTTATAGATCTAAATGTTCTCCTATGTGTCTTTGCCTATTTTATGTAAAACATTTGCTTCTACAAGATGAAAACATTTTGTGTTTTTTTTAATCTGACAGTTCTCTTGGTTATCCTAATCTTTTAGTAAACTTCATTGTTAATGTGAGAAATTAAATTTCAAAACAACTCCTATGAGAACGAGGAGAGAAAAACTTAGAATAAAAAATTGGCTCCCAGCAGATTTTGTCCATGTTTATTTGTACCTGGGAAGACCTTATTGGTATGTAGTACAATCCCCTGCAGCCCTGCCTCTGTCTAAGGTTACACTCCCATCCACTTTCCTATAGAAAGATAATCTGGTTAAAATGGACTTTACTACTTGCTCTTTCTTCCCCTGAAAGGGTAATCATCTATATTTTAAATCCACCATCTTGTTGGCTTAGAAAAGTTACTGCACTTATGCTATTACCATTTTTTAAAAAAATGACTATTCTTGAAAAGAAGTCCAATAGATAATTTAAGATGGTGATGTGAAATTCATTTCTGCTAATGGGATACAAATGGTTATTTCTCTACAGAATGTCTATTAATAGTAATAGAATAATTCAACCAAATTGCTAGAAAGATGAAGACCTTTTTCATTAAAACACAATGCACAGTCAGACAACACAAAGCATACTGTTCTATGAAACATGATGCCACAATGAACTTTTCTTCAGAAAGAAAAGGACTTGCACTAAAAATATAAACTTTTGCAAAAGGTAAATTTTCCTTTTTTTAAAAAAATGGCTGAATAGTATTCTATTGTGTAAATGTACTACCATTACTTATACTCATCTACTGATTGTCACTTGGGCTATTTCCAAATCTTGGCTAATAACACTGCAATGGCCATATGGGTACATATATTCTTTCAAATTATTGTTTCAGGTTTCTTTGGATAAATTCCCAGAAGTGAAATCGCTGGGTCATAAGCAGTATCATTTTTAATTGTTTGAGGTAATTCCATGCTGTTTTCTACAGTGATGGAAAGGGACATGACTTGAGGTGGTGAACACACAATATATACAGATATATCATAGAATTGTACAACCTCAAATCCATATATTTTATTAACCAATGTGACTCCAATAAATTCTCTCTCTCTCTCTCTCTCTCTCTCTCTCTCTCTCTCTCTCTCTCGGCTACATACTACACAAAGAAATAGTGGTTCAAATTTTTGAGCCCACTGGAAGTCAAGTCCTCTATAATATTGACCTACTTAATTACCAAAATAATTTTCTTCATTTTATAGATAAAGAAATTTGATGATCCTAATATTTAGTAACCAAGGCAGGACCACAAAACTACAAAGTGGCTTCGGTTGGATTTGAATTTGGCTGTTTGTAAATGTCATCTTTTTCAGCTTCATTGCATTGTCTCTTCCCTGTGCTGTTAATTTTGCATTGATCTGAAAAGCTTGAGTCTTACTAATCTTTGCCAACATAAATATTTCAGCGTACTGTTTTCTTCCCATTTTCTTCTAAGCTTAGGGTTGAATAATTTGAGGAGCTCTTTTTGCACTTTGAACTACAGGTCTGCTTTTCCAGTTTTTTTAGGCCCACACATCTTATAATAAGCCAATTCATGTCTTGAATACAATTATAGGAACTTAAGACTCTCTACAAAGAAAGAAAACCTGAACTTACTTCAAGAAGAAACCCCCTCTCCTACAAGAGAACTTAGTTAAAAGAAACTAGGGTTTGATTTGTAACTTAACCTTGCCTTAGTGATAGCATTGCTTCTTTTCCTGTCTTCTGTTCAGTGTTTCTGTGTAATTTGCATGCTGAGAACTCTTCACTGAGTGTTGTATTTCATCATTCTTGACCCTGTTTGGCATTAGGTATATGCACTAGATATATTCAGTCACCTTCTTCTCCCTTGCTAGTCATAATTTTTGAACTTCTATCTAGGTAAGATTGAAATGGAAATGGGCAATTTTACCATTCACAGAGTGAACATCTGCTTATTATGATCAGTCAGGCAGTTGGAATATTAAAACACCTTCCAGGTAATAAAACAGCACAGGAGAAGGTATGAGATATAAGGAATACTTGGATAAAATACTTTAAAAGTGCAGGACATTTACTTTTAGGATAGTAAAATTATAAGGAAAAAATAAAATAAAAATAAAACATTAAATCTAAAAAAAAGAAAAAGAATAAAGAAAATTAAAAACACACCCTTCTGTATAATATTATAATGGCAGATACATGACATTATACATTTGCCAAAATCTATAGAAATGCACAACACAAAAAAAGAACCCTAATTAACTATGAACCTTAGTTAATAACAGTGTGTTAATATTGATTCATCAACTACTACAAATGTACCACACCAATGCAAGATACTAACAATAAGAGAAACTAGGAGAAATCAGAGGGGAGTTTATGGAAATTCTCTGTATCTTCTGCTCAATATTTTGGTAAATCTAAATCCATGATGGCGAACCTATGACACACATGTCAGCACTGACATGCGTAGCCATTTTTGATGACACGCGGCCACATGCGGTCGCATACAGAGAAAAACGTTTCACCCTCAGCTACTGCACGGCCAGGTGCAGTAGCCGAGGATGAAACATTTGCTAAAGTGGAATGTAGACACTCTGTGTCAGAGGCCTGTAGGCCAAAACAACAGAACTCCAGCACAGAGCGTCTAGTTCTGGGACTTCCAGTTAGGCCATTAGGGGATCTTTGACCTCACTTCCGGCCAGCGAAGCAGGGAGCAGCAGAATGCCTCCAGGGACGCATCTCTGGAGGCCCTGTGATCGCCATTACCAGCAACCATCATCCAATCTACTGTTCTAGGGTGTCATGGATTTCTAATTGTCCATCATTACTGAGATGAGTGAGGCGGAGGCCTGTGCTATGGGTGCCGTTTCGCGCCATTAGAAATAGCGGCAGCCATCTTAATTTATATAAGGAACGTCATTTTGCAGCATAGTGCAGACTCCATTTCACCACTATTACTGTTTTGCATCCTTATTAACCCCTATTTCTGCTTGTTAACCCTGCCCTTTCCTAAAAGACAGTTACATGTGCCATCTTGTGGTCAGTTAGGCTAGTTAATCCCTAATTACCTGCAGGGCTAACAGGCTATCTATAATTCTATCTTCTGTCACTGCACCCCTGATGGAGAACCCCAAAAATAAAAAACCGAAGTTAAGTAAAGGAAGTAGTAGTAGCAGTAGCCGACCCTTTCAAGAGACATGGACCAATATGCATGGCATTATAGAAAGAAATGGCGATCATTTTGCATTCTATGTACTGAAATGGTAGTAAGCAGAATATGGAATATAAATAGACGTTTTGAAACTAATCATTCCCAGCTCTTGAAAAAAAAGTGAGGATGAAAGAAAGGAATGCATTTCCAGGCAGCTACATCTTTATAAGAGCCAATCTAATTCTATCCTTAAATGTATAAAAGGCTCTATAAATTTAACATCTGCAAGTTTGAGCATTGCTCACTCCATAGCTCAGCATGGAAAAACACTCAGTGAGGGAGAATTTATTAAAGAAACTCTCCTAAGATGTGCACCAGTTCTATTTCATGATATGCAGAATAAAGATGCAATTATTAAGACAATATCTGAGTCACCACTCAGTAGAAATATCATAAAAGACTGAATAATGAGACTGAACACAAACTTACAACATCAATTAAAGAGAGACATAAGTAATTGTAAATATTTTTTTATCTCTCTTGATGAAACTACTGATGTCACATGCTCAATTGGCCATTATTGGTCAATATTCTGATGGTCTCACAATGAGAGAAGAGTTGATAAAGTTAGTATCGGTGCCAACAAGTACATCAGGAAGCAAAATATGTAGGGTTGTTATACAAACATTTCGTGACCTAAGCATTGATATCTCTAAAGTTGTGTCAGTGACGACAGATGGGGCACCAAGCATGGTGGGGAAAAAAGTCAGATTTGTCAAATTGTTTACAGAAGCTATTGGACATCTGACTGTGCCTTTTCATTGTATTATTGTCAGGAGGTTTTATGTGCCAAGGCAGGATTCACCGACTTAAATGACTTAATGTCAGTTGTTACAAAAATAGTTAATTTAATAGCTGCTGGCCCCCTTCACAAGTGAGAATTTTCTGCTCTTTTACTGGAGGTTGATTCCACCTACAGTGGACTGCTGTTATACAATAATGTAAGATGACTGAGCCGAGGCAAATTTCTTGAGCGCTTTGTGGAGTGCTTTAAAGAAACTAAGGTATTTCTTAAGAATAAGGATCTGGGAAACTTTTTTCAGCTCAATGATGATAAGTGGGTCAACACCCTGATATTTTTTACAGCTCTCTCTGTTCATATTAATGAGCTAAACTTAAAGTTACAAGGTTTTGGCAAAAGTATTGACATTATGTTTGGATACATAAAAGCTTTTGAAAGTAAACTTAAAATTTTCAAGCGAGATGTAGAAACTAAAACTTGTAAGTATTTTCCTTGAGTAACAAAGTATTTTGAGAAGGCCAGTGTAGCTGTACAAAATAAAATGGAATCCTTGCATATAAAGTACCAGCATGTTTTAGATTCATTACTTGACCAGTTCAGTGATAGATTTAATCAATTTAGAAGCCTAGAACAGACCATAAAAATAATTAAGTATCCTGATGTAGTAGCCTACAGTAGTTTGAAATTAAACGGTTTTCAATGGATGCAAATTGATGATTTGGAGATGAATCTTGCAGAATTTCAAGATAGCATCTGGGCTCAGGTGTTTGTCGACTTGAGGTCAAAGCTTGAGAATCTGGAAAGGTGCTGCTTGGAGAATCAAGAGGAGTGCCACTACGAACAGGAAATTTGGAATGCCTGGAACCAATTACCAGACACTTTTAGCACCCTGAAAAATATAGCAATGACTTTACTCACAATTTTTCCTCTATGTACTTTTGTGAGACCTTATTCTCAGCATTAAGTAATATCAAAACCAACAAGAGAAACAGGTTGAGAGATGAAGTTAGTAGCACTTGCCTGGGCTTGAAGTATACAAAATACCAACCTTCAACTGAAGGTTTAGCCAATGAAATTCAGCAACAAAAAAAGTCACTAATAGGCAGGTTAGTTAAAGAATTCCCCCTCCCTCTCACTTATCTTAGTTCACGGCACCCCACACAAGTTAAATAATATCAAGACCAACAAAAGAAACTGACTGACAGATGAACAAAGAAGTCACTAAGCAGGTAAGTTAAATAATTGGTTTTTGGTTTATTAAATACAGTTCTATATTACAATTACACATTTTTGTTATTTAAACTATAAATATCACGATTTTTTTTCCGAAGTGACACATCACTCAAGTTATGCTTGTTTTTTTGGGCAAATTTTGACACACCAAGCTCAAAAGTTTGCCCATCACTGACCTAAAAATTAAAATTTACAGCCTAAAAATTAAAATTTACTAGTTTTTAAAATAAAAGAAAACCGAAAGAGCACACTTCTGTCAAAGTAAAGACACATTTAAACTGCCACTGATGACCATTATTCCCAAAGTAGGATGAGACCCTAATTTTAGGGCTTCTATTTTGCACAATGGGGTGTTAAGTTTGTGACCAGAGCTCTATTGCTATAGGCTCTTAAGGAGAGAGGATGGTCGTTATTTTGTCTAACTGAAAGCTGAACATAAAGTACAAAGCATTGGTTGGAAGGAGCACCAAATGCTATGCCCAGGTGAACACAACTTTGAGTCCCTGGCTTCTAAACGCTAAGGCCAATGGGACATTGGTTCCAGCCATTCCTCTGGGCTTTTGGCTCAGCTCCTCCAGGAGCTCCTCTTGATGGAGCCTGGTGAGATGGTTTGCTGCTCAGATGGGAGCTGCTGTGAGGCCAGGGAGCAGCCTTTTTCCCCATCTCCCCACTCCTTATGTGATGGATGGGGGATTCACCTAAAAAAGATTCCATCCTGAACCTATATTGTGGTATGTTTTTAAGAATTAAGGTCTTACAGAGAGTTTATGTAGATTTTATCAGTGAAAGAGTGACATAAAAGCTAGTATTGGGACATGTCTTAATTTAAAATTATCTATATTTAATATTTACCCCTCAATCAAATAAAATCTTTCACTCAGTCTTGAAAAAAATTAAATAAATACCTACTGCTTTGTTTATTCATTTTTAACATATCTCCTGAGTAGCTCAAAGCACTTCATGAATATGAAATTATTCATAGATAACGTTAAAGCAGTCCTATAACGGACTTTGAGTAAAAATAATCATCTGTTTCCATTTCTGGAAAAAATTTAAAAGATTAAAAAAAAAAACCAAGGAGGAAAATGATAACAATGCTAAATAATCTTATATTCAAGAAGGGCAATTTATTTTAATAATATTATAGAAAATGGCCTGAATAGAAATTGTATGATTATTTCTCATCTTAAGTGTTTTAAATTTTCAATTTTTACGTAACTTCTTAGTTAATTATATTAGCTCATATTTCCTGATAGACTTACTAATGGTAGTTTTCCTCTTCTTTTTGGAGAGAGAAAAAGAGAATGCAACAAAGAAGACAGATTTTCATATAAAATCATTAAGAAAATCAAGGCAAATTTGAAAAGCACATTTAAATTAAGGAGGGATTCCAAAGTGGAAAAAAGTTCTAAGGGGAGATAAAAGGCATATAGTTTAGCATTTTTATTTGAAATGTTTTGCCTCAGGTCACAGCATTCAAGCAGTGCGAGACTGAGAACCTCCTTTATGTTAACTACTGTTTCCACCACTGGCAGCAGGGTTCTCTTCCTCTTCTAGTCTCCCTTGAACAAACTTCCATCATGCTTTTGTCCCCACCACTGCTCTGAAGTAGCTCCTGTCAATGTCCCCAGAGACTTTCATGCTGCCAGAGCCAGTAATTGTTTTGTTGTCATCTTGCCTTCTCACTAGCAGAACTTGGCACAGTTGATCACTCTCTCCTTTTTCACATTTAATTTACTTGGATTTTAGCATTTCTCTATCACTGAGCTCTTTTCAATCTCCTTAACCAGTTCATCCCCAGTCTATCTTGTAATGTGTGCACACCTTAGAACTATGGACGAAAGTGGCCACATACTGATCTGACAAGCTCAGGGGAGGCTGCATGGCGGTCTTGCAAACTGAGAGACCTAAAGAAACCACAAAGGATGATCTGAAATTAAACTTCAACTAAAAGCAGTTATGGTGGACAGTTATATCCTAGGCTGGTATCTTCACTGATAAGGTCAACCTTTACCTTAACTGAACTGTCTGTCTTTCTGCATCTATGATAACATACCCTTGAAATGTCTGGGTAACTTGTAACTTCCCTTTTTTTGGAGCCCCTGGGGCACAACCTAATGTTCCAGAACAGACACCACAAATTCCTTCATTATCATGTTCTTTGTGTCTGATGTGTCCATCATTTTACTTTTTATCCAGTCCCAGGGGTTCACCCCCCTCTCCCTGCCGCTTTGCTTTATCCCACCTCCTTAATCTACCACCAATGGATTTCATGTAACCCACCTATGTCCCTCCTTTGACTGCAATGTATAAATACAGATGTAACTTGCCATTCTCCGGAGCATTACCTCAGTTCGTTTGAGGTTCTGCTTCCAGGCATATTTCGAAAGTTTGGCTCAAATAAACTCACAAAAATTCTTTACAGGTTTCAATGGCTTTTTACATTAACAGAGTGCAGTTATTGTACTTCTTCTCTTCCACTTGTCCCATCTCCTTGCCTGAAAATTATCTGCCAACTACCATCTTCCTCTCGGAGGAAACACCTGTTAATATTTCAAAATGAAAATGTCAGAAACTGAATTTTCAATTCCCTATATTCCCTAAATTTTCTCTCCCTTCATTAAATGACAATTCTCTCTTTTCAGTTAATTGAATCAAAATTTTGTTCCTCTTACTGAAATAAAAACAAACACACAGGACAATTGTAAAAAGTAAAACTCTGTTATTGAATGCTGCTTTGCTCCAGCTCTACAACAAGATTTCAGCTCTCCTGCTTGTCTATCCCTGATTGAACGGTTCCTTCCTGTAGACCCAGAACGCAGGTCAGGAAGGGGGTTGGAATTTGGATAATTTCTAGGTTACTTGGTACAGCTTCCCCCCTGTTTAGTGATATAGATAAGAGGTTATCAATAGGAAAACAAATTCCTTTGAGGCTCACTTATGGAGAATCAAGTGGTAAGTGAAAACACAAATAATGAAAAAGTGTTTAATATTCTTCTTTATTCCTTCTAAAAATATATTTGTAAGTTTATAAAACAGAATTGAAATTGAAAAACAATACTTTCAGTACCGCAGTGTCAAAGCATACAGCATTGGCTATAGACTGAGACTGAACAAAATGATCACACTGAACATAGATAGGCCCTGAGGCAGATTTCATTTAGATAGAAATGCACATAAAAGAAAGGGGCTGTCATTTTAATTTTATAATTTTTAGATACTGCCATTGACCATTAAATAAATGAAGAAGAATAATTAGATTATATCCAGAGTGTTTAGAAATGTGCTTTTTACTTCATAGACTAATGAAAGTAGTGTGCTTGGATTTCAGAGTGCATTATTGTAAGATATTTTCCTGGTTAATCAGGAATCACTGGAATTCGGAATTGTTCTCAGAAGATCTGCATCTGATATATTGTTTTCAAGGGGTGTCCTGCGCCAGGCTGCATGCCCAGACCTTGGTGATAGCACTGTGGTGAGCCTCCGGGTATATTTTTTTTTCTTAAGTTAGTAACTTCTTAGTTCTCAGTCAAATATGTCTTTTCTTGATATACTACTTCATTATGGTATAGAAAAATAAAAAAGGCGAATTATTTTAGTGGATTATAAAAAAATGCGCAGTCCATAAAAATGTTATATAGCAAAATAACAGCTGCTTTAAATAATACACTAAAAGATACTTCACAAGATCCAACTATTTTATATTGTTATATTGAAAAATATCATCTAAATGCCCCCTCTTTAATATCGCAAAATAAATCTAAGGATCAATAAATGATGTACAAACCTAAATAAATGATATACAAAATCAAATCAAGTGGTACGTTATTATTATTTCTAGGGAAAAGCCATTTTAAAATGAATAACTCTTTTCACACATTTTCTGCATAGATAACCCAAATTAAAAGCAAAAGGATATTGCCTCTACTGTGTCATCCTCTACTAACACCTTTCTTATCAATATAGTTGTGGAAAAGAACATAATTTTAAGATCATCTCTGATTATTTCAAACAAAATATAAGTATTGGAGTGTGCACACATGTAGGTATGTGTGTGTGTGTGTGTGTGTGTGTGTGTGTGTGTACAAAGTTGCTATTTCATAATGCTTAAAAACAAAGGAATATACTCCTTTAGGAACTATAGTCAATTTCGCCACTAGGATGGTAGCAAATGGCAGGGTGAGAAGAGATAAAAGTTGGAGTTTGTTTTGATGGAAGAGCCAGTGAGGTTAGCCAATGCTCTGACTGTGAAGTGTGAGATAAAGGAGTCAATGATGACTTCAAGATTTCTGATGTGAGGAACAAAATGAGTAAAATTGCCAGTTATTGAGATTAAAAAAAAAAACTGGAACAGGGGGTGCAAGTTTAAGAGGACGTGAAATCATGAGATTTCTTTAAAGCATTTTAAGTTTGAGATGCCTTTGAGATTATAAGTGGGCAGATGATAGTGAGCAGGTAGGTTCTGGTCTAGTTAAACAAAACCACGAGAGAGCAGGAGGGAGGTGTGTTTGCAGAACAAATGCACATGGACACATCTTCCCTGTTTCTCCCTGGGGACTGCCTGTGGGCACGCAACTGCTGGTGCCACATTCAGTGGAGGTGGGATCTTGACAGGAAATAGCCCAAGTTTTGCGACATCCTTGTCATTTTAGATACAGGTTAACAACCGCATTCAACTAACAATAAACAATGCATTTGGAAAACTTGACAAACTTTAAATTCCTCTAGTTCTTATGGCAAATGTCTGATCATCAGACACCTCCAATCTAGAAAGCCATCTCCCTGCACAGAAGACCCAGAAACCCCAAAGCAAACAGCAGATGCATTAGACTCTATACACATACAAAATATATAAATACTACAAAAACAATAGCTTTCATATATCAAACTACAGAACTAGTAGTACCATACAAAAAGTGTTTACAACCTGATAAAGAAAAACCACAAAAATGGGCAAAGGTTGGGAATAAATAATTCAAATGGTCAAATCCAAATGGTCAACAAGCACATAACTACAATTAAAATTCACATTAAGATGGATGGATTTCAGGCAAGTTTTTTTTTCAAGTACTTATGTAAGATGTGAGTTTTTGTAAAGTGAGTGTGAAATGTTTAAATAGAGAAAAAAGAGCTGTTTCTATTGTGAACACAAAGAAATATCTTGGGAAGATAAAAATCTGCAAGGAGCCCTGGCCAGTATATCTCAGTTAGTTGGAGTGATATCCGTGTACTACACACACACACACACACACACACACACACACACACACACACACACATGAATGGGGAGACACAGACTACAGAAAATGTGCATCCTCACAGCAGGCAGCTGGCTCTCCTGGTAGTCATGGAGGATTATCAGCAGTTGGAAAAACCAAGGCCAGTCCTGACTATTACTCTTAATTTTCAATCCCTGTAATAATTTACACTTTCATCACATATGCTTCACCCACTTCTACAGGTTTTCAAATATTTTCTCAACATAGTTCAAAGATACTTTGGAAATCTTAATTTACTATCTTTTATTGACTTATCCTTAAATTATGCTTCTAAAATTATTGCAGCAGTTTCCAGTGTGTGTGCTTCACACCAGACTGTGGGCAGGGGAGGAGATGTGTGTGCTGGCAATTGCATATTAGCAAGAGTTTTCTGAACATATGTGTAACATCTTCTCAGTCAATAAAATTGCTACCATAGCACTGAGGGTAAGGTCTGGGAAGGGAAGGGAAAGAAATAGAGAGGGGAAATCTCTCTCTCTATATATAATAGAGTGAGGACTTTATTTCTGAATTAAAATATCATTTCAAATCTACTGCATTATATATATCAATAATAGTACATTAAGTTTTAGCTAATATTTACTTAAGTAGCTATTATGTCATTAGGATTGTTCAATATAAACAGAGATTTATACGTGGTATGGGACATAGCCCTTATGCTTTTGAAACTTGAACTTGTTGGGAGAAGAAATGTATACACACATGACAATTGAAGACAATGTGTAATAGTCCACAATAATTTACACACCAAGAGCTGTGGGCAATATCATTTTATTGCTTAGTTTTGCAAATGAAGCTCCCCAAAGGGGGTGTACTTCCTGCTTGTTTCCTGCATTTGGAATATGTTGCTTCCTGGTGACATATTACATGATTAAAAGAAAAAAAATGATTTTAAAATTCCAGGCCAAGCTCTATTCTGAAACCTTTTCTCCTTTACCTCTACTTTCTCTATTTTTTAATTGGTGTGTGTTTGTGACAAAAAAATTTTCTTTAACAAATATTACATCTGCAGTAAGGACTTGTTTTATAAAAATCTTACTTGACAATCCACTGTAAAATAAATTTGCCCCAGTAAACAATTCTAGGGCATAATTGGATATCTTCCATATTTCATCACTATTGTTTTCTTTATTTTCTCCTTATTTGATTTTTCCTTTTCTTTTTAATCTTGACTTGAAAGATGCCAAGATTCTTCTGCTCCATTAATTATCTTTGAGATAGAAAATTTTCTGTTAGCTTTGCGTGTCTTTGTTTTTTAACCTCAACTCGGGTTCAGGACTACCTGCATCAAAGGTTAAAATTGTCTATAGATTTCCTAAGGTCCCAGGGGTCTTCTTGGTTCTTCCCCAAGCTGCATGTAGGTGGCATAGCAGCTTCTCTGGGTCTCAATTTCCTCATCTATAGATGCTTGTCCTAGATGAGCTTTTAAGATCTATAGTTCTACTAGGGACCCAGTGCATAAATTTGTGCACCTTGAAAGGAACTGTGGGCCATTAGGCTTCAGAAGGCACAGGAGTGGGTCTTGGCGTATCCTCCACACCATCACCCAGCCCCTCCTGCCATGGGCCCCAGTTTCCTGTCAGCTGGCAGCCCCGCTCCCACTGCCATCATTCCCATGATGGTGCCAGCCCCGCTCACACCGCTGACAGCATGGAACAATTGGGGCCAGAGCCATCAGTGGGTGTGAGCAGTGGCTGATTGTCCTTCAGGAGCAGGGGGAGGTAGAGAAGCCCTCAGGGATAATCAGAGCCAGCAGCTGCCACTCACACCCACTGACGGCACCAAGTGATCATGACTGGCACTGGTGCCAGCAATGGGTGCTAGAAGTGGCTTTGGCTCTGGCTGTGGGTGTGAGCAGGGCTGTCACCAGTAGCAGGTGTGAGCACCAGGTGGGACTGTGCCACATAAGAGCAAAGAATTTTAAATAACCACCAGAGACTCACCCTGGTTATAGCAACCAGCACCCTGCCTTGGTCTGGAGCCCCTACTCACTTGCTCACCATTCCACCATGGTCGACACCTACCATGTTTCTCACATGCCCCCTGGTGGTCAGCGCACATCATAGCAACTGGTTGTTTGGTTGTTCAGTTGTTCCAGTTGTTCCACTGTTCGGTCTATTTGCTATTAGCCTTTTGTTATATAGGACTAGAGGCCCAGTGCATGAAATTCATGCATGGGGGTAGTGTGAATCTCTCAGCCCAACCTGCACCCTCTCCAATCTGGGACCCCTTGAGGGATGTCTGACTGCCTGTTGGGATCAAGCCTAAATGGACAGTCAGACATCCCTCTCACAATCCAGGACTTCTAGCTCCCAACTGCTTACCTACCTGCCTTCCTGATTTCCCCTAACCACTTCTGCCTGCCAGCCTTATCACCCCCTAACCACTACCCTTCCAGCCTGATTGATGTCTAACTGCTCCCCTGCCAGCCTGTTTGCCCCCAACTTCCTCCTTTGCTGGCCTGGTCACCCCTAACTGCCCTCCTGTGCAGGCTTGATTGCCCCCAACTGTCCTGCCTTGCAGGTCTGGTACCCCCCAACTGCTCTCCCCTGCAGGCCTGCATCTCCCCCAACTGCCCTTCCCTACAGGCCTGGTCACCCCCAACATTCCTCCTCTGCTTGCCTGGTCACCCTAACTGCCCTCCCCTACAGGCTTGATCGCCCCCAACTGCCCTCCCTTGCAGGCCTGGTCCCTCTCAACTGCTCTTCCTTGCTGGCCATCTTGTAGTGGCAATCTTGTGTCCACATGGGTGCAAGATCTTTGACCACATGGGAGTAGCCATCTTGTTTGTTGGACTGATGGTCTATCTACATAATGCTCTTTTATTAGATAGGATAGAGGCCTAGTGCATGGGTGGGGTCCAGCTGATTTGTCCTGAAGGGTGTCCTGGATCAGGGTGGAGGTTCCCTTGGGGCATGGGGCAGCCTGGATGAGGTGTCTATGGTGGTTTTCAGGCTGGCCACACCTCCCGGAGACCCAAGGGGAAGCCCTGGTATCTGAGATTTATTTACCTTCTACAATTGAAACTTTGTAGCCTGGAACAGAGCCAAGCCTTCTGTTCACTCCGTGGTGGCAGCCATTTCTGTTGGAATTTGTTTACCTTCTATAATTGAAACTTTATAGCTTGGAGTGGAGGCCCAGGCCAGCCAAGGCAGGCAGAAAGCTTGGCTTCCTCCATTGCCATGGAAATCCAAGCCTCCCTCCTGCTCTCAGTGGCTACAGCCATCTTGTTTGGGGTTTATTTGCATATTTGCTCCTTATCAGCTGGTAGGCATGGCTTGTGGGTGCAGTGGAGGTATGGCCAATTTGCATATTGCTCTTTTAGTATATAGGATTCTTCGATTCTTTCTTCAACTCTCCCACTCTCAGCATAAAGAAAAGATTGGTAGGAAAGAAAATGTTCATCATTCCCCCATTACAAAAATCTTCCAGCCACATTCTACCCCCCAAAAAAATGTATCATACTAGATAGTGCAAAGTTCTTGAAATTATTCTGTGTTCAAGCATACACAGTTTTCTTGCTTTATTTACATCTCAAGCTCTTAATGAAGAAAGTTTATATCACTTCTAAATGTTTTCAGTGCAAGAGTTATTGACTTGATTTATATGCAATTCAGAGATTACCCCACTTTTCAGCAAGTGGCCCTAAAAAACCAATCTAGTAACTGAGTTCTTCAAATCAAACAAGAGATAGTATGGGTGATGACAGAACATACTTTACATAAAATTTTTAAATGGCTCATTTGAGATTAGAAATAGCAGACAAATGATTGGTAAGCAATTAATAGGTGAGAAGTGATGGAAAGATTTAGAGTCTGAGATTTTTCTTATTTAGTCACACTGATTGACTTCAATACATCATTGATCATTTTCTCTTTAGTTTTTTAGCGCTGATGTAGCTCTAGCAAATCTGTATTTATAACTTGCATCACATGATTAATTCAATGACTTTGAAAGTCCTTTTAGAAATGGCAGTAGTACCCAAATACTTTCAGCTTCTTTTGTAGAAGATTAGAATATAAAGTCATCATACAATGATAGATTTATTTTCACCTTTGGAAGACTTTATTTAAATGCATCAACATCACCAGCCTCAAATTCTGAGAGAGAAAGAGTATTCTGAATAGAAGTTGGAATTTCGTTGCACTGGGAGAGAGCCCGTGTATTGGGCCCTGTGCTCCAGGGACTTGAGAAGATGGGTAGGAAGGCTAGATCGTGTTTGGAATCTGATCTTGGTCAACAACTAGGAAGTTCAAAAAAAGTATTTTTTAGAATTTCATTAGGCATTAGTCAATAACTTTCTTTCTTTTTTTTAACTTGTATTATTTCATTTTATTTTTTCCAGTTTATTTTTTTAATAAATCTTTATTGTTCATATTATTACAAGTTTTCCTCTTTTTCCCCCCATAGTTCTCCTCCACCTGGTACCCACCCCACCCTCTGCCCTTACCTCCCCACCACTGAACTCATCAATAGGTGTAGGATTTTTGTCCCATCTCTTCCCACACCTTCCACATCCCTTTCCCCCTGATAATTGTCAGTCTACTCCCTTACTATGCTCCTGATTCTATTATATTCACTAGTTTATTCTGTTTATCAGGTTTTTTATTCACTTGATTTTTAGATTCACTTGTTGATAGATGTGTATTTGTTGTTTGTAATTTTTATATTTACCTTTTTCTTCTTCTTCCTCTTCTTAAAGAATACCTTTCAGCATTTCATATAATACTGGTTTGGTGGTGATGAACTCCTTTAGCTTCTTCTTATCTGTGAAGCTCTTTGTTTGACCTTCAATTCTGAATGATAGCTTTGCTGAATAGAGTAATCTTGGTTGTAAGTTCTTATTATTCATCACTTTGAATATTTCTTGCCATTCCCGTCTGGCCTGCATAGTTTCTGTTGAGAAATCAGCTAACAATTGTATGGGTCCTCCCTTGTAGGTAACTGTTTTTCTCTTGCTGCTTTTAGTATTCTCTCTTTGTCTTTTGCTCTTGGAATTTTAATTATGATGTGTCTTAGTGTGGTCCTCTTTGGATTCCTTTTGTTTGGGGTTCTGTGTGCTTCCTAGACTTGGAAGTCTATTTCTTTCTTTTTCTTTTTGCTTTTCTGGCTGAGTGGTTTTTGCTTCTTTATATTTCAAATCTTTGACTTGATTCTTGTGGTCCTCTAGTCTGCTGTTAGGTTCTCTGTATAATATTTTTTATTTCAGTCAGCATCTGTTTAATTTCTAGTTGGTCCCTTTTTATATCCTCCAGGGTCTTGTTAAATTTATCAGCCTTTTCTAGGAAATTCTTGAAAAACCTTATAACTGTGGTTTTGAACTCTATGTCCAGCCATTTGTTTTCTTCCATTTCCTTCATTGGTGATCTGTTTCCTTGCCTCCACATTTTTGCTGCTTCTCTGCATTGGTCCAATAGCTTTGCATGGTAGGTGTCCTCTAGGGGATAGTGGGTCAGCCTCCCCAGTTACCTGAGGTGGACACTCTTGGTGCCCCCCTTTATGGGCTGCACAGTCTTGTATTAGATAAGCCTAGATTGTTGTTGGTATCACTGGGATGGGTTGACCTCCAGGCCAATTGGCTGTGAGGATCAGCTGTGTCTACACTAGGAGAGCTTCTGTGCTCAGCTTGGATGGGGTGGAGTCTCAGGGTGGAGCAGATAGCCTTGGTTTCCTGTCAGCCATTCCCTAAGTGGTGCCTGGGTCTTTGTGTCCTGCTGCAATGGCTGCACACACCTCTGAGAAAAAGCTACCCTCAAGTTTTGTCCACTGCCAGATGGTCCAGTTTCTCCCTGATGACTCTCGATACTCAAAGTCTCGCCTGGAACTGGAGTACAGTGCAGTTAGAAGATTTTGTTTTCCTTCCGAATGAGAAAGCCAGCCACATACTCAGCTGTGCACCCTCTTTGTGAGCTCACGTGCTTCTGCAGCTCCCCTGATTCTCAGAGTGCTTCCTCCTGACAATCCAGTTTCACCCCATATGAGTTTGGATTCCCTGACCTGGACCTGGAATTCAGCACAGTGGGAAGTCTTTGTCTCCCTCCCTGTTTGAGAAAACCAGCCGCATATTCAGAGCCCCGCCCTTTCCACATGTGAGCATTTACATGTCTCCACATCTCTGTCTCCGTGTCTCTGCACCTCTCCCCTCCGCACCTCCTCTGAGTCTCAGTGTCCTTTTATCTTTCCTTCTGGTTGTAGAATTTCCATTCAGCCAGCTTTCCAGTGATTCTTGATGATGTCTGTTTTGTCTTTTAGTCATAGTTTTGAAATTGTTGTGCGAGGCAGCAGTATAGGTGTTTACCTATGCCGCCATCTTGGTTCCTCTAGTCAATAACTTTCATAGGTAAGTACAACTTTAAAATTAATGTGCTCAGAATGGCTATGGCTACAACTGTAAACTACTAGAATAAGGCTGTTATTTCTAAGCAGCTGAATGAATAAGTAGCTAATAACACCATAAAGTCATACTATGGCAAGTATATAGTAATTTAATATTTTCCAGATTAGTATAAAATATGAAAGCCTTTTGATTTTTGTGTTTGTACTCATTTAAGATGTGGATTTAACAAATGCAGCATCTCCTCTCTTTTCCCAGAAAGGCAGTGTTATTTGTGTCTATTGCTAATTTTGAGAGGCTAGTGCAGAATGGCAAACATATATTTGGATCTCACAGTAGGGTAGCTGTTTTCTGGCATAGAAACTTAGCTTACTATAAAAACATTTTTGTTCTTACCATCAACCTTAACCAGTTATAAATTCTGCATAATTAACTCATCTATGACTTCTTTCATGAAATTTCTCTCCCCTTCTCAGTCCACAGTATACTCCCCACTCACTCCCAACCTTGTTTCTTCATTTTATGGCACTGTGGAATAAAGTTTTGATAGGATTTAGATTATTTTGAATCCATATGTGTTGGCATCTATTGAGGAAATAACATAGAAAAAAGAGGTAAAGGAAATATACTTCAACTTTAAAGAAGGGAAGATTTTAAAATTGAGAAGAGTAGTAATGGCATAGTGGGTGTATATTTGAAGAAAATATAGCTTGCTTAATGCATATGGGTTGATGGGGACAATGTGAAAATCACAGAGCTCTCAGAAAGATTAGGAATGCAGAAGCTAAAGATGGCTACATGACATAAGCTGCTACTTATTAGTACATACATTTACAATCTGTCTCAATGAGGCTGATCTAGGAGTTCAGAGAACCCTCAGTGAAATTCCCTTCAATCCCTGAATGCTTTTCATATAAGATTGTTTTCCTTTCTCAGTGGGAACAAATAGAATTAGGGAGTCCTGACTCTTACCTGCTGCTAATACCAATATGCAACTTTTCTAGATTACAGCTATATATATGTATTGCAATGAGGGATCAGACATGTAATACTTAGAATATTTTGGCAGAAAATTCTTGTCTCCTGGGTTATGTCAGTTTTAGTGAATGCAGAGAACAATGTACTTAAAATTGAATATTATCCAGACACAACTTTTCTGCTCCAGGGAATTAATAAAAGAGTCCCCCCTTTTGTAATCACCTGTTTGTACTCCCACCTTTTGGCCAAGGGATGCAATCAGACCCATTGTGTTTGCTCTCCAAGGCAAGTGAGCCATGCCAATTCGCAAGTTCTATTGCTGGGACTTTGGGATGAAAGCACTGTGGCTGCGGCCTGAGAAGCTGCCCGTGCGGTATTTGTGTGTTGCACAGCATTGCCTGGGGTAAAGAATAGGGTTGGTGTGGAGGATACTTTGGTTCTCGGTGACTTGTAGCTGAAATGTCATCATAAAAGCATATCTGTCTCAGATAAGGGACTAAAAATTTCCCAGGTAACAAGTAAATTATGTAATTCCCTCCCAATCCCACTTGTTATATCACAAGCTTAATAATTCAATGCCGGTGAAAATAGTCCACGTGAGCGTTCTTCGGTGTGTGACTTTTTGAAGTGGGTTCAAGGCCACCTGCACTGTCTGCCACCCTGGCCATCCTGAGCTAGCCCCATCCCATCTCTGTACCTCCCATTTCTGGGCTAACTGCAGTCACATGAGTGGTTTAGGTGTGGGAGTGCTAAATTCCCACGTGTCCAATTTTAATCAAATAATTAGAAGTGACACATTCAAGAGTAGTCATTCAAAGTTACTGAGTGTTTCCTGTGTCCTAGACACAATGCTAGGCATGAGGTGCAGTGGAATAGGACTGTCCTGTATCTCGTGGGTTTACTGTGTAATCGGGCAGTTTGGCACTTACTGCTATGAACCAGTTATAATGAAGTCTGTGTGATTTAATGGGAGAATATGAGAAATGCTCCAGGCATCAAGAGACAGAGAATTTCATAGATGGAGTGACAATTAGGCTGGATCTTGAGATATCAATGCAATAAATTTTCCCCAGGCCTATCAGCAGTTTAAATCTCATCTTTAACAAGGATAAAGATAATGAGATCCTCCCCTACAGTCAAGAATTATTCATATAACTGTAAAAGGCCAAACACAACCTTGTAATGCTAGTAGTAAAAATTTATGGTTATTTCATTTTTTAAAAATTAAGTCATAAAGCAAAAGCTCTGTGTCTTATCAAAGACTCTAGCATGGTGACAGGTTTTTTTCCAGAGGTAAAATGGCCCAAGTATAATAGATTCTACAAATGGTTCCCTGAATCAATTTACCTAGCACACAAATGAAATTAGTTTATAAGAACCACGAGCACCCCCAACACACAACTTTTCAGATAAAACCACAAGACTTCTGCACTCTGTAATGAGTTATGTGGCTGGCCAGTAATCAGGGAACAAAACGTACTACTCCTGTCACTTGCTGCCTGGACCTGAACAGAATGAATGGTTCCATCATACAACTCTCTCCTAGTGTATATACAAACCTGGACTCAATTATAGAGCTGACATATCCAGTTTGTCTGACATTCTTTGAGAACATAAAGAATAATAAATGCTGGGTTACCTCTCACCTTTACCCACTGAAATTCTCGTTCATTCTTGGTATTCTCCTAGAAGCTAGCAGTGAGACTTAAAAAGAGACTGGAAGATTATCTAATGTTATCGACCACTCTCAGACTGGTCTCATTTACTGCTTCCTCTAAGTATTACTCTCTGGATGATTCAACCAGTTAATGCAATCGTGTATACATTTTAATATTTTTTCCAGTTATTTTAACTCTTCTTTTATTTTTTTAAAATATGTTTTTATTTATTTCAGAGAGAGGAAGTGAGAGGGAGAGAGGGATAGATAGAAACATCAATAAGGGGAGAGAATCATCAATCAGCTGCCTCCTGCATGTCCCCTACTGGGTATTGAGCCCACAACCCAGACATGTGCCTAAACCTCAGCCTCCTGATTTCACGGATCAAGGCTCAACCAAGGAACACACCAACTGGGCTGACTCCTAATTAGGTTCTATTACTTAAGATTCTTTATATTTGTGCCTCAGGTAGCTGACAAAATTACCATTACCTTGACACCCATGATCTTAGTCTTATACTTTCTAAAATGCTGCTTCCTGGTGATCTTTCAGTTTAAAACATCTTTGATGTTATTTTAACTTTTTCTACTTGTAGAGTTCTTAGAGGCTTTAAAAAATCATTTTAATAGAAATATAAACCCCTAATATCATTTAAACTGCTATACTATGCAGGGGTTGTAAAATAAGAGCACTCCAAGTTGTCCAATTTACTTAAATAATTGGAAATGACACATTCAAGAGTACTCATTCAAATTAACTTTTTAATTAAGAAGTCTCATGGGTCTAACTGAAAAAACTGTCAGGGACAGGAAAGACAGAGGACCTGTCCTAGGTTGTAGAGGACTAAATATGTCACCATGGATGGGATCCTGGGGGTTGGGAGTGATATGAGAGGAGTAAGCATCTTGGGTGCTGTCTCTGCTCACTGAGTAGGGACTAGAAACTGAACCTCTGCCCCTCTTGCCTCCCCTCCCCACCCTCAACCCCCTTTGTGGAGGAGTTCTCTTCAGGCTAATTGGGGATGGGATAGGTAAGCAGAATGTACAACCTCTCTAAGTGCCTTTATTTGCCATTCCATGGTAGCATGATCCCAGGACCGAGCTGTGACTGAGTAAGGCTCACAGCGAAGGCAGTGAGAGTAGCAGCACTCAGCTGAAGATGTTCTCAGGCAGCACCAAGCAGGGCAGGTTTTCAGGCCAGCAGGAGTTTGCAAAGCAAATGTTTGACTTCCAATTTCACCTCTGAGAAGAGCTTGAAAATCCTCACTCCCACCCTTTGAGCTAGAAATAAGCTAAACAATCTGAAAAATTGATGACTTTTCTTGGACCCATTTCAGAACTGAGATTGTAAGGCAAATTACCACCCTGAATTCTGGAGAAACAGGTGAATACAAATAATCACAGCTGAGATCAGCTTAACTGGAGTCAAACTGGTAGAAACACTTACATGATAATTTTGACAAAGTGCTGAAGGCTGAATGTGGACCAGCATGAGAGTGATACACTGGGGGCCACAAGTTTGGCAGACTGTCACACTTCCAGGATTTTATTTCCAGGATACCTAATAGATTCTCTGATGAATAGCCAAAAAATGGTCTAATGTTTCTGGCAAAGAGAAGAGGAAAGTGACTATTTTAAAATACTAGTATACCTAGAGCCTTGTCCATAACAATGGCCTACTCTCTAGGAAGACAGACTTTATCAGAGCCTTATATACATTTAGGGAAAGATAATTACCCAACTGCAGCATCCCCTAGCTTTCTGACTCAATTAGTAGTAGAAAAATAAGAGTTAAGAAACACTGTGTTTCATGGACACAGGCCCTCCTAAAAGACTGAGATTTAATCATAAGATTATATAGTACATTCTCTTCCCCACTTCTCACAGTCACATCAACAAGACACCAAAGTAATAACTGGAATTACTGCTGAAAGAGCTGCAGGCACAGGCTTTAGCTCAAAAGTAATCCTGAGGGAAACTCAAAGACACCAGGGGAGACAAGAACAGGGATTCTACAGAATATTGAAGCCTCTGATATTTACAGATACAGCCAACATTAAACACTGTCCAGCTCCTAGCTGAATAAGCATAAAACCTTACACTACAGATCTACTTACCTCAGTTCACATTACCCAACATATTGTGTGTGGCTTTCAACAACAAAAAAATTACAAAGCATATTACACACACACACACACACACACACACACACACACACACACACACTAAAACAAGAAAAAACAAATTTTGAAAAGACAAAACAGGCAACAGGCATGTCCAAAGATATGACACAAATTTTGGAATTGTAGACAGGGAATTTTAACTATAATTAATATTCTAAGGGTTATAATAGTAACAGTGGACAATGTTCCAGAACAAATGGATAATATAAGCAGAGACATGAAAACTCTAAGAAAGAATCAAAAATAAATGCTAGAAATGAAAAACAACACAGTAATAGAAATGAATAATGCCTTTGATGATGTCTTCAATAGACTGGACATGGCCCAGGAAAGACTCTGGGAGCTTGAAGGCATGGCAATAATACTTCCCAATATAAAATGCAAAGAGAAAAGAGAGTGGAAAAAGAATATACTATCCAATAACTTTGGGACAATTTCAAAAGGCATAACATTTGGAATACCAGAGGAGAAGAAAGAACAAAGAAGAAATGCTTAAAGTAATAATGACTGAAGATCCTTTAAAATTAATGATATACATAAAACTGAAGCTCAGAGAACATCAAGCAGGATAAATACAAAATACACCTAGGCATGTGATATTCAAACTGCATGAATCCAAGGACAAATAAAAAAATCTTCAAAGAATCCAGAGGAGAAAACAAACAAACAAAAAACCATTATCTATAGAGAAACAAGAATAAGAATCACATCTGACTTCTCCTCAAGCCAAAAGAGAGTGGAGTGAAATACATAAAGTGTCAAAAGAAAAACTCACCAATCTACAATTGTATATGCAATAAAATTATCCTTTAAGAGTGAAGGAGAAATAAAGATAATTTTATCTTTGATTTAATACGATTTTTAAATTTTTTCTATTTTATTGTTTAAGGTATTACAAATGGTAGTACATATGTCTCTTCTGCCCCCCTCCCCCCCACTGGACTTCCCCTATCCCCCAGCACTTGCCCTCATCCCTGTCTTTCCTTTTATTTTATTTTTTAAAATAATTTTTTATTGTTCAGATTACTACAGATGTTCTTCTTCCCCCCCCCCCATAGCTCCCCTCCACCTTATCCTCCCCACCCCATGCCTTTACCCCCAGCCACTGTCCTTATCCATAGGTGTAAGATTTTTGTCCAATCTCTTTCCCACATCCCTTATTCCTCCTCCCCGCCTGAGAATTGTCAGTCCACTCCATTTCTATGCCCCTGATTCTACTATATTCACCAGTTTATTCTGTTCATCAGATTTTTTATTGACTTGATTTTTAGATTCACTTGTTGATAAATATGTATTTGTTGTAACTTTGTTGTTCATAATTCTTATCTTTACCTTTTTCTTATTCTTCCTCTTCTTAAAGAATACCCTTCAGCATTTTATATAATCCTGGTTTTGTGGTGATGAACTCCTTTAACCTTTTCTTGTCTGTGAAGCTCTTTATCTGACCTTCAATTCTAAATGATAGCTTTGCTGGGTAGAGTAATCTTGGTTGTAGGTTCTTGCTATTTATCACTTTGAATATTACTTGCCACTCCCTTCTGGCCTGTATAGTTTCTGTTGAGAAATCAGTTGACAATCATATGGGTACGCCCTTGTAAGTAACTAACTGTTTTTCTCTTGCTGTTTTCAAAATTCTCTCTTTGTCTTTTGCCCTTGGCATTTTAATTATTATGTGTCTTGGTGTGGTACTCTTTGGATTCCTTTTGTTTGGGGTTCTCTGTGCTTCCCTTGTAAATCTATTTCTTTCACCAGGTAGGGGAAGTTTTCTGTCATTATTTCTTCTAATAGGTTCTCTCTTCTTCTGGCACCCCTATAATTCAGATGTTGGTACGCTTGAAGTTGTCACAGAGGCTTCTTACAGTATCTTCATATTTTTAGATTTTTTTTTTTTGGTTTTTCTTGTTGGGTGTTTTATGCTTCCTCATATTTCAAATCTTTGACTTGATTCTTGTAATCCTCTAGTCTGCTGTTGGATCTCTGTATATTATTCTTTATTTCAGTCAGTGTATGCTTAATTTCTAATTGGTCCTTTTTTTTAAAACATATTTTATTGATTTTTTACAGAGTGGAAGGGAGAGGGATAGAAAGTTAGAAACATCGATGGGAGAGAAACATCGATCAGCTGCCTCTTGCAAGTCCCCAACTGGGGATGTGCCCGCAGCCAAGGTACATGCCCTTGACCGGAATTGAACCCGGGACCCTTCAGTCTGCAGTCCAACACTCTATCCACTGAGCCAAACTGGTCTTAGCTAATTGGTCCTTTTTCATATCCTTGAGGGTCCCACTAAATTTATTGGAAGTTTCTAGAAGATTTTTGAAAAACCTTATAACTGTGGTTTTGAACTCTATATTCAGTAGTTTGCTTTCCTCCATTTTTTTCATTCATGACATGTTCTTTGTCTCGCTATGCTGGAGACACCCTTGTGGGGCAGGTCTTGCTTCAGTGAGGCTTTGGTGCTCACTGAGTCTGCTTCTTGAGTTTGTCGCTTATTTATCTGAGGAGCTGAAATCTGGTGTCATCTCACACTGACCACTAGGTACACTGGCTCCTGGCTCTCCAAGGAGGTGCAAGTCAGCTACTGTCTGAGGCCACCCAGCAGGAGCTATAGAGAGATCTGCAGATTTCTTCTCTGTGTTTGGGGTTTGGAGGTTTTAGAGCTCTCTGACCCAGCTGCAATTTGTTAGGTTAAGTGGGACATTCATATGCTAAAGCTGCCACACACAGCTCCAGTGGGTTTGTAAATTGGGTGGGATGAGGGCTCAGGGAGTCACCAGGATGTAGCAAACAGTGATGGCTGCCAGTCAGCCATCTCTGTGTCTCCACATTTCTGCATCCCACTCCCCAGCAAAGTAAACAATGATTCCTGTGAGCACCTCTGTGAGAAAGCCACCCTCACTTTCCAACCTGATACCAGACAGTCCAGTTTCTCTCCCAGAGTCTCACAGGAAACTGGAGTTCAGAGCAGTTGGGAGCTTATATTTCCCTTTCAATTGAAAAAAAAAAAACAAAACAAAATAGGGCACCCAGTTGCCAGCCCAATTCACACACCTCTGTACCTCTGCTTTTCTGCGCCTCTGCACCTCCTACCCAGTCTTAATGCGCCTTTTTCTTTCCTTCTAGTTGTAGAACTTCTATTCAGCCTGCTTCCCCATGCTTCTGGGTGATAGTCATTTTGTCTTTTAGTTGTAGTTTTGGTATGATTGTGAGAGGCAGCACTTACAGATGTATACCTTATGCCACCATCTTGGTTTCAAATTAGTATAATTTTAATCTTCCTAAATTTGCTATGACTTTTTGTTATCATATGATTTATCCTGAGAAATATTTCATATGCACTTGAGAAGAATGTGTATTCTGTTGTTATTGGATAGAATATTCTATCAATATTTGTTATGTCCATGTGGTCTAATGTGTGGTGGAAGTCCAAATTTCCTTGTTTATTTCCTGTTGGTATTACCTCTCCATTGCTGAAAGAAAAGTATTGACGTTTCTACTATTATTATATTGTTGCCTACTTTTCCTTTCAGATGTGTTAGTATTTGCTTAATACATTTTGGTCCTCCAATGTTGGTTGCATACATATTTATAATATAGCTTCTTGATGAATTGACCTCTTTATCATTATATAAGTGCAAAGATTCCATTTTTGTGACTATATATTAGGTCAAAATGGGAGCCAGGTCTATGTAGGCACATTAATTAAACAGAGTCCTAGTGATGTGAAGGTATCCTACACGGTACCTGTAGTATCCACTAGAAGAAACTGAGTGAAAGTACCATAGGTAATGTTTCATTTCCAAAGCAAGCAGACTATTACTACTGCTTTGTTTCTTGTATTTACTTACATTATTTGGTAAGCCCATTAGCCCTTACTATATACTGACACTATTTTAAACATTTTGCAAATATTGGTTCATTTTATGCACTTAATAACCCAACGAAGTAAATGCTATTATTGTCCTAATAACATGTTGACAAATTAAGATGATCTTTTTAAATTCATTGAGTTGAGTTCTTCATTCTTGGGGCCTGAACATTTGTCTAGAGAAGTGGAGCTGGAAGAACAACTGTGAGTTAATGGAGGAAGCTCCTGAACATAGGAGCCTCTGCCCAGGGAAAACTGAACTGGGAAGCCAGGCAGCTTGTGGATTGGGTCCTCACACATCATAGCTCTTTTGTGCTTGCTTGATGGGCTCCAATCAGACACTACAGCTGGTGACCAGGCCTTGAAGAGATCAGTGAACTTTGGAGATGCTTTCAATGAATATTAAGGCAGTTAAGGCTGCACCTTCCTATGAAAAATCTGCTAATCTTGTTCTTCACTTTGAGGTGCTTAAGCATTATCTTAGAACAAGTACCTGCATTTCAAGGCTCGATTTCATCTTAACTCCTTTTTGTGTTTAGTGCAAGTAACTGGAAAAATCATTTTCTTTCTCTCTTTTATTTTTTTTATTTTTGGAAGGATTTTCTCTACTACAAAAATATGTCAAAGGGAAAGAAGATAAGAGTAATGAAACATGGCCGAACAATTCTCATTTTAAAAACCTCTCCTACTGTTGCTTCATCTGTATGCCTGAATAAAAGCCTTGCACTGTTACTCTTCCTTTATTTCCAAAATGCCTGGAAACATTCATTTTTAATATCATTTTGTAGATTCAGTGGCACTAGAAAGCTAGATGTCAGAGGAATGAGGTTATGCATATTGTTGTATCCTGGGAACATTTTTCTCTTTGGTATTTACTCATTTAATGAAATTTGCTCTGTGTGTACATCCTAAGCTTTTAGCATCCCATTTTAAACGACATGCAGGGAGAATTAGCAAGCCTACCTGAAGTTTTTCACAGGGGATAAATAACTGTCTATTCCCCTTATTTTGCTTTTCCCCCTGAAAAATAGCACTTATCTCTTCCTGTTATATCATATACATATTTTTGTATGTCTAAGAAAACAAGAAGTTTATTTTGGTCACTGCTGTATCCTCACAGCTTAAAACTGTGCCTGGCACCTAATTGCCCTCAATAAATATTTGTCACATGAATGTATGGGTAAGTAGATTTAATAATGTGGAAGTGTGTTGACTGCCACCAACCCTGTCTTTCCCAGATGTCCTTGTGGAGAGGCAGACCCTTGCCCCTTGGAGGACTGGGCTAAGATTATACAAGAAAAACATTGTTGCTTTCATTATGATGTATGTGAAGGGGAATAGGAACTGTGAGGAATCTTTATGGTGATTTGTTTTCACTATAACAAAATTGAAGCCCATTGAAAATCTATCAGGAGAGTTTAAGAAAAGCCATGAATTAGCAGCCATTTTGGCCTCTGTTAAATAGCAATATCTAGATGCTGAGAAACAAGTATTGAAAGCTTCATAGAATCAAATGTAAATGAAGAATGAAACAAACTAGTTTGAATCAATTTTTCAGTAATGAACTTTAAAAAAATTACTGGACTGATTTACAAACAATTGTAATAGATACAATATTAATATTGTACATATTTTAATGTCTTATAAAAAGCTATTGTTTGTCATTTATATCAATTGCATCACCATATAGAGACTTTTTCTCTCTGGTACTCTTGAAAGTTTCTTTTTTTTTAAGTGCTTCTTTTGAGCTCTTAATTACATTGAAAGAAGATGGTTTGCCTCAATATTCTTGCTACATAAGTCTTTTGTCTTGAAGGAATAAAGTTGATATTTTAAAAATTAGCAACGAGTTATTGATGAGAAATACAGTGGGCTTCCGTGGATTAGGCAGTTATAAGGAAAGTAATTCTAGTTGTATAACCTCATGAGAAATCAGTACTTTTAATTTTTATTATCAAAATTAATAATATAGTACTCTCTTCCATCAAATTTAATGACATTTACCTACTTTTCTAAAAGTATTCTATTATTCATGTTACAGGATCCTGAGCAAAGCAGCTATTTAATCAAAACTAAAAACAAACAGCTTGGCCGGTGTGGCTCAGTGGTTGAGCATTGGCTCATGAACCAAAGGTCCCCAGTTTGATTTCTGGTCAGGGCATATGCCCAGATTGCAGGCTCTATCTCCAGTAGGGGGTGTACAGGAGGCAGCTGATCAATGTTTCTCTCTCCTCAATGTTTCTCTCTGTCCCTCTCCCTTCCTCTCTCTCTCTAAAATCAGTTAAAAACAACACCTTGAATGTCTAAAATAAAAGTTATAAAGTGTGTTGAGTATTAATCAATTTATTTCCATTTTTATCAGTCAATAATTTGGGAGGATTTTCATATTCTGGAAGCAAATATAACTACATTTCCGATCTTGGAATAATAGCTTGGACAAATACTTTATTTTCTAAGTTTTACAAAATCAAAATCCCTACCATTACCCAAGGAAGTATAGACATGGCATTTAATTATTGAAATGTCCCCCTCCCCCCCCCCCACACACAGATGCTGGTAATAAAGATAGAATCAAATGAAATCTAGTTTTCATAATATTGGCTAGTTAACCTAATGTAAGAAAAACAGAAGGTGTAGTTGCTTGGAGTTACGTATTAAGTTTTACTGCCTTATTAATCACCCTGAAACTCAACGGCACAAATAACCATTTATTAGTAGAACTTACACACTTATGGACTGACTGGTGATCAGGTGACAAAGTGGGGCTTGACTCATCTCAGTGGGGCACAGCTGGTCGTGGCCGGCTGTTTCCTGTGTCTGTGGATTGGCTAAGAGCTCTGGTCTAGGCCAGGCTTGGTAGGCAGCTCAGCTGCAGTGGCTCTGCCCACCTGCCTCTCATTTTCTCCTGGGGCCATTTGGCTGGCTCAGGTTTGTCTTTTTCATGATGATGTAAACGGAACTAGGTGAGGCGTCCTGGAGCCTTGTCTGGAGACTGGACACTGTCATTTCTGCCTCTTCTCTTGCCAAAGCAAGTGAACAAACCCAACCCAGAACCAAGGAGTAAGAAAAATCTATTCTGCTTCTTTCTAGGAGAAATTGTAAAATGTTGGATACAGGGAGGTATGAGGAATTGGAGGCATTAATGCAATTTATTATAGGTGGAAAGAGAATATGCATATTTAAAACAACAGGAAATAATTTCTGAATAGTACAGACATCATGGCATGGTACATTTTGATCATATGCAATCATAAAAAGAGTTATTACAAGACTTTTATACAGGTGGTTGATAAAGAGAGCTGTATAAAAGATACCTATATATGACAGTTTCCATATTGATTCTCAGACTATGCTCACCAGACCAGCAGACCCATCGGCAGAGCCATGTGGTAACTCGATATAAACACATATTCTCAGGCCCTACCTCATAAACACTGGAGCAGGGCCCGGGCATCTGCATGTTAACACACCCTCCACGTGATAATGATACCTGCTGAAGTGGAGAACCACTGCATGAGGCTACTCTGACTTATTCCCTAGGTTTGCAACAAGCTGCAATAGAATCTCCTGATAACTTGTGTAGTTTAACAATAAAATGGTCACATATTTGGGTTTTATTGTTGACAATGTGAAATGGGAAGATCTCAAATCCTGCTTGAATTTTTGACAGATGATTTATACCTTTTTTTCTACGCGGCTATTATTGGATAGCAGAGAGAGAAAATGGGCTGTTCTATTCCCTTCACATAGTCTTGCATTTCATCATAGCAGGTATTGGCATTATGGTGCACAATTTATAATGACCTTCTTATATTTCCCTTTTTCTTAAAGATTTTGCCATTTGACTCTTTTACCACAAATAATACCGGTGCTATATTTGGTACAAAATGATAGACCAAGTGTTCTAAAAGGTAAATTCCTTCACATTACTATTTCCAATTTCTATAACAAAATTTTTTTGCATCCTGCTCTAAAATCTTCCCTAAATGTAGAAGGATGTGTGATTACTTTTTCCTTTTAATTAACTTTCTCTTGACAAGTTTTTCATGACAATGATAGCTGTTCAGGGCTTCTGAAGGTTAAGTTAGGTGAGCTGTGTTTCATTTACTTCCTCCTCTCAAAGTAAAAGGAGAATAGCCAATCATTGATCATATTTCTACCATTATCATTTGGACTTTTGAGACTAAAAGGAAGCTCAAAAGACTTCTGCCTTAAGCCATTAAGTCTCTGTTGATATATTATCATGATATAATTATTGTTTCCATTTACTTCACCAAGAAAAATTCTATAAATAAAGGAAGACTGTCTGGGAGTCAACATCTCTACCAGACAATTAGTGATGGAATAATGCATAAAAAAGTATTAAATATTAGATGGCCTATTTAGTAAGTTATTTATTTAGTTCTGCGAAGGGCAAGTCTTGCCTTTCATATGGAAAACTAGAGGACTGTTGCATGAGATTCGTACTTGGGCAAGGGGGCCTCCCTCAGCCCAGCTTGTGCCCTCTTGCAGCCTGGGAGCAGACATCCTTAGTGCTTGCTGCCCCAGAGGCAGAGAGGCTCCTGCTACAACAGCTGCACTCGCCAGCTGTGAGCCTAGCTTCTGGCTGAGTGGAGCTCCCCCTATGGGAGCGCACTGACCACCTGCATTGAGCGTCTGTACACCGGTGGTCAGTGCATGTCATAATGACCAGTTTTTTTGGCTGTTGGGTTTATGTGCATATTAGCCTTTTATTATATAAGATTATTCCTAAGGTCACTGCACAACTGAGAAAAACGTTTTTAAAATTCTTAGTGCATTGTTATAATTATAAATCATTACATTTTCAAGTATACTAGTAATGGTAGTTGATAGTAATTTGATGAGCATAATTTCTGAACCAGTTGGCAAAAGGAAAAAAGGAAACAGAGGAAATTGTATTAATTGATGTTGAAGATAATTCTTCTAAACTCAGCTACAACATTTGGATGGTCTCTCAATAGAATGCTTATTGCTCTAAATTGCTCATATCACCACCCAGTTAATTCTCCTGAGACACAGAATTTGTCAGTAATTTTATGGATGTATAACACCTTGGATTCTCCCCCCCCCCCCGCCAGGTATATACTTTGAATGGTTATAATATTAGTGTATCATTATTTTTCACTTTTTAATATGCATACTATCTGGTTTTATTGAATCATAATTCTGAATTGCTTTTGTTCTGTGGTGGAATCTTTTTTATTTAGATACTAGAGCCCTGGTGCACAAAATTTGGGCACTCGTGGGTTGGGGGGGGCTCCCTCAGCCTGGCCTGCACCCTCTTGCAGTCTGGGAGCCCTTGGGAGATGTCCGACTGCCTTGAAGGTGGGAGAGGCTCCCACCACTGCTGCTGTGCTTGCCAGCCATGAGCCCAGCTTTTGGCTGAGCAGCACACCCCTGTGGGAGTGCAGTGTACTAACCACCAGGGGACAGCTTCTGCATTGAACATCTGTCCCCTGGTGGTCAGTGAGCATCATAGGGACCAGTTGTTCCACCATTTGGTTGATTTGCATATTAGCCTTTTATTATATAGGATAGAGGGCTGTCTGACATCAGAACAGCTTGGTAAGATTGTCTATGTAGTTTGATTAAAACATACACTATTTGGACTTAGTTCTTCTCTTTTCCCTGGATCATAGTGTTTGTTATTTTATCTACAGTAATCAGTTAATTTCTTTTACATGAAACCTGTTTTGATCACCTTTAATATGCTTTAAATGTATAATATACAAAATCAATATCACTGCCTATTAACTACGTTTGGGTAACTTTTTTTTTTACTACAGTAGAGGAAATTTTCTGGATTTGAGAGGTAAGATTAGAAAGAAGAGCTTTGAAAACAGTAGAAATGTGGGACAAAATTAGCTTGTTTTACAGATTCACCTACTGTTAAAATTGCCTATAACAGGAATTTCTTGATTCCTTGTTAAGCAATAGAAACTGTGCCACAAGCACTGATGAAGGGCCCTGGAGACGCTTGCTTAGCTCAGAGGTCCCATGTGATTAAAGTCCTTGATAGCTATTGTCAGCATAGCTGGTCAGATCTAACGATGTAATTAGCAATAACTAAGCAGACCAAGAACATCATCCGTATTCCTGAAATATATTTGGTGAAATGTATTGTTCTCACTATATAGATAAATTGTGGACCAAGAAAATAAATGATTTCAGAAGCCTAGGTTGTTACATAGGCACTTGCTTTTTAAATGCATGTTAAATATAATTAGAAAAATATTTGTTCTATTTGTTGTGTTTACATGTTTATGAGCATTTCCTATACTGGACTGCAAACTTATTGGAGGACAGGATAGTATTCCTAATCCTCTTTATGTTCATACCTGCCTCCTGGCAGATACATCAAATGTGATTACTAAATGGAGAATAAAGGTTTGAATTAATGATGGTAGCAGGCTCTGGAAGGCATCTCAAGAAGCCACCATATACTATCAGTGTTAGTTTCATTTTGCTGCTGTTACAAATTATCACAAATGTAGTGGCTTAAAAATAGTCAAATTTATTACCATGCTAGAGGCCCAATGCACAAAATTCATGAAAGGGGCTTGGCCCTTGCAGCCCCGGCTTCATCCGGAAGGATGTCCAGAAGATTGTTTGGCTGTTTGGTCTAATTAGCATATTATGCTTTTATTATTATAGATAGTTCTGGAGGTCAAACATCTTGAAAAACTTCTCAATGGGCTAAAATCAAGTATCAGGAGGATTGCATTCTTCCTGGAGGCCCAAGAGAAGAATCTATTTCCTTGGATTTTCCAGTTTCTAGATGCCTCCTATATCCAGGGTTTATGGCCCCTTCATTTAAGTTGGAAAGCAGCTGCATAGCATCTTCAAATCTCTCTCTGGCTCTGACTCGTCTGCCTCCCTCTTGTGTTTGTAAGGACCGTGGTAATTAGATTGAATCCACCAGGATAATCTCTCCATCTCAAGGTCAGCCTATTGGTAATCATAATTTCATCTGCAACCTTAATTCCCCATGTCACGTAACCTAATGTATTTACAGGTTCCAGGGATTAGGACACACCCACCTGGGAGGGGAGTGGGGCTGGAGAGGGGACATGATTCTGCCTACCTTATTATCCAAAGAACATTATTTAAAAAACGAGTTTTCAGCCTGGACTGAATGGCTGTTTTTCACTCCCCATTTTACTGTAAACTATGTAAAAGAACCGAATGGTACACAATTATTTTTAGAACGAGGGCCTAAATGTATAAATGAAACCCATCCAGCTTTCTTTCAGGCAAATTGTTTCCATCTGCTTTATATCAGTGTGAATCATAAGGCTGCTGGAAAGACTCAGGAATTTGGTACAAATGAGAAAATTCCATTTGAAACAAGTGTAAGCTTTGAAAATAAACCACCATTGTGTCTAGATAATGGCCCATTAACAATGGTTTAATTTTACTTAAATCTCAGCACATTTTGAATTTTAAGAATGAACTTCAAGCAATTACAGTCTGTTGGGTAAACTTTTAAAACAAAATCTGAATATATTGTTCTGAGTAATAGTGTAAAAATACATGTTTAAAAAATTAACATCATTTTTAAATTAAAAAATTAATGATAAACTCATTTAAGCAAATAATAAGCACAAACTGATGAACTTAAGCATTTACAAGAGCAGCTCAAAACACTTATTTTTAGCTTAAAAGGGAATGAATATTAAACTGAAACCTCTTCTGAGTAGAAATAACTTTGTTTTTCTTCTGTTGGAAATGGGAAGGATGCTAGTTAGAAATATGAAACATTATGGCATAATAAAGCTCCTGAATTGCTTCAAATTTGTCCTGAATTTTGTTAGATCCAGGGCTTTGGTGGTAATTTTATTCTGTATCTTGTGGCCAAGAATCAGCTACCATCTGCCTCAGAGTAAACTTACCTATTACTGGCACTTTTACTACCAACTTCATTATTCATTTAACTAATAAATTCTATCCTCATTAGAGCCTGGATTTATATTAAAATTGCATTTTGAGTCCAGAAAAATATTTACTGCTTTAAAAAAAAAACACAAAAGCAGTCTTTTGGGTCTTTTCAAACTATTGCTTGTCTACATTTATATAAACAAAATTACGCAAAACTGCAAGTTAAGAGGTGAAATGGCAATGTAAACCTATTCTATCTTATTCTGAAGAAGAAACTTAACCCATGCCCTCTTTTATCCAAATATTCTCATAAACTAATTCTTGATTTCTACTTCATTTCCCCTGCACAATTATGGAAATATGAAAGGTCTGTTTCCTGAAAGTCAAGAGCCAGGTGTTAGTTGTACCTCTCATTAGGGGTGGAGAGGCCTTTGCTTCAAATGGCCTTTGTCATGTGAGACCTCCTTCCAAAACAAAAAAACAAAAAACTCTTCATGGAGTTGTATCCTTCCCTTCTGGATTATTATAAAATATAAAAAATTATTATATTATAATCCTATCTAATAAAAGGGTAATGTGCAAATTGAGTGTTACTCCAACACAGAAGATGGCCACCCCCATGTAGTCAAATATGGCTGCCCCCATGTGGACACAAGATGGTCACCACAAGATGGCCAGCAGGGGAGGGCAGTTGTGGGCAATTAGGCCAGCAGGGGAGGGCAGTAGGGAAGGACCAGTCCTGCACTAGAGTGCAGTTAGGGGTGACCAGGCCTGAAGGGGAAGGCCATTGGGGGGTATCAGGCCTGCAGGGGAGGATAGTTGAGGGGGACCAGGCTTTCAGGGAAGGGCAGTTGGGGCAACCAGGTCAGCCAGGAAGGACACTTAGGGGTGATCAAGCTAGCAAGAGAGGGCAGTTAGGGCTCACCAGGACAGCAGGAGAAGGCAATTAGGGGCTATCAGTCAGGCAGGCAGGTGAGCATTGGGAGCCAGCAGTCCTGGATTGTGAGGGGGATGTCCCAGATTAGAGAGGGTGCAGGCTGAGCTGAGGGACACATATACCCTCCCACCCCTGTGCATGAATTTCATGTACCGGGCCTCTAGTATAATCAATATTTAAGTTAGCTTGATTCTTCTGACTGTGCTTTGATTTGGCTCTGACATTATTTCTAATTTCCTCATAGAGTTGGGTTGATTAGAGTCCTGATTTCTACCCATCTAGGTCCTGCTAGCCTTTTTCTCCAAGTGACTTCAATCTCTAAACTCTTCTGCTGGTCCTTTCAGATTGATCTCTCCTTGAAAACAAGGATTTCCCCACCTGATGCTGAGCTTTAAGATTGCCCAGAGACTTCTATTCCCATTCTTAGCTTCCAGGTCAGGAGCAAATGAATTAATTCTATCCTGGTGGGAAAGGAAGTGATAGGGCACATTGAGTAAGAGAAGACATTCCTGGGCATCACTAAGGTTCACTTCAAATCACTCCCTTAGCCACTGACTTGCTGCTAGGTGAATCACTGACTAAATATTTCCTCGAGGTTAGGAGTCAGAAGTAGCAGGGGAGGATTGCAACAAATTCCAGTTCCTGTCCCCAGCCATTGCCTACCAGTCCCTTGTGAAATACAATGAATCAGACATGTTCTATACCTTCCAGTTCATGAGATAAAGGGCTTGAATATTCTGGAAAGCTGGAGAATTCTCAAGTTATAAGCAATGACTATTCTATCAGCACTATTTTGTACTAAATAATCATCCATTTATTTTTTGCATTTTGCTGATATTGGGGCTTGCTCTCTCTTTAAATGAAATGTGATGAATCCTGTTTAACCTCATTAGTGTGGGTTGTAGGAAAATGCTGCAAAAAGGGCATGACTGTGTTACCGATTGTGTGAACCATTGTCTGTGTTTTGTAACACACAAATTATTTGATTTCTTAATTTGATATTCTTTTTACATTATTTCATTCATTATTTTCTTATATATAACTTAAGTGCCAAATATAGGTGTGGAAAAATTATCTTTTTCTCTTCACAGCTATAAACTTTTAAGAAGATCAATAAAAAAAATAGCCTATAGATTAGTCTCAGGAAATATTGAGGCACTTTTGAAGACATTGAAATGTCAGGGCTTAAAATAGAGTGGTGGTCATTATTTTGAAGCTATGAAAGGATTTTGATTAGCACTGCTCTAACACAAGCACATCGACAAAGCAAAGCAATAACCAAACAACTCTTAGACATAGGAATGTGTGAATTGGAGAATATACAGATTGAACCATTGGAATTTTTACACATATATTTTGCTAACAACAAACCCCATCTGTTACTGTTGCCTGATACCAAGGCAACTTTGATTGAAGTACAAAATGTACTGGATGGAATCAGAACCAGGTTGACATGTACTTAATGAAACACATTGAAACTGAAGGCATCTATCTCCTGGTAACTTTTCAAATTGTGATGTTTTAGCTCTTGCTGATGCACCAGATGCAATTGGTTGCCTATCACCTTCCTTGCCAACTGAAAACCAGTTTTGTTCAAATATTTACCACTTTGGGCCTCTCCTTGGCCCTAGAGAATTACATTACTTTTCATGGAAAGTCCATTATTCTCTCCATTGTTTGGTTTATGAAAACTCAAGCAATAGAATCCTGGTCAATGAGGCATGAATGAAGTGTCTTGGGAGCCTCCTGAAGGAGTTTTGCTTATTTTTAACAAGGAATCAGAGGAGAACATGTATAAAGATGTGATGCCTGAAGCTGGGGCAGCGGTAGTGTGACCAGGAGGTGACAAGCCTGAGGAGAGAAGCTGAAGCAGTGAGGATGGCAAAAGGGAAAGGTGGAAAGAACAGAGTCCCTGGTGGAAGTGTTTAGCCACGGAATCAACCAACCCTGGAAGGGCCCGAAGTCTAGCTCTTATTTTATATTTAAGCCAAATGAATTTTTTCTTTAACAACCTTCAGCTGAATGCATCCTAAGAGATGCTACTGATTATAAAATGTAAGAACCAGCTTTTCTGGCATTACAGGTTACTTTAACAACATACATTACTGTGACTTCTCAGGCCACTGTTAAAACAGGTTGCCAAGCTGTTACTTATTTTTTAAAATGAAAATGCTCAGAATCATAGGACAAATTTATGTGTACAGCATAGGTTTATTTTTTAAAATGAGCACATTTGAGTATTTGTCCCGGTTAATACTTCCTCTCCTGAACTACCCCTTGGACAAGCTATAGCTTTTAGCTTCTAGATGCTAACTATTGCCATGATTGATGCATGAGGACTTCCCTAGCATATTTGCTTTATGGGGAATGTGTGCTGAAGAGATTTCCACACCTACTTGCATTTTAAAATATGTTCCCGGGAGAATGTGGCAAGTTTCTAGGGTTATTCTGTTTTGTATATATTTAAGATCAATTTTAGAAAAAGTATATTTAGTAATTAATATTTACTTATGACTGAAAGAATGATCATAATAAGAATAATTATTTTGGTTTTAGTAAATACTTATTGAAATCTTGAAATGTACAGGCAATTCCAGGGAGGCAGTATACATAATGATGAAGAACAAAGGCTTTTTTTGCAAGCAGACTGTGGTCTTGAAAGCTGTTTGTGCATTTTCTTGGAAAGAAAACCAAAATGGACATGTCCCCCATCTGTTCCAAGGCCAGTGTTTGTATCCTCAGGAAGGTGGGCGGCTGTTATCTCCTTTGCTTTTGCCTTCAGTTTATATGTGGAGGGACTTCTGTTCAGGAAAATCTCCTTATCTCACACCCTTTTCCTGTCCAGGTGAGTGATTCACTTGACCTTGGGAGATGAACCGGGCCATGAGTCAGCCCCTTCCACTCTCCTTTTGTGTGGGAATCTGTTCCCCAAGTTTAATCAAGCCCATGGCTGACCAGGAGGTCCTCTCACTGAGTGGGTAAGTCTCTCTGATTCTGCCTAGCTTTTGTTAGCAATCAAGCTGAAATTTAAATCTCCACATGTCCGATTTAGGGCCTTTCTCTCAATGAGGTCTGAATTCGCAGGAGAGGGGAGCAGCTACACCAGAGGCCCCATGCGCCCTTACGTTACATGCATGAGAGATGGTGGTGTCGGGGAATAGGTCCTTCTCATTAAAATATTTCCTCCCAAAGTGTATACAAAATCGCTTGTTTCAGTCTCTTTTAGCTGAAAGTGCTCATATAGATTGCCTCCTCGCTGGAAGCCCTGCTTTTCTGTTCATTAAACAGCCTCATGACACAGCAGTCACCACTGTTTACTAAACCTTACTCAAAGCTTGGTGGGAGCATCTCACGACTCCGTGAAATTCAGTGACATGCCAGTGCCAGGCTGAGTTCCCCAAAGTAGTCACTGCACCAGGGCCAGTGGCTCTGCACTTTCCCGAAGCTGCACAAACTAGGAGTCCTCTTCCTTGGAGCTGCCTGAGGGGCAGCCTCGAAGCACTGACCTCAGGAGCGGTAACAGTGGGGCTAGTAACAAGTGGGCAAAAGCAGGGGAAAGATATAAAAGAACTATTGGAGCACATATGAAAACCTCCAGTTACATCCAGAAATACTTGGGGGAGAAATTTCAGGAGGTGATTTTATGTGTTGTGCAATTCATGAGCTGAAATCAGGGCAATTTAGATTACCATTAACGTGACCCAGATTTGATTCATGGGTTAGCAAGAAGGGAGGAAAAACTGAAATACAGTAAAAATTGTCATGCTGATGTTTTGGTGTCATAAGTCTGTGTATGATTTTAATCGTGGAACATTGTAATGAGCTTTGGTGCTTAAAATTGAACAAAACCTCTTTACTTCCTGTTTTGATGTTTACAATAATTTGTAGTACTTGAGTGTCAAGGACCATGCCTCTTGCCTGTAGCCAAGTTTTACAGAAGGAAATGTTTGGATTCTGGGTCTTGAGAGTGGTTATCAGCCAGTCTCTGGGGCCCAAATTATCATGCTTTTTGGAGAGGATTGCTTAGCTTCCCAGCTAACACAAGCGTGTGTCATCATATACAGCATTACACCCCTCATCTTGTCCCCATAATACCATTATATCTGCCATCCTACACCATCCTTAAGAGGAGGGAAGAGGGGTTGTAAGCTAAGAGCCAAAAGGCTTATAATTTGGAGGAACGGGGTGGCATACAAAAGGGCATTCTCAGCAAAGTGTTGTAGGTGTGTATGAGATAAAATGAAGGGGTGAGGTAGGGTGCAGATATGGCTCAGAAAAGAGAGTGAGCCTATGGTCTAGGCATAATTGATGATAGCATCCACCCTTTAAAGTGAAGAGATTGTAATTAATTTAAAGCAGGGGATGAAAAGGTGCTGAAAAAAGTGTAAGGATCTAAGGAATGGACAGTTAAAGAAAGGAAGGGTAAGATTTTCACTTCACAGTTTTGTTTGAAACTAGCTGTTTGTTCTTCCAACATAATGCCTCCAGCTATTCAGAGAAAGATAATGTTGGGAAGTTAAGACAATCATTTATATAAGTATGTTTTATTGAATGAAAATATTACTAACTATAGTATGAATGTGATACTAGAATATTGCATCATGAACTTTAATGGGGGAGAAGGGTTTGTATGCCTGCTGTGAGCTGGTATCTAGTGTTTACTGGCCTTAAAGTACCTTAATTCCACTAATTTGATGCTACCCAACTCATAAGAAAGGTACTTATTCTCTATTTTCTTTTAAAGTACACAACTCTTTTTGACTAAAGGAAATATATAATTACAAATTCTGTATAAAAAAGCAACATGGATTTGGAAAAAAGGGGGGTTAAGCAAATTAAAATCCAAGCTTTGCTGAAAAGCTTTCTTATTAAGATGCTTATTTCACTTTTAGAAATAAACATATGAATAAAATATTAATATTTGAGAAATAAAATATACCTAACAAAATATAAATATATTAAACATATAAAACATAAATCTTTCTCTAAAGGAGCAATTGATAATTTTCAAAATTTATTTCTTTAGTTAATTTCCTTACCTTAAATGATTCTGATACACGTGGCTATAAAGGCTTTGCATTTTGATTGAAGATTTAGTTTTCTTTAGGAAATAGCTAAGACACTTCACTCCCCTAATAACCTTCCCTTGGCATTCTACCACACAAACTATGGTCTATGGAAAAGCTTCAACAAAGTGAAGCCTATCTGTAACTCATTCAGAACTGGAAATGGAAAGATTGGCATGTTCTTACTCATGACATGGTGGGAAAGACCAAATCAGAAACTTTAGTGATCAACATAAGGGTCCTTTTATTATGTTGGACTCTTATTTCCATGTATAGAATGTAATTTTCTCACATATGGTTTCTAATAAATCTACTATGGATATAACTAGTACATTTTTCTCAGCTTGTCCTGCTGTGCTTCAATAGAGAGGGTGGGGATGATGTCTAGCTCTTGTGGAGGAATGGTGTATGGAAGCTAACACGTGGAATGTGCTTGAGAAAGAATCATTCTGCTCTTACTTGCTAGCAGAGATGAAAGTTCTCACTAATGCTGGTGCAGTGACTGGCATGCTACTCACCAAACTCACTTCTTTTTGGGAAAATAGTAATCTTCATTAGCCAATATTGTGACTGATATACACATGTGGCTATTAAAATTTTAATTATTGGTAATTAAATAAAATTAATTTTTTAATTCTTCTGTTGTACTAGCCAGATTTTAAAGTATTTCATAACCATTCGCAGAAATGTCTACCATTTTGTACAGTATGGAAACAGAATATTTGCATAATTACAGAACTACTAGGCAATACTGAGCTAGATTCCATTTATCAGTCTCCTTTCTGATTATTAAGCTCTAACCAATAAAATGTAAGATGTAATATATACCTGGCCTAAAGGCCTCCCAATCACAATTATTCACACTCTTTCATCTTCTATGGTAAACTTGGAAACTGTGTGTTGCAAACAGAAGAGCCACAAATTAATAAGCGCCTCAGTGGATGATAAAACATACAGGTGGTCTTGACTCGGTTTTCAACAAACATCAGACTAAGGGAATGGCCTTTTACCTGCTATTTCAGATAGCCTCCAAGTAGGTGTTTCTAAGTTGATAGAGAAATCTGGAGCAAGGGCACAACAAAAGATATCAGGAATATAATGTTAAGAAAGAAATGTGGGAGCAGCTCATACACTATTGTCAGGGTGGATCCTCACAGTCAGCCAACCTGAGGGTCAATCCCACACAAGACTGGGGCAATAGTAATCAATATTCAATTACAAGAAGGGCTAAAATAACTCACACAATGAACATTCTTGGAGCACCCAGATCAGATGATCAAGGAGAATAATGCTACTAGGTCCTACAGAACATCTCCTACATAAGGTCACCCTACCAAGACTGGGAGACATAGCAGATCTGCCTAATACATAGAAATAACACATAAAGGCAGCCAAAATGGAGACAAAGAAACATGTTTCAAATGAAAGAACGGGCAAAATCTTCTGAAAAAGAACTAAATGTTATGGAGGCAAGCAATTTATCAGATATAGAATTCAAAAAAATAGTTATAAGGATGCTCAAGGAACTTAATTAGAACTTCAACAAAGAAATAGCAAGCATTAATAATAATAATAATAGAGCCCTAACTGGTTTGGCTCAGTGGATAGAGAGCGTCAGCCTGCAGACTGAAAGGTCCTAGGTTTGATTCCAGTCAAGAGCATGTACCTTGGTTGTGGGCACATTCTCAGTAGAAGGTGTGCAGTAGGCAGCTGATTGATGTTTCTTTCTCATTAATGCTTCTAACTCTCAACCCTGACTATACTGTATGAGCTGCTCCCACATTTCTTTCTGCTTCCTTTCTCTTTGTAAAAAATCAATAAAATATATTTTTAAAAATATAAGTTTACAAACACACATAGAAACATAAAAAAGAAGCAGTAAGAAATGAATAATACAATGCCTTTCATGATAAATACAATAGAGGAATAAACAGAGGATCAAATGCGTGATTTTGAAGAAAAAGTAGCAGAAAACACTCAGAGCAGCAAAATGAACAAGGAATTTTTTTAAAAATGAGGATAAGCCCTGGCCTGTGTGGCTCAGTTAGGGTATCATCCTGTGCACAAAAGTGTTGCTAGTTCAATTCCTAATCAGGGACTTGCATAGATTTTGGGCTCCATCCCCAGTTGGGGGGTTGGGGGAGAGAGCCAATCAATGTTGTACTCTGGCACTGATGTTTCTTTCTCTCTCTTCCCCCTCTCTTTCTGTCTCTTTAAAAATTATATATATATATATATATATATATATATATATATATATATATATATAGTTAAGGGATCTTTGGGACAACATGAAGTATTATATAGGGGTACAAAAAGGAAAGAGACTGGGTAAGGGATTGAGAACTTATTGGAAGAAATGATGACTAAAAACTTCACAAACCTGGTGAAACAAAAAAGGTGCAGTGCCTGGCTAGTTTGGTTCAGTGGCTAGAGCATCAGCCTGCAGACTGAAGGGTCCCAAGTTTGATTCTAGTCAAGGGCACATGCTTTGGTTTCAAATTCAATCCCCAGTAGAGGACAACACAGGAGGCAGCAGATCGATGATTCTTTCTCATCACTGATGTTTCTATCTCTCTCTCTCCCTTTCCCTTTCTCTCTGAAATCAATAAAATATATCCTATCTAATATGCAATATTAGAGAAATATGCAAATTGACCATACCTCCGATCTAGCCATGCCCACAGCCATGCCCATCAGCCAATCAGGAGCAAATTATGCAAATAAACCCCAACCAAGATGGCTGCAGCCACTGAGAGCAGGAGGGAGGCTTGGGTTTCCCCAGTGACAGAGGAAGCCAAGCTTTCTGCCTGCTGTTGTAGGCCTCCCTCAATGCTACAAAGTTTCAATTATAGAAGATATATCTCAACAGAAATGGCGGCAGCCATGGAGCTGCAGAGAGCAGTCTGACATCCCTATAGGGATCTCAGATTGGAGAGGGTACAGGCTGGGCTGAGGGACAACCCCCCAACCCCATGCATGAATTTCATGCAACAGGCCTCTAGTATATATATAAAAAAGATGAACCCAAAGAGGTACACACCAAGACACAGCATAATTAAAATGCCAAAGTTTTAAACAAAGGGAGAATCTTAGGAGCAGCAAGAGAAAGACAGTTACCTAAAAGGGAGCTTCCATAAGACTGGCAGCTGATTTCTCAACAGAAATATTTCAGGCCAGAAGGGATTACAATGAAATATTCAAAGTGATGGGAAGCAAGGACCTACAATCAAGATTACTCAGCAAGGCTATTATTTAAAATTGAAGGAGAAGTAAAATGCTTCCCCCCCCCAAAGAAAAAAAAGAAAAAAGCCCCAAAAACAGTATTATGAGAAATGTTAAAGGGTCTTTTTGGAGAAGGAAGAGGAAGAGGAGGAGGAGAAGGAGGACAAAAAAGAAGAGGAGGAGGAAAAAAGAGGTAAGAGAAACATAGTTAAAAGAATAATATGGCAATATATACATACCTACAATAATCTCTTTAAATGTAAATAGCTTAAATGCTCCAAACAAATGACATATAGTAGCTGAATGGATAAGAAAACATACATGTTGTCTACAAAAGACCCACCTCTGAATGAAAGATACAGGCCAACTAAAAGCAAAGGGAAGGAAAAAGATATTTCATGGAACTGGAAAGGAAAAAGGAAGCTCAGGTAGTAATACTTACATCTGATAAAAATGACTTTAAAACAATAAGAGACGAAGAAGGATACCACACAATGATAAAAGAAGCAAACTAACAAGAATATATAAACATTTACATACCCAACATAGAGACACCTAATATAATAAAGCATATGTTGGTGGATATAAAAGGAAAGATCAACAGTAATACAATCATAATAGTGGATTTTAACACCTCATTGACAGCAATGGATAGATCTTCATCAATAAATCAAACAAACAACAACATGCAGATGTGGAGAAAAGGGAATCCTAATACACTGTTGGTGGAAATCAGGATTGGTACAGCCACTGTGGAAAACACTATGGTGTTTCTTTTAAAAATTAAAAAATGGTTCTAGCTGAATTGGCTCAGTGGATAGAGTGTCGACCTGTGGACTGAAGAGTCTTGGGTTCGATTCCAGTCAAGGGCACATGTCTGGTTGTAGTCTCAATCCCCAGTAGGCCACATGCAGGAGGCGGCTGATCAGTGAGTCTCGTCATTGATGTTTCTATCTCTCTCTCCCTCACTTCCTCTCTGAAATCAATAAAAATATATTTTAAAAAATAAAATGGAAAATAAAAATTAAAAGTGGAACTAACTTTTGCCCCAGCAATCCTGATTCTGTGACTATATATTTAAAGAATCCTAAAACACCAATTTGAAAGAATATATACATCACATATTCATAGCACTATTGTTTACAATAACCAAGATCTGGAAACAGCCTTATGCCCATCAGTAAATGAGTAGATAAAAAAGCTGTGATACATTTACTGGTACACAGTGGAATATTATGCAGCAGTAAAAAAGAAGGAAATATTACCTTTTTGCAACAGTATGGATGAACCTAGAGAGTATTATGCTAAGTGAAATATGCTAATCAGAGGAAGACAAATACCATATGATTTCACTTATGTGTGTAATATACAAAATAAATAAACAAAATGGAAAAAGACTCATAGATACAAAAAATAGACTCAGAGTTGTTGGAGAGGAGTGGATTTGGGGTACTGGGTGAAAAAAGGTTAAGGGATTAATCAAAACAACAACAACACAAAACTCATAAACACAGGTAACAGTACAGTCATTACCAGATGGGCTGTGCAGTGGGGGGAGGTAGAAGAGGGTAATGAGGGATAAATGGTGACTTTGGATGGTGAACACACAGTATAATATATAGATGATATATTCTAGAATTATATGGCTGAAAACTATATAATTTTATTAACTGATGTCACCCCAATAAATTCAATAAAAATTTAAAAAGTAGAAATGTGAGAACGTTTTACTCACCAAATATATTAAATTGTCTAGTAAATTTTTAGAAAATTGTGTTGTCAGGAAATTAGAACTCTGGAATGAAAATTAAGTTTGAAGCACCCCTGAAATCCCAAATTTGCACTATCAGAAAGCTGTGTCCTCTTTTGGGTCATGTTTCTAAATCCCAAATTTGGCTGTGGCAGAGGTGGATAAAAGACCAGAAGGATCCTCCTCCCCAGGGCCAATCAGAGTGAGTTCTTCTCAGAAAAGAAGAGTGGCCAGGCAGGGCCATCTGACAATGCCCGACCAGCGGGACTCAGTCTTTGCTGTGCTCCAGTGACTGTTGTGCATCTTGCAATCTTTTCTTGTGCAAATAGTAGCATTTGTCTCTGGCATCCTAGCCTTAAAGCACTATTAAATGTTGAACATGTGTTTGGTTGAAAGGGAAGGGTAGGTAGATAATTTGCTATCTAGGTCATATGTCATTAGATACCATAGTCACTTCCACAGCCGATTGAAAGGATTGACCATCACCTGAAGATCCTGGACTTTAAACTGGATTGAGATAGTGGATGGGATTTTTGAATTTTCTCCTTTAAAAATCCTGGCTCCATGTAGTCTAATGTCCTCATTTTATCAATGATATAAACAAGGAACTTAGGGGACAAAAAAGATAGGCCTAAAAATACATGCCAGTATTGGACATCTAGTCCCACCCTCTGTTTAAAATGCTGTTTCGCAACTCATTCTAACTTTGCCAACGAAGGAGTCCAGTATGTATATATGGTATTGACAATAAAGAAGTTAACTTACAAATTGATGTGAGATTTTCTAAAAGCATTCATTAAGAATAATAAAATATTTCCACATTATGATAAATTAATTATAGGTTGTTCTTTTAAACACATGTAGATTATTTGATTTCATCACAAACTACAATTATTGATCATTTTTAAACTACATAAAAGTGATTTAAGGAATTTGTAATTATCAGCATTTTATATTCTTATGATGATAAATTCCTCAAATTGTCCTGTTCCAAGCAATGTTTTCTATCACTGAACTAAATCATTGTAATTCTGAGTTTTATATTTTTTCTTTCTCTGTCAATTTACTCTGTGTAACTATAAGATCTATCATTATAAAATTCATCATGTCCTAGTGCTGTTCTCTTCTGAGATGCAGAAGATAAAAAATCAATTAACATTTTAGACAAAGATTGTTATAATTGGAAGGCATTATGAATAATCTACCCCACTCACTTTACAGATGCAGAAATTGGACGGTAGTCAATAGAGATCAATAAATTTTTGCCAAAAAGAATAAAGTTTTTTTTCACTTCAAATCACATAACTTGTTAATAAAAATGTTGCATTAATCTGACTCCCAACTTGTCACTCTTTCTACTATATCATGAACATCCATTGGATATATTTAATTCATTAACTATAATAATTTATATTGAACATATTATGAGAGTTGATCCATTACTGCTACTGACCACATCACACTTTAATAATCTCTCTCACATTTTGTTCTTGCCTCCAAAATGCATAGTTGCAGTTTTGAGGATTGTCTTCCTTTCTTAAAATTTCTTTTGCCTGTTTTGTTATATTTCAGGTAAAATATAAGTGGAGCCTCATGAAGTAGAAAATTAAAATTAGTTCTGTTGCTCTCTTAATCAAGTTTTACATATTTTATTCTACTTTTTTATCCTTCTCAATATTTTCTATACTATTCACCATGAATTATATATTTGAACACAGGCCAGAGAATTCAGGGTTCATGGACCCTGAGACATGGGTTCTTGTTTGCTTGTTGATGGATAGATTCTTCATGGAATACAGATCCCACTTTACTAGTATATTAGTACTAGGGACCCAGTTCACGAATCCATGCACCTTGAAAGGAACCGTGGACTGTGAGGCTGCAGCGGACAGAGGGGCAGGTCTCTGCCCATCCTCTGTGCCACTGCCTGGCCCCTCCTTATGTGCCACCCCCCACCCCTGTCCCTTGTCTGCCAGCAACCATGCTCCTGCTGCCACTCTCACATGCTGACAGCACTGGCCTGCTCACACCTGCTGATGGCGCAGAGTGATTGGGGCCAGTGCCAGGAGCAGGTGTGAGCAGAGGCTGCCAGCCCCGATCACCCCTCAGGAGCAGGGGGAGGTGCAGAAGCCATCAGGGGCTATTGGCCAGCAGCTACTGCCTATACCTGCTGATGGCACCGAGTGATTGGGACTAGGGCTGGGCACTGGGTGCCGGCAATGGGTGCAAACAGCAGCTCTGGTGCCAGCTATGTGTGCAAGTGGGGCTGATGTCAGCAACAGGTGTGAGTGCTGGGTGGGACTATGGTGTGCCCGAGCAAAGGATTTTCAGTAACCACCAGAGGCTCGACCCAATAATAGTGATCTGTGCCCCGCCTTGGTCTGGTGTCCCTGCTCATCTGTTTCACCATCCTGCTTCAGCCAATGCCCACCATGTTCCACACTCTGCCACCTGCTGCCAATGCCCACAATGTTCCACATGCGCCCCCAGGTAGTCAGCACACATCATAGTGACCAATTTTTTGGTTCTGCCATTTGGTCTATTTGCATATTAGTCTTTTATTATAAAGGATTTTTTGTCATAATACTTTATGTCAACTTTAATAAGTTATCCCTTGTAATTCATTATCCTTACCAATTGTTATGTCTTCTTAAGTTTCTTCTTTTGGAAAATGAACCTTTCTTTTATGTTTTATAATTTCTCACTTCATACTGTTTGTCTTTATTAGAGTTTGTATTGTTCTCTGTCAACTAAATCAAATTCATTTTATTTTAGTCTGTAGGTTGTAGGGTTTATGAAAGGGAGAGGGACTCTTCTCCCTAAGTTGCTAGTGGTGGTGGTGGGGATTTCTTGCAATATCCTGAGAAAAAGAATTTCCTGAGACTCTCACGGGAGGATGAGTGATTTTTACTTACACAGAATTAAATCCCTGGGTTTCCAGGGTCCCATTTTCCCTTATGCTGTCATAGAAGAAGTGTAGCTGGGGCTTCAGTAGAATTAGAGCCCTTGTGCAGAATTTCCTTTTTTAGATTGGATCCAGGTCCAGTCCAGCATCAGCCTAGCTTAACTTGTGTTTCCCACTGCAGCCCAATTAGTCCATTGTGTGTGTGGTTCACATAGCCATAGGTCATATGGGGGAATGCAAGAGAGCCAAAGGTCACAAGAATCACAAGAGTCATGAGCCAAGCATGCTGAGAAAGATAAATCCTTTTTTTAGATTATGTAGTCCCAAAGTTTTGCATGCTTGCTGTGGCCATGCTCATGTTGGCCAATGATTTCTGTTCCTAAGTGTGACTGTATCTTCCCTGTGTCACCCCAGCTTCACAGGGCATGCACTCCCACGGGATTCCTATGTTGAATCCTTCCCCCACCCCTTGTTTTGAACTGCTATTCAGAACTTCTCTTTAGCACAAGACAACCAGTGTCACAGCATCAAGCTGATAAATTCCTGCCAATAGAGGGAGAAAAATAAAACTACCAAACAATAAAACTTAATGTTTTCATAACCCATTACAGTATTATCTTGAATGAGTTCAGATTTTCTTGTAGGCTATCTGAAAAGAAAATATTTTACAGAACACTTCCAAAACAACAACAAAAAAACAAAACCCTCTTCAAAATTGGAAAATTTAGGCCACAATTCACAGATCTAATCCAATCTAATATAATCTAATATAATCTAATATAATCTAATATAATATAATATAATCTTGTTTCCCAAATAAGCAAATTGAGAGTCCAAGTCACAGTTCCAGTAAGGAATGGGTTAGGTCCCAGTTTTGTTTTGATTTTGAATTCCTGTTCTTTGTATTATTGCACACCTCCCATCTTCAAGATGGTATTGAATATAAGGCATCATGATATTCACATATCTACCACCAAGTCCCTGAAACTCCTCAGTACTGATGTATGTGCATTCTTCAAACCCTAGGATACCAGATGTCAGGAGTAGCTTTCGGTTAAGACGGTACCAAGAACACAGGACTTTTGCATAGGAAACCTTAGTGTCAGATGAGACTCTCTGACACTCTCTGAAATAACTTGAAAAAGTATGGCTAAGTCTAGCTCTGCAGGCTAGACTGGCTTGAAAATTGCCTGAGTCTGACCCAGTTTCTCACAATACAGGGTAATTCTGAAATTGGGGATATCAGTTTCCCCTAAAGGTCTTTTACTTTGTATAGATGTCTATTATCATCCTGGTACCTTATACATACTAACTCATTTAACTTCCTCAAAACATTCATAAGGCAGGAGTGCTTATTATTTTTACTTTACAGATGAGGAAACTGAGTCCTAGAGTAGTTAAAAATGTTGCTGAAAATCACACAGCTTGTTAGTAACAGTTAGGTAATGAACCCAGGCAGTTTGATCAGAGTTCATATTCTTTACCAATAAACCATAGTGTCTGATTTCTTCCAAACTTACTAAATACCCTGTGGTTAGGGGTTGAAGAAAAAAGGGAGACGCCAGGACGGGCTTCATCTTTGAGTTCAAGTCTTGGGGATTATAAAGGTCATGGCCTGGGCTATTGTGAAATTTATCTCCCAGCTAATTTCTTGGGGTTAATGCAATTAAGTTATCAGAAGGGCAATTTGGGATCCTCTCAAAGGATCTGAAACCACTGGGGACATATCAATATAGTGCATATTTGATGATTACTGTGTTATTGTATTGTTTTAAAAGCTGGTGATGGGTTTAGAGGGTTGCTCTTACATTAGTCATGGACAAGGAGAATCTCTGTCCCTCTGCCCTCACCCCAGCAAGATGTAATTGCTATTCATTCATCTTAATTCTTATTTTCCAATTTCTATTCATGGCAAAAAATTTTAAAGTATTAATTTATTATTTTTCTAACACAACATTATATATTCATTATAAAGAACACCAGCAATATTTTTCTTCCTTCAACAATAAGTAACAGAAAGCTAACATTAGCATCCAAATCACTCTGACACCAGAGTTTGCAATCATCAAACTTGAAAACACAGAATTCATCTTTCATGAACTAGCAGGCTCCTGTGCTGATGACGGAATTACCCATGATTAAAAAGGGGAGAGTTCAAACTGGAATAACCTGATGAGGATGTAAATACTGACCTCACTTTGGATTTTATTATTTGTAGGGAATTTTTATTTGCTTTTGCTTTCCCCAAGCAGAAAGCAAAGTATATTATTGATGCTTTGGTCAAAAAAGAAATGTATTCCTCTAAAAGTGTTCCTTTAAGTTGGAGTTTGTAACATTCATCTTTAGCAATCCCAAGTGGTTGTTGGTACATTTGCTTGTAAATAATTCCAGCTGTCTAGTCTTTAATAAAACAACTGGTGGACAATTATTTCATTTACCTCCCACTTCTCAGTGACATTGATTCTTGTGGCTTACAGACTCAAATGCACCAAATTGGAGAAGAACGTGGCTGTGCATCACAAGGAAGTACATTGTTTTTCCTGTAAAGTGCATTGGAGGGGGGGCAGGAGGACAGATCATAGTTTTCTTTCACTGGAATGTCTGTTTAGCTGTAGAACTAGTTAGGATAAAGAAAAGGCCAGTTTCCTTAGACCTGTCTTCAAGGAGGAGGAAAAAGACATAATTGAAAAACATTATTAGAAAATGTTTCTTCTTTCTTGGTTGTATTCTTGTGGAGTGGACCCAAGTGAATGGCCACTGGAGCCTAGACCAAATTAAAATTTAGGGAGCCTTTATTAGCCAGCCAAGTGACTGCTCTGCCATCCTCCACACAGGGAGACCAGAGAGCAGCCTCAATCCTTTGTGCAAGACCACTTTTAAGCACATTAACCACACTCTGTTTTTGCAGAACAAGCAACACAAGATGAAACAGTTTTTCCTAAGCTACGTCAGGAACATGCCATTGATGACCATGTTATTCACAGGGTCATCCTATTCTTCAGAATGCTGTCAGTGTTCTATCTTGCAAGGCCTATGTGCTGGGAAAGGGCCGTGAAACATCTCAAGGCCTGGCCTGGTGTCAGCACTGACAACACTATCTGGGGCATAGTCCACAGTCTCTCTGGAATGGGAATAGTGCTCAAAAATTCCCACTCTCCAACAGTATGTCCTTCCAAAATATTGTATTGAAGCATAGTAACCTCCATGTTGGGTAAAAACTGTTGTTTAAAATTTAGAGGAACCAAGATGGCGGCATAGGTAAACACCTATTGTTCTGCCCCGCGCAACAATTCAAAAACTACAACATAACAACAAAACAAACATCACCCAGAATCACCGGAAAGCTGGCTGAGTGAAAACTCCACAAATGAAAGTAAAGGTGGGACACTGAGACTCAGAGGAGTGGCGGAGTGCAGCCTTGAAGACACGCGCGGAATCAGAGGTTAAGAGCCATGGCTGTGCCCGTGGGCTGGAGGGCTGGCAGCAGCAATCCCGGCTGGATTTCTCCAACGGGGAGGGCGGAGACGTCCCACTGCATGGATTCCCCGGTGCCAGGCGAGGTCCGAGGTCCGGGGTACGCACCCTGGAAGCCAGGCACGGCAGAGGTCTCCTAGTCTGAGAATCCAGGTTCCTTGGAACAGCAGTTTGCCTGCGTAAACTGCTCCCTGGTGACATGCTCCCTTGCAACAGCACAGACGCGCGACTTTCTCCCTGGCGACTTGCTCCCTGGTCCCAGAGACCACCGGACTGCTTTGTTTTACAACCCTGGGTGAGACTTTGGGTGTGCAGACTCATTTGGGGAGAGGCAGAGTTGTCTGGCAAGGGATAGAGACTAGCAGCTTTCTCTTGGAGGTGCCTGCAACCATCCCCATCCAACAGAGACCCGCATGCAAGCACCTTACAGGACGTAGCTGATGCTGAGGCTGCCTGCTCAGCTCAGAGACTCTGCCCATCCAACCTGACCACAGTCTCCCTTCACAGCCAATTGGCCTGGAGGTCAAACCCTCCTTGGGCTAACAATAACAAGCTGGGCTTAAATTCAAAAATACTGTACAACCCATAAAGGATTGCAGTAAGAGTACCCACCTCAGGTAACTGGGGAGGCTGAGCCATTGTCCCTTAGAGGACATCTACCACATAAAGCAGCCACCATGCAGAGATATGGAAAGAAATCAGGTGTGAAAGAAATGGAGGAAAAAAGACGACTAGACATAGAGTTCAAAACCACGGTTATAAGGCTTTTCAAGAGGCTCCTAGAAAAAGCCAATGAACTTAGTGAGAACTACCAGGGAATAAACAAGACTAACGAGGAAATGAATGAGACTTACAAGGAAACAAATGAGACCTACAAGGAAATGAACAAGACCTCTGAGGATATGAATGAGACCCTAACAGATATGAAAAAAGACCAACTAGAAATCAAGCATATACTGACTGAAATTAAAAATATTACACAAAGTCCTAAAAGCAGTCCAGAGGGCCACAAGAACCAAGTCAAAGATTTGAAATACAAAGAAGCAAAATCCACTGGGCTGGAAAAGCAAGAAACAAAAAGAATCCAGATAATTGAAGATAGTGTAAGGGGCCTCTGGGACAACCTCAAGCATGCCAACATCCGAATTATTGGGGTGCCAGAAAAAGAGAGAGAGCAAGGTAATGAAAACCTATTTGAAGAAATAGTGACTGAAAACTTCCCCACCTGGTGAAAGAAACTGATTTAAAAGCCCAAGAAGAACACAGAACCCCAAAATATAGGAATCTAAAGAGGACCACACCAACACACATCATAATTAAAATGCCAAGAGCAAAAGACAAAGAGAGAATATTAAAAGCAGCAAGAGAAAAAGTTAGTTACCTATAACTAGTAGATTGTTAGTAGATTTCTCAACAGAAACGATGCAGGCCAGACGGGAGTGGCAAGAAATATTCAAAGTGGTGAATAGCAAGAATCTACAACCAAGATTACTCTATCCAGCAAAGCTATCATTCAGAATTGAAGATCAGATAAAGTGCTTCGCAGATAAGAAAAAGCTAAAGGAGTTCATCACCACCAAACCAATATTATATGAAATGCTGAAAGATATTCTTTAAGAAGAGGAGGAAGAAAAAGGTAAAAATATACATTATGAACAACAAATACACATCTATCAACAAATGATTATAAAAATCAAGTGAATTAATAAGCTGATGAACAGGATAAACTGGTGAATATAACAGAATCATGAACATAGAGAGGGAATGGACTGACAATTCTTGGGGAGAAAAGGGGTGTGGGAAGTACAGCAAGAGACTGGACAAAAATCTTGCAACAATGGGAGAGGACAGTGGGGAGGGGGAGGGAAGGGTGGAGCGTGGGATGGGTACAGGGTGGAGGGGAGCTATAGGGGGATAAAAAAGGGGGAACAATGTAATTAATAAACTGAACACTAAAGATTAAAAAATAAAAATAAATAAAATTTAACCCTGTTATGCTGGCTTCTGTAAACATTTGCTTGCTTAAATAATAGGGGAAAATAAGACTACACTCTATTCCAGAAAGACCATAAACTATGCCCCAGACAGAGTTGTCAGTGCTAGTGCCAGGCCAAACCTTGAGATATGGTTTCATGCTCTGTCCCAGCACACAGGATTTTTTTCTCCGAAGGTCCAGAAGTCTTGTTCCAAATTTGGGAAACAAATAAAAATATATAAATAGCAAATACTTCCACCATATAGGGCCCCAGAATTTGAGAAGCAAGATTTTCCTCTGAGCCCGCTAGCACTAACAAAATAAACAGGACTCCAGATAAATTTGGCTTATTGATTAAGGTGTCTTCTGTTTTATAATATGACAGTATATAAGTGATTTCTTCTGGCTTCCAGTTTGTTTATATACTAACATTCAGTGCACTTTAATAACTATTGAGGAACCTTCAATGAAGATATTCTCCATTTTTATCTGTTCAGGATAATCATAATTCCAGCCCAAATCCAGTCAATTTAGAGGATAAGTTATATTCTTGTAAGTTCCAAAAGGTCCCAAAAGAACTCAATTGGTCATTATCATCTTACAGAATCTATCAAACATCACTCCTATATGCTCTCTGGGAAAACAGAATGAGTAGAGTATGAAGTGAGTAACTATTAGCTGCCTGAGAGAGGTTTCCAACTTGGCAATTTGAAAGTTTTTGCATAATAAATGAATAATAGTTATTATAATCAAGTTTGTTTCTTCAAATAATATATTACCAACTTAAATAGTAAAAATTCCTCCAGCCTGCAGTTCGTAGAAAACTGTGTACAAATTATGTAAGTCTCTGAATATTTCAATCAATTTCATCATATATACAATTACTTTAAATTGCCTTAATCTCAGTTTTTTATTATTGTAGGAGATATTTAACTTCAGAAGCAGTTTTCAGGGACAGAAAGTGCAAGTTCTTCTCATCAAAAAGCAAATTAATTGCCTATTTCTTTGACGGCATAATTTTGTTTTGATTAGTGAACACTTTGGTTATTGTCTGAGCCAAGGTCGTATAACAAAAGGTGGCACAGAAAAATATTCTTTCTGGAACTCTGCTTATAAAAGGGATCACTGGCTGCTTCTTTTGCTCTCTCTAAGGTATCACTTTGGACATTAATAGAAAATAAGAAATGTGAAAAGAAGACAGGAAAATTTGCCAAATTCTGTAATGGTGATATAGCAGTAGGATATAAACTTATTTTTAATTCTCATCTCAGATAGGAAATACATTTATAATTTCCTTTGCTAAAATGTGAGCTAAAAATTTTTAAAAAAATTAGATGGTTATGAATGTCATTAAAGACCAAAAAATAGTGAGATGATAATTAGGAGAACGGTTTCAAATTATGTATGTAGCAAATTCACAAAGGAAGCGGTTTGAGTTGAAATATTTGTGGTTTATTTTGAAAGATCCATCCCATAATAACTTCTGCAATAAATTAGACTCTGGTGTATAATGGCCTTCAAAGCATGATGGGCCTTTAATATCTGCATTGGTCAGATCTCTGTGCATTTCTCTGCTCCTCTCTGCACATCTTACCCTCTCTTCACATGGCTTTCCCTACTTCTCAAACACCATGACCCCTCATCTCTATTCTTCAGACTTTTCAGTCTTTTAAGTGAGCATCTGGTGGTTTTCATGGAAAAAAACCTTCAAGAGGATATGAATTCCCTCTACTCGAGGCCCTCCCCTGGGGACCTCATGCTCTCTTGCCCTGCACACTCAGCTAGCCTCCCCCTATTCACCCATTACCACAGCTGAACTCTGCTTACTGTTGTCCACTGCATCTTGCCCAAGTAAGTCTGAAAATCCAGCAAAAATTTAATCCAAGGGAGAGAAAATTGAAGAAAAGGGAAACAAGAAGAAGGATGAAGGAGAAGGAAGAAGAAGGATGAAGGAGAAGGAAGAAGAAGAAGGAGGAGGAGGAGGAGGAGGAGGAGGAGGAGGAGGAGGAGGAGGAGGAGGAGGAGGAGGAGGAGAGGGAAGGGAAGGGAAGGGGAAGGGGAAGGGGAAGGGGAAGGGGAAGGGGAAGGGGAAGGGGAAGGGGAAGGGGAAGGGGAAGGGGAAGGGGAAGGGGAAGGAGAAGAAAAAGATTCCCTGAGAGTGACCTGATTGGCTATTTTAAGTCAACTGTTTACTCCTACACCTATCAACCTGGTATGGGGAGAGATGACTACAGGTCATAAAATGGTTATTTCTGTAACAACTATGTGAATGGAAGGGGTGGGATGTGCACACAGTACAGAGAAAAGTGGTCAGGAGTTGGGCAGATGTGACAATAGAGTCTAATGTAGGAGCCTTAAAAATATGTTCAAACACTTCCAGTTCACCCTCAGATGTAAAGAGCCAGAAAGAGCCTCCTCATTCCTAAATGTCAATCAAAACACACACACACACACACACACACACACACACACACACACACACACACACACAGTAATTTCAAGCTTTTCTTGAACTTAGCTTTTCCTATCCATCAGAGTTGTGGCAAGGCAATTAATTGGCTCAGAATTTAGGGAAGAGTTAGGAACCTGTGAGAGATGTGATTTGAGCACTGACTTACCTGCAATATGACATGGGACAGCAGTGAGCAGAGTTCAGCCAGGGTGCTGGGAAAATGGGCAGAAGTTGGCTGAGGGTGCACTGGCAGAGCAAGGCCCCCAGGGAGGGGCTGTAAATAGAGGGAACTTCACACCTTATGGGCAGCTCTTTTTCCCCAAATTCCACCAAGTGCCTAGAGGGAAGATTGGGAAAGCCCTAAGAAAATCTGCAGCACGGGATTGAAGAGTTGGAAACAAGACCTTCAGAGGGATCCTGCTTCCTTTTCTTCCCTATGAAACAAAATCTTTAATCTATGGGGAAAAAAAACAAACAAGAAATCTATCAACCACAGGATTGAGGAGAAGGAAATGGGAAAAAAAATGTTGAATCCTAAGTGAGGGACAAGAATATGTGCTGGGTTCAGATCGGAGGTTTTGCCATGTCTATCTGGGCTGCCTCATGGCAACACCCAAGGTGCTAGTGAGGATCTTCACACCCGAGGCCATAGGCAGATGGATTGGAAAAGCCCCCGGCCACTTTCATATTGTGGGGGAATTAGAGTGGAGAAATCCTCTCCACTACATAAAATTTCTCCACCTCCAATTCAGAACATGTTGTAAGTGGCTCTGGAGTAGGCTTGAAGAATGTGTTATTTGTGCTTTTTAAATCTCACTGGGGTTTCAGTGAGAAAATCCAACATGTATGGATATAACAATTTACTAATTGGATTTCATAATTCATATTAGCTATCCCGTGTTCCAGGTAAGGATAACTAACTCAGTTAACTGGCAATTAGTTGAATTTTAGAGTTGAAGATAAAAAGGAAAACAATTGAGCAGCTTGGAAGCAGGACCTAGATTTCTTTTACACCGATAGGGGTTGCCTGATTCAGCAAATAAGAATACAGAGCACCCAGTAAAACTTGAGTTTCAAGTACACAATGAATAAACTTTTAGTGTAAGTGGAACCAATGCAATAATGAGATATTTATTTCAAATGTAAATTTAGCTGGCTTCACTGAATTTTTATTTGGCAACTCTAATACCAATGGATTTCTAGTACATAGAAGATGCTTCACAACTATATATGAAATGATTTGAATTGAAAGATATCTCTAGCTCTTAGAATATTAATTAAATTATAGTTTCTGCTTTGCAATGAAAGATTCAAAGCTTAGATATGTTGTCCATTGAATAATCCTGAAGTGTTTAATTCTCCAATATGCCTACCATCAGCAGGGGCTCGGATTTGACCACCTTGTTTTTCCAGGGTATCTGCTGAGATCCTTATGAATCCGTGTGTCTTCGGAACCAGGGCCCCTGAGCCAACCTTTAACACTAACGTTTCTAATAAGCGCTGATCTCTAGAGACATGGCTAGCAGTAATGCTAAAAATTGGGGAAGTGAAAAGAGGTCCAGATAATGAAATGACTTCCTTAGAAATAAGCCCTGCTTTCCAGGGTATTTGAATTCTATTTTCTTTTATCCTAATGTTTTGTTCAGCCTTCTTCTTTCTTCTACCTCTCCTGAAATTGATGTGTGCTGACAATTTTACCCATAACTCATAAACATCAAAAGAGGGGCAATTGCATGGATATCATCTCTACATGACCATTACATGGATTAGGCTCAAATAACTTAGCACAGGACATGTTAAGACCTCAGGTATCTGCTAATATTTTCAACTTTCTAACAAAAAAAGTGATTAGGACTTCCCATTCTCCCTTGATACTCTTAAAGAATCATTTTGCAATAATCTATAGTCACTTAAGTGCTAGTTTCTGGATCAGATTTCAATGTACTTTATGGTAGTAAATATTGCAAAAGTAATCAGGAGACCTAGAGGGACTTAAGTTTTTATTTTTAAGTAAAAACTAACTGTTGTTTATGATGATAGACAAATTGACCTACTTTTGGAAATACTTTTTATTCCAAAAAAAGCTACCTGAATGACATTTTGTTTTTAAATGAAAAACCAAGTAGCCATTCAGTTTAGGGAAGAATTTGGAGCTGGACTTTTGGCTGAATCAAGTCTAATCTTTGCTCAGAATGCAGAAGTCCTATTAGTTTCTTCCACTTCCTACTTGGTATCTGATACTTGGAGTTGCTGGTAAGGTGGTTAGCCTATTTACACAGAATTATGGTGTTTCCTGGAGTTTGGAGTCATTGTATTGAAGAATATATGATTTTACTTTCTAGTGTGAGGCATCTGCAGTCTAAAGACACAGGATGTTTTTGGACACGTGTTTTAGCCTATAATGCTGCCTCAGAAATGGGTATATATGGCCCTATGTACATATGTACCTGGACGACATTCCATCACCAAATCTAATTGGCTAAGGTTGGACAGATTTTCTTGGGAGTATGTAATACGGACTGTAAAAAACAAATAGAAAAATGTGACAAGACAAAAATAATTGGGAGACATGGAATCTGTAATTATTGGGAATTGATTTAAAAGAGAAACTAAATCTTTCCAGAGGAGACTGAAAAGATGCATAGAATAAGCAGGAGAATCATAATGTTTCAGGGCAAGAAAAGAGTAGGTGTCTGATGGCTCAACTGTATTTTCTTTTCAATCTTTGCACACATTTTTACAACAAATGTTTATTTTATTTGAATTGCTAATATGAGTTTTTGTTCTTTGCAATTGATGATCCCCAATGTTATTCTCCTGCTCCTGACTCATTTCTGTTGATTTTTCCTTAATTTTCTTACTTCAGGAAATGTGGGTCTTCCTAAATTGCTCTGACTGGAGATTAAAATAAGGTTTAAATTTGTTTTTTTTAAAAAATATATTTTATTGATTTTTTACAGAGCAGAAGGGAGAGGGATAGAAAGTCAGAAACATCGATGAGAGAGAGACATCGATCAGCTGCCTCTTGCACGCCCCCTTCTGGGGATGTGCCCGCAGCCAAGGTACATGCCCTTGCCGGAATCGAACCCGGGACCCTTCAGTCCGCAGTCCGACGCTCTATCCACTGAGCCAAACCAGTCTCGGCAGGTTTAAATTTGTGAAATAACTTTGTTTTTCTGAATGGTTTAACCAGATTGGCTCAAGCTATAGTAGTGAAAATTCATGAACATATTACCTACCTTCTAAACTAAGCCATTGGTTCATAGGAGAAATAGTTGCTGTCTTTTTTAAAATATATTTTATTGATTCTTTTTTTAATAAGTAAAACATGTTTATATAGAGAACTGAATGCATATATTCCCAGAAGATTTATTTATAATACCCCCAAATTTAAAAATAACAAAAAAGATCAATAGATAAAAGATTATTCACCAAACACACTATTACTCAGAAAGAAGTAAATTATCCTTCCACATAAGCATTTGTGTTGAACCTCAAAATGATTATGTACATGGAGGAAACCAGTATTTGTTACCGAGTACACACCAAATAGTGCCTATAATATGAACAATATGAGCTATTCTATTGTAAAAAAGGAAAATCTATGACAGCATGGGGACAGAGAAAGGGATAAAGAGCAATTATAACAGGGTATTAGGAAAACATAGCATGTGGCAATAAGCAGATTTAGAGTTGCTTGTATGTAAGATAATACATTAAAACAGTAATTAACGCTGCCAGGGCCAGTGATCTCAGCTGCTTGAGTGTCATCCCTTTCACTGAAAGGTCTCTGGTTTGATTCCAGGTCAGTGTACAAGCTCAAATGGAACCCCATTAGTGGGCATGCAGAAGCCAGCAGATCTATTTTTATTTCTCTTTTACCCTCTCTTCATCTCTCTATCCCTCCAAAAAAGAATAAAATTATTTTCTAAAATATTTTTAAAAGAATAATCTGTGTTTTGCAAACATACAACTGTGAGCCTATTGTTGCCCCACCCTGAGTATGAGTTACAGGTGGTTTATGTCACATGTGACAGTTTCACAGCTTTATCTCTAGGTCAGGGCTCACCAAAGAGCACACATGAGAAGGTGCACTTTGTTGCATGTCAGTTCTGATTTTCAGGGAGGACTAACCTTGCTTAAGTGGAAGCAAATATTGACAAGCGGTGAAGACTATTGCCATTGGAATCTACAGGAATGCAGACTGGTTACAAAAGACACATCCTGGTACTTATTACAGCATTATCATTCCTCTAGCTTTCAGTTCTTTCTTCTTGAGCTACAGTCTTGAGCTCAACAACCTAGAGGCCCTAGGGGAATCCAAAAAACAAGAACACAGTATATTTTTTGTATCCCATTGACTCCAGCTACAGGAAAGAGTGATGTAGGTGTTCAGAATGTATTCAAAGACCATACAAGACACTGGCCCTGGAATAATGTGGACTTACATCGTCTTGTTTAACTGCAACGTCTCCCAAGACTATGAAAACAGTGCTTATTTCCCAATACTGATTCCATGGCAGAGTCTTAAAAAGATAACAGCAGCCCAAAAATCTCATACATCAAGACACATGGCAAAAAAAAAAAAAGACACATGGCCTCTTTGGACCATGTGGACAGTAGTTCCCCTAAACATTGCTGGCACTTATGCAATACATATTGCAAACAGATAACTTTAATTCATATTGTTCACAGAAGTAAAATAAAGGCTGTCTGTTCAGAGCGACCAATAAAGGAGGATCCAGACAGCAAATTAGAACCAAGTCATACACAATAACTCTCAAGGCCTTGGTCAGCAACACAAAATCAGCCAATATTAAACAAACGTTGTTTTTCTGCCATCAAGCTGTGCCTTTCAAAGCACAGAAAGTTTTGGACCCCAACATATCAATTCACTTCTCCATGCTGACACATCACAACTTTCCTTTCAATCGTCCCAGGGAGAGAAAAGAACCAAAAAAATTCAAGTACAAAAGAAAAAACTTCTTCACATAAAGATGATTTTTTAAAAAACAAAGGAAAGCAAGAGGTTTTCAGGTTGATGAATTGGAACCTGAAACACTTCATCACAGCCTAATGTGAGAACCACCATGTCCCTGAAAGTGGTAACCCTTAGCTGAGGATGGGTACTCTGGACAAAACCTGGGTCAGATCAATTCTCTGGTCAGAAATAAATGAAGATTCATCCAAGAGCTCAGAATGTTCATAATCTTCTCAAGCACACCCCAAGAGCATGCAGGGCTTGTGAGTGATGCACACTCTTCAGATGAGTCAGGTGGTAAGGGTGAAAGAAGTTCCACACAAATACTTGCAGTGACATCAGATTGTAGACCTGTGTAGGATAGCAAGTGGGATCCAGTTTTTGAAATTGTCACTTATATCTGAAACTTAGGAGGCATGTAGCAGAATGTAAGTTCTAATAAAGGGATTTGCTTCAGGTAAATGGGGGTAAAAGTTTCTCCATTGCTGTTGTTATTCTGAGTGCAAATGTAAGACATTCCTTGCACATTTAAAGCTCTTCTCCAATGTAAACTCTCTGTGCTCTGTAAGAGTGGAGATTTGCCCAAATGACTTCTGACAATCACTACATTCTTAAGGTCTTTAATCAGCGTGAACTCTGAGATGCTGAATGAGATTGGAGCTTTGACTAAAGCACTTCCCACAATCACTACACTCATAAAGTTTTTCACCAGTGTGAACTCAGGTGTTTAATGAGGCTAGAGCTTTGACTGAAGCACTTTCCACAATCACTACACTCATAAGGTTTTTTAGTGGTGTGAACTCTAATGTGTTGAATGAGGATAGAGGTATGATTGAAGCACTTCCCACAATCACTACACTCATAAGGTTTTTTAGTGGTGTGAACTCTAATGTGTTGAATGAGGATAGAGGTATGATTGAAGCACTTCCCACAATCACTACACTCATAAGGTTTTTCACTGCTGTGAACTCTGAGGTGTTTAATGAGGGAAGAATTATGACTGAAGGTCTTCCCACAATCACTGCAGTCATAAGGTTTTGCACCACTGTGAACTCTGAGGTGTTGAATGAGGGTAGAGCTTTGACTAAAGCACATCCCACAATGAATACACTCGTAAGGTTTTTCACGGCCGTGAACTCTGACATGCCGAACAAGGTGAGAGCTGTGACGGAAGCACTTCCCACAATCACTACACTGACATGGCTTCTCACCAGTGTGAACTCTCTGGTGGGTAAAGAGGATAGAACTGTGACTAAATGATTTTCCACATTCACTACATTTGTAAGGTTTCTCTCCAGTGTGAACTCTGTGGTGTCGAATAAGAGTAAAGCTATTGCTGAAGGACTTCCCACATTCACTACACCCATACGATTTTTCTCCAGTGTGAATTCTGTGGTGTTTTGTGAGGGAAGACCTGTGATTGAACAGGTTCACACTATCAGGACACTCATAGGACTTTTTTCTAGTGTGAAATGTTCTATGAGTGTTGAGATGAGAGACATATGTAAAAACATTCCCACATATATTACACTCATTTTTCACTTCTCTAGACCAGGTCCCCTGATGTGGAACAAAGTTCTGGTTGTGGCTGGCTGCTTTCTCATCCCATTGGTGATTACCTTTTCCATTGAGAAATTCCACTGACATCTCACTATGACCTGGTAGCTCCTGGGTGGTGAGAGAGGCCTGGTGCTGGAGAAGCTCTGAGATGGCTGGGAAGTCTTCCAAAAGGTCCCTACTGATTGAAGGCCGCCCTGATAAATAGAAGCTCAACCTGGTCACAAATGAAGCCCTGTTCACAGCTTCTTTCCAGGGCTTCTCTCCACTGGCTTCCTTCTGTTGCTGATGAGAATTTGCACCAAAACACAAGTCTCTCACACATGTGTCACTGAACAAGGCATTCTGCTCAAAGTCTGGTGTTTGTGACTCAGTCAGGTGCAGAATGTCTTTCAACACAGAGAAACTCTTCCTGCAGAGTTGGGTCCTGGGGTTTTTTGGAGCTGTCTTAGAGGAACTAACCTGTGGCTCCCCTTGTACAGAAACACTCTACTCAGAACAGGCCTCCACATTATCCGTTTTATGCCAACAATCTACAGATGAGACAAGTGCAAAAACTTCCAGTATCACATCACAGTACAGAAGTCTCTGAGCCTCATCCAGGAGCTCCAACTCCTCCAGATAGAATGCAATGGCCACGTCCTCAAAGTTCACATTTGTTCCGGGGACGCTGAGACCTGGGCTGCAGGATGGCACAGGCACTCACAACTGAGACTGGAGGGTAAATGACTATTTTATTGATTCTTTACAGAGAAGAAGGGGGAGGGACAGAGAGTCAGAAACATCAATGAGACAGAAACATTGATCAGCTGCCTCCTGCATCACCCCTTCCCCCAATGGGGATGTGCCCGCAACCAAGGTACATGCCCTTGACCGGAATCAAATCTGGAACCCCTCAGTCTGTAGGCTGACGCTCTATCCACTGAACCAAACCAGCCAGGGCAATAGTTGCTCTCCTAAAGAATGAATCTGTCAACAATTACTAGTAAGTCCAAAAGAAAGAATAAGAAAAACACATTATTTCTGATGTTACTTTAACAATATAATACCAAGAAGGGTGCAATTATTGCATTCTTTGTAAATTGTTATTTTCAGACTGCTACCAGCAATTCAGACTCATTCAAAATTAAAACAGACTTATCCAACCTGTAACTGAAAAATTATCTTCAGTTGCTTTCAGTTCAATTTCAGTTAGAAGCTAGAGGTCAACAAAAGTATTCATTATGTAGGTTTGTTAACTAATTTTTATCGGTGAGTGTAGAAAGATAAGCATCACCCCACTTAAGTGCTTTCTTTAAAAAAAAAAAAACAAGATACAGATCCACTATTACTTTATTCTTTCTCTACACTGGAACTTTCCCTGTGCTTTCTGGAAACTTGTATTAGTTTAGGTTGTCATAACAAAATTCCAGAAATTTATTTTCTCACAGTTCTGGATGCTATAAGTCCAAGACCGGTGCCAGTATGGTTGGGTTCTGGTGAGGACAATCTAGAAGATGGCCTGCTTCTCTTCTGATAAGGGAAATAATCCATTATGTGGTCCCTCATCCTCATCTAAACCTGATTATCCCCCAACGCCCCACATCTAAATGCCATCCTATTGAGGGTTAGGGATTTTACCAAGACACAATTCAGTCCATAGCAAGATCTAAGAATGAGTTATTTGGGCTGGTTACTTAAGAGAAATTGTGAAGGACTAATCAAAGATGAACTGGATAGTCCAGCCAATATGGCTCAATGGTTGAGTGTGAGGAGGTTTTAGTTTGATTCCAGGCACATGCCTGGGGTGCAGGCTCACTCCCTCATGTGGGATGTGCAGGAGGCAGCTGATCAATGATTCTTTCTCATCATTGATGTTTCTATCTTTTTCTCTTCCCTCTCCCTTCCTTTCTGAAATCAATAAATTTTTTTAAAAATAAATATTTTTAAAAAGATGAGCTAGATAGATATTAGATCATTCTTTGAAGGTCGTACATTCCACAGTAAGAAATTTAGATTGTCTATGTTCAACAAGAAGGAGCCCCTCTGGTTTCTGGAGCAGAGTACTCAGAAATGAAAATGATGCTGGAAATGGAATGTCATGCCATCAGATGTTAATAATTGAAGCAAGGAGGTAATAAAGGTGGGAGTTTTTTTTTTAGAGAGTTCTTGAAATGATTCCAGTGAGATCTAATTGTAGAAAGTTAAAGCTAGATAGACCCTTAAGTCTTTCCTATCTAAATCTTTTACTTTACAGATAAGACAACTGTAACTAAGTGATTCCCAAATATTTAACTGAGAAGGTAACTGAAGAAATGGGATAGACAGGCAGTGTTCAAAGGGGATTAAAGCATGCCAATTAGAGCAAGCTGAGTGAATACCTTTTATGCACTGTATAGCAAGAACATCTGCTGTTTAAAATAAGTACATCTCTCAGGGGAGTAATAGATATTAGAAATAAAATTCTGCTGACTTGGAAGAATTTTTCCTAGGATCCTGTGCCAGAGTCATCTGGAAAATTTGCTATGTAAATAAGCAATAGGAGTATATCATCTGATTTTATGAGGACTAGTTTACTGATTCAGAGCTCTCTGGTAGGAAGCACAAAATAATGTGATGTACATAGAAAAGTGGAATGTTTACTGAATGTGTTGGGCTAAGAATCAACCTTCTGATGGGAGATGAGTTTGGAATGTTCTAATTCATGAACCTTGGCAGTGCAGTTACCATGTTTCTTTTTTAGCACTGCCTCTCTGAGCATACAGAAAAATTTAAAAACGTGTCCTAGTCAATGAGCATTTTCTCTGGTGGTAGGTGTGAAAATAAATTAATTCTTAGCCGTCAATATTTTCCTGATTTTACTTTAAAAGTTTCAAAGTTGTTATACTAGGTATCTATAACTCATATACCAAGGAAGTTCATTTTTTAGTGGAAAGAGGTCTTACCATCATTTTTATTGTGCGAAATTTGGTTATTGGTAGGGTGACTGTGCATTCAGGTTTTTCTGGGACAGTTCCCTTGTCTTGCTATAATAATTAATAACTTCTCAACTTTTGGCTTTCAAAAGTGTTCCAATTTGGATGATGAATTATATGATTGTTGGAGCTACAGCAGACTTTAGCTCACCAGCAGACTTTTCCTAACTTTTAATTACAGTCCATTCATCTCTCCTAGTCCATATTTTTCACACAGAGGAATCCATAGAAACTTTAGTTATATGAGTCCGAAGAAGAAGAAGAAGAAGAAGAAGAAGAAGAAGAAGAAGAAGAAGAAGAAGAAGAAGAAGAAGAAGGAGGAGGAGGAGGAGGAGGAGGAGGAGGAGGAGGAGGAGGAGGAGGAGGAGGAGGAGGAGGAGGAGGAGGGAAAGAAAAGCAATCACTCTAATTAATTGAAGAGTTATATTTTTCTGACATACAATTTTCCCCAAGAGTGGCTGTAAAGAAAAGCAAATGATCTTTTTATCCTTTGTGTACTGGGATAGAAAGTCTCTGAACTCAACCAAACTTGGAAAAGCAATCTCTATGTTGGTTTTTAACACTTCAGTCTTTCCTTTATAGGTGGGCACCCAGAACTATTTAGGTCAGTTGCATTGTTCTGGCTAGCAATTTAGGGCATACAACCAGAAACACTGTAACTCAAAGAAAGAAAGTCAGTATGATGTACAGGGAGTAAACTATTTCTCTGAAGATTTTTAAGGAAAGGGTGAATAGCTGTGTTAAATTATCTTTTGAACTGTCTGTCTGGGAGGTAGAATATAAGAAGATTCTTTGAAGTTTTCTTTCAATCTTACAGTTATAGGTCACATACTTTCAATGTACATGAATGTTCAAAAGCTCTCTCTGGCAGTGACAGATGGTTTGCTCCTCAGGGACCTCCTGGTCAGAAATATGGAACCCTCCTCAGAACGTTTTATGCTTTAATACCTCTCCCAAAGGTCTTCCGTTGGTTCATCAGAAATCTGTCTTCCCGTCAATTTCATCTTCCACACCTGCCAGTGATAATCAACAGTCTTTCATTGTCTTTCTCATTGAAATACTTTATATTTAAAAAGCAGCTATTATTTATTTCTTAGCCTTCTCTTTTCTAGACTAAAAAAATAAAATTCCTTTCTTTTATTCTATAATTTTCATTGGTAAGACAAGACATCATTTGGACTTCATTATTTTCTTGAGGAATCACTGCTTAAGTTGAAAACAATATTAGATTTACTAATTTAATATACTTGGTATTTCCTATATTTTTAGTTCATTGAAGGTGCTTAGTGCCTACAATTCATTCTTGAATAAATGAATGCTAAGACCTTCTAAACATTTGTCTTAAGATAAAACAACATGTGATTACATACTGCAATTAATATCTTACTATGTTTTTTACTTCCTTTTCTAATAACTACAATACTGGCTCATAGATAACTGATGAATTATCTATATAAAGGTTTCCTCATTAATTGTTCACCTTGTAACCAACAAATCTTCTTCCTTCCTGATTTTATAGTTTGCCAGTTTAGAGAACATAGACTTACTCTGTTAACATCACTCTAATTAATAAATTACATTTCAATGGTCAATGTAATAAAATCTGTGTTGTAACTTGAATAGACTCAATGTACATCATGGCTTTCATTTATTCATTCCATAAATGACTCGAAGGAGAAGCAAATATTTGTTGAACAAATAAGTTCATGAAAGATGTATTTAACAACATTTGCAGTAGCTCCATGGAGAAAAATTATGAAGAAAATACAGGGCCAAACAAGAATGCCTTTCTCCAGAGGAAGGGTGGCCATACCAATAGTCTAGATTTCTTTCTTCAAAAGGGTAGAGAGGAGAAAAGAAAAGAAAATGAATAATAGCTACTATTTTTATGCATGTTGTTTATATAAGTCTCTAAATTCTTATGATGGCTTCATTAGCTATGAATTATTACTACCTTCATTTTAGAGGTGAAAAAACAGAGGCTCTAAACATTAATTAACCCTCAACCTCTCACTGCTAGCAAGCAGCGCTCTGTACAAAACATGTTCTCCAACTATACCTTGTTGCACCTGTCAACCAAGGGACTCCAAAGTTATTAAGAAAGCAGAAGCATTTTGCTTTACAACTTGGACAGCAATTTGTAATTTGAACTATGTAGAAAGCCATTTGGGCCAATAATGGACCAACACAACAAAGCTTTAAATAAAGGATTTGTTTGACATGATTAAGGAAGAAAGGGCACAAATCAAACTAGAAATAGTTTATTGTTTTGACATATAGACATTTCCCAATTGCCTGCACAGAAGGAAGCCAGTTATGACACATGAACTCTAAACAATGTGTCATTATGGTGCAGAAATAATACAGATTTAGTTTATAACTTTTCTTTATTATAATTGAATATAGATTTTTTTCTAGCATAACAGAAAGTGTCAATATCCCACATAAGTTGATGAAAACAGCTTATAAATAAGGAACTGAGGAAAAGCTTCCCAAGGACCAGTGTGTTTAGGGGATTCATCAATGTGACTGGGTAGAGTAAACCTGAGGTATAACTTTATATATTTCCATCTATATTTGTTGATCATGCCCTTCTTGTGATTGGACAATCAATGGGTCCGCACTGCCTGTCATTACTTGAGCCAAATGACCAGAGACAGAGTTGAATAATATATGAGTGTTTATTCCAATACAGCTGGCAGTGTGGAAGACCAGCAGGTCATCCACAAAAATCTTGTCTGCAGCCCCCATAAGCCAGAATTTACATAAGACTAGAGGCCCGGTGCATGAAATTCATGCATGAGGGACAGGTGATGTCTCTCAGCCCAGCCTTTACCCTCTCCAATCTGGGACTCCTAGGCCATCAGATATCCCTCTCACAATCCAAGACTGCTGACTCCCAAGTCCTTGCCTGCCTGCCTTCCTGATTGCCCCTAACTGCTTCTGCCTGCCAGCCTGATCACCCTCTAACCACTCTCCTGCCAGCCTGTTTGCCCCTAACTGTCCTCCCCTGCAGGCCTGGTCCCCCTCAACTGCTCTCCTTTGCAGGCATAGGTCCCCTCAACTGCCCTCCCCTGCAAGCTTGATCAACCCCAACTGCTCTCCCTTGTAGGCCTGCTCCCTCCCAACTGCCCTCCCCTGCAGGCCTGGTCATCCCTAACTGCCCTACCCTACAGGCTTGATTATCCCCAACTGCCTTCCCCTGCAGGCTTGATCACCCTTAACTGCCCTCCCTTGCTGGCCACCTTGTGGTGGCCATCTTGTGTCCACATGGGGGCAGGATCTTTGACCACATGGGTCAGCCATCTTGTGTGTTGGAGTGATGGTCGATCTACATATTACTCTTTTATTAGATAAGACAGAGGCCTGGTGCATGGGTGGGGGCCAACTGGTTTATCCTGATGGGTGTCCCAGATCAGGGTGGGGGTTCCCTTGGAGCATGGGGTGGCCTGGGAGAGGGGCATGTGGTGGTTTGCAGGCTGACCATGCCTCCCAGTGACCCAAGTGGAGGCCCTGATATTGGGGATTTATTTATTTTCTACAATTGAAACTTTGGAGCCTGGAGTGGAGCCAAGCCTCCTGCTCCCTCCTTGGCCACAGCCATGTCTTTAGGATTTATCTACATTCTATAATTGAAACTTCGTAGCCTTAAGCAGAGGCCAAAGCAGGCCAGGGCTACAGAAAGCTTGGCTTCCTCCTTCACCTGGGGACAACCCTCCTGCTCTCTTCAGCTCAGTGGCTGTCACCATTTCTGTTAGGATTCTATAACTGAAAGTTTGTAGCATTGAGTTAAGGCCTGGGCCAGTCAGGGTGTGTGGAAAGCTCGGCTTCCTCTATCACTGGGGAAACCCAAGCCTCCCTTCTGCTCTCTGCATGGCCACAGCCATCTTGGTTGGGGTTAATTTGCATATTCACTCCTGATTGAGTGGTGAGCATGGCTGGTGGGTGTAGCCAAGGTACACTCAATTTGTATATTACTATTTTATTATATAGAATAGGATAAAGATTTCATGTGGAAATAAGGATTACAGGAATGGGGAAGTGAGCAATGAGGGCTAGAGTGGGACTCCATTGTTTGGGCAACAAGTTTGTTAATTTTTCTATGATAACAGGCAGTTCTTGGATCGGAATGGACTGCATTCCAAGGTTAACTCCCAGGTCCTGGGGAATACAACTTCCAGCCAAGTTAGAATGTCATTTCTTTAATCAACAGGTGGCAATCATGGATAACAGAGCATGATTAATATTTCCCATAAGCATAGCTAGTCCTATTTCTGCCCCAACACTTAAATGGGGTAAAGGTGGGAAAATTTTAGATGACTTTCTGATAAATAGCAGAAAGTGTAGAAAAATAAAAAACAAGCTTCCATTTGAGTAATTTATTCATTCACCAAATGCAGTGACTTTTGAGTTAAGAAAACAGTACAAGACAAAAAAATTCTTTCAGTATATGATCATTGTCATCCAAGATCTTAAAAACTATTGTCAACATAAAAAATGTCCAAATAGATAGTTTTTATGAGACCTTTTTTCTTTATTTTTATTGTTAACACTATTACAGATGTCCCCATTCCTCCCTTCCCCTTTGTCCACCCTCACTCAGCCTCTGTCCACACTTTCCTCTGGCACCACACTATTGTCTGTGTCTATGGGTTATGCATATACACTGAGTGGCCAGATTATTATTATCTCTGAATGCATAATAATCTGGCCACTCATATATATATGGAGAGAGGAGAGAAGGGGCTCGGTTCATGAATTTGTGCATGGGTGGAGTCCGGGCAGCCTGGCCAGGGGGAGGGGACATGGGCAGTTAGCCAGCCTGTCTGCTGGTGGAACTCTTGGTGGAGGGGACAATTTGCATATTAGCCTTTTATTATATAGGATATACACTGAGTGGCCTGATTATTATGCATTCAGAGATCATAGTAATATGGTCACTCAGTGTATGTTATTTGGCTAATTCCTTCACCTTCATCCAGGACCCCCCCATGCCCCACTCCTGAAGCTGTCAGTCTGTTCCATGTATCCATGCCTTTGTTTCTATTTTGTTCATAAGATTCTAAATACAAGTGAGACTTTAAATTATTATTGAACTTATTGAGGTGGCATTAATTAATAAAATTATGTGGATTTCAAGTGTATAATTCTTTAATACATTGTCTATATATTGTATTATATGTCTACCAGCCAAAGTCAAGTCTCCTTGCATCACCATTGACCCATCCCCTCCCCTCCCTCTGGTAATTATCCTACAGTTTTAAAATTGGGAAATTTTATACCAAATTCCAGAGTTCCTGTTTCTTTTTAAAAATTCTAAGACCCAGTCTCTCTGAGTCTGCATTTCCTCAGGGCCTGGAGCTGTGGCATTTGAGTTTGTCACCTTGATGTGGAAACAAGGAAGAAACTGGCAGAATGATAGACAGAAAGGCCATCTGGCTGAGCCCGAAGGTTAATATGAATAATTCTGAGACTTTCCAGGGAAAAGCTAAAAAAAAACCAAGTTGGAACCAAACTGAGGGTGTTTTGGAGGTCAGGACCAGCAATGTGGCTTTTGTCTAGTAGGCTCTTCAGACCACACTTCCATGGAATAATTTTTTTGTGTGACTTGTTCTGCGGTAGTTTTGATAGGAACAGAAATAGAATGTTGGGGGAACCAGCTAGAATTATAAGAAATATTAATCATGCTCTGTTAACTATGATTGTTTTGTTCTGATTAAAGAAGGCACATTCTACCCTAGCTGGCAGTTACACACAGGACTGGGAGCTCACCTGGAAACGCTCTCCATTCCCCATTTGGAGCTGTCTGTTATCATGGAAAGATTAACAATTTAGCTGCAGAAACCAGAATCCACAGCCCTTTGAAGACCCCAGTCCTTTTACATATCACTAAACCCTTTGAAAACCTCAGCCTTTGCATGTCAATAGCCCTTTGAAGATCTCTAGGGCTCATTACCTATAAATTGCCCATTTGGCATATCCTTGCCTACTTCCTCTTGTAATCTTTGTCCTTAACCAATTTAAGCAGAGCAGATTTTTGTGGGTGACCTGCTGCTCTCCTGTACTGGCATTATTGGAATAAAAGCTCATATATGATTCAACCCTGTCTCTGCTTAATTGGCTCAAGTACTGACTGGCAGCACAGACCCATTGATTGTCTGGTTACGTTTTGAGATTAAAATAAAGTTAGACTTTTTCAATTAAAAAAAAAACATTGTCTTTGCAAGTTTTCTACCCAATATACATATTTTTAAACATTTGACACTCACTGCTACTGCTCATTTGCTAGCAAAAGTAGACTAAAGAATTTTTTACTCCCAAATGTAGAATTAGCTCATTGGGGTTAGTTTAACAGCTTTTCTTTCTTGAGAGCTTGTTCCTATAGCTTATATTGGATATTACACAGCTATTGTCACTGCTACAAATATTCTAGTTTGAATGATTAATATATTATGGTTTTATGTAAAGAACACCATCTTTCAGTATGGTGGAGAAAGGAATTCAGATTTTTGAGCTCCTCCCAAGTGCCAGGTGCTGTGCTAAATACTTTACATGCAATATCTCATTTTGTTCTCTCAATCAATGTTGCAGATTAGGAGACAAAGGCTCAGAGAGGGCATGCATTCTGCCTAAGTGTACATAGTTACTAAGTGGAGCATCAGAATTTAACCCCATGTTTACTAGTGTCCAAGTCCTTTTTTTTTTTCTTCCCATTTATGACATTGCTAAAGCAGCATGACTCCATGTTACTCTTCAACATGAAGTTTTAAAATCATGACTGTAGGCAATTAGAAACAATTGACTATTTTGTTCTTTTAAATTATTTTTTATATAAGCCAGTGTCCTGTATTTCAAAAGGGTGGGATTGGCATTGCAGTGTAGGATTGGTGATACAGGAACACAGTTGGAGCAAGAACGCTGATACTGTAAGGATAAATGTCATACAGAGGCATTCTGGATAATTTGATCCCCTTCTCCTATTTGGTGTTGATATTTGCCTAGGAATGAGTAAATACATAATCAAATCTTGAGAACACTTTTATACATTCCATGCACAACAAATATAAAGTTAGTAACTCAGTTCAAAATTGGAATAAAAACGTTCCCTGGCATCTTTTGGCATACCAATAAGTACCTACAGGAACTGTATACTTCTCCATTCTACCTTTACCTCACCTCTGAACAGGAGGTCAATTAGGTGGTCAGCACAACATTGGGAGTATAAGATAATGGTCTGGCTTAGCACTCTAGTGGTACTTAAAATAAATAAATAAAGAAAAGAATGGGAGTAGGGTAAGCTGAATAATGGCCCCCCAAATATATCCACCCTCTAATCCCTTACATGGCAAAAGGGACTTTACAGATGTGATTAAGATAAGGATCTTGAGGTGGAGGAGAGTATTCTGTATTATCCGATTGGACTCCATGTTAATCACCATGGTCCTTAAGGGACCGGAGGATTCAGAGGAGAAGATGGTGTGATGGTGAAAGCAGAAATTAGAGTGATGTGCTTTGAAGATGATTGAAGGGGCCACAAAGCAAGGAATACAAGTGACCACAAGAAGCTAAAAAAGAGCATAGAAATGGATTCTCCCCTCCAGACACCTTAACTTTAGCCCAGTGAAACTGACTTCAAAACTGTCAGATATTAAATTTGTGTTATTTTAGGCCAGTACGTTAATAGTAATATGTTACAGTGGCAAGGGGAAACTAATACAGGAAATGGGAACTTTCAATAAAGAAAAATGAGATGATTTGGGAATAGTCATCTTTAAATGGTGAGGAGATGGTCCAGGATGATTTTTATACGTAAGCTCTGAGGAACACCCACTGTAAACAGCAACAGGAGTCCAGGGAAGGGTTGCAATCAGAAAGGGATGTGAAGAGAGGGTGCAAAGTTACTGGTATTGTTTTGAATCATAAGCTGAGTGGCAGGTTCATGAGTATTGGTTTCATTTTTTCTGTATAAAATATATATAATAGCCGAGACTGGTTTGGCTCAGTGGATAGAGCGTTGGACTGTGGACTGAAGGGTCCCGGGTTCAATTCCGGTCAAGGGCATGTACCTTGGCTGCGGGCACATCCTCAGTAGGGGGTGTGCAAGAGGCAGCTGATTGATGTTTCTCTCTCATCGATGTTTCTGACTTTCCCTCTCCCTTCTGCTCTGTAAAAAATCAATTATATATATATATATATATATATATATATATATATATATATATCTCATAGAGGCCTGGTGCATGAAAATTCAAGCACTGAATGGGGGGTCCCTCAGCCCAGTTTTCCCCCTCTCACAATCTGGAGCCCTCAGGGGTGAGAGGCAACCTGGTGATCACAAGAAGGTGATGCCCCCATTGCACCTGTGCTGCTGCCACTGCTGGCAGTGCAAGCCACAGCCGGGCCTGGTTACCTGAGCCTCAGGTGGCCCTGGGTAGCTGAGCAGTTGTCATCTGAAGCTTGCCTGCACCTCAGGCCATCCCTGGGTGGCTGGGGTGATGAGGAAAGGTCTGGTTACACATGCCTGCTACCCCCTACCCCCAGCTGAGCTGAAAGGACTGTGGGATTCCAGCTGGGTTGAGGTGACTGGGCACCACCATCTTATGGCTATAGGTGCCACCATCTTTGTGATGGCATGAAAGTCAATTTACGTATCCCCTCTTATATACTTATTAACACATGTTATGTATTTACTAGAGGCCTGGTGCACAAATTTGTGCATGGGTGGGGTCTGGCTGGCCCACCTGATCAGGACAGGCAGCTGGGGATAGGAGGGAGGGAGTAGCCAACCTACCCCAATTGGGGTGGGGGATTGATCAGGGGTGGGACTGGCCAGGGGGAGGGGCCACGGGAGGTTGTAGGGGGTCAAACAGGACCAATTGGGTTGGCTGGCCTCTGCAGTGTACATCTTACCAACTGGTTGTCCAGTCGTTCTGTTGTTCCAGTTGCTTGGCTTTTATATCCTATATAATAAAAGCCTAATATGCTAAGAGTCCCGTTGTCCAGTCAGCCATTCAACCAATCAAAGTGTAATATGCTAATGATATGCTAAGGCCACTCAACTGCATGCTATGATATGCACTGACCACCAGGGGGAAGACACTCTGACTGGTAGGTTAGCTTGTTGCTGCGGTGCAGCTGATCAGGACTGAGTGAGATGGGCCGGACACATCCTGGAGCCCTCCCATGGTCCCTTCTTGGATGATCAACCTCCTGCATTCCTCCCTAGCCCAGATTGTGCACTAGTGGGGTCCCTCAGCCTGGCCTGCATCCTTTCACAATCTGGGACCCCTTAGGGGATGTCAGAGAGCCGGTTTTGGCCCCATCCCACAGACCAGGCTGAGGAACCCCACTGGTGTACAAATTTGTGCACCAGGCCTCTAGTGTATAGATAGACTGTATATATATTATTTATATAAAAATATATCATACACAGCCAATTTTTTAAAATCAAGTTTGGATCAATGATGGAAATGTGGAACTATCTTTGGGGGAAAATTGGGAGATGTCTAATAGCTTAAGGCATATGTTATTCATCAAATATGTACCACTTAGGAAACTTTTTATAGTGGAGACAGGATCATTCCCAGGAATTTTGTGTGGGTAACAGAGGTAATGGTTACACTTACTATGTGTCAAACACTGGGCTATGAGCCTGACCAACATTTACCCATGAAATCCTGACAACCTAGAGAAGCATATTGGCAGAGGACCCAACATAGTCATTGGCAGCCAGGACACAGGAGCAGCCTACTTAGGTTCAAAGCTCTGCTCTGTCACAGATTAGCCCTGGGACCCCAAATAAATTACCTAATATTTCTGGGTCTCTGTTTCCTCATCTGAGAAAATCAGAATGTTAATAATTATAGTTCTACTATTGTAGTAACTATAATTTTATAGAGTTATTATTATAAGTAATAATTAAATTAACTCATGCCCTTTAAATAGTACCCAACACATTGTAAAAATCAATTAATGAAAACTACTATGATTAACAGTTAGGAAACTTGAGAGTTAGACAATTAACCAAGTCTATACAGATAATAAATGATAAAGCTGGAATTCCAACTCAGGCAGGCTATATACCAGTGGACTGAATGAATTCAATTCAATAAACAAGAAATTCAGTGTGAACAAATCAGTCAAAGAATAATTTTTTTAAACTCCATTTGACAAAATTATTCTCCTGGTTTGTTGATATTGAAAATCTTTTCTTCCTAATTATTTGTGTTTGATTAATTAGACAATATTACTGGTACTCTCTTGATTTTTTTTTCAGAAGAGAGAATAATAGTGACTCACAATTTGTTTATAAATATGGAAGTAGAGATCCCTAAATTATTTTGTTACATTCCTCAACTGTTGAGAGAAAAAGAATTGAAGGAACCTTGAATAATTCTCTAAGGGGCTGAAAAAAAAAAAAGAATTCTTGCTATTTTGGCCTCTCCTTAAGCGACCAATAACAGTTGACAATAATGTTGGGATACATTTATTTTTATTCTTATTTTTTTTAAATAGTATCTACTCCTGAGTTCTGTCTGCTTTTTTATGTAGCGTGAGGAACCAGCCAAGGCCAGGATTAGCAGGCAACATAGCATGTGCAAATATTTTTCCAATCTTAATAATTTTCTAATAACTAAGGCTGACATTGACTTTACAGTATTTGTATAATTTTAAAATTTCTAATCACTATGGGAACTTTAATCAAACCAGATATGTTTGAGCAAAACTAGCTTTTCTATTTGCCAAAAAGCAATAGACCAGAGTTCCAATTCACAGAGATCACTATTATTAGCTACTTTTCAGTCTGTAAATATTTTCATTTCTTTGAAGCAGATACATATTGAAGGGATCCAAATACCATTTTATAAGCACTGAAAATAGCACACATTAAATTAAGTTTTTCCTTAACAGATCAGAAGAGCTTCTTGTATTTCCCAGCTTATACTCCCAACACACACAAACATGCATGTCAAATCACGTGGTTAACTAGCTTTTGGCTGTTGCAGAGACTTGAAAAGTAATACATATAAAGCTTGTAGGTTGAAATGAAAAATCATAGCTCTAAGGGTACTTGTTGCAACTGTGTTTTCAATAAACTATAATTCGACCTTTTTCTTGTAACCATTATTTTTAAGGCATGGTATCAGTTTCTCTTCACTCTTCAAAGCTCTCCCAGTGACTTTACTGAGTTTAGTTTGTGATTGGCAGCTTTAGGAGCACCGCAGGACTTACCACTCCAAAATGTCAAGCCCTCATCTTTTTGCCGCAGGAATCATAATGTGAAATTGGTTCGAAATCCTTGTGCACTAATTTCTACCATGTCTGTCTTACACACCTCAGGAACCAGCTGCCCCGAAGAAGGAGAAAACCAGAATAGTTTTTGATTTGCACCCCCAGTAAATGAGGATTTACTTAATCCTGAGACTGAAGGGTTTAAGAAATTATAAAATGACAAGTAATCAGGACCCCATACCAAGGGAACAGAACACATGCTTTCTATAAAATAGACCAGAGGCAGCAGAAAAAATGTCTGATGGTAAATTTGAGACCCTGTGTAGCGTGTGATTCAGCTGTATCTTCAAGACACAACAATTCTGGAAATTCAACGGAAGTGTGAAGCTCAGTTTGGGCACTGAGGCAACTTCTGATTTTGTTTTTTTAAATCCTATACCAGCTTCCCTCTCCAATCCCCATTTTGTAGAACTTAATGCTTCTATGTTAGATCATGTTTTTCCTGGCAGCAAACTCTGCTTAATGTTTATTATGTTTCAAAGGCTTAAATGTTCCTCTATCATTTGCTTATGCTCTGAAGACTGAAATAACTAAAACTCCCACTTTTCCATGTCTTTTTGAATCGTTGGGGTGGTCATATTACGAAGTTCTGATCAATGAAATGCAAGGTAGTCTGCTGGTGCTGCCTTCTTTGCTTCCATTTTTTTTTTTTCTGAACTAAAATGCAAACTCTATGGCTGGAGCTTTGGCAGCTATATTGTGACCATGAGATAATACTCATGAAATAAATGTGAAGAGATGAAAAAGGATATTTTCGAAAATAACTTGCCTCTGGTCTTTTAGACTTGCCAATTGATGGAATAGTTGGGATATGAGCAATGATTTGGTTCTGAAGAAAATAAAATGCTATCTGTTTAACCAAGTCAGCTAAATAAAATCTATTAGTTTTTGTTAATACAATTCTAATTGATAGAGCCAGCAGAACAAATGTCTAGGACTACATATCCTAGAGTAAGAAAATAATCACATTTCAACTCCTGATTTCAGCACTTATAAGCTGTATGATTCAGCCTCAAATTCCTAACCTATAAAATTGAAGTAATAGTAGTATTTATTTCATAAGGTTGCTATCAATTTAAAGAAGACAAGTTTAAATAAGTTACTATTATAAGGAAATATACCCCCCCCAATATTATCAGTATTATAATTATTACACTTGCTAATAATAATAACAGTAGGTGCCTACTGTTTGATAGGGACCATTAGGAACATTTAAGAACACTAATCCAAGTCACACTAATGCAAGTTTATGCATTTTAAATGAGTGAATTAGGACATTTCCAACCTGGGTGTTCCAGGCCAGGCATGAACAGGTCCGTTTCCACTACAGGACTTGATGTACCCAGGCCTGAAATTTTGTAGCTTGCCCTAGTCTTTAAATATTGCCAACACAACCTACTCTCCCAGAAGTTTGGTTTATGATGGTTTTCCTTTAGTGAACTAGAGCTTTCTCAGAAATCTAGAGCTGATGTGTTTGAGCAGCTTGGGGTCAAACTGACCACTATGGGATCAGGTTGGAATAAAGGAATATGCCCACGTGTGATTTGCCTTCAGAGAAAAAAATGAAAGTTCTAATTGCTTCTGAAACTTCAATGGACAGAGATTTTATTCTAGATAAAATCTTTCAATTTCTAATTTCCTCTTTTTCTGTGAAGGAGACCTACTGATAGAAGCTAGAAAAACAGTCATAAAGAGCGTGCAATAAATTTTCTCCATGCATGAGAGTTGAAACTTCAGTCTATCGGTGGGGCAGACAGAAACGTCCTTTAGTCTGGAGACACAAATAGGCTAGCCAATGATAATGACTTTGAGTTCAATCCTGTAGGTTTTAGTGAATCTTTGAAAGGATTTGAACAGAAAAATGGTACCTTTCCCAGCATGTGCACTAAAGTTAAACCAGGGAGATGAAAGATGAATGAGAAACAGAATTAGGGAGTGAAGCAGCATGATTTTCAAGATGCAAGATTTCCTCTGAAATACTCATGTTTATGAGGAAAATATGAAAACACAAGTGCAATTGATCATATCCCAGTTATTCCATCGGCAATGTTGACATTAATGGAATACTTTCATTTATGTAAAAATAAAAGTCACATGATTAATTTAGGGTAAGGAAGCCTTAGCATGGAAGGAATCAAATATACATTGAATCTGACCCCAAAACTAGGTCTAGTATTTTAGGAAATCAGTACAAAAGAACAACAGGGAGTACTAAAAGTTTTTCTTTTGGTCTAAACTTTCCTGGTTCCATGCTTCCGGTCATGTTCTGTGAGAACTGATGGCACTTTCCCCAGGCTGTTTCAACATGCGAAGTTGCCCTCTGGTTTGTGTTGGCCTTTCTATGAAGGAATGAAAAAGGAAGAGAAGAGATCCACTGAATAGACTGGCTAGATGCCCAGAGCTGGCCTGCAGTCCTGGCTTCACCTTTGGCAATGTATTTAACTCCTCTGGGCCTCAGTTTCCTCAGTATTATTATTAATGAAATTGGAATAGAAGCTTCTTTATGAATCTGTGCCTGTGTCAGGCCCTGCTTTAAGGACATATAAACCACCCAGCTCAGGGCCAAACACATGGAGATGTTCAATACTGTTACTAGTATTTTATTATGAGTCAAAGAGCAGAAGGAAAGTTCCATTTCTAGTCTTCCTTTCTGTTTTCCCACCTCAACATTTGTCCATGAAAACATTACTCATATAATGGCTGTCAACAGCAATATCACATCAGCTGCCAAGAGGACAGGAATTTTATTATTTCTACTAGAGGCCCGGTGCACAAAATTTGTGCACTAAGGAGGAGGGATGCCCTTCAGCCCAACCTGCACCCTCTCCATTCTGGGACCCGTGGAGGGATGTCCAACTGTCTGACAAGCAGTTGGACATCCCTTTCACAATCCAGGACTACTGGCTCCCAACTGCTTGCCTGCCTGTCAAATTGTCCCTAACTGCTTCTGCCTGCCAGCCTGATCACTCCTTAACCACTCCCTTGCCAGCCTGATTAATGTATAACTGCTCCCCTACCAGCCTGATCATCTCCAACTGCCTTCCCCTGACAACTGGTCACTCCCAAATGCCCTCCCTGCATATTCCCTCTTTATTAGATAGGGGTTTTTTTCTATAACATATTAGAGAGCCCTAACTGGTTTGGTTCAGTGGATGAAGCATCAGCCTGCAGACTCAAGGGTCCCAGGTTCGATTCTGGTCAAGAGCATGTACCTTGGTTGGGGCACATATCCAGTGGGGAGTGGGCAGGAGGCAGCTGATCAATGTTTCTCTCTCATAGATGTTTGTAGCTCTCCATCCCTTTCCCTTCCTCTCTGTAAAAAATCAATAAAATATATTAAAAAAAAGAGAAACATTTAAGATTCCTCCATATCTTCCTGGTTGATGTGACTCAGTGGTTGAGACCCCAGGCTGCTGCCACTGGGAGGAGGTTGGGCCGTGGGGAGTAAATTTGTTTTTGTTTTTTATAAAGGGTCAGAAGGGCCTCTAGGCAGCATTCCACCAGGTCGCTTACTCTGCAGGCTCTCAGCAGAAGCCCTCTCTGAGACTGGGGGACTCCAGCAGGGCCGAGAGGACTGGGCACCGTTATCTTGTGGCTATGGGCACCACCATTTTTGTCGCAGTGACAGTTAATCTGCATATTACTCTTTTATTAGATAGGATTTTATTTTTACTTCTTTTGAAGCTGTTTTATTACCAAATGTACATTTTTCAAAGTTCACCTCTGTAGGAGGTGAGATTTTAATGCAGAAGGAGTGTACGTCAGCTGCTAAACACTCTTGTAGGATTTACTCATAGTGTCACTCTGAGCCCAGAAGGCAAGGTTTCTGAATTGGAAAGGGAGGTTAATTGTGTTCTCTCTTTCACTGATCTTAGGTTTATTTAGGAACAGCAGTTGATCTTCAGCTACAAAATACACTACTGTGTCTACCTTACTCTACTGGACTTCACATGTTATGAGTGAAATTCAAGGCTGCTGCCCATGGAGAAGATATTAAAATTCATGAAGAATCTGCTCAATATGGGATACTCTATGGTGAATTCTAAACTATCTTGAGGATTTGTATATTCAGATTTGAATGATCTTCAACAATTAGTGCGACAAGAGATATAGTCCTAAATGTACAAACGAACTGGAACTCATAGTTTACTCCATTATATACTGTAAATGATATAGACTATCACTGCCTCTAAAATGAAGCATCAGGAACAAGACAACCTCATGAATATGTATTTGCTGAGCAGTTGGTTTAGTTCATCCACCAGCTGAGTGCCTTCTTCAAATTTATGCCTCAGAAACATTTCAATTTTATATATGAATTGAGTTTTGAAATCATATAGAAATGGTCTATACCACAGACACCAATGAAGTAATATAATGATGATGTTTAGATAGGAAGAATACAAAAAGCTAAATGTATACAAGAGAAGTAGCCAAACAAACAAAAAAAGAATATGGAAAAAGATATTTCATCAATAGCTAAAATTTTTCTTCCATTTAGTAGTGAATATCTTGCTTAACGCTTAGCCCAACTGTCCTAATTCATTGCAGTGGAGTAGGAGGTAGAAGTTAAATCCTTGACTGTCTGGATTCAAATTCTCCCTTTACCACTTAAAGATTAAAATCATTTGGTTAAGTTATTTGACCTCTCTGGGACTCTATATGTAAAAATGGGGACAATAACAGGATTTTTTAGTAAATATTGTGTAACATATCAAGCACTTGGATTACTTCTTAAAATATCAAAAACTCTCAAAAGATGTCAACTATTATTTTTATGTTTCAAGTCCCTAATTTCTTCAGAAAAAATAATTATCACCTACTCTTTAATGGGATTAGTAATATAATACTAGGGTACTCAATAAATGAGCTGGTGCACAAGGAAGACTTAGAAGAGGGACTGGTGTGGAGTGAGTCGACAGCCAATGTTCACTACTCTGATTATGTGCAACCTTCTCTGAATTCTTCCCTCCTCTAGACTCACTGTAACTGGTCTGTGTATCTGTCTCTACTAGAATGAGAATTCTGCACCCATAGGAACTAGTGGAGAGCAATCAGCTTGGTAAGTAGACAATCAGGGTTGAATCAATGAATGCATGTGTGAGCATGCACATGAAGTTGGTACTGCTCTCTTGCTGCAGATGAAATGTGGAAACTGATGCTAAATCCATTTATTTTGATGTTCAGTGAGTTGATTATTTAACTGTCAAAACTACATTCTGAAAAGCTCCTGGAAGACAAAGCCTCACTCAGGCTTTGTGATTAGCAAGTCCTCAATGAGTGCTTCTTGCTGTGCTGCTGGACATCTGTGTGTCAGGCAGAGAGCTACTTGGTCATGGCCATTGCTCACTCACATCTTTCCTTCACATCTTTAATTCCTTACATAGTGACTGACCTAGTTGCATACAAAGATTTAGAGTTTGACTAAAGGTTTATGGTTTTTCATAGGATGAATAAATGACATGAGAAGATTCGTGTGTTTCCTTGATAAAAGCAGCATGTCTGCCTGTATCTGCAGATGCCAGTTTAGAAATGCACTTCCCAATTAACTGCTAAGTCCCAACTCTTGTGTCAAGGGAATGCAGTTTTCTAGAGGTTAGTGCAGTATTCAGTACCTATTTTTTCCAAAGCACTGGGTCTGTTATGGGAGATTCAAAGATGAAGACCCAGACCCTAACTGCTCAAGGAATAGTGAAGACCTAAAGGATGGAGTATTTTTTACAGGGCTTCAAAGAATATTATGGAGGCAGTGTTTGAAAAGGAGGTTGACCTAGCACATAGAGACCCCGTAGAAGGTTTTCAAATGGGAAGGTATTAAATATTTCATACAAGGGCCTTGTTTAATTAAATATTTTAGTAACATAGCTATTCACTTATTAAATAATAATGAGATATTCTTGCAATGCCAGGCTATAGAATATAATGGTTAGAAACTACTCCCTACAAATAAACTTTAAAACCACATATTTAAAAATTCAGTAACATTTCATGTAATTTCAGCATCCTGTCTTTTCCTGGAGACTGGGAGAAAAATTACAGGAAAGGAAGACCCACACTGAAAAAAAAAATTAAGATATAATCAGAAAGTATTTGTGTTGTATCTAAATATCAATAGTAATAACATTATATTGCAGATAATTGAATAAAAACAGCAGTTCAAATATTCTTCATTCTAGGTACTTGTAGGACCTGCCTAAGAGGTATGTTTACTAGCTACTTAAACATTATATTTTTGGGTTCCAAGATAAAAAACTTGTCCATAAATATTTTGTTGAGTACTCTATAAGGGAATCCTATAAGTTTAACTCAAATTGTAAATAATCATTTCAAGTTTTCATAGTAGTTGCTGTCTTCTCCATGAGGCAAGTTTCACAGGAGAATTTCTCCAAGGTAAGTTTAAAATAAGGAAATACAGTAGCAAATGCATTGACAATATAAGAGTCATATAGAGCGTGGAAAGAAACATGTTGCTGGTGGTTTAGAAATAAATTCCAACAGCTTAAATTCAGGCTTTAATTAAGTTATAAAGCCCAGGAATTGCAAGTCATGAAAGTTTATTGGTATTAGCTTTCTTAGGAGCACTATTATGTGCACAATAAATAAAAGTGGGGATGATGGCTTTCCAGAGAATGGGGCATGAGATATAGGAGCACAAAGCTTTGCTGTTTGCCTGGCTGCCCTATGAACGCAGCAACTCAGATGGTTGAGTGCTACACCTTCTCATTTGCTGGAAATCAGAGGCTGAGAGCAATGTCGTGTAGAGCAAGCATGTCAAACGCAAAGGTTCACACAGGCCAAGTAAACAAGGCATGTGGCCTGCGAGTTTGATATTTTATTACAATGGAGTAAGGGTTTCATAACACAGAATAGGATCTTCACAGAAAATATGAAATACTCATTAATTGAATACAAAGATGAACAAGCCCCTCATGGAGGCTGATCAACAGGATAGGACTGGAGGGAGAACCAAGATGGCAGCATAGGTAAACACCTATACTGCTGCTTTGCACAACAATTTCAAAATTACAACTAAAAGACAAAACAAACATCATCCAGAACCACCAGAAAGCTGGCTGAATGGAAATTCTACAACTAGAAGGAAAGAGAAGAGGACACTTAAACTCAGAGAAGGAACGGAGGGCAGAGGTGCGGAGACATGAAGACAGAGGTGCAGAGATGTGGAGGTGCGCATGCACATACACACACACTTAGGGAGGGCAGGTGGCTGAATATGCAGCTGGTTTTCTTGAATGGGGAGGGAGACAAAGGCTCCCCACTGCGCTGAACTACAATTCTGGGTGAGTCTCGGGGGACACAGACTCATACGGGGGTAAAACTGGACTGTCAGGAGGAAGCACACTGAGACTTGGGAGCTGCAGAGGCATGCGAGCTCGCAGAGAGGGGGCGTAGCTGAGTGCGTGGCTGGCTTTCTTGTTCAGGAGGAAAATAAAACCTCCTGAATGCACTGTTCTCCAGTTCTGGGTGAGACTTTGGATATCCAGACTCATTCAGGGAGAAACTGGAGTTCTAACAGCAGACAAAACTCAAGGGCAGCTTTCTCTCAGAGGTGCATGCAGCCATTGCTGGGGGACATGGAGACCCAGGTGCCTCTTAGGGCAAGGCTGATGGGAAACCAAGGCTGACTGCTCAGCCCTAAGACACTGCCTCAGCCAAGCTGAGCACATAAGCTCTCCCAGTGTAGTCACAGTTGATCCTCACAGCCAATTGGCCTGGAAGTCAACCCCTCCCAGTGATACCAACAACAATCTAGGATTAACTAATACAAGTCCGTGCGACCCATAAAGGGGTGCACCAAGAGTATCCACCTCGGGTAACTGGGGAGGCTGAACCACTGTCCCCTAGAGGACACCTACCACACAAAGTTACTCGACCAACTCAGGGAAGCAGAGAAAATGCCAAGACAAGGAAGCATATCACAAATGAAAGAAATAGAAAAAAAAATGATTGGATATAGAGTTCAAAACCATGGTTATAAGGTTTTTCAAAAATTTCCTAGAAAAGGCTGATAAATTTAATGAGACCCTCAAGGATATGAAAAAGGACCAACTAGAAATTAAGCATATACTGACTGAAATAAAAAAATATTATACAGAGACCTAACAGCAGATTAGAGGACTAGAATCAAGCCAAATATAAAGAAGGAAAAAACACTCAGCTGGAAAAGTAAAAAGAAAAAAGATCCAAGAAATTGAAGATAGTGTAAGGGGCCTCTGGGACAATGTCAAGCATACTAACATCTGAATTATGGGGGTGCCAGAAAAAGAGAGAGAGCAAGATACTAAAAACTTATATGAAGAAATACTGATTGAATACTTCCCCCACCTGGTAAAAGAAATAGTCTTAAAAGTCCAGAAAGTGCACAGAACCCCAAACAAAAGGAATCCAAAGAGGACCACACCAAGACACATCATAATTAAAATGCCAAGGGCAAAAGACAAAGCGAGAATAAGAGCAAGAGAAAAACAGTTAATTACCTACAAGGGAGCACTCATAAGATTATCTGCTGATTTCTCAACAGAAACTATGCATGCCAGATGGGAATGACAAGAAATATTCACAGTGATGAATAACAAGAACCTACAACCAAGATTACTCTACCCAGAAAAGCTATCACTCGGAATTGAAGGTCAGATAAAGAGCTTCACAGACAAGAAAAAGCTAAAGGAATTCATCACCATCAAACCAGTATTAAATGAAATGCTGAAGGGTATTCTTTAAGAAGAGGAAGAAGAAGAGAAAGGTAAAGGTAAAAATTATGAGCAACAAATACATGTCTATCAACAAGTGAATCTAAAAATCAAGTGAATTAAAAATCTGATGAACAAAATAAACTGGTGAATATAATAGAATCAGGGGCATAGAAAGGGAGTGGACTGATAATTCTTGTGGGGAAATGGGTGTGGGATGTGCAGCAAGAGACTGGACAAAAATCATACACCTATGGATGAGGACAATGGGAGGGAGGTAAGGGCAGAGGATGGGGTGGGAACTATGGGAGGGGGGGGAAGGGAGCACTTCTAATAATCTGAACAAGAAAGATTTTTTAAATTAAATCTATCCTAAATAAATAAAGGTAGATGACACATTAATGGACACATTCCAACAAATGCATTTTCTTAAAATTATTTCATCAGCCAACAAACATTATTTCATAAGATAGTAAACATTATATGTTTGTCATAAAATTTTTGTCATAAATATTTCATTTTGACAATGCACACTCCATAAAACTCAACAGTATAATATTAAAGTCCACTGAAACCAGTTAGCAACTATCCCAATGAATATCTCATGTATCATAAACTGATCTACTATCAAGCATCCTCTCTCAGATGTGATCTTCCACACATTTCCAAGTGGGAGCTCAGCATTTGTTTCTTTTTAATAAGTGCAGTTTCTCTAAGGAAGCCTCATTGTCTTCAGTATCACTGACTCTTATCTCTATTATCTATTGATGAGCCCAGTAAGGCATTCTTTGTTTCTGGCAGTGCTTTGTTTAACATAAACTTACATTTATCTGGGATAAAAGCCCAATATTGCAGTTATTGGGTTTTATGGTAGATGGGTGTTCAGTTTCTATAATTCCATATAGATATATAGCTAGATAGATAGTATATATTTATTCTTATTGTTGATTGTATTACAGATGTCTCCCATATTTACTCACTTAACTCACTTCCTCCCAGCCCCTACCCACATCCCTAGATCTTCACTACCTATTGCCTGTGCTATAGATATAAGTATGTAAGTTATTTGGTTTTTCTCTTCTCATCCCCCCATCCCTACATAAATGTATATTAGTCTGCTCCATGCCTCCATACTTTGAGTCTTAATTTTTTGGTTAATTCATTTTGTTCATTAGATTCCAGAAATAAGTGAGGTCATGTGATATTTGTCTTTCTAATATGTTCATAGCATTATTTACAACTAAGGCCTCTGTGCATGAATTCATGCATCTTGAAAGGAACTGTAGGTTATGAAGCTGCAGTGGGCACAGGGTCAGATGTTGGTCCATCCTCCACGCCCAGGCCCAGTCCCTGTTTGCTGGCAGTCCCGCTTCTGCCATGGCTGCTCCCACATGCTGACAGCACTGGCCCTGCTTACATCTGTTGATGGCATGGAGCGATTGGGACACCACCAGCAGCAGAGGTGAGCAGTGGTTGCTGCCATACTCACCTCTCAGGAGCAGGGAGAGGTGGAGAAGCCCTGAGGGGTGATCAGGGTGAGCAGCTTCCACTTGCACCTGCTGATGGTGCTGAGCGATCAGGGTTGGCACTGGGCAATGGCAGGGGGTGCAAGTGACAGCTCTGGGACCAGCAGCAGGTGCAAGCACTGGGTGGGACCATGGTGCACAGGAGCAAAGAATTTTCAGTAATCACCAGAGGCTTTCCCCAATGACAGTGACCAGCACCCAGCTTTGGTCTGGCCCCCCAGCTCACTTCCACGACCATCCCACTGCAACTGATGCCTGCCATGTGCACTCGTACTCCTGTTGGTAGCACACATCAGTTATTTGGTTGTTAGGTTGTTCTGCCATTTGGTCTATTTGCATATTAAGGTTACACACACACACACACACACACACACACACACACACACACACACACTAGAGGCCTGGTGCACGAAATTCATGCATGGGGTTGGGGAGGGGGGCAAAGAGTGTCCCTCAGCCCAGCCTGCACCCTCTCCAATCTGGGAACCCTTGAGAGATGTCTGACTGGCTGTTTAGGCTCAATCACAATGGGGCCTAAATGAGCAGTCAGACAACCTTCTCACAATCCAAGACTGCTGGCTCCCAACTGTTCACTTGCCTGCCTTCCTGATTGTCCCTAACCATTTCTGCCTGCCAGCCTGATCACCCCCTAATCACTCCCCTGCCAGCCTGATTGCTGCCTAATTTCTCCCTTGCCAGCCTGTTGCCCTAACTGCTCTCCCCTGCAGGCCTAGGTCCCCCACAACTGCCCTCCCTGCAGGCCCAGTCACCCCCAACTTCCATCCTCTGCTGGCCTGGTCATCCCTAACAGCCCTCCCCTGCAGGCTTGATTACCTCCAACTGCCCTCTCTTTCAGGCCTAGTCCCTCCCAACTGCCCTCCTCTGCTGACCATCTTGTGGTAGCTATCTTATGTCCACATGAAGGCAGGATCTTTGACCACCTGGGGACAGCCACATTGTGTGTTGGAGTGATGGTCAGTTTTTATATTACTCTTTTATTGGATAGGATAGAGGCCTGGTGCATGGGTGGGGGCCAGCTGGTTTGCCCTGAAGGCTGTTCTGGATCAGGCTGGGGATTCCCTTAGGGTGTGGTGCAGCCTGGGCAAGGGGCTTGAGGTGGTTTGCAAGCTGGCCACGATTCTTGGCAATCCAAGTGGAGGCCCTGGTATCTGGGATTTATTTTTCTTCTACAATTTAAACTTTGTAGCCTGGAGCGGAGCCAAGTCTTCTGTTCACTCCATGGTTGCAGCCATTTCTGTTGGCATTTATTTACCTTCTATAATTGTAACTTTGCAGCCTTAAGCGGAGGCCTGGGCTGGCCAGGGCAGGTGGAAAGCTTGGCTTTCTCCATTGCCAGTAAAACCCAAGCCTCCCTCCTGCTCTCTGTGGCCTGCAGCCATTTTGATTGGGTTTATTTGCATATTCACTCTGATTGGAGGGCATGGCTGATGGGCATGGCTTTTGGGTATAGTGGAGGTATGGTCAATTTGCATATTACTCTTTTATTAGATAGATAGCTAAAATTTTGATACAAATTAAGTGCCCATCCTTAGATGAATGGATAAAAAAAGCTGTAGGACATTTACACCATGGAATACTATGGAGGTCTATAAAAGAGGTATCTCTTATCCTTTGGGACAGCATGGATAGACCTGAGGACTATTATACTGCCAATGTTTTTTTACTTATTGCATTTTTTCTTGATTATTTCTTAGAGTTTTTACCGCTATGCCTATATAACCCATCTGTTCTTCCATGTTGTCTATTTTTTCCATTTGAGCCCTTAGCATACTCATCAAAGCTGTTTCAAATTCCTTATCTGATAATTCCAACATCCCTGCCACTGAATCTGATTTTTTCTCTCTCTCTCTTCAAACTGTGTTTTTTTCACTTTAGTATACTTTGTAATTTTTAGTTGAAATCTGCATTTTTTACTTGGTAAAGTAAACCAGGGTCAATAGATCTTTAGTGTGAGGTTTTCTATTTATCTGGCTAGGAGTTAGGACCAGCTACTATTTCCTGAAGCTGTAGGTGTCAGAGGTTAAAATATGCCCTAGTGTCCTTATTTTTGTCTCCTGTTTTCTTTGGTTTATCTAGAGACTTCTTATTAAGTCAAGCCTGAACTATACAGATCTGTCCACTGTATTCCTCTTGATATCGGCAGAAGTTTCTGCTTTGGGGCTTCTGTTTCATTAAGTTGTGGTTCTCTGTACCTCTTTATCTCTCTAATTTGGGGAGCAGTGGATTGCTCTGCCATTTCAATTGTCTGATAGTTATAAGAATAGTTGCTGATTTTAGGTTTGTTCAGTTTTCTACTTATTGAGAGAACAGGATTATGGCTTTCAAGTCCTTCCATGAGGTTTTGGAAACCAGAAATCTAGAAAGATTCCTTTTTAACTTGTGAGTGTTTGGTGGAAACAATTGCAAAGGTTACTTTTCAAGAAACGTTTTACACTATTAGTTCAGCATCACAATAAGCTCACCTTTCTGGGTCAATCTTAAATCTTAGATCCTGAGGGATGAGATTTTGACAAACCTTAAATTGCAAAGACCTCCAGTTGTCCTATGAATCAATCTGCTTCCATCTATATTTTGAACATTAATATGTCAGACCCCAAATGATATGATTTTCTGAATTTGTTCTGTGCTATAATAGCATCAGTTACTTATGCTTAGTAATGGGAAGTTGAAGATTATTCCTTGCTGGGGAGGCTGAGCTGTATGTTTCCTATCAATAGTTTCACCATTTAATGTTGAGGTGATGAAAATTCTTAGAAAATGACTAGTGACAATTTACCAGACAAATTTCTACCTGGCATGTTTTACACATAATATGTTGTTTATTTTTCATAATCATCCTAGAAGGCATTATCATTCTTTGTTTAAAGATGAAAGAACTGAGGGTGGTAATTTCAGGGGAGGAGGGGATAAGAGAAGATGGGAGAGGGCATAGAGGCGATGAATGGTGATGGAAAAAAAATTAAATAAATTGGGGATAAATAAATTTTTTAAATAGCTCAGAGCCTGGGAATTTGCATGCTTCTTAAAACAATTATTGATGAGTTTAGGGGTATGAAAACTTTTAATCCATTCTTAAGACCAGGACAACTAAGACTTAAAGTCCAGTTCTGCGTTTCCTTTGAAGGATTCGGTAGGACTTGCCTGACATTTCATTCTTGCTGGATATCTCCTAGCTGTTCTGCTTCCCTAATATTTTTACCAGTTTGCCCTGTGAGCCCTTTCTAAATAAATCGTTAGTAAAGGGAAAAACAAAAGGGAAGAAATGAGGGCAAAGAGGTTAATTGACTTTCTCAAGATGCCATTTTTGGTCAGTGACCAAGCCAGGATTCAAACTTAGCTCAGTTTCCAAAATTAGTACTTTTAACTACTAAGCTATAATTGTCTCTCCAGGAGTAAACATTAGGGGGAACAGAATTTTCTTTTTAATATTTTATTTTTATTCAACAAATGTTTATTAATCATGTATATATGCCAAACTCTACTCTCGGCACCATAATTCTTTGTCCCAGAGAATTTACGTTCTAGGAAAGGGAGACAGAAATAAAACAAGTTGGTAAGTTTTATAGTATATTAATAGATCATATGTGCCATGGAGAAAGATAAAGCAGGGAAGGAGAGAAGGAGCTGAAAATATAGAAAGAGGTCACAGATGTTTTCACTGAAAAGGTAGCATTTGAACAAAGACTGAGAGGAGCTAAGGAGTGAGCCATGAGTCTGGCTAAGGGAAGGACATCAGGAAAAGAACTGACCAGGGCTAAGGTCCAAATAGGGATTGTGCTGGAGGATTTGAGGAACAGGCAGAAGACCACAAGTGTGACTGGATCTGCAGAGTGGTAAGGTACCTTGCATTAGGATCTTTAGGTATTTCAATATTAGGTTCACAAAGAGAACAGAGACCATTAGATTAATTTATTTTAGGGACAGCCCTAATGCTCTTACAGATGCAGAAAACAGAAATGTGCTGAAACTTTCAACCAATATCTTTCAAAAACATGGATTCCCATTAGCTGATCTGGTATCAAAAGTGGGTGAAGAGACAAGAAGATAGGATGTGGTGGTGGAGCTGAGGCATAATGATATAGTAGGAAGATGGCTAGGATAAGAGTCACAACAGCTGAGTTCTAGCCCATTTGGTCATTAATTGGTTGCATGATCAAGAGTAAATACCTCTCTTAGTCATAATTACTTTATATGTGAAATAGCCTTTTGGATCAACTGTTTGTTCTCAGCAACTATCATGCTTCCTTTTCTCCCTTCCACATCCTCTTTCTCATCCTTCTTATATCAGCTCCATAGTAATAGGGCCATAGTTAATATCTATAGAGTATTTTTTGTAATCTTCACTTGAGAATAGGTTTATTGATGTAGGGAGATAGGAAGGGAAACAAAGAGGGAGGGAGAAAGGGAGAGAGAGAGAGAGAGAGAGAGAGAGAGAGAGAGAGAGAGAGAGAGAGAGAAACATTAATCAATTAGTCACCTTCTCTATGCACCATGGCTGGGGACTGAACCCACAACATAGGCATGTGCCCTGACTAGGAAGCAAAGCAACAAGTTTTCCTTGTACAGGATGATGCTCCAACCAATTTCGCCACCTGGCCAGGGCTTATACAGTACTTCTCAAGTATGCCTCTAATAATGCTAGGTATATTAAATCACATAACACTCAAAAACACTGTAGGAGGTATATACTATTATGATTATATGCACTATACTTCACCTGATATTGTGGACTTGCCCAACCAGCTGCTGAGTGCAGGAATACAGAGTGAAGGTGGGGGTGGGAGTGCTGCCTGCAGGGGTCTATATACAGGACTTCCTGGTCCTGGGTCAGGATCTGCTCAACTGGGCTCCTTCCACAGTCCTTGCCTGCTCTGATTCTAAAGCATCTGATAAAAATAGTATGTAAGCCATACATGCAATCTTAAATTTTTTAGTAATTACATCCTATATAGTAAAAGGCTGATATGCAAATTGACTGAATGACTGAATGACCTGTTGCTATGACACACACTGACCACCAGAGGGGAGACACTCAATGAAGGAGCTACCCCCTGGTGGTCAGTGCACTCCTACATGGGGAGCGTTGCTCAGCCAGAAGCCCTGCCCAAGGCTGGCAAGCACAGCAGTGGTGGTAGGAGCCTCTCCCACTTTCGTGGCAGGACGAATGATGTCCAACTGACAGCTTAGGCCCACTTTAGCAGGCCTAAACTATCAGTTAGACATTCCCCAAGGGCTCCTGGACTGCGAGAGGGTGCAGGCTGGACTGAGGGACCACCCTGAATGCACAAATTTTGTGCACTGAGACTCTAGTTAGAAAATAATGAGTGAAATTAATATGAGTAATATATTTAACATAATATATCCAAGCCAACATAAAAGTATTAGTGAACTATTTTACCTTTTTTCTTTGTATTTAGTTTTCTAAGGCCTGTGTATAATTTACACTAACAGCCCATCTCAGGCCAGATGACACACATTTTAAGTGCTCAACAGCCAGGTGTGGCTAATGGCTATCATATTGAAGAGCACCAGTCTAAAGGATGTGCAGCTCAATTATCATCACTCTTGGGATATTTTATCAATAACAGTTTCAAGTTGAAAGAATAAACTTCGCTTTCCATTGATAAATAAAAGAAAGGGTGTGCAACAACATATGGGACAGCAACAAAATACCATGTTTATGTTTTAGATATTTTACGTAGTCGTAACAAAAGCTGACACATACTTAGAATTTACTACATGCTGGGCAGGGTTCTAAGTGCTTCATTTATCTTAACTCATGAAGACTCATGTGCATCCCATGAGCATTCTACACTGACTCTCTTTGTATTGAGTATAAGTAAACAGAAGAATCTGGGAGTTGTATAAATTGTTCATGCACACATGGCCAGGGACTCAAGGCAGACAGTTTGGCTACCGGGTCTATATCTCAACCACTTTACTGTTCTCCTTAAGTGAAAAGAGTTAGGCCTCAACATTTTAACTGTTATTTTTAAGTTGCTAGCAGACTGTGTGTACAACTGGCTGGAGTGAAGAAGGATAGATTCATTTTCACTTGAAGTTGAAATCCCCGACTGTGTTTCTGTCTGGATTTATTTTAATCTCCCATTGATCCATGGGTTTAAATCTGGGGATAGAATTTTAGATCAGCAGGGCACACAGATGAACACCAGAGTGAGGACTAACATACACTGCAGCCACACCAAGAAGAAGCCGCAATGCCCTTTGGGGATAATTAGTGCCCTCACCTCCTTGTGTGCTCTCTCTAAGTCACGTTATCCCAGAGCTTAGAGTACTTCCAGGAGATAATTAGGGGCTGCTGAAAGCTTCATTAACTCTGCTGGCCCACAGGGGCATTGTAAATGACTACTTCTCAGACAGGCTCTCTGGCTTTCAGCAGCTTGCCACATCTCAGCCTTAATCCCTAGGAGGATTGAACATGGATTGCCTGGATTATTACATTCTCTTTGGAGTTTTTGAATCGCCTTTTACAGAGACTGATGGCATTTCTGTGTCTTAAAGGTAACTTTGGACTCAGGAAGAGCTTATGCCACACATCTGGAGAAGCCTGATTGAAAGATGAGTACATAGTTTATGGCCTGGGAAAGAGTACTCATTAAGATTTTACAAAATTATACATCTGCTGTATTTTCATGCATTCTAACTTCACATAGATGGATTCATTCCTTATACATCATTTAATGTTTTTAACTTAGCATGTTTTATTGAGATCTATCCATATTAATTCATAAAGATCAAGCTCATTTGATTTAACATCTGTACAGAGTCCCGTCATAACAGTATGCCACATTTTATTTACTCCCTCTCCTATTGAAGGTATTGAGTTTGTTTCTAATAGTTTATCATTACTATGTGTATCTTTGTAATTAAGTAATAGAAATTTAATAATAGTTCTAGAGGCTGGAAGTCCAAGATCAAGTGTTGGGAGGTTTGGTTTCTCCTGAAGTCTTTCTCTTTGGCTTGCAGATGGCTGCCTTCTCTCCATGTCCTCATGTGGCCATTTCTCTGTGTACATGCATCCCTGATGGCTCTTCGTTTTCTTATAAGGACAGCAGTCATATTGGATCAGGGTCCAGCCACATGGCATCATTTGACCCTAATTAGGTCTTTAACAATTCTATGTTCAGTGACATTGTGAGGTGTGGTAAGGTTGGAACTTCAACATATGAATTTAGGAGGAACACAGTTCAGTACCAATAATGATATTGGAGTCAGTCTAGACCGGGGTTTCAGAATAAGGGCTTTGGACTAGGGCTGCCTGAGTTAGATCCTGACTCTCCACATGCTAGTCATGTGACTTTAGCAAGCTACTCAACCTTGTGTCAATTCACTTACCATGAAACCCATATGTCTTGGATTGTTGGGATTGTTAAAGAAGCTACATGTAAAGCACCACCACTGTGCTTCACTCAGTATTAACTATTGATTGGTCTATTTGTGTTTATTAAGAATACTTGATTTAGAACTGAACCTGATCATGGAATTTCCAAAAGACAGGGGATACATTTTCAGTTTTTCTAGATCCTGCCAAATAGCACTGTGTGCTGAGTACACTGATGAATCTTCCACCAGTCAAGTACTGTACAAGAGTTTCTTTTTCCGCATTTCCTGGCCAAGAATTGATTTTCTTCATACTTAAACATTTTTATTCATCTGATGTTTAAAAAAAGAAAAGTATGCCATTGTTGAGTACATTCTTTGATTACATCTGTTTCAGGTGGTCTATACACCATAAGAGAAAAAGTATGTATGTGCTTCTATATAATTCTCATAACCACTCCCTTAGAATAGTTCAAAGAAATATCTATATATGTAAAGCCTAAGCAACCATTATGACCAGATGACAGGAAGACTGGTTGGTAGCTATGCTGCGCATTGACCACCAGGGAGCAGACACTCAATGCAGGAGCTGCCCCTGGTGGTCAGTGTGCTCCCACAACCAACCTCCCAGGGCTGGCCAACCGCCTGCAACCCCTTCCCTTGGCCTGCCAACCCCAATCAGCCTGATCAGTGGCCAGGTCAAAGGACCCCACAGGTGCACGAATTCATACACCAGGCCTCTAGCACAGTACAAAGAAAAACTCTTTTGACATGAGTTGGAAGAAAGAAGGAAGTCAGTCAGGTTATTTTTTTCTGGCTTCCAGTTCTCTTATTGTGTTTTTAGGGATGTTGACTTCTTTTCAGAAAGTAAAGATTGTCTTTCAACTTGAAACTCTCCAGAGATTATCAAAGTGAACTGCCCCTTGACCAATGGTCATTTTTCTTTGACTTAAGTATTAGGTCTCAAATTTGATTTTGCCCGAGTCACCTGCATAGCTTGTTAATGATACTGATTCCTGGATTTCACAGTCAGAGATTCCATTTTGACCCTCATGTGAGGACAAGAGTCTGGATTTATGATACACATCTCTTGTGGTTCATTTTTGGTAATATGTGGCCTATGCTTTAAAAAGTAAAACATTCTCTTGATATTTTCCTCAGTATTGTGGCATTTATTGTATTTTAACCGGAATAAAATTCAGTATACAAACAAAGACTGTCACAGGCCTTGGGAATATGTTTTCCTGAACCTGTCCTCCCTCTGTTTAATGTGAAAGCCACTGAGCTGGAAATTTCTATGATCCTCCCAGCTTAGATATTCTTTGTTCCAGTTCTGTTATATGTCTCTTTCCTCATTTCCTGCCATGCCTTCAGTAACCCGTGTAACCACACGATTCTTGTACTACGTGTGATTTTGCAACAACAGTAATTTTTTCTCAAGAACTTGAAATTCAGGGAAATAAGGCTACCCACTGAAAATTAGATATTTAACTTAACTTTATAATTTAACATAACAGGTAAGTTCATTACATTTGTAAATGTCTCCTTAGAACAGTGGTTCTCAACCTTTCTAATGCCGCGACCCTTTAATACAATTCCTCATGCTGTGGTGATCCCCCAAACATAAAATTATCTTTGTTGCTACTTCATAACTGTAATTTTGCTACTGTTAATAAATTGTCATGTAAATATCTGTGTTTTACAATGACTTCACTGCTAGCAGGGTTGCCTAAGACCATTAGAAAACAGATATTTACATTACAATTCATAACATAGCAAAATTACAGTTATGAAGTAGCAATGAAAATAATTTTATGGTTGGGGGTCACCACAACATGAGGAGCTGTATTAAAGGGTCGCGGCGTTAGAAAGGTTGAGAACCACTGCCTTAGAAGATAGAAAATCTCCCAGATGAAGCACTGGACTCACATGTTCTAATGTAATTAATGTTTAAGTTAATAGGATATAAAGTCATAGTTATCAGTGTGGTAACATATCTGAAGAAAACAACGTGGAGGTTAGAACGTATTAGGGAATATCAAATACCAAAGAAAGAGAACCCAAAGAAGCAGTATGTATCCAGTTTCTGTCCAGGAGGGTCTTGCCCCAAATTTCAACTCTAATTTATCTTCATACAAAAGTGAAGCCTTAATCAAAAACAATGATTTGCTGCCATGTTAATAACAATTTAACTTTGTTTATAATACAGCTTTTAAACAATTGATTTGACAAGAAAAAAAGATTATCTCTGGTGTTTGAGCATTACACTGCTAGACAGACTATAAATTGACACAGTCTTTCTGAGAAGCAATTGGCTCAAATTATCAAAAACTTCAAAAATGAGTATTGCCATGAGTTTATTAATTTCAAAATTTTAAATGTATTTAAGGAAATAATTAACTTAGGCAAATTATTTTCTATAAGAATATTCATTACAGTGTTTCTGTCACTATAAATATATAACAAAAAGGAACCAATTATGTACATTTTGGTATATCCTAAAAATAAGATACTATTTAACCTTAAATAATGATGAGAAGTATAAATGTTTTTTATGATAAGTTAAAAATAAAATATTTTCCAGTGAAACAATGATCTTATAGTTTACCAATGAAGCATAAAATATTTTTTATGGTAGCCAGATGGTGTGGCTCAGTAAGTGGTTTGATTCCCTAGTCAAAGCACATGCCCAGGTTTTAGACTTGACCTTCAGTAGGAGCTGTGCAGGAGGCAGCCAATCTATGTTTCTCATCAATGTTTCTATTTCTCTTACTCCCTTCCTCTCTGAAATCAATAAAATCATACAAATATGCCTATTATATATGTATATATTCATAGAAAAAATGTTAATGCAATATACATGTATATTAAAAAGTTCCATAGTAATTATGTTCCCTTAGCAGGGTTATTGGTATGAATTTTTAAATCTTCTTTTTAGCTCTATTTCTTAATTTTTCATAATGAATATAAAATGAATATAATTTTTGAGTTATGATAAAGTAAAGGTATTTACTAATTTTTAACATTAGAATTTTGGTTTCTATAATTGGTCTCCTGTGAGTTTAGTTAAGAACAGTCATTCATTCAGGAAACATTGAGTATATACCATGTGCCTTGGTATACTTCAGCAACAAAATGCATACAGAACCTTCTCCTTGAAATTGACCTTCCAGTTTATATTCCAGCCAGTTCCTCTGAACAAGAGCCACAATGTAAACTTACCTGGCCTGGAGTTTAGAGAGCTAGGCATGCCATCCACCCCTGCAAATGTGTGCATTTCCCCCTTTCTCCCCAGAGCCACCAAGAGGGTCCTGGAGGAGGAGCATCTTTTGTTACTCAGTGAACCCCTTTCAACCAGGCCTGAGTTTACACTAATGAGGTGACTCTTCATATCCCTGAGATAGCTCCAGGATGGGGACTGAAAAGACCAAGGCATGATGAGAGGGTTGTAACATTCACCCTGACCCTCGACCTCTAGGGAAGAGAGAAGGGCTAGAGATTGGGTTAAGCACTAATGGACAATGATTTAATTAATAATGTCTGCATAATATAATCTCCATAGAAATCTTAAACAATGAGGCTCAGAGAGCTTCCCGATTGGTGAACACCTACGTGTTGGGAAGATGGTGGTCCAGAAAGAATAGGGAACCTCTGCATCCCTACCCCATAACTTGCCCCATGCACCTCTTTTATTGGCTGTAATAGCAAGTAAAATGTTTTCCCGACTTCTGTGAACATTCTAGCAAATTATGAAACCTGAGGAGGCAGCCATGGGGATCCCTATGATTATAGCTGGACAGTCAACAGTACAGAAGGTACAGACTTGTGAAAGGTGTATGAAATGGGGGCAGTCCTCTGGGATGGAGTTCTTTAACCTGAGGGGTTTGATGCACTAACTCGGGAGGTAGGTAGTATTTGAAATTGAATTGAATCATTGTACACCCAGTTGGTGTTCAGAGAATTAGAGAACTGGTTATTGGTGTGGAAACACCCCTCATACTTGGGTACCAAAAGTATTCTAGACTTTTGCTGGAAATCAACCACCTATTTGCCCTGAGCTTTCTATCAGCCAGTGCAAAGGGGAAAACTGATCAGGTGCAGGATTTATAATATCTTTTATATCAAATAAATGAGGTATCAAAAGAAGTGGCCAGATTATTATGAGTTCAGAGGTCATATTAATCTGGCCACTCAGTGTATAAAATGAAAGGGTAAGGGAGGGTGTATAAACTGCATTACAACTATGCATAATATGCTAGCTGAGCTTAGCACTGTGTCTTAGGATTCTAAGTTATGTCATTTATTTATTTATTTTTTGTAGTATAACTTAGATTTAATAGTAGTACATATGTTTTCCTTTTTTTCCTCCCATTGTCCTCCCCCCAGCCTCCCATACAACCAAGCACATGTCCCCACCTGCCCCCCTGCCCCAGTGTCTTGCGTCCATTGGTTATACTCATATGCATGCATACAAGTCCTTCAGTTGATCTCCCACAGCACCCGCCCCCCACCCTCCCTAGCCTTCCCCCTGTAGCTTGACAGTCTGTTCAATGCCTCCCTGCCTCTATATCGATTGCTCTTCCCTGTTTCTTTTCTTCAAAAATATCTTGCCTCTGCATACTAGAAATAAATGTATAAGAACAAAAAATGTTTGAGTGTCAGTTTCAATGCCCAACTGTTCTGAGTCCCAGTTTCAATGTCAAATAGTTCTTCATGTGTACATGTCAGCAATGGTATCCAGATGGTGGACACATCGTGGCAATGCAAGATCCATCCTCTCTCGTTTGGTCCTGGCCCGCCTGCAGCCATGCACAGCTGCCGACTGCTAGCATGGCAAGGTGCCGTCAGCGGCCCCCATCTCTGAACCTTCCTCGTAGCTGGAACAGACCCGTCAGTTCCTTGCAGGAACCCACATGGTCTTGGAGTTGTTCTCTGAAAACACACAAACACATTCTCGACCAAAAGTTAACAAAGGGATCCTCTCTGCAAATTAGACTTGGGATTCTTTTTATTTTTGCCTAAATGATTTTCCTTTGGCTTATTTTGACAGCATGTGTGTTTTTTCATGGGTGTCCTGCTGTTGGCTTTACAAATGGAAGTTACTTTTCTGAAGTAAGAATTTTTTAGATGTATTTTACTTACAGGATATTTTTCCTTACATGATATTACCCTACTATCCCCCCCTTTTTTGATTAATGGGGGCTTTTGGAAATTTTACATTGCAGTCTTGGTAATTTAAAATTTTAATTTTTGCACACAAATATGACTGCTTTAGGTTCTTTGGATATTAGGCAATTTTACAGTGAGATGAACTGCTAAATAGATATGTTAGTTAATGTTTTAGGAACAGCTTTTTGTCCAGTACACTTAAATTTTCTTGAGTATTCATTTATTTCACTTGGCCAATTTAAATCAATCTGATACCTTGATTACTATTTTACTGTCTATTTTAATACTCAAGCAGAAATCTTAGTTTATCCTATAAATATTAATGGAAAGGATTATTTGCATTCTTGAGCAGGTCCTGAGCATTCCTGGTAATAGACTGAATTTAGATATAGAGTAGCTGTTGCTGGCCGAGTCTCTGACTGCAACCTGAGTCGCGGTCTGAGTTGTGCATGGGAGGCACGGCCATGGGGGCAGGAGACCTCCCTCAGAAGGGGTGAGAGTTCAGGCTTCTTCAAGGTTTGTGGGTGAGAATCTGTCCCCCACCTCTGATGACCTTTTAGTTCTCTCCTATTGGCCCCTCTGCGACTGTGCCTGTCTTAGGTTGTTCCTTCCCTGAGGAATCTTACCTGTCTCTGGCTAACCAGCCATCCTCTGGGGCCAAACAGGGTTATGTGAGGTTCAGTTCTGTCTCCTTTGTAGTCTATGCCCCCATGGCCTCCACGTCCAGCACCTGCACTGGGGTCCCCTCGCCTGCTGGCGGGGTCCCTGTACTAATCACATATCTCAGGGGACCCAGGTTTCTTCTCCAGAGAGGGCCCAGCTCACACCATTGGGTGAGAGATAGATCCATGGTGCCAGCTGCTCAGAGGCTTCAGCCACAGCTTGAACTGAAAGCTCAGGCAATAGCTGTGTGTATTTGGATAGTAAGAAGAGGGTCCCTCTTGGCAAAAAAGGGCAAGAGTGGCGAGTATAGAATGCTCCAGTGCCTTACCAGTGCCTTAATTCCTTCTGAAAGGGATTAATTCCTTTCCTATCCCTTTGTAAATTGTTGCCCAACATTTAAAGAATTGGTTTGTAAGTTTATTTGGGATAATTGTATAATATGCTGTTGTCAAATATCGAAAATTATAATGACATAATAGAATAATATCATGTAAGGGTATTATGGTGTCACGGGAGGTTAAGGAGGGCCTAGCCTAAGGACTGGTGTCCATAGGAGATGACAAGCTCTAAGCCATGTCAATTCAATCTCAAAGTAGCTGCTAAGTCATGTTATTTTATTTTTTGTATATAGTTGTGGTACGCAGAATGGTGAGCTGGGACTCTCTCTTTGAGGTTTTCTTGTCCTACGAAGTTTGAAGAATAAAATTCTCAGACTAATATATTTTAAACGAAAATGTAGAAGGTTATTGCAAGGTTATATAAACTCCCCGTGGGAAGGGGTGCCCAAAGGGGAACCCCTGGGGAGAGGGTCCCTAAATGGAAAAACCTTTCTTTCTAAAATGGGTAAAACTTAATCCTGTGAGTCTCTTTGTTTATGGGTTTATAAATGCTGAAAGCTTCTTTGTCTCTTCATTCCACTTTCTAATTGTACCCTTCCTTATTTTATGTCCCGTGCTTTCCTAATTGTCCACTTTCGCTCCTCCGCCTTAATCCTGCATGATATCAGTTTCAAAGTTTCCAAGTTCACTGGGTGTCCTCCTCTTCTTCTTCCACTTACCTTGTAACATTCTTGTAAACAATCTGGTGGCTTAGGGCCATCTCTGTGTTCACATACGCACTCCTCTCCCATGGACCATTCCCTAAAACTGCCTCTCCTGTCTTTTCAGTTTGTATTTTCCAAATGTTTCACATGAGTAAGAAATTAAATGTTAGTCCTTACTGGTGCATACTCCGTAATTAGAACCCCAGCTCCCTGCTCACAAAATGGTCTGAGCTTTTACCTCCCGCACCCAGTCAGGGCATATGTGGGAGGCAGCCAACAGATGTATCTCTCTCACACTTATGCTTTTCTCTTTCTTTCTTTATCTCTCTCACCCTCCCTTCCCTCCACTCTCTCTTTCTAAAAAAAAAAAAAAAAAAGGAAAAAATATCCTCAGGTAAAGATTAAAAACAGCAAAATTAAATGTTATTAAGTAAAAGAGGATGTGTATTTATAATATTTCATTTTCTTCAAAACCTGGTGAACAACCAAACACAATAGAGACAAACTCATAGATAGAGAGTAGGCAGATAGTTCTGATGGAGGATTGGGCAGTTGAAGGTGTGGAGGGATTGATCAAAAAAGACAAAGAAATAAGAGAGAGAGAACTCACAGACATGTACATGGAGAACAGAGTGGTGATTGCTAGGGGAGGCGGGGGATTGGAGGTGGAAGAAGGTGTAGAAGGGCTAAATGGTGATGGGAAAAATAAAATAAAATTTAATTGAGCAAAGAAAGGAAACAATGGCTTCACAAATAGCTATGCGACTTTTTCTAAGGTCACATAAGCCTGATTATGGCAGAAATATGATTAAAGCTGTTAAATTTTTAGTCTAGAACTAAAATAATGGTGGTAGTGCTTTCTTTTCTTGTTATTATTATTTTAAAGATATTGTCCAATAAAATACCCTGAGAATTCTGAACAAAAGACAAAAAAAAACCCCAAAAAGCCAGGCCAGCCTCATTGAGTTCAAACTACACTAATATCACTTTTATTTATAATAAGATTGGTCTGCTTTGCTGCTCCAAGTCAGGAAAAAATAGATCATTAATTCCTTGCATAGCATTTGGTTTACTGATGAAATTCTTGAGTGCTTCTAATTGAGTGGATCATACTGCCCAGTGCTAAAGAGAGGTTAGCAGGCTGATGAGTCAGCCAAGGTCTCCCACTTGATCACTGGCAAGGAAACCTTTTTTTGCTTAGAAAAAACTACCCCAGGCAAACACTTGACAATTGCTTCCAGATTGGAGTTTTAAGTGCTTTTTCAGCATTTATAAAGCCCCATTGTTTGAGAAGGCATTCATTTCCACTGCTTTCTTTCTGCTTTTTTCTCCCCTCTTTGCTTCACAGTCCTGAGATTAGCTAATAAAATATCTTAATTAGCAGATGAAACAATGGTAAATTCAACAGAGAATGAATCTGTTTATACCTCGAGTCTAAAATGAATTCATTAAGATTATTAAAGTTTGGAGTTCCACTTCTATTTCTAATTCCCCTAGGAAATGTACTCTGCCCTCACTGCTCTATCATTTTCTATTGTCATGACAACTGAAGTTCAGAAAAACTGAGTATAGCAGCTAGTACAAACCTGCTAGATCTGTTAGATCTCAAACGTTTCAACCACTAGTCTCTATGGTCAGATTGGGCTCTCAAAAGCTGAGAAGGCATTTACAAAGTGAAGGGTATGGAAGGGCATTCTAAGGAGAGAGGGGTGGGGGAAGAGAGGAAGATTTTGAGAAGTTCTGACACCTTATTTCCATGGATCACACCATTATTTTCTAGTTAGAAGTCTCAAACTTGGCCTTGTCTCCAGCTCTGTCACTTATAGTTGACGTATTTCAGCAGGTTGTTAAAATGGACAGACCTCAGGAATAATTGAGCAACGAAAATTAAATTGGATTTAAAAATTTCTGATTGATACTGACTCCTCATCTAGCACCCATTTTCCCCCTCACTTATAATCCCCATTTCTCTTAGATCAGGGGAACACGAGCATCTCTCTGTACTCAGTTTATGTAAAAACTAGTGACTTGGTGAATGGATTCGTGCACATTAAAAGGAAATTAATTAGAAGGTGGCCAGCAGGGCAGGAGTTGGGGAGAAGGGCCAGACATGTCCTAGAGCCAACCTCTGCAGTTCCTCCCTGGCCAGGTGTAACCTGGGTTGCTCTGTGGCTCATAGGCATCAGCAGAATGAGTAGGATCCCTCCAGCAGGAGGGGTCTCTTGGCCTGGCCTGTGGAGATAGGGCTGAAACTGGCACTCTGCAAAATTGCTTCTGTACAGGGTGTGGAACCCAAAGCAAATGTGCAATAAACCAGATTCAGGGCCCCAGCAGCAACATAACCCATGGCCGAAGGTAGAATTGAACAGCCCCATGAGAAATTGGGCTCCCCCCTCTCTGGTTTCGGGTGTGTCAGCTGAGAACCACCACTGCCAAGTCACTGCAGCTTAGCAACTCCTGCGTTGAGTGTCTGCCCCTTGGTGGTTAGTGTGTGTCATAGCAACCCATCTGATGGAGGGAAGGGCACTTAGCATATTAGCCTTTTATACATATAGACAAGGCCCAAATTTGAGAATCATTAGGAGGAAGTCTTACTGACTTACTTTCTTTTCAGTTCATGCTAATTTCTATCTTCTTTAACAATCTGCACATTCTTACAAATAGAAAGATCTGCTCTGAAATCATTTAATGAATAGTTTTAAAACAATAGATTCACAGAAAGGAGAAACTTTCTAAGATTTTGAATTGCTTGGTTTTAAGCCCAGAATTGGGGATAATACAAATGGGTGGTACAATGCGGTATTACGGATAGGATTTTCCCAGAAAACTACTGAACATATTAACTGGCCCAGAGATGTTGGGGTCTCCCTGAGAAGACACTCAGTTTTTCTCACCTTGCCTTAGAATGTGCATCATGGTATGGTATGGGAAGGTGAGATTTATTGTTGAGGAGTCCTATGTGGAGGAGTCCCAAAGCCAATTCTGATTTCAAAGAATTGACAAGGTTCATGATAAAAAATAATAGATAGGCCTTGGTGGTGTGGCTGAGTTGGTTGGGCATCATTCTGTGCAACAAAAGGCTGCTGATTAGATTCCAGTCAGGACACAAGCCCTGTCTGGGCATGGATCCCTGATGGACCTTTGATGGAGGGGCTTGTAGGAAGCAGCAAATGGATGTTTCATTATCACATCGATGTTTCTCTCTCTCCCCTCTCCCTTCCTCTCTCTTTAAAATGAATCAAACTATTTTTTAAATTAAGTAAAAAATAAATAGTCTATCAGAATAAACTGAATTCCTGAGGGTGCTAAGGATGCTGAGAGTGCTCTGAACAGTAGAATCAGACATTTCAGTGATGGAAGTAACAACACCTAGTGTTTTCCTTAAGGACTGAAAGTTCTGAGCATCTTGCAGGTTTAACAACCCTGTGAAATTACTAGCAGCTACCCAGACCCTTAATTTTAAGCCTGAGGATAGTGAAGTTGGAGAAGTTATACAACTTGGCTAATGTTCCTCGGGGACTTAGGAGCAGAGGTTGACACCAGCTTTCCCAAACTTTAGTCCAGTGAGTTTCACTATCCTGCACAATAATCACATTTCAGTCCCATCACAGGAAGACATTTTGTAGTAAGTCCAAACTAAACCACATGTTTAGGTCCTTATTTTATTTAGGTGCTTAAAATGGATTATGCTATTTCCCAGAGGCAAGATGTACCTAAGCCTAATAAAAAGAGGGGACGAAAAGAATGCAGATTGAAAACTTTGGGTTAATGCTTTCGAGAGTTTCCTCTACTATCCTAGGCACCTTCTTCATCTTAGCCAGTATAAGGCTACTTGTTGTTTCCTAAGCATGTTGGCTTGCTAAGCAGACCACTGAAGATTTTGACTGAATATTACTTTTCAAAAGAAAGATCTCAGTTATGTGGAATTTTGCAACATACCAATTTTTATGTCTGTTCTCATTTATCTAAAAAAACTTATTGAAACTCTTCAGACTATAAACTGTACCTTGTAATAAGTGTCTAAGGAAGTGGCACATCCAAGCATATTTATTTTAGGTATGTGCTCATTCTGCATAACGTACTGCCAAGAGGGAAGTAACAGGCTACTTCTAGTAGCAAGCATAGCTCCAAGAGAACACCATGTATTAAATGTTTCATATATTCATGATTTGGTGCTTACGTCATAATTTTAAATCTAACAAATCCATGTTTAGCAATTGTAAACTTTTCATTTTTGTAAAAAGTAATAAGATGAGCCCTAACTGGTTTGGCTCAGTGGATAGAGCGTCGGCCTGCAGACTGAAGAGTCCCAGGTTCAATTTGGGTCAAGAGCATGTACCTTGGTTGTGGGCACATCCCCAGTAGGGGGTGTGCATAAGGCAGCTGATAAATGTTTCTCACATTCTATTCCTCTCCCTTCCTCTCTATAAAGAAATCAATAAAATATATAAAAAATAATAAGATGATTTTTTGCAGAAATTTCTAGACTGTACTTGCCAAATATATATTTTACAATTGACTTTCATAGTAGAGGTGCCTGACTCATTTGCTTATAACTGAAAGACTAATGTGGTTTGAACTTGGTTTTATAATTGCATGATTGGATGACTTTGGAAGCTTTTATTTGGCAAGGTTTAGAAACAATACTTGAAATGAGGTAGCCTCAAAAATTAAAAATATTCAAATGATGTAAAAATATTAGAAGTTGTGATAATTTTTTAAAAATAATTCACCTCCAGCTGTGACCAGTTGCTTGGAGTGTCACCCTGTACAACAAAAGATTTCCAGTTTGATTTCTGATCAGGGCATATACCCAGGTTGCAACCAACTGATGTTTCTCTCTCACATGGGTATTTCTCTCTTTCTCTCCCTTTCTCTCTCTCTAAAAATCAATAAAAATATATCCCCAGGTGAGGATTAAAAGGGAAAATAAATTACGTTCAACAAGTTAATAGAGAGTTAAAAAGAGGAAACTAATGGGGTACTGATACTAAATCAAGAGACAAAATTGAGTATTCTATAGTGCAGACATGAAAAATCAGTAAGAGAGTAATTGTCAGGTAATTATTCTAAATGTATTACATGAATTAACTCTTTTAATTCTCAGACACCCAAGGAAATAGATACTGATACTATCCCATTTTTCAGATCAGTAAACTGAGAAACAGAAAAATTAAATCACTAGCTCAAAGTAACAGGATTAGATCTCATTGAACAGAAGATCTTAATCTTAATGTATTAATTACATCATTTAAAAATATACATATTTATTTATTTATTTGAAAAGAAGTTTATCAGCTTTAAGTGAAAAAATTACATTGTATAACAGCATTTCTGAATGAATCCAAATATTTCACATTTATATATTCCTTTATATTATATGACATTTATATATTTTATGGAATACACATATATTTATGATATAATTATTTGTGTGCTTTAGATCTATGCAATTATTTGTGTAAATTGTATATTTATAGAAATTTTATATAAAATAATTTAAGAAAAGGAGATAGGAGATATATTATTTCATTTTATTTTTTAATTTTTCTTTCTTATAGAGATGTCTCCTTTTCTCCCCATTGACTCCCCATCCCTCCCACTGGACTATTGTCTGTGTCCACGGGTTATGGATATCCTGTCTAATAAAAAAGTAGCATGAAAATTGACCATCACACAAGATGGCTGCCCCCATGTGGTCAAAGATTGCTGTCTGCACAAGATAGGCAGCAGGGGAGAGCAGTTGTGGGAGATCAGGCCAGCAGGGGAGAACAGTTGGGAGGGACCAGGCCTACAAGGGAGGGCAATTGGGAGCAATCAGGCTGGCAGAGGAGAGCAATTAGGGGTGACCAGGCCTGCAGGGGAGGACAGTTGGAGGGACCTAATACTGTAGGGTAGGGCAGTAAGGAGCAACTAGGCCTGCATGGGAGGACAGGACTGCAGGGGAGGGCAGTTGAAGACAAACAGGGCAGCAGGGGAGAACAGTTAGGTACAATCAGGCTTGCAAAGGTAGGCAATTAGAGGTGATCGAGCTGGCTGAGGAGGGCAGTTGGGGGAGACCAGGCCTTCAGTGGAGGACAGTTGGGGTTGACCAGGCCAGCAGGGGAAAACAGTTAGGGGCAATCAGGCCTGCAAGGGAGGGCAGTTAGGGGTGACTGGGCCAGCAGAGGAGGGCAGTTGTGGGGGGACCAGGCGTACAGGGGAGGGCAGTTAGGGGCAATTGAGCTGCCAGGGGAGCAGTCAGACATTGATCAGGCTGGCAGGGGAATGGTTAAGGGATGATCAGGCTGGTAGGCAGAAGTGGTTAGGGAAAATCAGGCATGTAGGCAGGTGCACGGTTGGGAACCAGCATTTCTGGATTGTGAGAGGGATGCCCAACTACCCGTTTAGGTGGGATTGGGCCTAATTATGCATTTGGGCATTCCTCAAGGGGTCCCAGATTGGAGACGGTGCAGGCTGGGCTGAGGGACACACCCCCTCCTTGTGCATGAATTTTATGCACCAGGCCTCTAGTCTATCCTATCTAATTAAAAAGTAATATGCAGATTGATCATCATTCCAACACACAAGAGGGCTGCCCCCATATGGTCAAAGATCCTGCCCCCATGTAAACACAAGATGGCCACCACAAGATGGTCAGCAGGGAAGGGCAGTTGGGAGAGACTAGGCCTGCAAGGGAGGGCAGTTGGGGACGATCAAGCCTGTAGGGGAGGGCAGTTAGGAGTGACCATGTTAGCAGAGGAGGGAAGTTGGGGGTAAACAGGCTGGCAGGGGAGCAGTTAGACATCAGTCAGGCTGGCAGGTTAGTGGTTAGGGGGTGATCAGGCTGGTAGACAGGAGCGGTTAGTGGCAATCAGGGAGGCAGGCAGGGAGCAGTTTGAGCCAGCAGTTTTGGGTTGTTAGAAAGATGTCTGACTGCTTGTTTAGGCCCTATCCTAATAGGATAAGGCCTAAATGGACAGTCGGAGGGGTCCCAGATTGGAGAGGGTGCAGGTTGGGCTGAGGGACAGCCCTTCCATCCTGTGCACAAATTTCGTGCACCGGGCTTCTAGTATATACATAAAACCCTAATATGCAAATAGACCGAACTGCAAAACAACTGGTTGCTATGATGTGTACTTACCACCAGAGGGTGCATGCACAGATCATGGCAGGCATCAGCAACAGGAGGCAGAGCTCAGAACATGGAAGGCATTGACCATGGCGGGATGGTGGAGCAGGTCAGTGGGGGCACCAGACCAAGGCGGGGTACCAGTCACTGTCACCAAGGCAAGCCTCTAGTAGTTACTGAAAATTCTTTGCTCTGTGTGCTGTGGTCCCGCCCGTCACTCACACTGGCTGCAGGCACCTGGTGCTGGTCCTGATTGCTCTGCACTTTCAGTGGGTGCGAGTGGCAGCTGCTGGCCGTGATCACCCCTCAGGGCTTCTCCACTGCCTTCTGCTCCTGAGGCACAATTGGGGCAGCAGCTTCTGCTTGTAGCTGCTGATGGCATGGAGCAATTGGGGCCAGCACCAGCAGCAGATACAGCGGGGCTGGCGCCATTAGTGTGTCAGAGTGGTAGCAGTGGGGAGTGAGGAAGACAGAGGACCATGGGCCATGGTGGGAGGGACCAGGTGGGGGTGTGGAGGATGGACTGAGACCCGCTCTTGTGCTTACTGCAGCCTTATGGCCCACAGTTCCAAGTTTCAAGGTGTACAAATTCATGCACTAGGACCCTAGTATGCATATAAATTCTTTGGTTAATCTACTTCCCTTCCCAATACCTTCCCTCTGGAAATCATCAGTCTTTTGCATGCTTCCATGTCTCTGGATCTATTTTGTTTGTCAGTTTATTTTGTTCATTAGATTACACAAATAAATGAGATTATGTGATATTAGTTTTTCTCTGACTGGCTTATTTCACTTAGCATAATACTCTCTAAATCCCTCCATGTTCTCAGAAAGGATAAGAGATCCTTCTTTTTTATTGCTGCATAGTATCCCATTGTATAAATGTGCCACTGCTTTTTTATTCACTCTACTGATGGACACTTGGTCTGTTTCCAGATTTTAGCTATTGTAAATAATGCTGCTATGAACATAGCGGTACATATATTCTTTCTGAACTGGTGCTTTAGGCTTCTTAAAATATATTTCTAGAAGTGAAATCACTGGGTCAAAAGTAAGTTTCATTTTTTTATTTTTTGAGGATACCCTACACTGTTTTCATAGTGATTGTAACAGTCTACATTCCCAGCAGTAGTGAATTAGAATTCCTTTTTCTCCACATCATCACTAGCATTTGTTATTTATTGAATTAGTAGAGATCCAGTGCACAAAACTCTTGCACAGGGAGGGAGATCCATCAGCCTGGACTGAAGCCTCTCCAATCCGGAACCCCTCTGCAGTCGGACATCCCTCTCACAATCTGGGACTGCTGGTTCCTAACTGCTCACCTGCCTGCCTGCCTGATCACTCCTAACTGCTCCCCGTGCCAACCTGATTGCCCCTAACTGCTCTCCCCTGCTGACCTGATTGCCCCTAGCTGCCTCTGCCTTGGCCTCCACCACCATGGCTTTGTCTGGAAGGGCGTCCAGAAGGATGTACAGAAGATGTCTGGTCTAATTAGCATATTACCTTTTTATTAAGTGGTACCCTATTGTCAATTTAATTTGCATTTCTCTTATGATTAGAGATGTTGAACATTTTTTCATGTGTCTTTTTGCCATCTGGATATCCTCTTTCATGATATATCTATTTAGGCCCTCTGCATGTTTTTTAATTGGGTTGTTTTACTTCCTTTTGTTGAATTGTATGGGTCCTTTATATATTTTTGAAATTAACCCCTTATCAGATATGTCATTAGAAAATATGTTCTCCCATACAGTGGGTTCTCTTTTGATTTTGATGATAGTTTCTTTTGCTGTGCAGAAGCTTTTTATTTTGATGTAGATCCATTTGTTTATATCATCCTTTTTACTTTTTCTTGCTCTAGGTGATGTGTAAGAGAAAATTTTGCTCAGTCAGATGTCTGATATTTTACTACCTGCATTTTCTTCTAGGATTTTTTTTTTCATGACTTACATTTAAGTCTTTTATCTATTTCTGAGTTTATTCTTGTGCATGGTATAAGTTGGTGGTCTAGAGCTGTCTTTACTTCATCTATGCTTTTGCCTCTTTTGTCATATATTGAGTGTAATGCCTTAGGTGGATTTCTGGGTTCTCTGTTTTGTTCCATTGATTTATATGCCTATTCTTGTGCCAGTGCTAGGCTATTTTGGTTACAATGGCCTTTTAGTATAGCTTGATATTTGGTATTGTGATCCCTCCATCTTCGTTCTTTCCAAAGATTTTTATGGCTATTTTGGATCTTTTTTGGGTCTATATAAATTTTTGGAGTATTTGTTATAGATCTGTGAAATATGCCATTGGTATTTTAATAGGTCTTTCATCAAATGTATAGATTGCTTTGCCGTGAACACAATATATTCTTCTACTTGTTTATATATTCTTTTATATCTTTTACAACATTTCTGTAATGTTTCAAGTACAGGTCTTTGTAATGTTTTCATCTGATTTTGCAATTAGGATAATGCCGGTTTCATAAAAAGAGCTTGGAAGTCTTCTTTCCTCTTGGATATTTTGGAATAGTTTGAGGAGTATGGGTGTTAATTCTTCTTTGAATATTTGGTGTGATGCTGTCTGGGCCAGGGCTTTTGTTTGCTGGTAGATTTTTTTTTTTTATTACTGCTTCAATTTTATCAGTTGCTATTGGCCTATTGTAGTTTTCTGATTCTTCCTCAGTTTCAGAAGATTGTATTTTTTAAGGAATTTGTCCATTTCATACATATTGCCCAGCTTGTTGGCATATAGTTGTCGGTTGTATTTTCTTCCAATCCTTTGTATTTCTGTGGTGTCAGTTGTTACTTCATCACATTTGTTTCTGTCTTTGTTTATTTGGGTCCTCTCTCTCTTGATGAGTCTGGCTAGTGGTTCATCAATCCTATTTTTTCAAAGAATCAGCTCTTGGTTTTATTGATCTTTTTATTGCTCATTTTAGTCTCCATGTCATTTATTTTTGCTCTGATATTTACTATTTCCTTCCTTCTACTTACTCTGGGCTTTTCTTATTGTTGTCTTCTAATTCTTTAAGTTGTAGGGTTGGATGCTTTATTACACATTTTTCTTGTTTTTTTGAGCTAGGTCTGTAGTGCTATGAACTTCCCTCTCACTACTGCTTTCACTATGTCCCATAAATTTTGGGTTTTGTGTGTTCATTTTTTCATTTGTCTCCAGAAAGTTTTTTGTTTACTTTTAAATAAAATTTTATTGACTTCAGAGAGAAAGGGAGAGGGAGAAATAGACACATCAATGATGAGAAAGTATCATTGATCAGCGGCCTGCAGGACACCCTGTACTGGGGATCGAACTCACAATCTGAGCATGTACCCTTGAACAGAATTGAACCCAGGACCTTCAAGTCCTCAGTCCAGTGCTCTATCCACTTAGCCAAATCATCTAGGGCTGTTTCCAGGAAATTATTCATTTTTTCATTGATCTTATTGGTAACTCATTCATTGTGTAATAACATGCTATTTAGCCTCCATGTATTTGAATATTTTTGGGTGTTATTTATTGTAGTTGATCTGAGAAGATACTTGATATGATTTCAATCTTCTTGCATTTGTAGAGATTTAGTTTGTGTTCTAACATGTAGCCTATCTCTGAGACTGTCCCATGTGCACTTGAGAAGAATGTATATTCTGTAGCTTTTGGGTGAAAAGTTCTGTAAATGTCCATTAAATTCAGCTGATCTAATGTGTCATTTAGTGTTGCTCTTTCTTTTTGGATTTCTTGTCTAGAAGATCTATCCAGTGAGGTCAGTGGGTAGTAAAGTCCCCTACTATAATTGTATTGTTGTCCAATCTCCTTAAAGTCATCCAGAAGGTTTTTTATATATTTAGTTGGTCCTATATTGGGTGCATATATGTTTACTAGGATTATATCCTCTTGTTGGATTGATCCCTTTAGTATTATGAAGTGGCCTTTATTATCTCTTGTTACGGCTTTCATTTTGAAGTCTACTTAGTCAGATATAAGTATTGCTACCCTATCTATTTTTTCACTTCCATTTGCATGAAAAATTTGTTCCATCCCTGAATCTTCATGCTGTGTGAGTCTTTGGTCTTTCAGGTTAGGTGTGCCTGGTTGTAGAGTTAGGTCCATGTGTCAGGGGCCTGGGGTCAATCACAAAGGGTCACAATGATAGGTAACTGCACCAGAGGGCATGATGGCAGGGGCAGGCACTTCACGTGGAGACTATGGGGCAGGCCAAACATACTGCTCATCAAGATAATGGAGCTAGTCAGGGGCCCTGGTTCAGGTGTGCCAGGTCACTGCATCAGGCCTATGTGTCCAAGATGTTGGGTCCCAGTTGTGGAGCCCTGAACACCCTTCTGTGGCCGAGGCATGCTGGGTTATGGTGGCACCCGGAAGCCTTTTCTGGAGGAGGACCTGGAAGACCCTCCAAAATGGCATGCTCTCCACTCTCCAGCAAAGAGGAATATCTGGTCAATCAGCACACAGGGCAGGCAGCAGCTCTTCAACCAGGAGGGCATGAACTGCCCACTCAGAATGCTCCTACCGACAGATAGATGCCCTCTACACTCACCACACAGTCTCCCTCACACAGACTCACCCTCTCACACACACTCTCCCTCATACAGACTCACCCACTCACACTTTCCCTCACACAAACTCCCTCACACAAACTCCCTCACATAAAATCACCCACTCACACAAACTCACCCACTCACACACACTCTCCCTCACACAAACTCACCCACTCATACAAACTCACCCACTCACACACACTCTCCCTCACATAGACTCACCCATGCACACTCTCCCTCACACAAACTAACCCACTCACACAAACTCACCTGCTCACACACAATCTCTCTCACACAAACTCACCTGCTCACACACAATCTCCCTCAGACAGACTCACCTGCTCACACACAATCTCCCTCATACAAACTCACTTGCTCACACACAGTCTCTCTCACACAAACTCACCTGTTCACACACACTCTCCCTCATACAAACTCAACTGCTCACATCCACATCCTCATTCTGGTCTTGCCTGCCACCATATTGGTTCCTTAGCATCATTTTTTTTAAATCATGGTTGTTTCATGTCTAGCTAGTCCTTTTTGAGTCTTATTTGAAAAATCTTAACACTCCCCAAAGTCAATAAGATGTTTGACAATAAGTCTAAAAGTTTCAAAATTTGTATTTGTCACTTAAGTCTAAATTCATTTGAAGTGATTTTTGTGTTTGAGAACAAAGAGGACCCTCTTTTATTTTTAAAATATGTATAATTATATATCTTGCTCCACTTATTTAAAAAGAGTTTTCATTTTCCTACTGACCTGACTTGCATTCCTATCATGAATTAAATTTTCATATATTAGTAGATCTATTTCTAGGTCATCTAGATATATTGCTAAATCTGTATCATTTCCACATTGTCTTAATTACCTGAGCTGCAAAACAAATGCTGATATTAAATAAAGAGGAATTCCATCATTATCTTTCTTCTAAAATATTTGGTAACTTCTTTGCTCTTCACTCCTTAATATACTTAATAATGAAGTTCCTCAGATTCTTCAAGTGCCATGAAAAATTGTATTGAATTTTTGTTGAAACACTTTGAATCTATAGAGCAATTTTTAGAGAACAAATGTCTTTTGAATATTCTTTTCACTCACTAGATTGGCAAATATATGTTTTCAAAAATAAGATGACCCAATCTAGATTACAGAAAGTGAAATGTTTACTCTTCTACTCAGCTTGAGAAAAATTAAATTGTAAGTGTAATTTGTCTAAGAGAGATTTGACAAAATGTTTGAAGAGCTTTAAAGATCATAACTTTAATCCAATAATCAACATTTTGCAAATCTACATATAATAAAGAAATAATTTGAGAATCTGTAACAGATTTATATGTAAAGATATTTACCAGCTATTAATAATTGAGAAAATTATAAATAATATCAATGTTCAACAATAGGAATATGATTAATGAATCCATGATGCATGTAGTCATTTTGAAGGATTCTTTAATGATATGGAAAAACACATGATATAACATTAAGTGTAAGGAAGAATGATACAAAATTATATATCTGTGTGCTCATAACCTTTTAAAAATTATAGGAAAAAGCCTAGAAAAATATACTTAAATGTCTTCAGTGATTTTTTCTTTGAAAAATAAAATTATGGGTAATTTTTCTATTCTACTTTCAGCTCCCGGTGCTATGTCATTTACAAAATCTCATTCCTCACATCAGTCCCCAGCCTAGTCTGGGGTTGTTTTCCTGCTGGCCTTCCTGGGATCACAGTGATGGATGGACCTCTGCTTTGATGCTATACCACACAGCTGGACAGGAGGGAAAATTTCAAGAAGTCATGGAGTCACAGTAAAATATCAGTAAGGACCTAGTGCCCTAGAATGAAAACAAAAACAAAAACAAAATCCAAAAAACAAACAAACAATAAACCTTGAACATTAAGATATTTCAAGGCTATATTTGTTGGCATAAGAAAAGATTATAGCAAATATCATGGTTAACTTTCAGATGACTAGTCATGGGAGAATGATCACACTTAATTATCATTTTTCCCTCTTGTCTAATATTCCTATGACCTTGTTTAGTGAAGAGCAAGGATAAAGTTCATGATATTTGTGTAGTAACTTCACTTTTAACATATTTTTATTTTCCAGTGTGATAAACTCATGTGAGATTAAATGACAATGTTGTACAAAGATGTAGTTAATCATCTAAAATTTGTAAGATTATTGCTGAAGTCATATTTTTAGGGGAAAAAAAACCTTCAAAAATTATATCACTGTAACCCTATTTTAAAGAAATATGTTTTCGTTTATTTTTTAGAGACAGAAGAAGGAAGCAAGGGAGAGAGAGAGAGAGAGAGAGAGAGAGAGAGAGAGAGAGAGAGAGAGAAGACAGAAAGAGAGAAACATCTATGTTGGTTGTTGGTTGGCTGCCTCCTGCACACCCACAATGGAAATCAAGTCCAGAACCCTGGGCCTATGCCCTGACTGGGAATCAAACTAGTGACTTCCTGGTGCATGGGACAATGCTCAATCAACTGAGTCCCACTGGCTATGCCACTATATCCCTTTAAAAAACAATAACATAGAGACTTATTCTTATTCTTTCAGTTTTGCATATTTTGCAGTCTTAATAAATTAGCTACCTTAAGGATGTTTGTTTTGGGTTAGTTTATTATCATATCCTATAAATTTCCCCCCTTCCATTAAGCTGGAAATAAACTGTGTGCTTCTTTCAGATTTCCTATGAACTATGGAACCATTCTTTTCCAAGAAAAAGGATAGAAACTATATAAGACAATTTGCTAAAATAGCAATTATTCTGTCCTTTCCTGCAAGTTACTATTTTTTTCTGTGAATTCCCTAGTTACTCCTTTTAAAGGTGCAGTATTTCACCCACACAGTCTGCCATTTGCACAGTTATGACCTAAATTCTAAGTGCTATGTATATCAGTGGCACAAAATGTCTGAAGCTAAAAAAGCAGTGAGATTATAATTATTGAGATGTAGATTACAAAATACCCATAATAAGAAGGAATTAAGTGGAAAACAGACTTACATTAGATATTAGATGTAAGATTTTTTTAAAAAGATCAAATAGTCCTTAATATTAGTTTATTTTATAGTGTAGTGCCCCAGTATGTTACAATGCTCACTTGTCCCACTGCCATCTGGGGCTTTTCAAAATGGTACCACTTTGTGCATTTCTCATTTGGTTTTGACATATGAAGAATATTAATAAAACATATTTTAGTAGGCTTCTACAGCTATGGGGATCTCTATGAATCCCAAAGTATTTCTTTTCATCTTGCATTTCTCATCTTTACGTTACTCTAGTAGTAATTTTATACTACAAAGTATTGAACTAAACTGTCACATGGAAAATATTAGTGAAATGACAGTAATTACCCAAAATTTATGATTTATTCTTATCTACTGTTTGGCCATTGACCACAAGCAAGTGTGTCTTGACATAGATTACAATTTATGGACGATTCTTTTACTGATTTGCATTCTGTTTTAAAATTCCTAGATGTTCAGTTTCTTCAAAAAAAAAAAAAACCTTCAAAAATGATATCACTGTAACCCTATTTTAAAGAAATACCTGATTTTACATAATGACTTTATACCTACTGGGATGACACTGCATCTCATCCAATTGGAGGGGATTGAATAAGGGTATAAAATGTCTTAGCATTTTATCATCACATATCTTTGACTTTACCAAACAACTCTATTTTCCTCTTCAGGGAAAAGGGAGTAAGTTTTATAGGCTGCTAGTCACACAATGAAGATGCAGGTATGTGTAAACCAGGATAAGCATATCAATGTTGTATAAGTGTCCATGTTTTTTTTTAAATTTCTCCTCAGTTATAATTAACAGTGTCTGCTACTAAAGGAATGAGTAGCATCTGCCTCTGCTTCTGAGTTCTGAATGCCAGAGGAGTTCCATTCTAAGCCCACTCGCCCCTGTTTAAATTTGAGTTATTTTGAGCAACTACCCTAGTCCACTGCCAGAGAAAATTATTTGGTGCATTCTATTATTGTACTTTAATTCAAGAGACTTTTAGACCAATTGATTGTACTCAACAGATGTAGCTACATCTTTGCAACAAAAAAGAAAAAAAGGACAAAAAGAGAAAAGAAAGGCTGTCTGTGTGAGGCCAGTACATTTTAAGCAAAATATCCCTGATATTCTCTTTACAAAATTCTTTTCCCTGCAAGTCTTCGTCTCACTACCATGACCTTAGCAACAGGCAACTGGAATGCTCCCAACAGTAGCTTGACAATGAGCTTCCATAGGCATTTTCATCCTTTTGTGTGCTGGGTTTCTTTTTCTTTTGTTTAGTGAAATCACAGGAATGCAGAGAGAAACGCGGAAACTTGCTTCTCATTGGTGGGTTAAAAATGAAGCTGATTGACCTCTAATACTTGGTTTTGAGGATTTCACAGCAGGCATTTGGTAACACAGAAATGGAAGGGGAAGGGGTGGAGCAGAAAGAGGGTATGTGGACATTTTGGTCCAGAATTGTTGCTAATTAGAGCGGCTTCCAGACATGTGCATTTTGCTTTGAGAGTTTTTTGTGTGTTTTCTTTTCCCCAGGGATGAATGGGTATTGGGATAGGGATGTGAAGAGAATAGGAGGGTGGATAGAAAACAGGAAAAATGCTTCCAATCTGAAAGGGACATAGAGTGGGAACACATCTCACAAGACAATGCCCAGATGCCATGAGAGGCTGATGCTTTCCATGTGGAGCATGTGGCCTTAGGAAGAAATGGGAGCTGCTGGGAATCAAAGCAGGAGCTTACTTATTATTATTTTTTTTAACCAGCTGTTCTGATTTTGCATCAATTTTAGTAGTTTGATTGGTCTTGAATAGCCAAGATTCCACTTTAATGCTAACGCCTTGCAATAATTAATGAAGCATGTTTAATCGGGAACTGTATTTTGTTTATATTTTCAAGCACCTTTGAACCAAAAAATGATGGATTTCTAAAAAGTTTAGTACATGTATTATCTTTTGTCAACATGTATTGTAGTAAAACCTAAGAATGGCGGTATAATAAAACATGCCTGTTGTGCTTATTATTAAAAATATAAATGTTTTCATCAATGACATCCAAATCCACAACATGTTTTCAAATATAGGCCTATAAATATGTTACAAAAATACCATAAACCCCGATAAAAGATACTGTAGCAGGATATAAAAAAATCTATAAAACTACAAAGAGGATCATCTGGAAAAGAAAACGTTTCCCCAGAAACTCAGTCTGAGTCTTTCCACACAAATGGTGGCATTCAGTAGTTTAAATAGTAGTTGAGCACTGATGAACTTGGCCTACACACTGGCTTGCTCTATGACCTTGGGTCAGACATTTACATACATTTGGTTTCATTTTCCTCGGCTGCCAGTAAATTCCAGTATGAACTTCCTTTGCTCCTGTTTCCCTGAGGCTTATGTGAGAGACATGGGCTCTGTACCTATCAGTCAATCAGAGGCATATGTCTCCTATTCTTGTGTCACTTGCATAGTATGCATTGTCCGGAAGCGATAGCTGTACCTATGGCTAAATTGGCCAAGTGCCTTGTAAGCCAGGGAAGAGCAGTTCTGTTATAAGGATGCATGTATTGAGCAAGAGAAGGTGCTGGGCACATTTTATCAGCTCATTACAGTTACTCCTTCTTATGATCCTTGAAGTGGACATTGCTCTTCTCATTACTCCTATCAACTCCAGAAAAGTTCAGAGGGAACCACAAGGTTTTTCTTCCCAAGCTTCTGCAATAAATCTCCTGTCCATGAGCACTTGGCAAAGAACGACTATTTTAAAAGTTAAGGCTGCTTGAAATTGACTGAAATAAGTTTGTCTTTGGGAGAAAATGATAATGAGCAAAAATGTGTCAGATTTTAATGAAATATATCAATAGACTTATTTGGCTATTAATTATATCTACTATATTGTAGCATAACTTCAGCAAAATTTCTTTATCAAAGTAATCATACATTTACAATTATTAAGTATATATTATTACAGAAATACTTGTTCAGAGAAATTCTCTCTGAGATCTTCATATGTTGGATAAAATAAAAAGCTTTACTCTATGTGAGCTCTATGTGGCAAAGCAAAAATGCATTCAATCTAAATACAATAGCACTAGGTCTAGACAATAAAGATGGAAGCTGGCTGTAAATGTAGTGCATAGGTCCACCAACCAGGTGTCACTAACAGTGATGCCAGATGGCAAAGACCAAGGCAAATGTCAAAATCATTTCATTTTAAGGTTGTCTATGGTGGCCAAGAGAATTACAAAGTCATGGTAATCTTCCAGAGAATTCCAGATAATTATTAAAGTAAGAAAAAGCAGATTAGCCCTACATTATCTTGTACAGCATCCAGCACTGACCCAATTACCTAGATAACAGCACAGTGTTAAGCTGCATTTGGTTTGAGCAGATACAGATGTTACTCATTCATTCATTTACTTGGTCAATCAGACAGCACTACATTTACAGCCAGCTTCAACCTTTATTGTCTAGACCTAGTGTTATGGTATTTAGATTGAATGCATTTTTGCTTTATTGGATAGCTGGGAGTGAGAGTAGAAAAATCATTTGTTTTTGTTGTTTTATTTTTATATTTTACTAGAGGCCTGGCCTGCACCCTCTCGCAGACCAGGAGCCCTTGGGGGATGTCTGACGGATGGCTTAGACATGCTTCCTGTTCCCTAACAGGCCTAAGCCAGCAGTCAGACGTCCTTAGTGCTGCTGTGGAGGTGGGAGAGGCTCCTACCACCACTGCTGTGCTTGCCAGCCGTAAGCCCGGCTTCTGGCTGAGCAGCACTTCCCCTGTGGGAGCACACTGACCACCAGGGGCAGCTGCTGTGTTGAGCATCTGCCCTCTGGTGGTCAGTGTGCATCATAGCGAACAGTCGTTTCACCATCTGGTCAATTGCTTATTAGCCTTTTATTATAAAGGATTGTTTAAAAATATATTTTTATTGATTTTAGAGAGGAAGGGAGAGAGAGAGAGAGAAAAATCAATGATGAGAGGCAATCATTGACAGAGTGCCTCCTGCGCACCTCTGCTGGGGATCCAACCTGCAGCCAGGGCATATGCCCTCACTGTGAGTTGGATTATGACCTCCTGGTTCACAGGTCGATGCTCAACCACTGAACCACATCAAACTGGCTGATTTTTCTGTTTGTTTGTTTGCTTTTTAATGAATCAGCTAACCAGAGAATTTGGGAGAAACACACATTCCATTCCACACGCAGTCAATAGAGATCAAGAAAAATAGAACCTATTTATTTCTTCTTTATCCCGGTTTCCATTATTATCATTTTACTAGAGCCCCAGTGCATGAAAATTCATGCACTCAGTCAGGGGAGGGAGGGTCCTTCTGACATCCCTAGCGCTGCTGTGGAGGCAAAAGAGACTCCTGCCACCCCCTGTAGGAGTGTACTGACCCCAGCGTGCAGCTCCTGCATTGAGCATCTGCCCTCTGGTGCACATAATAGTGACCAGTCATTCTGCTCTTTGGTAGATTTACATATTAACCTTTTATTATATAGAAGTAGGAGTCCAGTGCATAAAATTTGTGCACTGGGGGGTGGGTGATCCCTCAGCCCAACCTGCCCCCTCACACATACTGGGAGTCTTCAGGGAATGTCCTACTGACCACTCACCCCCAGCCTTCCCAAGGCTTAAAGCCTCCAACCGAGGCTTTAGGCCTTGGCACCCAGCCATGCCCCCCCAACCTGGCCCAGGCCTTCACCCCAGCCAGCTCGTGCCCAGCTAGCACGGGCCTCGGCCCCACCCCCCTGTCCCAGGCCTTCTCCCTGGCCAGCGAGAGCTGGCCGCCTTGACCCCACAACCCCATAGCCCTGGCCACCTCGGTCCCGCCCCCTGTGGCCCAGGCCGCCTTGGCCCCACCCCCCTGCAGCCGGGGGTGCCTCAGTTCCACCCCAGCTCCTGATTGGCTGGTGGGCATGGCTGGTGGGCATGGTTTGTGGGTGTAGCGAAGGTACAGTCAATTTGCATATTACTCTTTTATTAGATAGGATGGGGATGATTACCATTCTTACCAACGACTTTTCTTAATTAGTTCTATGAATCTATTTTCATTTTCCTTAAAGGACAACATTATTAGAAGCAGTCAGATCCTTCCATAGTCCTCAAGAGTTTATTCTTACATCAATTATTTTTTAAGGCAGAATCCAAACACCTCAGCTTTTAAAGTGCTTTAAGAAGTTATGCATCTAAGATTTTAGTTTCAGAAGCAAAGATAGCACCAAAATAGCTTACCATTATTTCTAGTAATATCATGAAATAGCAATAACCGCATTTCTCAATTTTAAAATAAGAAGTATGGAACCTATACTAAAAAGGTATCACTTTTTACTTAGATAATTTTTTAGTAATTTTAAAGAAGTTTTGAACACAGTATATTCTTACTATTAACAGATTACTGTACCTTCTATAAATCTTTTTTTTCAATTTATTTTAGCTTTTTAGAGTCTAAACATCTCTGCAGAGAAAGTTGGACTGTGGCAATGGTTGTACAACTTTATAAGTTTACTATAAATCTTTGAATTGTATACTTAAAATCAATTTTATGATACATAAATTTCACCTCAAGAAAGCTATTAAAAGTTACTACTACCAGTGTCCAAGTGTTCTTTGTATGCTGGTGTTCTTAATACACTGTGATTAATAATTAAATTGGTAATGAATGCTATTTTGGATTTAAAATGATTAGTTTAAGCTTCTAAAACATTAATTCTGCCATTTCAGTGATTAAAACAAAGGTTCAACTTTACCTCCCTCCTTCATACACATTCTGGTGTTCTATAATCATTTATTAATAGAGCTTTTAGTAGTGGGGTCAATGCTGGTGAAAGTTGAGCTCTGTGATGCATTCTGTTCCACTACATTAACATCTGGCTTCTTAATGCTGTCAATTGGGCAGTTGTGAGCATTATGTGCCCCAAGGAGATGACCTTGAACTTCTTCACTCAATCCTCCTGACTTTGTAAGCTTTCTCCTTGCTAATGAGGACCATTGCCTTTGGGTAGATATAAACAAGGTTAGATTTAGTGTATCTTAGCAGGATTTCAGGGAAAGTAAAAAGACTGGGCAGGACCAAACAGGTTTTTCTTATTATGTTTCGTGTTTGTTTGCGAATTCCACAAGGAATAAAATCTAAAATATTTCCTGCAGTGTCTAAAATAAACTATGTTGAATAGTATGTCAAAGATTTCCATTTATTTATGGCTGTTTTAAAAAAGAAGAAAACAACTTGACTCGTCATGAAGGAAAAATAAGTCTGGAGGGCAACCTTTCAAGGTGAGCATTCCAACATCACTCTCACCTCAATAAATTATTTCAAAGAAAACACAGTGGAGAAATGTTTTACAGCTAAAGATTACATGTTCCTGTATGCTCATGTCCTGCTAAAATAAAGACTTTGTAAGCAAACTTTTATACACGAGGCTCTTTGATTACATATTTAGCCTAGAGCTCCCTAATGATCATGGTCTTGACATCTTGCTCGTGTCCTTTGCACATTGATAACCATATCGTATTTTTAAGCAACTTTATTGAAGTGTTATTTACATATCATAAAAATTCATTTATTTTACATGTTTAAGTAAATATTTTTTGGTAAATTTATAGACTTATGCAACCATCACCAAAATCTAAGTAAGAACATTTTCATCACCTCTCAGTGAAATCATATACCAATTAGGAGTCACTACCCATTTGCTCCTCTTCCTCCAGCCTCACTCCTCAGAAAACCACTAATCTGTTTTCTATGACTTTACATTCACCTAACCTGGACATTTTTTATAAATAGGCTCATACTATATGTGCTCTCTCATGACTGGTTTCTTTCATTCAGTGTAATGTTTCAAGGATCAGCTCTGTTGTAGCATAGGTCAGTACTTCATTCTTAGTTATTGATGAATAGTAACACATAGTATTCTAGTGTAAAGATATACAATATTTATCTATTTACCAGTTGATGGAAATTTAGGCTGTTTCCCCCTTTAAGCTAGTAATGCTGCTATGAACATTCAGATTGAAGTTTTTTTGTGTGGACATATATTTTCATTGTTCTTGAGTATACAGCTAGGAAAGGAATTGCTGCCTCCTATGATAAAACTATATTTAGCATTTTAAGAAACTGCAAAATGTTTTCCAAAAATGATTCCATCCTTCAGAGTCCCACCTGCAATGTAAAAAGGTTCCAGATCTCTACATCCCTGCCAATTGTCAGTCTTTTGAATTTATCCATTCTAGTAGATATGAAGTGATATCATATATGTATGATGCCTCTAAAATAATCCAAAACCACTTTTAAAATCAAGAGGAGAATGAGGTGTATACCACATAACCGTTCATGACTAACCTAGTCCAGTCCCCTCTCCTACAGTACCTCCAGTCCATCAAAACTGTAACCAAAATATGAACATCTATTTAAATAATGGTATTTTTTTTTACTATCAAGTAGGCCAATTCAGGAGTAAAATATATATAGGCTATCACCTAAGTAATCTTTAAAATATATTGGGACACAGTTTAAGTGCTGAAATTTGTTGTAGCAAAAGCCATAAATTATTGCAGGATAATAAACTCCAGGATTTAGATACAATATTTCTTCATTTCCACTATGAAATCAAATAAAAAGTGAAAAAAACATTAATAAGCTTTGTTCCTACTTTCTATAAGCAAAGCTTAGCCCTAACAGATTAATGAAAGAGAGACATTAAGTGTGCTGTGACCTCACTGACCCCGAGTTTCTGCTATTCCTATATTTCCCTGAGGCTTCTTCCTAAGTGTATTGCTTTTTCATTCAGGCAAAGGAAGGCTACAGCTAGGAATGTTTGGTATGTAGTCAGCTGACCCAGGGATCAAGGACTCTGGGAAACTATAAGAATTGGGTATTATGAATATGACTTTCTTAATATAGTTATTACATAATCTCTAAATATGTGAAATATATTTATTTTACTATAGTCAGCTTGTGCCAAGCTTGAAGTTAATTATTATTTCTAGTCCATTTGAAATACGGGATTTGGGAGGCAGCAGGTCAGGGCAGTGTGTGTCTATTGAGTATCCCTTCAGACCTTTAGCACATAAATAAATATATATTTTGTATGTATAAAATGTATATAAATGTGAGTCTGCATATACATTTAATTAATGGGTTCATAGTATGTGTTACACTGAACAACTATTTTTGTCATTTAAATCTATTTCATATCAATACATTCTTTTGCAGAACATAATGATATAATATCCATAATTTGAATGTTGTACATTTTTAAAATTAGTTCCCTAGTGTTGGACATTTGGAACACACACACACACACACACACACACACACACATACATACACACGTGCACAAACACCCTATTTCATAACATGTCACACAATAAGATAAAATTATAGGAGAGTCAAAAGGTAAGCAAATTTTTTATTTTAATGGATAATGCCAAATCACCCTCCCCAAAAGAAATATTTCTACCTTCTATGTATAAAAGCATGTGTTTTTTCATACTCTCATTAATGTGAATTTTGTCAAATTCATTCTGTGTTGATTTGGTGACATTCTGTATATTCATATATAATAAGACTCACTTTGCCAGTCTAGCTGACCCAGGAAGAGTTAGACTTTGCTCCAAGCCCCAGAGCTCTGAAAAGTTGGTCAAGGGGTCCCTAGGCATTTGGATTCAGTGGTTAGAACATGGGCCTACTGAAGGGTTGTGGGTTCAGTTCTAGTCAAAGGCATGTACCTGGGTGGTTCTATTCCTAGTACTGGTCAAGGTGAGTAGAGGAGTCAACCAATCCATGTGCCTCTCACATCCGTCTTTCTCTCTGTCTCTCCCCTCCCTTCCACTCTCTCTAAAAATCAATGGAAAAAAATATCCTCAGGTGTGGATTAACAAAAGAATAAAATAGTTGGTCAAGGGGGGAGGTTGACTTGGCCTTGGTTAGCAATGTCTTCGGTAGAGACAAGCGCTACCTCTTCTTTCATGCTAGTCTGCAGGGCAGGGGATGGTTACTACATGAGCCAATTTCAGTCTTGCTCATAAGTAAAGCTTCTCTACATCAGCCTTGCCATTGGACCGAGGCAGACGTGGCATTTGTTCTCATCATCTTGGCAAGTCAGATTGTCTTTTCGTCAGGATTAGGACTGGAAATTTAGTGGTTTGCTCAGCTTTCCTACCATCAACATAAGTTCCTCTAAGGGAGTGACTAGCTGAGATTAAACGTGAGCAGATGAAGATACAAGCTTCTCTAAAGTACCACAGAGAGAAGAACATGATGTCATCCTTTTGTCTAAGAATACCCTGCCCAGTGAGAGCCAGACCTGTGCTCACAATAGAGAGTATTTTAATCCAGATACTCTCCAATTTTTTATTTTTTCATTTTCCAAGGTGGCCTCATTTTGAATATAGGGCTTTCCTCCTTGTGCCATTTTTTGAGGAAAGGTGAGCTCAAACAATGAATGGATTCTGTTCCTCTGTGGATCACCTCTGAGCTCAACTCCCTGGGTTCAGACACACCTGAATTCTGGATGTGTGACTCACTAGCTGTAAGACCTTGGGCAAGTCACTTCAACTTTCTGGGCCTCAGAATTCTACTGTATCAAATAGACATGGCAATACTCCTTCAAAATGCTCTACTCTCTTCTCCTGCCATGTTAAAAGAAGCCCAGATTCAGGGGAAGAAGATGAAGCTACTCATGCGGCTCAAAGGGACTGGCAGAGATTTCTGGACCCTGGTTTTAGGAAGTGTTTGGCAGGAATGGTGGTTTAGTTGGTGAAAGTGAAAGTGAAGTGTGTGTGTGTGTGTGTGTGAGAGAGAGAGAGCGAGTGAGAAAGAGAGAGAGAAAATAGAAGATAGGTTATAAAAGGATCTATGAGAAAAGAGAGAAAAAGTGTTCATGTTTTTAGTTTACTTTGGGGAATAGAGGCTTTCAGGTTCCAAACAACATAAATCCCAAATTGACTCCTTGTGAGAGAAAGTGTAGCAGACACCCATGGTTCTAAAGATAACAAAGAAACAAGATTAACAGTCTGTGGAGTTAGAGCATGGCCTTTAATTCAGGTCAGATGAGGGATACCAGGCAAGGGGGCTAGCGTGAGAGAAGCTCCTTTGTTCCACCCCAGCTGTCATTCTGAAATGTGATCCCGATGCATCAGGTTGGACTGGGACTCAGACCCACAAATCAGGCTCCATTGTGTCACCCACCCAAGGCCAGGTGTTAGCAGGCCAGGGCCTCCCAGGACCACACCATGTGGACCAGGGAGCTAAAAGGATGAGCTCAGACATCAGAGGTACAGCCAAGAAACACCAGGATGTCAGAAAATGCAAGAACAAGGAGCAAGGGTACCTGAAACTAAGCAGTGACTTTGAATTATAAGAGGCATAGGCTTTAAGTAATAGGGCCAGTGTACTGTCAGCAAGAATGGGGTTTTATGATACCCTAAGGACTTATATAGGGCCACAGCTGGTCACAAAGTTTTGAAGAGTATGTGTGGGTGGTAGTGGTAGAGAGAAGATGAGGGGAGGGGTAAAACATAGTGTAAAAATTGAGGAAGGAGTATCCTATCTAACAAAAGAGTAATGTGCAAATTAACTGTACCTCCGATCAAGCCATACCCACAGCCACGCCCATCAGCCAATCAGGAGCAAATTATGCAAATAAATCCCAACCAAGATGGCTGTGGCCACTGAGAGCAGGAGGGAGGCTTGGGTTTCCCCAGCAATGGAGGAAGCTAACCTTTCTGCCTGCCCTTGCCAGCCTAGGCCTCCACTCAATGCTACAAAGTTTTAATTATAGAAGATACATAATCCCAACAAAAATGGCAGCAGCCAAGGAGCTGGAGAGAGCAGAGGCTAGGGTTGCCCAGGTGATGGAGGAAGCCAAGCTTCTGCAGCACTAGCACCTAGGACTCCACTGTAGGCTACAAAGTTTCAAACATAAATGTCTGTCGCCACAGAGCGAGCAGAAGGCTTGGCTCTGCTCCAGGCTACAAAGTTTCAATTGTAGAACATAAATTAATCCCAGATCCCAGGGCCTTTCATTGGGTCTCTGAGGGGGCATGGCTGGCCTGCAAAGCACAACAGGACCCTCTCCCAGGCCATCCTACCCCCCCCCCCAAGGGAACCCCTACCCTGATCCAGGACACCCTCAGGGCAAACCAGCTGGCCCCCATCCATGTCCCAGGCCTCTATCCTATCTAATAAAAGAGTAATATGCAGATTGATCATCACTCCAACACAAAGGAGGGCTGCCCCCATGTGGTCAAAGATCCTGCCCCCCATTGGACACAAGATGGCCACCACAAGACGGCTAGCAGGGGAGGACAGTTGGGATATTCCAGGCCTGCAAGGGAGGGCAGTTGTGGGTGATCAGGCCAGCAGAGGAGGGCAGTTAGGAGGGACCAGGCCTGCAAGGGAGAGCAGTTGGGGATGACAAGGCTGGCAGAGGAGGGAAGTTGGGGGTAAACAAGCTGGCAGGGAAGCAGTTAGACATCAATTTGGCTGGCAGGATAGTGTTTAGGGGGTGATTAGGCTGGCATGCAGAAGCGGTTAGGGGCAATCAGGAGGGCAGGCTGGTGAGCAGTTTGGAGCCAGCAGTCCTGGATTATAAGAAGGATGTCCGACTGCCCATTTAGGCCTGATCCTACTGAGACTGGGCCTAAACAGACAGTCAGACATCCCTCGAGGGGTCCCAGATTGGAGAGGGTGCAGGCTGGGCTGAGGAATACCCTCATGCCCCTCATGCACAATTTCGTGCACTGAGCCTTTAGTATAAAATAAAAAAGAAAATGTGCTATTTGAGTTTTAGAAGATTAGAATCTGATAAGGAGACCAGATTTATATTGTCCTATCTACCAATCTATCTATTATCTATCTATCTATCTATCTATCTATCTATCTATCTATCTATCATCATCTCCATCCAGCTATCTAAACGTCTTTCCCCAAAAGATGAGGGAATAAGTGGCAATTAAAAACACCATGGGATAAGTCAGAGAAGTTCCTGGAAGGATTAGACTCTTGAAATGTGTGAGGCAAGGGAAATAGTGAATGTGAAAGTAAATGGGAGAGGGAAGAATAGAAAAGGTTTTAGGGGATGGGATAAGCCACAGTCACTTGGAGCAAGAGGGAATGAGAGGTGTTGTGGGAACAAATGTTATGATGTGTGTGGGAGTGCAGGTTTAATCGGGATGGATCCCATGAACAGGGAAGACTGGCCTATTGGCAAATGTCCAATGAGAGAGATAGGCAGCTAATGAAGCACATATTTCAATGCACTGTGGTTCTGACCACAGTTTGGTCCACTCTAATCTTCTCTCTGAAGGAGCTTAGCCCAGGGGAGTCACCCCTGCTAACTCAAGTCGATGGTGTTCAACCTTCCAGCAACATTTTATTTGTCTGGGCACTTACTCCAGGTCATCTTTGAGGGCCTGTGAATGAGGCTAGGTGGATGTAGATTCCTCTGAAACCCCAGAACCTCTTCTCTCTCAATGCATGCTCCAGGACTCTGCCCCTCTGTAGGGCTGGCATAATCACCCGGGCTATGGGAATTTGCCATGTATGGGTTAAATGTTGTTCAGAAAGAGCATGTCTCCTTTTTCTGGGAAGTTTTCTGTGGAAGTATTTATGTGTGACAAGCTCTGTTATCAGAGGTGCCACCAGTGCTGCCAAAGGCTGCAGCTCTGAAATGTGCAGGGATTTTAGCCATAAAATGATGATGAACCGGTGACTTTCAATTCTAACATTTCTTTGCTATGAGACAGCTCATGCAGAAGCTGAAAAGTGGTTCTTGGAAATGTCAAATTTCAGTGAGCTCTCGCTGCTGCAGAAAGAAATGACGCCTCCATAGCAGGATGCTTGTCAATGGCCAGGGGCACTTGTTCAATGGAAGGGAGGAAATACATTGGAAAGGAGGGTTGCATTGCTTTAAAAGCCCCCCATTTTTTAGACCAAGCATGTCAAACTTAAAGGGCCAAATAAACAAGGTTTAAGTTCATGTAGGCTGCAAAAACCAAAAACTTCAATTTTAATAGAAACGTAGGTTTATTTAGAAAAGTACCTACACTAATAGAAGAGAAACATGCAAATTGACCATCACTCCATTATGCTTACCAGCCAATCAGAGCAGTATGCAAATTAACCCAACAAAGATGGTGGTTAATTTGCATACACAGGCTCAGAGCCAAGACTGAAGACAGTGTACAAGAAATAGGGAGTGAAAGTGGAAAGCAAGGCGGGGTGGTGGTGGTGGCAGTGGGACATGAGAGGAAAGCCCTATTCTTGCAGGAATCTTCCTGCAATGGGTCTCTAGTGATATATAAAAAAGAACAAGAGCAATGATAAAATTAATGTTTCCTTCCTGACACTTGGCATCTCTTCTCTGCTACTATCTCTCCAACTTCGGGGAAAATCTTGTTCGCAGTGATTACTTTCAAAACTGACCCAAGGTGAATGTCAATAATTCTGGATCTGACAGGAGACTTATTTCCTTTCATAATTGTAACTAACTGCTCACACCTCTATATTGGCTGGGCCGCAAAAATATTCATTGGGGCTGCATGCGGCCCGTGGGGGGCAAGTTTGACATGCTTAATTTTCTGAGATTGTTAAAAAGAGATGCAACTAACAAGAATTTTGAGAAACCTTTAGTAATCTAGATGGACTATTTTACTAACCCACTGTGCTGGAAGTCCAATGTGTCCCCAGAATCCAGGCCGAAGAGTCTCTGCTGGTTGCGTAAATGCACTGTTTATTGGTGCTGTCAATGTACATTTAGTTTCTTATCCCTGGGTGCATATATGTACACTATGCTGAAACCATAATACATTTGTACCTTTTTTTTTTTTTTTTACTGTTAATCAATTAGCATTATATACCTAAATCGAAGCATCCTCATTAAAACCTGTTTGCTATGTGTTTTGTGCTGGCAAAACTGCACTGAGTTCTTTCTTAAAAGTATGGTGGCACATTTCCCCAGAATCCCAAGCCTATATATTTGAAAATTAAAAATATAGAATATAGGTGACAGTGTTATATGTGTATGATAAAACATTATAATATCTTCACAAACAAATTGGTCTCATTATCGAAGTTCTTGCTACCTTGAAGTAATGTAGAGAAATCAAAGCCATCAGAATATTATTGGTTACTGAACTAAACAATCATAAAATTAGCACCCCCTCAAAATTTTCTCCAGGCTAAAAACCCCCACCCCAACTCTTAAACATCTTATTATTCAGAGCATACAAATTACAAAATAAAGCTGAAAATCTTGCTCAAAAAATGAATTTGATGCAAAGCAAAGTAGAATTGGTTTCAACTACATGCCATATCATTGACAAATGAGACTCTGGGACAAATCAGCAATTACACTTGGAAGAGAAATAAAATGCACAAAGATGACCAGGGGCTAAATTACCACTACTTTTATTTTCTAGAATCTATGCTCTCTAGAAATATAGTTCACATCTGTATCATAAATTTAGTGAGAGCAATATGTAAGATAAAACAAATGCATAATTCATGTCCTACTTTTAAGATAAAGACTTGCTGGAAACCAAGATCAACTTAATGTAAGTACATCAGAAGGTTGACTTGGGCTCCTTTGATATTCACAGGGTAAATATTTGCATTTTATTACCTACTGCTGCCTTAATGCCCTAAAGCAAACTTCCCACAACTTGTTCATCTTATTGTTTACTAAACATTGCCATTGATATGTCTGTTTGCATTCCTAAAAGGAAGTTGTGTATGCTAGTAAATAAACGCATCTGGGAATGGAGACTCAGTAGAACTTGACTACTACGCTTAAGTTTTCCCTGGCTTTCCCCCAATTTCAAAATTATTATTTCTTGTCTTGTGTTTTAATTTGTGCATCAGCTTTTTCTCCAAACTTTTGAACCCAAAAGACATGCTGGCCATGGCTTTTCACAAAGACTCAACCCAACTGGTGGGTTTTTAAAACACAACAACTATTTACTAGGAAATTTTGGACCCCATTGTGAGTATAAAAAGTCATCCTTTCTGTCAAAGAACAGTTTAGACAGCCGCCATTTTAGACTGTGTGACTTGGCAGCCACCATGTTGACCACACGGTTTGAAATTGCAAAGGCTAACCCTTTGAATTACCCAATCACGAAAGACTGTGCACCTGAGCTCCAATGAAGAGCAAAGGATAGTTTATGTGTGTCAGGGATTATAAAGCCAAGCAGCCTGCCTGCTCGGTGTGCACGCTGTTCCAGACCATGTGTGTGCACCCTTCTACATAGAAGTAAATATGCTTGCCTTGCTGCCTGGCTCCCGAGTGTTTTGTATTCTATGAGAACCCCTGACTTGGGGGCTCGGCTTATTTGTAACACCATTCAGCTACCAAATATTGTCATATAGTAAGAAGCTCCTATGACATATCAGTTTTGTAGAAAAATTATAACAAACAACAACAAACTAACATTTTGGTTTATAAACTCAAATTATTTCTTCCATGCAACTACATACATGTAATTATACAGACATCCTTCCATACCAGTGCTTTTAATATTTATAGTTCATACTGGTATAAGCTATTTTGTTTCCTTAAAAGTCCATTAGGACACGGACTTTTTCTTGTGGAATGTTTTCTTAGTTTTTCATATTTAGGAATAAACTCTATTTGTGCTAATTTTCTGCTTGTTTCCAGGGAAAGCAACAGATCTTGGTGCTATAATGTTTACTTTTCTAACATTCATTCTGCACACACATACACCCTTTATGAAATGTGAGCAGATAAGTCTGTTTGCTTCCTTCCAGGGCAATGTTCCTTAAAGTTTCATTATTACCATCCCTCCCTCTCCCGGCTCAGGATCCTTTTTAGTTACTTTTTTTCTAATTGTCCACCAATAACTTTTAATTCTATACATACACTATATGTCTGTTTGCATACTATAGTCCTTGGGAAGGTGTATTTCTTTTTCATTGCTGCTGTAACAAACTACCACAAACTTAGCAGTTTAAACACAAATTTGTTATTATACAATTCTGTAGAAATAGAAGTCTGAATTACAAAATAGTCAGGAGGATGTAAAGTACAGCAGAAGGAATATAGTCAACAGCATGGTAATAACTATGTATGGAACCAGGTGGATACTTGAAATATCAGGGCATCACTTTGTAAGTATCTGATTATCTAGCCACTATATTGAACACCTGAGACAAATAGAAAATAATGTTTATTGTAAACTGTAATTGAAAATAAAATTTTCAACACTGATGTATGCCTCACTGTTCAAATGACAGGATTGGTGGGGCTACATTCTTCGAAGGAAATCTAGGGGAGGATCTGTTCCAGATTTTAGAGGCCACTCATATTCCTTTTCTCCTGGTCCCCTCTCTCCACTTTCAAAGCAAACATTGCATCTTTCTGTGCCTGTCTTCCACAGTCACATCTTTCTCTCCTACTTTCATTTATTTACTAGAGGTCCAGTGCACAAAATTCATGCATTGGTAGGGTTCCTAGCTGCTGCTGGCTGCCACCAGGTACTCCTTCTCTTTCCCCAGTTGGCTCCGCTCCTTGGTCAAATTCCTGGATGACCTCTCGGTTGAGGAGATAATTTGCATGCTATCCATTTATTATATAGGATTTTTAAATAATATTTTTATTGATTTTAGAGAGAAGGAGCGAGAAATAATTGATGAGAGAAACATTTATAGGCTTCCTCCTGCATGCCCCCTACTAGGGATCTAGAGGTAACCAGGCATGTGCCCTGATCTGAAATTGAACCTATGATCTCTGGGTGCATGGGACTCTGCTCAACCAACTGAGCCACACCAACCAGGGCTTCCTCTCCTAGTATTTAATTTTTAATTTTTATTTTTTAATAATTATTTATTGTTGGAAGTATTACATATGTCTCCTTTTTTTCTCCCTTCGTCCCCTCCAGTCTTCCGCTACTCTTCACCTCAGGCCCTCACTACCCCATTGTCTGTGACCATGATCCATGTATATATGCATACAAGGTCGTTGATTGATTACTTCTCACCCACCCACCCTTCCCTGCCTTTCCTTCAAGATTCCTCACACTGTTTCATACTTTCTTGTCTCTGGATCCACTCCATTCATCAGTTTGATTCCACATATGAGTGAGATCCTGTGATACTTATCTTTCTCTGACTGGCTTATTTCACATAGCATGATATTCTCCTGGTCCCTCCATGTCGACTCAAAGGGTAAGAGATTCTTCTTTTTTACTACTACATAGTATTCCATGGTGTAAATGTCTCACCACGTTTTTATCCACTCATCTACTGAAGGACACTTGGGCTGTTTCCAGATCTTGGCTATTATAAATTGTGCTGCTATGCACCTGGGGGTGCATATATTTTTTTCTGATTGGTGTTTCAGTTTTCTTAGGATATATTTCTGGAAGTGGGATTTCTTGGTCAAATGGCAGTTCCATATTTAATTTTTTCAGGAAACTTCTTTATATATATATATATATATATATATATATATATATATATGCCCCTGTGAGGAGCTTTTTTATTTTATTTTATTTTTGCCGGGGTGAAAATACATTTTTATTCTTATTTTTTTCTTTATTGATTAAGGTATTACATATGTAATACCTTACCCCCCATTGCACCCCTACTCATGCCCTCACCCTCTGGTGTCTGTTTTTATTGGTTAGGCTAAAAGTATTTGGTTTATCTCTCCCCCTTGTCCCCACCCTTCCCTACCTTCCCTCTGAGGTTTGACAGTCTGATTGATCCTTCTCTGTCTCTGGATCTGTTTTTGTTCATTAGTTTATGTTGTTCATTGTATTCCATAAATGAGTGAGATCATGTGATATTCCATACTGGTTGCACCAGTCTGCATTCCCACAAGCAGTGTACTAGGGTTCCTTTTTCTCCACATCCTCCCCAGCACTTGTCATTTGTTTATTTGTTGATAATAGCCATTCTGACAGATGTCATTTTAATTTGCATCTCTCTGATGATCAGTGACTTTGAGGATTTTTTCATTTGTCTCTAGACAATCTGTATGTCCACTTTCTAAAAATGTCTATTTAGGTCCTTTGCCCATTTTTTTAGTTGGATTGTTCGTCTTTCTTTTGTTAAGTTGTATGATCTCCTAACCCCTTATCAGATGTATCATTGCCAAATATGTTCTTCCATATACTAGGCTCCCTTTTTGTTTTTTTTGATGGTTTCTTTTGCTGTGTAGAAGCTTTTTATTTTGATATCTTCCCATTTGTTTATTTTCTCCTGAGTTTTCTTTTCCTTAGTAGATGAATCCATGAACATATTGCTACAAGAGATGTCAGATTTGGCTGCCTATGGATTCTTTTGGGATTTTTATTGTTTCACGATTTACATTTAAGTCTTTTATCCATTTTGAGTTTATTATTGTGTATGGTGTAAATTGGTAGTCTAGTTAGGTTTTTTTTTTTTTTGCATGTATCTGTCTAATTTTCCCAATACCATTTGTTGAAGAGACTATCTTGACTCCACTGTATACTCTTGGCCTCCTTTGTCAAATATTAATTGAGTATAATGGCTTGCGTCAATTTCTGAACTTTCTGTTCTGTTCCATTCATCTATATGCCTGTTCTTGTGCCAGTACCAGATTATTTTGATTACGTTATCTTTATAGTATAACTTCAATCTGATATTGTGATTCTTCCAACTTTTTTTTCTCTCGAGATTGCTGCAGTTATTCAGGGTCTTTTTTTTATTCCATATAAATTTTTGGAGTATTTGTTATAGGACTGTGAAATACGCTGTTGGTATTTTTTTCCCTTTATTGTTCAGTTTATTAATTACATTTTCCCCCAATAGCTCCCTTACACCCAGTACCCATCCCACTCTACGCCCTTACCTCCCGCCCCCCCTCTGTCCTCTCCCATAGTTGCATAATTTTTGTCCAGTCTCTTGCTGTACTTCCCACACCCTTTTTCTCACCAAGCATTATCAGTCCATTCCCTCTCTATGTCCATGATTTTGTTCTATTCCTCAATTTATCCTGATCATCAGGTTGTTAATTCACTTGCTTTTTAGATTCATTTGTTGATAGATGTGTACTTGTTGTTCATAATGTACATTTTTACCTTTTTCTTCTTCCTCTTCTTAAAGAATATCTTTCAGTATTTCATATAATATTAGCTTTTTCTTATCTGTGAAGCACTTTATCTGACTTTCAATTCTGAATGACAGCTTTGCTGGATAGAGCAATCTTGGTTGTAGATTCTTGCTATTCATCACTTTGAATATTTCTTGCCACTCCCATCTGGCCTGAATCGTTTCTGTTGAGAAATCTGCTGACAATCATATGGGTGCTCCCTTATAGGTAACTAACTGTTTTTCTCTTGCTGCTTTTAATATTCACTCTTTATTTTTTGCACTTGGCATTTTAATTATGATGTGTCTTGGTGTGGTCCTCTTTAGATTCCTATATTTTGGGGCTCTGTGCACTTCTTGGGTTTTCAAGTCAATTTCTTTCACCAGGTGGGGGAAGTTTTCAGTCACTATTTCTTCTAGTAGGTTTTCATTATCTTGCTCTCTCTCTTTTTATGGCACCCCAATAATTCTGATGTTGGTATGCTTGAGGTTGTCCCAGAAGCCTCTTATACTATCTTCAGTTTTTTGGACTCTTTTGGCTTCTTGCTTTTCCAGCTGAGTGGATTTTGCTTTTTTGTTTTTCAAATCTTTGACTTGGTTTTTGCGGTCGTCTGGACTGCTTTTACATCTTTGTATAATATTTTTTGTTTCAGTCAGTGTATGCTTAATTTCTAGTTCGTCCTTTTTCATATCCTTGTAGGCGTTGTTCATTTCTTTGTAGGTGTTATTTATTTCGGCATAGTTCTCATTAATTTTCTCGGCCTTTTCTAGTAGCCTCTTCATAAACCTAATTACTGTGGTTTTGAACTCTATGTCTAGTCGTCTTTTTTTCTCCATTTCTTTCACAGCTGAGTTCTTTCCTTTTCTCTGCATTGTGGTTGCTTTCCTGAGTTGGTCCCTTAGTGGTGTGTGATAGGTATCCTCTAAGGAATAGTGGCTCAGCTTCCTTATGCAGCGCCCAGCGTCAGCCTTAGGTCCGCCTTACTTGGCGCACAGTTTCAGCGTCTAATGGGCGCGCAGCGTCAGGCTTAGGTCCGCCCTTCCTGGCGCTCCACTTCAGGTCTGTGGGGCTCGCGGCGTCAGCTTATCTGTGTGGCTCACGGGTCTCGGTGTTGGGTGGCAATGTAAATCCACTGCTGGTCTCCCCATTGCCAGACAACTCTGCCTCTCCCCAAATGAGTCTGCACAGCCAAAGTCTCACTCAGGGATGTAAAACAAAGCAGTATGGTGGTCTCTGAGCAAGTGAGTCGCGTGTTCTCTGCCCGCATTCTCTGCCCGGTTGCGCACTCCAATTTACTCGTGCACTCTCCCCAAACACACAGACCTTAGCCGATCCCGGGATCCTCCTTTCCCCGACCTGGGAGCTCGCCTGGAACTGGGGGGTCAGTGCTGTGGGAGACGTCCGCCCTCCCCGCTGGAAAAAAACAGCCGGGCTTGCTGTCTGCCGCCCGTCCCTCACAACTCGCTCGCACTCCAAATCTCAAACAGTGTACCGCTGCTCCCGAGTCACCGCTGCATCCCACCTCTACTTTTATGTGTGGAATTTTCACTCAGCCAGCTCTCCGGTGATTCTGGACGTTGTGTGTTCTGTTGTTAAGTTGTAGTTTCAGAATTGTTGCGAGGACAGCTAGATAGGTGCTCACCTATGCTGCCATCTTAGTTCTTCCCGCTGTTGGTATTTTAATAGGGTTTGCTTTGAATCTGTAGGTTGCCTTTGGTAGTATGGATATTTTAATGATGTTGATTCTATCAATCCATGAACACGGTATATTCTTCCACATGTTTAAATCCTCTTTCATCTCTTTCTTTCAATGTCCTGTAGTTTTCTGAGTACAGGTCTTTTGCCTCCTTGGTTAAGTTTATTCCTAAGTATCTTAATTTTTTGTTGTTGCAATGGTAAATGGGATTATTGGTTAGTGTGTCTGTCTGAGAAATCATTCTTGGTGTATAAAAAAAGCCATTCCATTTTGGGGGTTGATTTTGTATCCTGCTACATTGCCAAATTTATTTATTAAATCTAATAGTTTTTTGGTGCAGTCTTTAGGATTTTCTATGTAAAATATCATGTCATCTGGAAATAATGAGAGTTTTACTTTCTCCTTTCCAATTTGGATGCCTTTTATTTCTTCTTCTTGCTTGATTACTATGGCTAGGTCTATGTTTAATAAGAGTGGTGGAAGTGGATGTCTTTGTCTTGTTCCTGTTCTTAGGAAAAATGGTTTTAGTTTTTGCCCATTGAGTATGATGCTCACTGTAGGTTTGTCATATGTGGCCTTTAACATCTTGAAACATGCTCCTTCTATTTTCACTTTGCTGAAAGTTTTTATCAAAAGTGGGTGCTGTATTTTGTCAAATGCTTTTTCTGCATCTATTGATATGCCTTGTGATTTTTATCTTTCATTTGTTTATGTGATGTGTCATATTTATTGATTTGAAAATATTGTACTAGCCTTGGATCACTAGGATAAATCTCACTTGGTCTTGGTGTATGATCTTTTTAATGTATTGCTGGATGTGATTTGTTAACATTTTGTTGAGGATTTTAGCATCTATGTGTGCATATTTCTCTCTTTTCCATGTCCAGCACAGCTATAGAGCAGTCTGGTTTCTGAGTAGGGACTGCTAGGAATTGGGAAAATGAAAGGAAGAGACAGACACAGAAATGGAAGGAAAATGCTGGGGCTGGGTGGGACCACTGTCCTCTGATGGAAAGACAGGCACCCAGAGCCAATACAGCGTGAGTATTTTATATAGAGGCCCAGTGCACAAAATTCGTACATGGGGGGAGGGGAAGGTGTGTCCCTCAGCCCAGCCTGCACCCTCTCCAATCTGGGACCCCTTGAGAGATGTTCAACTGCACGTTTAAGCCCCATTCCAATAGGATCTTGCCTAAACAGGAAGTCTGACATCCCTCTCATAATGCAGGACTGCTGGCTTCCAACTGCTCTCTTGTCTGCCTTCCTGCTTGCCCCTAACCACTTCTGCCTGCCAGACTGATAATCCCCTAACTACTCCCCTGTCAGCTTGATTGATGCCTAATTGCTCCTCTGCCAGCCTGTTTGTCCCTAACTTCCCTCCCCTCCAGGCCTGGGTCCCCCTCAACTGACCTTCCCTGCAGGCCCAGTCATCCCCAACTCCCCTCCTCTGCCAGCCTAGTCATCACCATTAACTGCTCTCCCCTGCAGGCTTGATCGCTCCCAACTGCCCTCCCTTGCAGGCCTGGTCCCTCCCAACTGCCCTCCCCTGCTAGCCATCTTGTGGTGGCCATCTTGTGTCCACATGGAGGCAGGATTTTTTATCACATGGGGGCAGCCATCTTGTGTGTTGGAGTGATGGTCAGTTTGCATATTATCTTTTATTAGATAGGATAGAGGCCTAGTGCATGCATGGGAGCCAGCTGGTTTTCCCTGATGGCTGTCCTGGATCAGGATGGGGGTTTCCTTGGGGCATAGTGTGGCCTGGGAGAGGGGCCTGTGGTGGTTTTCAGGCTGGCCATGCCCCATGTCAACCCAAGTGGAGGCCCAGGTATCTGGGATTTATTTTTTTTTTCTACAATTGAAACTTTGTAACCTGGAGCAGAGGCCCGGGCTTGCCTGGACAGGTAGAGAGCTTGGCTTCCTCTATGTCTGGGTGCAACTCAAGTCTCCTGCTCTCTCCAGCTCTGTGGCTGCCATCATTATCTTCTATAATTGAAACTTTGTAGCATTGAGTGGAGGCCTGAGTTGGCAAGGGCAGGCAGAAAGCTTGGCTTTCTCTATTTCCAGGGAAACCCAAGCGTCCCTCCTGCTTTCTATGGCTGGCAGCCATCTTGGTTGGGTTTATTTGTATATTTGGCCTGCTTGGCTGGTAGGTGTGACTGATGGGTATGTCTTGTGTGTGTAGTGGAGGTACAGTCAATTTGCATATTACTCTTTTATTAGATAAGATAGCAAAACTCAGGAAGTTTTACTAAAGAGATTATGCACATTCATGGGTGAGCCCAGGTAGTATTTATTCCTGATGCTTGGCTGGATTTAAATAACATAACCCACCCCTGGCATCTGGGCTGAAGGTCAAGCTGACAATACTCCTGCCTCTGACAAATCTTGTTTCCAGGACCTGGCTTTGCCAACACCACTGGATTCAGCTGACAATAATTAAAGAAATGCCCATGTGCCTTCTCATGCCCATGTGATGTTCTCTACATCCATGTTCATCAGGGATGTTGACCTATAATTCTCTTTCTTTGCAGTGTCTTTATCTGCTTTTGGAATTAGGAAAATGCAGGCCTCATAAAAAGAGTTTGGAAGTATTCCTTCCTCTTGAATTTTGGAATAGTCTAAGCAGGATAGATTTTAGTTCTTTTTTGAATATTTGGTAAAACTCCCCTGTGAAGCCATCCAGATCTGGGCTTTTGTTAGCTGGGAGTTTTATGATTACTGCTTCTATTTCTTGAGTTGTTATTAGCCTATTCAGGTTTTCTGATTCATCCTGATTCAGTTTTGGGAGATTGTATTTTTCTAGGAATTTGTCCATTTCATCCACATTATCCAGCTTGTTGGCTGATAGCTGTTCATAGTATTTTCTGACAATCCTTTATATTTCTATGGTGTCCCTGGATACTTCTTTGCTATCTTTTCTAATTTCATTTATTTAGGTTCTCTCTCTTTGTTTCTTGATGAGTCTGGCTAATTGTTCATCAATTTTGTTTATCTTTTCAAAAAACCAGCTCTTTGTTTCATTGATTTTTTTGTCATTTTTTTTTAGTCTCTATGTCATTTAATTCTGCTCTAATCTTTATTATTTCTTTCCTTCTTCTTACTATGGACTTCTATTGTTGTTCTTTTATAGTTCTTTCAGTTGTAGGGTTAAGTAATTTATTGCTGATTTTTCTTTTTTTTTTTTTTTTTAAGTAGTGCTATGAACTCCTTGCTCATGACTGCTTTTCCTGTGTCACAGAGATTTGGGGTTGCTATTTGTTCATTTTCATGAAGTTTTTTATTTCTTTCTTGATCTTGTTGGTAAACCATTCATTGTTTAATAACATGCTATTTAGCTTCCATGCGTTTGAGTGTTTTGAGTTGTTTTTTACTATAGTTGATTTTTAATTTCATGCCATTGTAACCTGGAGAGATGCTTGATATTGATGTCAATCTTCTTGTACTTATAGAGACTTGTTTTGTGTCCTAACATGTTGTTTATATTTGTGAGTGATCAATGTGCAATTGAGAAAACTGTATATTCTGCAGCTTTGGGGCAAAATGTGCTACAAATGTCATTTAAATCCATCTGAACTAGTGTGTTCTTTAGAATCATTCTTTCCTTGTTAAGTTTTTGTCTGGAAGATCTATCTAGTGAAGTCATCAGGGTATTAAAGTCCTCTCCTTTGACTATATTGTTGTCAATCTCTCCCTTAAAGTCCTCTAGAAGTTTTGTTAAATATATTTAGGTGCTCCTATATTGCATGGTCTCTTGTTGGATCGATTCCTTTAGTATCTTGTAGTGACCTTTGTTGTCTCTTGTGATGGCTTTAATTTTGAAGGCTATTTTGTTATAAGTGAGTATTGGTACTTCAGTTTTTTCTTTTCCATTTGCATGGAAAAAATTTTTTTCCATCCCTTTCATCCTGTGTGTCTTTTGGTCTGAGGTGTGTCTCTTACAGACATTATATATTTGGGTCATGATTTTATATCTACTCAGCTACTATTTGCCTTTTTATTAGAGCATTTAATCTATTTACATTTAAGGTTATTAGTGATAGATACTTATTTATCTATCACTAATTTGGTATGCCTAGTTTCTTTCTCCATTTCTTCTCATTATAGCAGTCCCTTTAGAATTTCTTATAATGCTGGCTGGTAGTGATGTATTTTTTAAGGCCCCCCCCCCGCCCCGCTCCCCGCTTTTTGGTCAGGGGAGCTCTTTATTTCACTATCTATTTTGAATGATAGTCTTGCTGGATATAGTAATCTTGGTTTTAGATACTCCTCATTTTTCATTACCTTGAATACTTCTTGCCATTTCTTTCTGGCCTATAGGGTTTCTGAGAGAAATCAGGTGTCAGTCTTATGGGAGCTCTTTTGTAGATAACAGTTTGCTTTTCTCTTGCTGTCTTTAAGATTCTCTCTTTGTCTTTAACTTTTGGCATTTTAATTATGATGTGTCTGGGCATGGGTCTGTTGGGTTCTCTTGCTTGGGTTCTCTGTGCCTCCTAAACTTATATGACTTTTCCCTTTACTAGTTTAAGGAAGTTTTCTGCCATTATTTCTTCAAACATGATCTCTACCCCTTTCTCCCTTTCTACCTTTCTGGCACACCTGCTATTTAAATATTGTTTATGTTGTCCCACAACTCCTGTAAACTGTCCTCATGTTTTTTTAATTATTATTATTTGTTTTTGTTTCTCCGATTGAGTGATTTTTTTCAAACCTGTCTTCTAATTCATTGATTATATCCTCAGCTTCCCCTAATCTGCTGAGTATTTCTCCCAATGTGTTCTTTATTTGTGCTATGCCATTGTTTATTTTTGTTTTCATAGTTACTATATCTTTCTGCATGCTGTTGAGTATCTTTATCAGCATTGCTCTGAACTCTTTAGCAAATAAATTTCTTATCTCTATTTTCTTTATCTCTCCTTCTAAATAATTCTCATTCTTTCATTTGGGAGTTGTTTCTTTGTCTCCTCATTCTGGTTGCCTGTTTGGGTTTGTGATGATGTATTAGGTAGATCTGGTGTGCCTCTAAATCTCTAGTGTAGGACAGTATCAAATGCTGTTTCTGAATAATTAGATAATGCAAAGACTCAAAGCCTCCAAAGACTGTTAAGACTCTGTCTTAAATTGCCCTTGGGCTATTGACCACAGGTGTGGCAAGAGTTTATTTTCAATAGGGTGGGGCTGTTGTTTATACCTAGAGGCTAATTGTTATTCTCAGTCTCTCTTGGGGCCTCAGATACTTCCACACTGTCAGCAAGGTGTTTTCCAATAGAATGAATCAGCTATCTCTCTCTCTCTCTCTCTCTCTCACACACACACACACACACACACACACACACACACACACACATCCAGGCAGGGTTGCTTGTATAGCTAATGCTTATGTGAGAAAGAAGTCCTCTGTAGCATGAGGAAATGGCATAGCACAGGAAACTGGGGTGTCTGCCTTCTTAGTTCAAACTACTGAGCCCTGATCATGGCTTCTGCTTACACAGCTCCAATCCACTCTGCCCTCCCCCTGCCGGAGCACAAGGTGGGTGGCTCTACAGGGAATTTTGTGTGTTGGCCCTTTCAGAGGGTACCTTAATTTTCATCACTCTCTCCCTGGCAGGCATCAACCCTTCTGCTTTTCACAGCCAGATGTTATGGGGTTACCCTCCTCAGTTTTGGTGCTCTCTTCCGGGAGGGCCCAGCTTTGGGATTAGATACCAGAGTTCTTAGTGGCAACCCCCCACAGCTGAGCTATCTCTCCAGAACTTCAGACATTGGTGTCAGCCTGGCTAGCCCTTTCATGCCTTTCCCCCTTCTACCAGTCTCTATGTGGTCCCCACTTGTGGTCCTCGGGTATCACGGTTCTCTCTAGCATGTCTTCTGTTGATTAGGAAGTTTTTCTGTATTTTAGTTGTAATTCTAATTTGGTTCTGGGAGCATGTCAATGCAGCATCCACTTACTCTGCTGCCATTTTTAATCTTCTCTCTCCTGCTTTTAAAGACCCCTGTGACTGCATTGGGCCCCCTTATATAATCCAGGACAACCTCTCCATTTTGAGGTCACTGATCAGCAACCTTAATACCATCTACAACTTTAATTTGGATTTGCCATGTAACATACTGTGTTTACAGGTTTTGGGGATTAGGAAATGGACTTCTTTAATGGGGCAGGGTTGGGAATACCTATCAAAAATGGTCACAAAAACACTGTAAATATAAAATGTCTTGCCCCTAAGGACCAATTTTCACCCTTTAGGGCAATAATCCACCCATTGAGCACAAATTCTAGGACATCAGTGCTTCCCTTACCACCTTTCTCCTCATCTTTGGGCTTTTGGCCAGTGGTCAATAAACCTCCAGATAAGAAAGTCTTAGTATATTATAAACACTTTTCTAGATGCATATATGCATCTTAATGCACAAACATTTAAAATTTGTGGGAAAGCATGGGACTTGGTTGTAAAGTCTGTAAGGAGGAACCTCCGAAAGATTGGGGGCCACTAAAGGGATCTTGCCAAAGGTGGCAGACTCTGCCTTGACTTTTCCAAACAAGTTTGAGCCCCCCGGCGTTTTACTGGAATCTTTATGTTTAGACTTCAAAACATCCTTGCTTAGAGGACATTACAGACACATGTGTCTTCTCAAGGATGCTTACTCTGCTGATAGTATCTAATATAGTAGGTCCTCAGGTTATATCAGAGATCTGTTTCTATGACACAATGTAATGTAATTTTCACCATAAGTCAGAACCCATCTACATAAGCACCTATGTCACTTACATGGAACACATACACAGCAGTAATGAAATGAAACTGTAACAAAAAATTAAAGAAAGATAACAATTCCTGACTTTTACTTGTGGTAAATAAATAATAAAATACATAAAGCACATTTGTACATATGTCAAAATGATGAAACTTTTTTTTTAATAAATGGGAGATGGCGACATAACCATGAAATGACATTTGTCAAGTCTGATGTAACCCGAAGACTGCCTGTATTTAATTTTAGTTCAAGCTGTTGTTACAATAAAAACCTAAGGAGGCAGGTGAACAGGGCTGTTTGGTTCCTAGAGCCAAGCAGTCCCTTAGCCTCCTCTTTCACAGAAACATGTGTCAGAGTAATCATTCATCTATCGCTCAGGGTCTGCTGGTCAGCCCCAACAATCACTCATTTTTTTAATATAGAAAAACTTGCCATTGACCTAACCCATCATTATCCATATTATGAGTTTTTTATTTAACCACTTAGCTTAAGAGGCACATAATTGTGTCAAATAAAGATTTTTCTAAGTCCTCATTAGAAATACTAGAAACCAAAATTTAGAGTGGGAAGAAATTATGCTGAAAAGTTTTTTCTAGATTGTTCAGTGTTTCTATCTCTTAAGACCACTTTTGCTATGAATAAACTATCTCTGGAACTTCTGAAAGATGGACTAAAGAAATGACAGGTGAAAATGTGCCTGCAGCTCCTGGTGTCTCTAGGGAAATGATGAGCCACATTGCTTCTGCTTTTACTGCAGGTATTGCTGTGGGAGCTGCAAGAAGTCTGACATTTTAGACTTAGAGGCTTTACCCATGAACATTTTTCTATTTTCTAATAAAGGGCCCTGAGCCAAATCAGCAGGTTTGTGTCCTCTCTGTCACATCAACTAATGGTACCTAAAAATCCAATTCAATTTAATTTTCTTGAAATGGAAATTTAGGGGAAACTCCTCGTCTTTTTCCAAGAAAATCTACCTAAAACTCTGTTTCCACTATCAAAAATTATTGCCCTCTTGTCTTCAGGATGGCAGAAACAAACTCACAGTAATGGTGTCTGGAAAATGAGACAATTTAAAGCACATTTATACCTATATAGATAATTTCTCGGAAAGGAGGTATCGATGCTCTGCATTAAAGATAAAGTTATTTGTACTGGTTGGCAGTCTCACAGTGATGAAGCTTCTCCTTTTTCTTTTCTTTCTTTTTTTTTTGTCTAGTGCATTTTAAAGTTGAAGGATTAGGTGAACCCTTCACACTCCCCCCCCCCCCCCCAGCCCCCGCCAAGATGACATTTTGGAAAAGCCACCAACTTTTAAGTAGGAGTCCAATTCTTAACTAAATTCCACCATAGATCAAGTAGATTTTCATTAAGCTTGGCTCACCAGTCCTCTTAAGCCCACTCTGATATGTTTTTGACACAGAGCTCTACCTAGGCTGTGCTGATGCTGTAGGTACCAGGAAATTTCTTCCTTTGACCTATTGTGTCTATAGACCACCCCCAAGAAGAACAAGCTTTTCTTTATCCCCTAAAGAACAATTTCTGCTTTCTGAACTAATAAGTAGCCAAAATGACCTATTCAATTCTTTTCCTGGCTCAAACAGAAATATTCCCCAGGTCCAAACACCAGAACTCTTCTTGCCACTTCTACTACCAGATCTTACTCATTGTCAAAGCTACTGCCCCTTTGGACACTTCCCAAAGTTCCCTGCTTCAATCCAAGCTGCCATCACTCCTGCTGTTCACAGTTCTCCATGGCAACCAGAGGGATCCTTTGGAAGTGAGATTATGTCACAACCTCCAATGGCTTCTTATCCTCACTCAGAATAAAATCTAAAATTCTCACCTTTCATAGCACGTCCTCCCCCACCCAAATCTGCCAAACTTCCTTCTTCTTCACATCATCTGCAGTCACTCTCAGCCTCTTCTGGTGGTCCAGGCAAAAAACAGGGATGGATGGCTGAGATATCAGTTAGTCACTATACAAACAGTGGTATTTGAAGAAATAAAGGGATAGGGAGTGGAGATGACGACAGAATGCTGAAAGTCTCAGAAGTCTGATAACCTGGGCTCAAGTCCAATTATGCAATATAATAATTTTGGAACTTTCTGCAATGAGTTTACTCTCAGTAGGCTGCACCTGTAAAAATTGAAGGAATAATGTTTGCCACAACAAATCATTGCAAATATTAAAAAAGATAATGTATATAAAAGTGATTATCATAGTACCTGGCAAATAGAGATCAAAATATGTTTGCTTAGCAAAAGAACAAATCAACCAATCAGCATGTAAATATCAGTTGAAACAGTGGCATTATTATAGGCAACTTGTAATGTTCCTTTATGTAAGGGAATACTTACAAGTATTCTTGTGGGGTGAGAGGTGGAAAATACTTGAGGCTGAATTATATATCTCCCCCCACCCCAATTTTTCCCCCACTGTAGGAGAAGAAAGATCTCAATTAATTTATGGATTCTGGTTGAATTAATTTGGGATTTCACTGCAAAATGAGTAACTGAATTAGTTCTTATTAAAAGAAGGGAAAATATTCAATTACCAGAGGCCCAGTGCACTACATTTGTGCACTTGGCGGGTGGGAGGCAGGTCCCTCAGTCTGGCCTGCACCTTTTTTCGCAGAGCCTCTGGGGATGTCTGACTGACAGCTTAGGCACACTCCTCGCCATCACCACTCCTGTGGGAGCACGCTGCTCCTGCATTGAACATCTGCCCTCAGGTGGTCAGTATGAGTCATAGCCACCAGTTGTTCCACTGTTCGGTCAATTTATATATTACCCTTTTATTATATAGGATATCTAAAATTTTTACAGTAGGGTCCAGTTTTCAGTAAGCCTAAATAATGAAATAAAGATTTGGTCAGACCTCTTAAGGAACTCTTTGAAAAGAATACGAATTCTTCATACTTACAAGTATATAATTCTCCCTTCTGAGTACAAAGCATGTTGATTGCTCCAAAAGAAGTTAAAGCTAGAAGGAAAAGTTCCTTGTGTCTGAAAGAATTAATGCTGATGGTGCAGAATGCTGAGTCGAAGTGTTTGTTTTCAACAGGCTGGTAAAGATGAAATGAGAAAAAGTGAGAGCTGAATCCCAGTGTCAACATAAGAAGCATTCAAACCTGTGAAGAATTTTTGTGAGTTTGTTTGAGCCAAAATGTTCACAAATGCCGGGAAGCAGAATCTGAATGGAACAAGATAATGCTCTGAAGAATGGCAGTTTTCATCTTGTTTTATACATTACAATCAAAAGAGGAGACCTGAGTGGGTTACATGAAATCTATTGCTGATGGGTTAGGGAGGTGGTAGAAGAAAGCAAAGCAGGGAAGCCTGTGAGATTGGGTACAAAATAAAATAAAAAACACATACTTCTTTTACTTAGGTGGTTGTAGGATAGTTAGCAGTCAATAATACTCAATTAGAGTAAGGAGATTTGTGGTCTCCACAGAATGGTGCCTGTGCTTTTAAGGGGCCACAAAAACAAAATGTATTTTGACATTCCAATGATATGTTATCACAGATGCAAAAAAATAATAGACATGGTCAGTTAAGGTAAAGATTGACCTTTGTCAAGGAAGATACTGGTGTAGGACATAACTACTCACCACAAACAGCTTTTAGTTAAAGTTTTAATTTCAGACCATCCTATGTGGTTACTTTAGGTCTCTGAGCTTGCAAGGCCACCATGAAGGCCTTCCCTGAGCTTGTCAGGTCAGCATGTCAGGTCAGGCCCCTTTTCGTCCACACCAGTAATGAAGGGGGGGAAAGTTAAAACACAAGTTTTCAAAATTTCCAACCAGTATTAGAATGTGGGGTCTTGGGTTGGGTTTTCCTGAAACAAGCCACACATTTACCAAAGAACCTGCAATAATTTCTGAGGGTGTGGGTATATAGAGAATATAGGGTAGGGAGTAAAGCAGGAAGGGAGGAAAAGTGTCAAAAGTAAAGGAAAATAGAAGCAAGAGCATACAAATAGACAATTTGCTACATTTAAGAATCAAATTTATCATCAAAATAACAAGATTTGAGAATTGAGGCAGTTTGGGCTGCCTTAACAAGATACCATAGACCTGGTAGCTGAAACACACGTTTATTTGTCACCTTTATTTTTTCCCTGTGGGCTGGAAGTCTGAGATTAGAGTGCCAACAGGGTCAGGTTACTGGAGAGAATCCTCTTCCTGGTTTGTAGATAACAAACTTCTCTCTGTGTCATCACACAGCAGAGAGAATGATCATCTCTCTGTGAACATGTTACTGGAAGTAAATTAAAAATAGCCTTAGAAAGGCACTCATGTTCTATCTTTACTCACACAGATGATTGGTAGTTTCTTAGTAGCAGTGTATGTGTGTGTATATGTACATGCACATACTCATGTAGGTTGAGATAATGATTCATGTTAAGAATATATTTCTTACTTTATTGTTTCCTGACATTGACAAGTTGACAATCAGATAAGATTTATAGAATTTGCATTTCATATGTTTATATATATATATACTAGAGGCCTGGTGCACGAAATTCATGCACTGGGGGTGAGTGATCCCTCAGCCCAACCTACCCCCTCACACACACTGGGAGCCCTCAGGGGATGTCCTACAGACCATTCACACCCAGCCTGCCCAAACCTCTGGCTGAGACATTAGGCTGTGGGCACCAAGCCATCACCCTGCAATGGGGCCAATGGCTGGCTCCGTTCCAGCCAGGGCCTCCCCCTAGGCCCAGTCCTTCTCCCTGGCCAGCACATGCTGGCTGCCTTGACCCCGCCCCCCACAGGGTCCTGGCTGCCTTGACTTCGCCCCCCATGGCCTGGCCCACCTTGGCCCCACCCACCGTGGCCCAGCCCACCTCAGCCCTGCTCCCCCAGGGCCCGGGCCGCCTCAGTCCCGCCCCCCATGTCTCTGGCTGTCTTGGCCCTGCCTCAGCTCCTGATTGGCTGGTGGGCATGGCTGGTGGGTGTAGCGAAGGTATTGTCAATTTGCATATTACTATTTTATTAGATAGGATGTAGCATATACATAAATATATATATTACATATACATACATATATATATATGCACACACAGAGGGATAACTTATCTTTATAAAAATTTAATTTCTGCTTTTATTATCTTCATATGGAAGATTTTTATGGTCTGAGAATTTTAAAGTTATTTTACAGCTCAGTCAGTGTGTCTCAGTGTTGAGTGTCAGTCTATGAATCATGAGGTCACAATGCAGTTTCCAATCAGGGCACATGTCTGGATGGCAGGCTTGATCCCAGTAGGGGGCATGCAGGAGGCACCCAATCAACTCTCATCATTGATGTTTCTATCTCTCTCTCCTTCTCTCTTCCTCTCTGATATCAATAAACATATATTTAAAAAATAAAATAAAGTTAATTTACTTCCTGAAATGTTCTCTGGCTTTTATGCTAGCTTATAATAAGAAATAATAGCTGCATTTACATTTAAAATTATATAATTAAATTGTTCTGCTACAAATAGATTTTTCTGAGTAGAACAATATAAAATGCATGGTATCTAATTTTCATATGGGCTATGAGAACTATATAAACTTGTTAATATTAATAAATGGCTCCTTCCTTTAAAAAATGAAACATGAAGAAAAAAATACCTTTAATTATCTTTAATAGTATCATAAAAGCATAAAATTTGCTTTGAGCTGTAATATCTACAAAAAGAAACACAACTTTTCCAAAAACCAAACAGTTCTTACTAGTATTTAAATTTATCATTTTAATTAATCCTTTCTATTATATAGGCAGAAAGTAATGATTCATTTATTTAAGTAGTTGTGGAATTTAAAGTTATTCTAGAAAATTTTAAAGTACAACGCAGTTTCATCAACACAGTTTGGGATGATGACTCTAAGCGATTTTAATCTTTTTCATCTCACGGCACATAAAGTAATTACTAAAATTCTGCAGCACACCAAAAAAGCATATTCTTTGCTAATCTGATAAAAAAGTGTAATTTGATTCATTCATACCAGATGGCTGTTGTTCTGTTGGCTGTTGTGATTTTTCATTTGACAATCTAACGCAAAAAAGGTGAGTGTCCCTGACTAAATTATCAGGTACTACATGTTTTAAAACTTCTTGTGGCACCAGTGAAAAATCGCTGCTCTAAGTTAATAAATAGAATTCATTTTACATTTATGTCTTCATGGTTTCTTTAAGAGACCATAAGGACTCTTAAATTTTTTTTTCTTGCTTGCTCTTTTCTTACAGAAAAGTTCAGCCATTTAAGGTGCCATATTTTTATCAACCATGTATATACAACTCTTACAAGTTGGTAATAAATGTATATGCTTGAAGCAGTATTCTAACCTCAGTTGTCCATGTCTGACTTCCCATAGAATTATGGCTGAAACAAATACACAAACACACACATGTACCCACACACAATTCACAAACCCTTAGGTGCTTTACTTAATCAGGTAGTACCACCAGTCTCTCAGTCTCTGCAGTGCCTCTTCAGGTCAACATGCATTATATCCCCATTTTCTTTGAAGTGTGCTCTCAATGGTTCTAAGGACACTGTTCCTTAGGAAATGTAAAGCACATTCATGATAAAGGGGGAGAGGGACCTAGTTGAATGCTGAAGGCTTTGAATTTGTTACAAAACTATATGAACTCAAAGTTTGTCATTTTTGATGCCCTTTGTTGTCCTCAAATTCATTTAAAAACTAGACTTTTATCTTGGTAATGCCCTCCAAGCAGTTCTTAAAGAGGCCTTGGGGTAATCAGCAATAATGCAATAAAGAGAATTCTACTCTCAACCCATCCTATGCTCTCTCATCCATTTCAAGTTTTTCAAGTAGATGTTACAGTAGAAAATTCTGGAATTCATATTAGCCTGGCTGAAGCTGCAATTTTATTGGTTACAAATTGCCTTGGAACTCTAAGGAATAATGCAATGTAGAGATTTCTTGTATCAGTTTGCTGCCACAATTCTACATAGCACTTTGGCATCCAACAGATCTTTGACTTTGGTTTCTGTGATTGTCAACCTAATCTTTTGATGTCATTACCCTAGCTGTGTTTGGGTTGGTGTTTTTCTGGCTTTAGAAGTACTGTTAAGTGGAAGATAAGCTATATTGCTTATATTTCTCAATTATGATATTCCTCCCATATAATGATGTGAAAATTGTTACCAGTCCAAAGTTCACATGCTTAACACATTAGAGTTTGAAATAATGAAAGACTTATTGACAGAGAAGGCACCAACAGAGAAGAGGGGAGCCCTTGTTCTCAAATCCATCTTGACAAATTATGAAGTTCAGGCTTCTGATATGTCAACTAGAGGCCTAGTGCATGAAATTCCTGCATGGATAGGGTCCCTAGGCCTGGCAAGTGACCAGGGCCGATAAGACTCCCTGCCTCTCCGCCTCCTCCTTTCTTCACTCCCTCAGTGTTCCACTGCTGCTGGTTGCCTGCCATGTTCTGCACCGCCCATTGGTAGTCAGTGCACGTCACAGCCAGTGATCGAACTTCCAGTTTCCCAGTCGAACTCCCATATTAGCCTTTTATATTTATAGATTTGTGGTAGGCAATTAGACAGAGATGAGCAAAGCAAGGACAATGGGCCAGGTACAGAAGTCACCAGGGTGGCTACCAAAGGACAATTGTAGGGTGGGATCTGGTTCTCAGGGTGACCTTTCCTTCATATTGCTGGTTTAGACACTAATCCCATGACCTCTCTTCCCTAGAGACAACATCTAGGCCTAAATTGTGTTCCAGCTCCAAAAGCAAGATTTTAGGGGAGGTCTCGGTGGAAGATCTCAATAAAATATTCAACAGCTTCCCTTGTGTGATCGTTTAGGCTCATGGACCTAGAGCAGGGGTTCTTTAATCATTGCAGGAGACACGAAATCAGGGGATGTCAGCTATGGCATTGTTTTGTTTGGGTTTGCTGCTTTTCTGGGCCTGGAGCTGAAACACAACTGAGGCCTAAATGTTATCTCTAGTTTGACCAAAACTCTGTCTTTTGATCAACTTTCCTAAGATTATTTGATGTGGATCAGAACTTTGTTGTCCTGAGGGCTTAATGCTTAAGGGAGTGGTTGTGCAAGTGAAGGCTTATATGGGAATCAAATGAAGCTATTCTCTGGCCCATTGTTCCTTCTCTAAGCAGATATATAAATGCCTGAGAGGAAATGTCAAAGGAGGGTCTGAGCCACCTGACCAGTGAGATGCTAGGGGAAGAAAAGTCATCGGGGGTGAGGTCCCACCTACAATACCCTTTTCCCATTTCCAGGCATCCAGGGCTTTCTGCTCTGGTGACCTTCCTTTCCTGCCTATCTTCCCTACTCTGCTCATGTCTAACTGCTTACTCTAACAGAGGTAGTTCGTTATCTTTACTTATTAGTTCTATTACTTTCAATTTCATCCCAGAATAGAAGAGTCAAATAGAGCTATATTAGTTCAAGTCACTGAGTTTGAATATTAATGAAGAATTGCTCTTTGAGTATTTTCAATTAAACAAAATAGGTTTGGAAGTGAAAGATAGGATTTTTGCTAATGGACAGGTAATTTAGGATGCTTTATATTCAAATTACATGCCCCTACAGTGTAGTTTAAATGTATATCTTCTGAAGTAGTATTTTACTTTTTAATTGCCTAGAGGAAGATTAAAAAATAAGAAGTGAAAATGGTGATATATTGTTTTAAAAGACCCCATTTAAAGTAATATGCTTGTTTTTTTCTTTCAGTTCAAATTTTGAATTCTGAAATTCTGATACAATATCTTAGAACCACCTAAGCTATATACCATAGCCCATAGCTCAAAGAATACACATGGCAATTCCAAAGCTCAATAGGAACATCTCCCTGATCATAAAATAGACTGGTTGGGATTTTTTACATTATAAATCACATACAACTTGAAATAAGTAGTCTATAAAGTTGGTCACTAGGTTTTAAAACATGCTGATGGAAAAGTAACCTTTTGAAACTTTGAAAACTTTTGCCACGCTCAGAACAAGTTAAGTGCAGAGTGAATAGTAGCCTTATAGGCAGCAATTTCCGGTGTTTACCTATACCACCATCTTGGTTTCTCCTATTACCTGTTTTTAAATATAATACTTTTGATATTTTGTGGTAACTAAAACATATTTTTAAATTGTTTTATCTATTTCTTTTTATCCTTTTAATGTGACTATTAAAAATTTAAAATTACATATGTGGTTTGAATTATATTTCTCTTTGAAATCACTATTCAAGCCTTGTGCTGGTCTTTGATTGGTAGCAAATCTGAGTGTGTGTGTGTGTGTGTGTGTGTGTGTGTGTAGTTTGCCTTTCACTTTTTTCCACTGAGGAAAAGAGATGGTTCTGGTTGCAGAGTACAGACTGTAGGGGACCAAGGAGAGCAGTAAATGAGTCCCAGAAAATCATTGGAAAAAAATCTGAAGAATAGGATGTGGTGAGCAATGGCATGGGGTTGTCCAGGATGACTTCCTGGATTTCTAGCTGGGTCATGATGCTATTTACTGTGATGGGAAGACTGAGAGAAAAATAGGTTTAGAGGGGGAAAAAAGTGTTTGATTTTTGACCTGTTAAGTTTGATGCATCACAGTGGCCTTACAAATTGGTTAAATAAATCTGGAGTGTCATATTGTAAATTCCTCATGAACAAGAGAATGAAGCTTGTCTCCAGCTATTGAGGTATAAGGAACAACCAGACAAGCCTCCATGGCATTAACCATAAGTCTTTATCTTTCATGCATATGTGGAATGTGTGCAGTGCAGCTGGAGTGGGCTGGGTTTGGCTTCTCGGTGCAGATTGGGCTCTGGTCTGTTTTTGGTGTGCTTATTGCAGGCTTCGGGCTGCAAGTGCAGCAGCTACAGAGGAAACTCTGTATACAGTAGTCATAAATGCTCATGAATAATACCACACTCAGGTCAAAACAAGCATGGCCTCATCAGCCTCATTTGGAATAGGCACATAGCTGCTTTTGCCCATATTCCATCATTCAAAGTAAGCCCATGGCCAGTGGGATCAGGCATTAAGCCCTGCCCACTTTAGTAATTGGCATTGAAGAGATAAATGGCAAAGGTTGCAGTTGCATGAGGAATCAAGGAGAAGTAAATAAAGATTTGTAGACAATGATTCTATTTACCACAAGCTTATTTATCATTGTAAAATAAAAATAAAGGCTCTAAAATGCTTTGTGAAAAAAGATTCTCTAGAGGTAGTAAATCTTCCTAATAGCTACTATAGTCTGGCAGTATATTAGGGCAAAACTAGAGGTGAAGAAACCAAAGAATAATATTGACCGTATATCAAATATATGTAGTGCCATGTGCTAATGTGCTAACAGAATAACGTGCTTCTAGGTCTGTCCTTTGCTTACCACGGTGTAATCAGCCTGATTGACAGGGCAGGCAGAAGGAGTCTGGGACTCTACTTGACACACTAGAAGAAACACAAGGAGGACCTTCTTTTGCATTCCTATGGTATTACAGAAATTATAAAAGTTCCTTAACTTTCCTGAGTCCTATATTTCTCATTTGTAAAGGAGAGGGAAAATACATGATTTACAAGTTTGGTGTATTAAAATGAAATTAAATATTTGCTGATATTGCTTTTTGTTCCCCTCTCTGTGTTTGGTAAATACTGTTTTCCAGTAACACTTCATTATATCTATTTGTTTACATCTTGCTTTTTGTTCCTCCCAAACTATGACCTGCCTAGAGGATAAAGTGATCAGATTTGCAATTGTAAAATCTAGTATAATACTGGGCACATAGGAAACATTTAGTACAATTTTCTTTAACAAAGTGAATGAATTATTCACTTTTATGTTGTGGAATTAGAGAATAAAGGAGGCCATATTTTGTGGCTGCCAATCTTCTCCTAAATGACTGTATTATGAATGATTTTACCATGTAGGAAAATGCCTTATAAAGTACCTGACACATATTATGAACTGAGTAAATCTTAGCTTTCTTTTTTTTCTATCTGCAGATTTTTAGAAGGAACGAAATGCATGACAGGAGCCGCTGCACCATTGGACATCACAATCCTATAACCTCTTTAATAAGCAGAAAATTTTAACCAATCTGAAAGTTCCCTTTTGTGAAGACTCATGGACAGAGACAATAATATGATTTACAAAGGGAAGGGGTGAGAGGAGGCGGAAGAGGGTACGGGGGGGGGATAAATAGTGATGGAAGGAGATTTGATTTGGGGTGGTAAACACACAATACAATATACAGATGATGTATTATAGAATTGTGCACCTGAAACCTATATAATTTTATTAACCAATGTCACCCCAATAAATTCAATTGAGGAATAAATGTAAAGCCAAAAGTGAACTTAATTCTGTTTAGAAAAATTCAGTAATGCTTCAGTAGCTATAATGTACCTGAGAAACTTTATTGCTTCAGTGAATTCTCAGAAGGGTAACTGAAAATGACTACGCCAGATAGTTACATAAGACCTGTTTCAAAAGTATTTTTTCAATAGTAAATTTATCCGGAAATATTTTTTACTGTTAATAAAGATTGTCATTCTAAGTAAACACAACTATTTATTGCTGATTATATGATACAAACCTAATGACCATTCAAATGCTATTTGTGTATCTTTAGTGATTACTATAAAATCTCATAATAAAATATATGTGAACTTTATTAAGATTAAAGAATTTTGAGCATCAAATTATTCTTGTATCTTTTATATATACAAGAATATAAAAAGGCCCTGGCCAGTGTGGCTCAATTAGTTGGGCATTAAGTGTCCATCATAAGGTTGCAGGTTTGATTCCCAGCGATGGTACATGCCTGAATTGTGGACTCGATCCTCAGTACGGGGAGTGCAGGTGGCAGCTGATAAATGGTTCTCTCTGATCATTGATGTTTCTATTTCTCTCCCTCTCTCTTCATCTCTCTGAAATCAATTAAAAAAGACAACCAACAGAATGGGAGAAAGTATTTGCAAATTATATATCTGATATAGAACTTATATTTTTAATATATAGGAAGTTATGCATCACAATACTTAAAAAAACAAATAACCCAATTAAAATGGGCAGAGAATCTGAATAGAAATTGCTCCAAGAAGATATAAAAATAGCTAATAATATTATGGAAAGATATTTAATATCATTAGTCATTAAGGAGATGCAAATCAAAGACACAGTAAACTACCACTTCACTGTACTTGTATGGCTCTATCAAAAACACACACATACACACACAAAATAAGAAATAAAAATAAAAACACACACCGAGAGAGAGAGAATGTGTAGAAATTGAAACTTCCATACATTGCTGTGGGTATGTAAAATGATCAGAAACTTTAGAAAATTTGTATGGCATTTCTTCAAAATGTTAGACATAGAGTTACTAATAATTCCACTCTTAGGTATATGCCCAAGGAAAATGAAAACATATCCATATGAAACTTATAAGTATATTCAGTAGTACTATTCATAATAACCAACATTGGAAACAACCCAAATGTTCATCAACTGATTATTGAATTACCAAAATATGTTATAAGCACACAATGGAATATTATGTAGCAATTAAAATAAAGTACTGATACAAGCCATGGCATGGATAAGCTTGAAAACATTATTATGCTATGTGAAAGAAGCCAGTCACAAAAAAACTTATGTATAAACCCATTTGTATCAAATGCCAAGAAAAGGCAAATATATAGAAACAGATAGTTGATTAGTAGATGCATAGGGAAGGAGGGGAAAAAATAGTGATTGTTAATGAGTTTAGGGATTTGTGTGTGTGTGATGAAAATGTGGTGAGAGTTGCCTAATTCTGTAGATAGACTGAAAAACACTGAACTATACAGTTTGAATATGTCAATTGTATAATATGTAAATTGCATCTCAGGAAAATTGAAAAACTAAGTGTGTATGCATGCAGCATTGTGTTGAGAAGACCTTTTCAGGTAATTATTATGGGAAAAGTCAGGCTAATCTCAAATTTAATTCCATTAATAACATAGCAATGTTGCTCCCATAGTGCATTGTGAAATACTTATCCTGTATCCAGATGTGCTTTTAGTGTGGGGTAGACAGTGCTTAATACAGGAGATAAGGTATATATGTTTTTCAAATTTATATTCTTGTGGTACCAGGAGGAAAAATAGACAACGAAAAACTCAGAAATACTAATTTCAGGTAGTCATGTCATATAAAGAAGAGAAAATTGAATACAGTAAGACTGGGAGTGGAGAAAGGAGGACTGGGGCTGGCCTCTCTGACATTTGAGCTGAAACAGGGATGCTGAGAAATCACGGGAAGAACTGGGGCACAGCACTCAGAGAGCAGGGTGTGGCAAAGGCCTTGTATGAGGAGATTGGCAGTATGTCTGCAGAATGAGTGTAGGGTAGAGGGATACGAGGGAGTCGGGCATCACATAGAACATTGTAGGAAGTTTGCATTTCATTTTCAAGGCAATGGAAAACATGGAAGGATTTGAAGGAGAAGAGTGATATGAGAAAACTAAGTTTTGTTAACCAATCTGTACTTGAGGGACCTTATTCTCTTCTGGATCTGATTTATTAACTAATGAGATTCCGGACTCTGATACTGGGTCTGATACTATAATGGATGATATTTTTGAGGGAGACAGCATATTTTGCATGTTGGGAAAATGTAAGTAATTATAACCAGAGGACAAAAAATAATGACTGAAGGAGCAATATTTTACAGCTCCTTCTATCAAGAGGAGATGTTTTCCCTAGGTGATAAAACAAATATTGTGTGAGTTCTGGACCCTAGACCTTACATGGCCCTAATGCAGCTGGAACACGGTCCTGATGGTGCCATGCCATTAAGTATCCTAGGATGAAAGGCAGAGTAGATCACCCCAGCTATCCCAGTTAAGAGTTGTCCTGGTCATCCTGCCAGTTCAATACAGTCAAATAAGCTCAGACAAGACTAGCAGAAAATCCACCCAATCAACCCACAGAAACACACACACACACACACACACACACACACACACACACACACACACACACTCACTCACAAAGATTTGTGGTTTTAAGGCAATAGACTGTGAGCAATTGGTTTTAAGCAGTAATAGATAACTCATACTTTATTTCTTTAATGGCTTTGATCTCTCCTCTCCCCTCCTGTGTTTACAATAAGTTATCTTAACCTCCAGCTTCTTCAGTATTCCTTCTACTTCTGGAACTTGTGTTTAATAAGTTCATTAATCCATCTGTGAGTTTTCAATTTATTCTGCTTAAAATGATTTCCCCACTGATGGTCTCAACTCAATTGTCACCTCTACAAAGAGGACTTCCTTCACAGCCCTTATCATTTTTTTATGGACGTGTTCTCCATATCCTGTTTGATTTGCTTCATAACAATTAACACTGTCTACAATATTTATTATTTTATTTTCATTTTGTTCATCTGCCTCTATAGATTCTCTGCCAGAACACACATCCAGCTTTTGGAGTTGACCCCCAGTGGAGGGGGCATGTGGGAGGCAGCTGATCTATGTATATTTCTCTCTTATCAATGTTTTTCTCTCATCTTCTCTCTCTAAAAAAATCAACAAAAACATATTTTTAAAATAAAATGAGTAAGATGTTAAAAGATTGACAACTGTGGCCATTCCTGGATTTCAGTACTTGGATTGTGAAGAACACATTTCTTTCAAGATGGTTCCTTCTTTTCTCAAAATTTTTACTTCATTTAATTGAATATCAGGTTGGTACATATGAACTGATTTGCATCAACATATTAAGGATCCCACAAGCTGTGGGACACAGCCAAATCATAGTAATATAAAAAGGAACAGTGAAAATAACTTTGTAAAACCAAAAACAAAGTGTAGGACTGACACAACCTGATTTCAAAACTTACCATAAAGCTAACAAATCAAGGCAGTGTGATATTGGTATAAAAAAAGAAATACAGATCAATGGTATCAACTAGAAAATGCAGAAATAAACCCATACATGTAGTGAATTGATTTTTTATGAAAGCACTGAAGTAATTCAATGGGGAAATATTGTTTGCAAAAAAATGTGCTGGGACAATTTATTACCCTTATGTAAAAAGATGAACATTTTCCCTTATGTTATACCATAATTATAACAACTCAAAATGGATTATAAATCTAAATGTTAATGTATAATATAGCTAGAGGAAACAAAAAAGAAGATATCTGTGACTTTGAATTAGGCAGAAATACCATAGTATGACTTCAAAAATATAATACATCAAATAAAAAAGTGGTAAATTTGACTTCATATATTTTTTAAAATCTCCCTTTTAATAGACACCCATTGACTGTAAGAAAATATTTGTAAATATTTCTGATAAAGAACTTGTATTTAAAATGTGTAAAGACTCACACTCAATAAGAAGACCCACTTTTCAATAAGAAAATGAGAAAAGATATGAAATAAGTACATGAAAAGATACTCAACATCATTAGTCCTAAGAGGAATGAGACACTATTACACTCCTATTAGAATGTCTTAAGATAAAAAAGATTAGCAATACTAAATGTTGTCAATGATGTGGAGAAATTGCAGTTCTTATACATTGCTGTTTGAAAACGTAAAATGGTAGAGTAATTTTGGAAAACAGTTTGGGAAGTTTTTTTTTTTTTTTTTTTTTTTTTGACTTGTGCGTTTTTTGTTTGTTTGTTCATTTGTTGATTTAAAAAAATATATATTTTATTGATTTTTCACAGAGCGGAAAGGAGAGGGATAGCAAGTCAGAAACATCAATGAGAGAGAAACATCGATCAGCTACCTCTTGCATGCCCCCTACTGGGGATGTGCTCGCAGCCAAGGTACACATGCCCTTGACCGGAATCGAACCTGGGTCCCTTCAGTCCGCAGTCCGACGCTCTATCCACTGAGCCAAACTGGTCTCGGCTGCTTGGTTTTGTTTTTTTAAAATGTGTTTTTATTGATTTTTAGAGAGAAGGGGAGAGAATTAGAAACTTCAGTGAGAGAGAAATATCATTGATCAGCAGCAGCCTCTTATACGCCCTCTACTCGGGATTGAGCTCACAAACCAGGCATATGTTCTCACTGGGAATTGAACCAGTGACCTCTTGGATCATGGACCAATTCTCAATAACCGAGCCACACTGGCTGGGCACAAGTTTTATAAGTTAGATGGAACTAAAATACTAAACTATAAAGGAGTTGGGACAAGGAAGTTCAGAAGAAAAGCAATGCATTCTGAGATATTTTTTAATTGACTGTAGATTTTGTTAAAAATCTATAAAGTTAAGCAAGTATGAAATTCAAGTGCAGTCACTAAACTAACAAGTTTATATTCTTCTTCTTGGTGGGGTGGAGAAGGGGGCAGACTGTGGCCTTGTTCCTCATAACGCAAAGAAGCAAAGGGAAATGGCTCTGGCCCCCTCAATATCATGTATCTGGTATTGATGGTTTCTAGTCTACCAGTTCTATCCTCAAGCAATGGGATATTGGTAAAAAATAAAGTTTAAGTTCATTAAAAATTAAGACCACAAATTCTTGATTATTCCTCTCATTATTTGTGGAGTCTGTTTTTCCATCCCTTGAATATGGTCTGGTCTGATGATCTGTTTTGTCCAAAAGAATGCAGAAGTGAAGCTGTGTAACTTTCAAGGGTGGGGCTTGGGATATATCTACAGATATTAAAACATTCTTTCTTTTTTTATTGTTTAAAGTATTACATATAGTAGTACACATGTCTCCTTTTTAACCCCTTCCCAAAGTCTTCCCTACCCCCTGTCATATGCCCGCATCCCACCCCCAAGTGTCTTGTATCCACTGATTGTGCTTATATGCATGCATACAAGTCCTTTGGTTGATCTCTTTCCCTCTCTTCCCAACACTTCCCAGTCTTCCTGCTATAATTTGACAGTCTGTTCAATGCTTTACTGCCTCTGTATCTATCTTTTTGTTCATCAGGTTATAATGTTCTTTATTTTTCCATAAATGAGTGAGATCACGTGGTATTTTTCTTTTATTGCCTGGCTTATTTAACTTAACATAATGCTGTCCAGATCCATCCATGCTGCTGCAAATGGTAAGAATTCTTTCTTTTTTATAGCAGTATAGTATTCCATTGTGTAGATGTACTACAGTTTTCTAATCCACTCATCTGCTAATGGGCATCTAGGCTGTTTCCAAATCTTAGCTATGGTGAACTGTGCTGCTATGAACATAGGGGTGCATATATCGTTTCTGATTGGTGTTCCTAGTTTCTTGGGATATATTTCTAGAAGTGGGATTACTGGGTCAAATGGGAGTTCCATTTTTAGTTTTTGAGGAAACTCCATCCTGTTCTCCACAGTGGCTGCACCAGTCTGCATTCCCACCAGCAGAGCACCTGGGTTCCTTTTTCTCAGCAGCCTCACCAGCACTTGTTTTTTGTTGATTTCTTGATGATTGCCATTCTGACAGGTGTGAGATGGTACCACATAGTCATTTTGATTTGCATCTCTCTGATAATTTGAGAATGTTTTTATATGTCTCTTGGCCTTCTGTCTTTTTTGGAAAAGTTTCTATTTAGATCCATTGCCCATTTCTTATTATTGGATCATTTATCTTCCTTTTATTAAGTTGTATGAGGTCCCTGTAAATGTTTGAGATTAAACCTTTATCAGTGATTGGCAAATATGTTCTCTCATACAGTGGTGGTTTCTTTTGCTGTGCAAAAGCTTTTTATTTTGATGTAGTCCCATTTGTTTATTTTCTCTTTAGTCTCCATTGCCCTAGGGGTGGTATCAGTGAAGAAATCACGCATATGTCTGAGATTTTGCTGCCTGTGGATTCCTCTAGTATTTTTATGGTTTCCCGTCGTATATTTAAGTGCTTGGTCCATTTTGAGTTTATTTTTGTCTATGGTGTAAGTTGGTGGTCTAGTTTCATTTTTTTGCATGTATCTGTCCAATTTTCCCAACACCATTTATTGAAGAGACTGTCTTCACTGCATTGTATGTTCATGCCTCCTTTGTCGAATATTAATTGAGCATAGTGGTTTGGGTCTATATCTGGTTTCTCTATCCTATTCCATTGGTCTGTTCTTGTGCCAGCTTCAGGGTGTTTTGAGAACAGCGGCTTTGTAATACAGCTTGTAATCTGGTATTGAGATCCCACCTACTTTGTTCTTTTTTCTCAGAATTGCTGTGGCTACTTGGGATCGTTTTTTATTCCAGATAAATTTTTGGAGAGTTCTTTCTAGGTCTGTGAAATATGCCATTGGTATTTTAATGGGGAGTGCATTGAATCCATAGATTGCTTTGGGTACTATGGACATTTTAATGATGTTGATTCTACCAATCCATGAACATGGTATGTTCTTCCATCTTTTTATATGTTCCTGTAGTTTTCCACATATAGGTCTTTAACCTCCTTAGTTAGGTTTATTCCTAGATATCTTAATATTTTTGGTGCGATGGTAAATGGGATTGCTTTTTTTTGTCTCTCTTTCTGTAAGTTCACTATTGGTGTATAGAAATGCCATAGATTTCTTGGCATTAATTTTGTATCTTGCTATATTGCCAAATTCATTTACTAAGTCTAATAGCTTTTTGGTGGAGTCTTTAGGGTTTTTTACGTACAGTATCATGTCATCTACAAATAAGGAAAATTTTACTTATTCTTTTCCAATTTGGATGCCTTTTATTTCTTCTTCTTGTCTAATCTTAATGGCTAATACTTCCATTACTATGTCAAACAGGAGTAGTGAGAGTAGGCATCCCTGTCTTGTTCCTGTAGGACATTCCTTCTTGAAATCCAGCTGCCATGCTGTGGGGAAGTTCAGGCAGCAATGTGTAAAGGCTCAGTAGAAGAAACAATTCCCCACAAAAACAGACCTATCTAAGCTCCAAGCTAGTGGCCAGCACAAATTGCCAGTCATATTAGTGAGGCTTTTAAAAATCCTTTGGCTGTCTCATAAGTAGAAGAATTAATAATAATTGTTGTTTTAAGACACTAAGGAGGGATTTCAGGTTTGTTATGTTGCAAAAGATACCTTGTGCCAGGTACACAGCACTTAGTCAGATTGTGTCCTTGCCTTTGATGAGTGCCCAGACTGCCACAAAGGGATCTTTGTGGTTAACTGGGCACAAATCCATAACCAGAGTCTAGCAGCCATTGCTGACAAAGGCCTCTCACGTAAACACTCAGCCTTCAAGGAAAAGCCCCAGACTGAGCCACCAGCCTCTTGTACTGTCTGTTTTTGTTGTTGTTGATTTACGTTAAATAATCTCTTATCATATAGCCCGGCAATATTCTTAGAGATCTACTTAAATTCCTTCTTTAGGGCTGCCATAACAAATTGCCACAAACGTGGTAACTTAAACAACAGAAATTTATTCTTTTACAATTCTGGAATCCAGAAATCCAAAATCAAGATGTCAGCAGTGAATATTCTAGAAGATAATCCTTCTTTGCCTCTTCCAGCATCTGGTGTCTTCAAATGTTCCTTGGTAAAACTCCAATTTCTGCCCATCTTCACATGGCCTTCCTATTTTTGCCTATGTCTTCTCTTCTGTCCCTTATAAGGGCATGGCCATCAGGTTTGGGAGCCCCTGCTAATACAAGATGTTTTCACATCAAGATCTTTAACTTAATCACATCTGCAAGTAACCTTTTCCCCAACAAGGTCATACTCACAAAGTTCTAAGTAGCTATATCTGTTTAGGGGTCACCATTCAACACACTACATTAGCCAACAGAAATGAAAACATTATTCTCCACAATTACTCATCTGCTGGATTAATCATAGTATCTCCAAATGGAAACAACACATATATTCATTTATAGGTGAATAGATAAACATATAATACACCCACATTAAGAAGAAATAAACTATTGATTTACACAAAGCCATGGGTGAATCTCAAAACATTATGTTAAATGACAGAAAAAAATATGTATATTATGTGATTCCATTTATAGGACTCTCTGCAAAAGCTAAAACTATGGAGACAGAAACATATTGATGGCTTTCTTGGAGTTAGTAGTGAAAGTACAGATGACTGCAAAATAACACAAAGTAGTTTTGGGGGTGATGGAAGTGTTGTAATATTGGATGGCATGGATCTCTACACAGCCCTTATAAATTAGTAAAACTCACTGACCTGTGGTGGTTTGCAGGCCAGCCACACCCTCCAGCAACCCAAGTGGAGGCCCTGGGATCTGGGATTAATTTATGTTCTACAATTGAAACTTTGTAGCCTGGAACAGAGTCAAACCTTCTGCTCACTCCATAGCAACTGCCATTTCTATTGGGACATTTACTTTCTATAATTGAAACTTTGTAGCCTAGAGTGGAGGCCTAGGCACCAGGGCTGCAGAAGCTTGGCTTCCTCTATCGTCCAGGCAACCCTAGCCTCTGCTCTCTCCAGCTCCATGGCTGCCACCATTCTGTTGGATTTTTGTATCTTCTATAATTGAAACTTGGTAGCATTGAGTGGAGGCCTAGGCCAGCAAGGGCAGGCAGAATGCTTTACTTCCTCCATCTTGGTTGGGGTTTATTTGCTCCTAATTGGCTTGTGGGTGTGGCTTGATTGGAAGTATGGTCAATTTGCATATTACTCTTTTATTAGGTAGGATTTTGTTCTCTTTATTCATCCTAGTATTGGTTAACATTTAGGTGGTTCTATTATTTTGCTGCTATAAACAAGACTGCAATGGGTAACCTCTTGACGTGGTACAAATATTTCTCAAGGAAACATATCAAGTAGTGAAATTGCTAGATGGTACAGTATGTCAACATTCAGTTTTTCTAGATCTGGTCAAATTATTCTCTGAAGTATATACTAGTTTGCTAAGCTAAAGATCCAAAGACTACTGGACATTACAATTATTCCTGGTCTGTGATTCACTCTCTTCTATGCTGTAAATAAGAAATCTTAGATTCTTATGGTTCTGCTATTCATTGTATCCACATAATGGAAGGAGAACTTGAGTTTGCAGGAGGTACACCTGCTTCTTCAAGATTTTGTCTCAGAGGGTCTGTACTCTGAATTCAACTGGTGAGAACTACTTTCAAGGCCACACCCAGCTATAAGAAAGGCTGGAAATAGTTTGACAACTTCCCAGCTAAAATCTGTGTTAAGGAGTGAACGAGTTGGAACAACAGCTAGCTATATCTACAGTTTCATATGAACTTTTAATCTCATCAATATCTTCGTCAACATACTGGCAGAATATAATTTTTTGGCAATCCTATAGATAAAGTATAGCACCTCATTGGTGTTTTCTTTTGTATTTCACTGTTTTTTACTGAGTTGAAGAGGACCTTCCCTGCCCCCCACCCCCCCCCCCCGTCAAAAACTGAAAGAGAAAGAGAACAGCTAAAAATAATGGGAAGAGCTTATTGTCTGAGTTCATATGTTAAAATCTAATTTCCAGATGATTGCACTAGGAAATGGGGCTTTGTGGCAGGATGGGTGGGGGATGTGAGGGGGGTAATTAGTTCTTGAGGGTAGAGCACTCAGGAATGGCATTAGTGCCTTTTTAAAGGAGGCCAGAGAGCTAGCTGTCTTTCTGCCATGCGGTAAGCAGAGGAGAGCCCCATCAAATAACCTTGATTACTCAGTGAAGCTATGACAGCATGCCTATGTCCTATAGATCAGAAACATAGTGACATTTTATTTTGTCTCCATCATGATAGAGAGAAGGCTTCTCAGGGAGGTATGTGAAACCCAGGAAGGAAAAAGAGGTTGACATCACATACTTGAGTTTGCTGCCACTGCTATGTTTTGCAGCACAGAATATTCCTGGTTCCAAAGATGGGGCTATAAATTTAATACCACCATTTTACTTGAGAGTCAATTTGCACCATCCACAGTTTAAATTAGAAAAGGGATCTATCTTAACAGACGGAAAAGATCTCATAATAAATAATAATCAAGTAACAATTAGGACTTTAAAAAGAGAGTTTTTAACAGCTAATAACTAATACCGCTGTAAATCATAGCAACAAAAGCAAAACAGAAACTATAATATTTCTGGGAACTCAGGATCAACCCAATTTTTCTCTGTGATATTATACTCATTTATAGGAGGTGTACCATTCAAATGGCTGCTTACATGCTGTGCCATTTGCCAATATCTACAAACAGCTGTTTATTATTGAGTCTTCAGCTTGTCAAATGCAATTCTACATCATTTCCCTTTTCATTTCCTAATATGCCATGTAGCAGGAAAATAACATTTCTTCAAATTTTACGAATATTGGGAATAATTTCAACATGGAATTATGGTTTTTATTTTTTACTTTTGTAGCATGTAATACATTAAATATTAATTCATAATGATGATTCACTGAGAAATTTTAATTAAAATAGATTGGCCCCGGCCATAGATTATTAGTTACTATAATATCAACCAGGGTTGAATACAAATACTGCACATGCCAAAATAGACAAAACAGTTTTATAATATAGAGCATAATCCTATTTTTGAGGTCCCTTTAGTGCTTGGCTATGAAAGTAATATGGCATTGAATCTCCATGAACTTTTAATCTTGGGTTTGCTGTTTCTCTTACTACATTTAAGAATCATAGTTCTATTGAAGAACAGTTAAATTCTATTGACAATTTCATTGCACTTTTAGTTTCTTGTCCTATGATTTCTTCTTCTTAAGAGTAGACTTAAGCTTCTATTTTTCTTTTCACTTTTTTGTTCTTTTATGTGATTTTTTGTTTCAGGAAAAATTTTTTTCCTTTAAAAAAAAATTAATAGACTTTGCTTTGTTTGTTTGTTTGTTTGTTTTTGTTTTTTTAGAACAGTGTTAGATTTACATAAAAATTGAGTAGAAATTACAGAGTGTTCCTAATATAAAATCTCCCTCTTGCCAAATTGTCTTCCAAGATATCTGCACTATTTTGTACTCCTGTCATCAATGAATGAGAGTTCCTAATGCTCACTGTTCTCACAGCACTTGGTGTTGTCAGTGTTTTGAATTTATGACAATTTTAATAGGTGTGTGTTGGTCTCTCAATGTTGTTTTAACTTACAATTCCCTAAAGAAATATGATGTGAAGCATCTTTTCATATGCACATTTGCTCTTCGTGGTTAGGTGTTTCTTCAGATTTTTAGTCCACTTTAAATTGAGTTATTGGTTTTGTTATTGTTGACTTTTGAGAGTTCTTTTTATATTTTGGTTGGATAAAAGACCTTTATCAGATGTGTTTTGCAAATATTTTCTCCAACTCTGTAACCTGTCTTCTCATTTTCTGAGCAGTGTCTTTCACAGAGCAGAAGTGTTTAATGCTAATCCTGCTTATCAGTTATTCTTTCACAGATCTTACTTTTGGTGTTTTATCTAAAAAGTTATCACTAAACCCTAAGTTATCTAGACTTTCTCATTTGCCTTTTTCCAGGAGTTTTATAGTTTTGCACAAATATTTATGTGTCTGATCCACTGTGAGTTAATTTTTATGAGGTCATAATGTCTGGATATATAGTTGTTCCAGCCAGGCCATTTGTTGAAAAGACTATCCTTTCTCCATTGAATTATCTTTGCTCTTTTCTCAAAGCTTATTTTGTTATCATGTAAACCCCATCTTACAAAGGACGTCTCAAAAAGTTGAATTATGGAGTCATTTATTAAAAGCTGGCAGCATACGAGGGAGATATTCAGCACTCCAAATCTTGCAGCCCTGAACAGCTTGCCACATCTGGCTTATATTGGCAGAATATCACAAAGGTATCAATTACATCTTTGGGTCTGGAATGAGGAACCTATTTTGTGAAAAGCATTTTTTTTACATAAGCAAAAATTAAGCAAGTCAGTTACCTAACGTATCTAAAAATCACCAAATCAATAGGAACACATTATGTGGGACCACCTGGGTTGTCCAGAATAATTGTGCTGTCCAGATTTTGAAATCACTGAGTCAATAGGAATGCACTATCTGTAGCTACTGAGGCAATTTAGGGTATGTTCTGATTCCGGGACCACTGAGTCAACTGAAACTCAGATATCTGTAGCTACTGAGACAAATTAGAATAATTGTCCTGTCCTTATTCCCAGAGGAATGTGCTTCAATGACCAGTGAGATCACAATCAATGGGATATTCAAACCATCATCAATGGAGTATTGGGATAGCATACATAAGTTCAGAAAATCACAATAACTTTCTATTGTTTTAGCAAACAAACAAGTACAGAACCCAAACAGCAGTTTCTACCTGAGACGATTGCTACCATACTTCAACTTGACTATGTTTGTGTAAATCAATTTCTGACCTGTTTCATTGATCTATTTACCTATTCTTTTGTCAATATCACATTGCCTTAATTACTCTAGCTTCTAAAGTGAATCTTGAGATTGGGTAGTGTCTGTCCTCTGATTTTGTTCTTTTTCATAAGTATTGTGTTGGCTATTTTGTCTTTTGGTTTTCATAAAAACTGTAGAATTTGTTTATTGCTGTTCAAAAAATAACTTGCCAGGAGAACTAAGATGGCGGCATAGGTAAACACCTATTGTTCTGCCCCGTGCAACGATTAAAAAACTACAACATAACAACAAAACAAACATCACCCAGAATCACCAGAAAGCTGGCTGAGTGAAAACTCCACAAATAAAAGTAAAGGTGGGACAATGAGACTCAGAGGAGCGGTGGGAGCGCAGCCTTGAAGAAGGAAACAGGTTAGGAGCCATTCTGGTTGCGCGCACGAGCTGTAGGGCTGGAGCAGCAGCCCTGGCTGGATTTTTCCAACAGGGAGGGCAGAGACGTCCCACTACACGGATTCCCCAGAGCAAGGTGAGGTCCGAGATCCGGGGGACGCACCCTGGAAGCCAGGTGCGGCAGAGGTCTCCTAGTCTGCAGAGAAGCTGGGTAGCTGGGAAAAGAAGTTTGCGCATAAATGTTGCACAGACACGAGACTTGTTCCCTCGAAACTTGTCTCCTGGTCCCGGAAGCCACCTATTTTACAACCCTGGGCTAGACTTTGGGTATGCAGACTCATTTGGGGAGAGGCAGAGGTGTCTGGCAAGGGGAAGAGACTAGTGGCTTTCTCTTGGAGGTGCCTGCAGCCATCCCCATCCAACAGAGACCCAGGCGCATGCGCACAAGCGCCGCATAGGACGTAGCTGACACTGAGGCTGCCTGCGCAGCTCAGAGACTCCGCCCATCCAACCTGAACACAGTCTCCCTTCACAGCCAATTGGCCTGGAGGTCAAACCCTCCTAGGGCTAACAACAACAAGCTGGGTTTAAATTAAAAAATACTGTACAACCCATAAAGGATTGCAGTAAAAGTACCCATCTCAAATAACTGGGGAGGCTGTGCCATTGACCTTTAGAGGACATCTACCACATAAAGCAGCCACCATGTAGAGATATGGAAAGAAATCGGGTGTGAAAGAAATGGAGGAGAAAAGACGACAAGACATACAGTTCAAAACCACGGTTATAAGGCTTTTCAAGAAGCTCCTAGAAAAGGCCGATGAACTTAATGAGAACTATGAGGAAATAAACAAGACCAACCAGGAAATGAATGAGACTTACAAGGAAATGAATGAGACCCTCAAGGAAATGAACAAGACCTCTGAGGATATGAATGAGACCCTCACGGATATGAAAAAAAAACAACTAGAAATCAAGCATACACAGACTGAAATAAAAAATTTTACACAAAGTCCTAAAAGCAGTCCAGAGGGCCACAAGAACCAAGTCAAAGATTTGAAATACAAAGAAGCAAAATCCACTCGGCTGTTAAAGCAAGAAACAAAAAGAATTCAGATAATTGAAGATAGCGTAAGGGGCCTCTGGGACAACCTCAAGCATGCCAACATCCGAATTATTGGGGTGCCAGAAAAAGAGAGAGAGCAAGTTAATGAAAACCTACTTGAAGAAATAGTGACTGAAAACTTCCCCCACCTGGTGAAAGAAACTGACTTAAAAGCCCAAGAAGTACACAGAACCCCAAAATATAGGAATCTAAAGAGGGCCACACTAAGACATATCATAATTAAAATGCCAAGAGCAAAAGATAAAGGGAGAATATTAAAAGCAGCAAGAGAGAAACAGTTGGTTACCTACAGGGGAGCACCCATACGATTGTCAGCTGATTTCTCAACAGAAACAATGCAGGCCAGATGGGAGTGGCAAGAAATATTCAAAATAATGAATAGCAAGAATCTACAATCAAAATTACTCTATCCAGCAAAGCTATCATTCAGAATTGAAGGTCAGATGAAGTGCTTCGCAGATAAGCTAAAGGAGTTCATCACCACTAAACCAATATTATATGAAATGCTGAAAGATATTCTTTAAGAAGAGGAAGAAGAAAAAGGTAAAAATATACATTATGAACAACAAATACACATCTATCAACAAATGAACATAAAAATCAAGTGAATTGATAGGATGATGAACAGGATAAACTGGTGAATATAACAGAAACATGGACATAGAGAGGGAATGGACTGACAATTCTTGGGGAGAAAAGGGTTGTGGGAAGTACAGCAAGAGACTGGACAAAAATCTTGCAACAATGGGAGAGGACAGTGGGGAGGGGGAGTTGAGGGTGGAGGGTGGGATAGGTACAGGGTGGAGGGGAGCTATAGGGGGATAAAAAAGGGGAAACCATGTAATTAATAAACTAAACAATAAAGATTAAAAAATATATATATATATATAAAATAACTTGCCAGAATTTTGTCTGGGTACTTTCTTTTTACTTTCTAATCCTTGTTATTCAAATTTCTTCCTTTCATTCCTATAGCCATAAGTTCCCATTTTCCCCCCCTCTAACTTTTGTTCCTGCATTGAAGCAGGAAATTAGCACATGCTCTTTTTTTTTTCTGATAAATTTACAATTATTTTGAAGACACTTGAGCTTTTCACAATTCTACAAATGTGTTGTATGAGATTCTTTTTACCTTGTTCAATCTGACCATGAACTCTTTCAGGCTTACTCTTCATTCTTTATCAATGATTCATTTATCCAAACAGCTAAGGAATTTGTCTACTGTCTATAGGAGTCAAAAGTAGCTGCTTATCAAGGAGAGAAAATATTGACACATTTCTTTTACAGTGTTATCTTATCACAGTTTTCTCTTTGCCTGTATTGTGTATATGTTACTCTATTGAACTTGGTAATAGGCATTTTAAACACAGCTAAATGTGGGGGTTTGGGGTACTTTCAGGCACCACAGGACACCTTTTTTTCAGAGAGTTTCCTGCTTGCTTAAATAAGCAGATGCAGGTAAAATGTTAGTCAGTAAAATATTCACCAGGAAAGTATTTTAAATTGAAAATACAGGGCTTATGTTGAGTCTGATGTCAGGGTCATATTCACAACAAAGCATGAAGCAGCATTCACAAATCTTGTTACAGGTGTCTGTGTGATGGCAAAATTCAAGGTGTTTTTTAAAAATAAAATTTTTGTTGAGTCCAATACCTATACAACAAGCATGTCAAACTCAGAGGCTAACACAGGCTTTAAATGAACAAGGTTTAAGTTTATGTGGGCTGCAAAAAAACCAAAAGCTTCAATTTTCATAGAAATGTAGTTTTATTTCAATAGAAATATGCTGACTACAAAGGGCTGAAATAAATGAATAATTGTTAACATCAAATAATACATTTTAATACAAATTAATACTTTTTCTTGAACATTAACTTACCAGATACTGAATAACTGCACAAATTAATAAGCATAACACAAATAAACCTATTTTTCTTGTTCTCTAAAAGTGAAATATTTCCTGTTGCGCACATCAAATGAGTCAGTCCAAGACTAATGACGTGGCAATTGGCTGCTAAAACATTCCCTGCTGGTATTAGTGAAGAGAAATGGTGTGCCTGCGCATAATATGCATTAGGGAAACAAATGCAATACGATTATAATAATCAGTCATTAGAGAATGTTGTAGTTATTAATGATTATGTATAACAGGATATTGTAACTATTAAGTCACAAAATTTGTATTAAAATGTTTTTTACATACCGTTATATTGGCTGGGCCACAAAAAATATTCATTGTGGGCTGCATGTGACACATGGGCTGTGAGTTTGACATGCTTGCTGTACGACCTCCATGCCTGTGCTTGCATACTCAGTGATGCAGTCTTATGTGGGCAGTCTTTGCTCAGCTCCCAACTCCGGAAGGCAGAGACTTTATTTTACCTGTACACTGCATATAGATGAATGAATGAGTGAACGAATGAACAGCTTACATATGAATGAACAATTGCATAAATGAAGAGTTCTGTACAATTTTCTATTTTAAATAGGTCAGGTGCTTGGTAAAATTTTGTTTGCATCTTTTATCCTCTGAGTTTCTGAGGAGGAGGAATTGTGCTAGTCCAATCTCTATACTTCCAATTCCTAGCACAGTGGCAGGAACTTAGCACTCAATAAATTCTATTTTAAATTTAATAAACTGGAGGGTGACTTCAAAGGAAATTTTATTTGTTTATAACTACTTAAAATTAATTAGCAGTTAAAAATGAAAAGCCTGAAGGAGAACAGGAACAAAGACATATCCTAAAGAGACACATGCGGGGGAGGAGAGAATGGCGGCGAGATAGACAGATGTGTCCTGAGTCTTCTCCTGGAGCAAATACAGGGAGCCGCTGAAACGAGTGGAATCCAGCCCGAATTGGCAAAGGAGACACAGCTGGTGAGATAGTTTGCAGCTGGGAAGGGCAGAGCTCTCCTGGATAAAGGTAAAATAAAAAAATCTAGGCAGTAGAATCTGCCGGACCTCTGTACTCAGAAGGTCATGGAGAAACTATAGGGTGTCAAGCCGCATCCCTGGGGACAGGCAAAGCTCCTGCCTGTGAAAAAAGGGTCCACGGGACTGTGGAAGGTAGAGGATTTTGGGATCTGAGCTCAGAGGCAGCCCTAAAGACTGCCGGAATGCAGTGCCGGCAAGAGAGGAGCTTACAGAGATGCAGTCCCTCCTCGCACTGGAGCCTGAGTCTTTCTCCACTGACCCCAGTTCTGCGCCTTTCTCCACTGAACCTAGTTCTTAGGACCTTTCAGATACAGACACTTACCTGTGGCTGAGGTGCAGGAGAAGGGGTGGAGTTGTGGAATCTGGTAGGCGGCAGGTCAAAGAGAGGTGGTATAGCCAGTCTGGTGCTGAGTCATATCTAAGTCGCTTTGCCATTTTCTCCTGAGAAGTAGCCCCTCGCACTAGTCTCCAGGCAACCAATATAACCACACCCAGATTCCACCCTGAATAACACCAGGGAATCTGAATACTCCCTGAGGCCATAGGAAAAGTGTGCCTTGGATTTGTCAAAGTGGAGGGTGCTGCACTTGAAAGAACCAGTAGAGTTCTCTTTCGCCTCTTCACATTTTAAAAGAATTAGTTTCTTCCCATAAGAATACAGCAAAAATTGGGACGCTCCCCTCCATGGTTGCTGACCTCTAGACACCACAATCGTGCTTCTCAACCTCACAGGCCTATATCAAGAGAACCTATATAGCTCAAGTAGGGAGGGAGCTACACTAGATTACCAAGCCCAGGAGGACTGAGAGATTACACCAGTAGCACCATCACCGAAGAACCTGAGTAGCAAAGCAATTGGATCTACAATTAAAACATTATAAGGAAACAATTAAAAAACAATTCCCCAAGGAAAGAAAAAGAGGAATTACCAGAAAGGGAGTTAAATAATATTGAGGCTAGCAGCTTATCAGAGAAAAAATTCAGAGTGATGGTTATAAGGATGTTTAAATGGATGGATAACAAATACATACAACTCAATGAGAACTACAAGGAGCTGAGTGAGATTGTCACCAACATGAAAAGAAACCAAGAGGAGATGAAGAATGACATAGCTGCAATAAAAAACACATTGGAAGGCTTAAACAGTAGACTAGAAGAGGCTGAGGACTGCATCAGCGAATTAGAAGACAAGGTACGAAAAAACACACAAACACATCAGCAACTGGAAAGAAGACTTTAAAAGCAAGAGGAGAGCCTAAGGGAACTTTGGAACAACACAAAACGAAACAACATTCACTTAATTGGGATACCAGAAGGAGTGGAAGAGAAGCATGGAATAGAAAACCTGTTTGAAGAAATAATGACAGAAAACTTCCCTGACATTGGCAATAAAAAAAAATCAACTATGCAAGTTCAAGAAGTACCTAGAGTTCCAAAAAAGTTGAACCCCAAAAGATTGACAACAATACAATCATAGTAGGGGACACATCATAATTAAATTGGTGAACACCCACGATAAAGCATCTTAAAGGCTGCCAGAGAGAGACAGAAAGTTACCTACAAGGGAGCTCCTATTAGAATATCAACTGATTTCTCAACAGAAACATAGCAGGCCAGAAGGGAATGGAATGAAATATACAAAGTGATGCAAAGCAAGGGAATGAATCCAAGAATAGTATACTCAGCAAGGCTATCATTCAACATTGAAGCTGGAATCAGGAGCTTCACAGACAAAAAAAGGGCTAAGAGAGTTTATCACTACCAAGACAGCAATGCAAGAAATGCTAAAGGGGCTGCTGTAAAAAGAAGAAAGAGAGATGCAAAAAGAAATACAAACACTAAGGAAACATATGACAAGAAACATGTACTTGTCAATAATAACATTAAACGTAAATGGTTTAAATGCACCAATCAAAAGGCATAGGGTAGCTGAATGGATAAGGAAACATGACCCAAATACTTGATGTCTACAAGAGACCCCCTCACAGCAAAGGATTCACATAGACTGAAAGTGAAGGGATGGAAAACATTTTTTCAGGCAAATGGAAATGAGAAAAAAGCTGGGGTTGTGATACTTATATCTGATAAAATAGACCTCAAAATAAAGGCCATAACTAGAGATAAGGAAGGCCACTACATAATACTAAAGGGAGCAATTCAATAAGAAGATATAACTTTGGTAAACTTATATGCAACCAATGCATAAAAAACCTCCTGGAAGATATCAAGGGAGAGATTTATAACAATACAATAATAGTAGGGGATTTTAATACACCACTGACATCACTAGATAAATCCTCTAGACAAAAAGTTAGCAAAGAAACAGCAAATCTAAATGACTCACTAGATCAGATGGACCTAATTAACATCTTCAGAACATTTCACCCCAAAGCCACAGAATATACGTTCTTCTCAAGTGCACATGGGACATTTTCAAAAATAGACTACATATTAGATCACAAGCAAAGTCTCCTCAAATTAAAAAAAATTGAAATCATATCAAACATTTTCTCAGACTACAATGGCATAATATTAGAAATAAACTACAATAAAACATTCCAAAAAATTCAAATACTTGGAAGCTGAATAGCATGCTATTAAACAATGACTGGCCTATCAATGAGATCAAAGAAATTAAAAACATCCTGGAGAATTATGACTATAAAAACACAACAATGCAATTGCTATGGGACACAAAGCAGTCCTGAGAGGGAAGTTTATAGCTCTACAGGCCTATCTCAAAAAACAAGAAAAAATGGTAATAAATCATCTAACTGAACAACGCAAAGAATTAGAAACAGAGCAACAACAACAACAAAAAGCCCACAGTGAGCAGAAGACAGGAATTCATAAAGATCAGAGCAGAAATGAATGACATGGAGACCAAAAAAAACACAATACAAAAGATCAACAAAACCAAGAGCTAGTTCTTTGAAAGGATAAACAAGATTAATGAACCTCTAGCCAGGCTCACAAAGAAGCAAAGAGAGAGGATTCAAATAAACAAAATTAGAAATGAAAGAGGTGAAATAACAACAAACCCCATAGAAATTACAAAGTACTGTTAAAAAAAACTATGAACAATTCTAACAAATTACACAACTTGGAGGAAATGGACACATTCCTAGAAAAATACAACCTTCCAAAACTCACTCAGGAAGATTCTAAAATCTCAATAGGCCAGTACCTATGGAAGAAATTGAAGGAGTCATCAAAAAGCTTCCAGCAAGCAAAAGCCCGGGGCCAGATAGATTCACAGGGGAGTTTTACCAAACAATCAAGGGACTACTAAAACCTATCCTCCTCAGACTATTGCAAAAAATTCAAGCGGAAGGAACACTTCCAAGCTCCTTCTATGAAGCCTGCATCACTCTAATACCAAAACCAGACAAAGATAACACAATGAAAGAGAATTACAGGCCAATATCCCTGTATAGAAGGGAATATAGAAGCCCAAATCCTCAACAAAATTCTAGCAAAAAGAATGCAGCAGTACATCAGAAAGATCATACACCATGACCAAATAGGTTTTATCCCAAGGATACAAGAATGGTACAATATTCTGAAATCAATAAATGTGATACATAACATAAATAAATTGAGAGATAAAAATCACCTAGTCATATCAATTGATGCAGAAAAGCATTTGACCAAATCCAACACCCTTTCTTG